>OY997266.1:5157027-5757027 GCA_963921465.1 Triticum timopheevii | reverse complement strand
ATGTTCCTGCGGCGAAGTTCTTCCCTTTGCAGGGAATTAAGTGGCTCGGACTGATATTCCTCATGGACTTGAGCGGGGTCGCCTCCACCGTCTATCCCATCGTCGCGGGGGAAGCCGGGAGGGCTACGAGGTCCGTTGACCATCAAGACCTCCGCCGCTGAATCACTGCTGTCGCACTCGGATGCGGTCTCTACGGAGCCAGTCGACAGATCGAACAGGCCGTAGAGAGATTCGTCGGGCTCGATTGCCGCGACTTGGGTGGTGGCCGTCTGGCGAGCCACCGCGTGCCTCACCCACCGCTGGATCCTCGACCGACCAGAGCGCTTGCGCTGGCGGGAGACAGGGAGGGAGGACGACAGGAGAGTCGACCGATATGGAGTCGACGGTTGCCGCAGCAGAACGCCGCGGACACACGCCCGAAAATGCGTCGCACCGCGGACGGGGAGCGCGTCGATGTCGAGTGGAGCCTCCTGGAGCCAAGCGGAGTTGTCGGCGATGAAGGTGAGCGCGCCGAGACGGATCTCACGGCCCTCGATAAAAACTCCACCAAAAACCATGATGAAAGCAATCAGAACAATTGCAACTTCTCCAAAAATCGCTAAGACACCGGCCCCACGGTGGGCGACAACTGTCGTGGTTCTAAGTCTGAGAGTAGAATGGGGGGTAGGTATGGAGAGGCAACATCCTAGCTATGGAGCAGTTGTGAAGACACTGGATGTACGAGTTCAGGCCCTTCTCGGAGGAAGTAATAGCCCTACGTCTCGGAGCCCCGAGGCGGTCGACTGGATTATGTGTGTATGGATTACAGGGGTGCGAACCCTTTACACTGAGGAGGGGGATGGCTTATATAGTGTCTGCCAGACCCCTCCGGCCCTCAGTTATGCAGGGTTTAAAGTACATTAAGGCTAAGCGTTACTGGTAACGCCTTACATAAAGTGTTCTAAATGCCATAAAGTCTACTTAATTACAGACCGTTTGGATGCAGAGTGAATCTTGATCTCCTGGTGGTCGAGTGAGTCTTCATGGTCGAGTTCTTCGAGTCTGTCGAGTGAAGTCTCTCTTGGTCGACTGGAAGGCAGTTTCTTCTGAGGGTGTCCTAGGGAAAGGTACTTAAGATAGGTCTGTGACCCTACCCTAGGTACATGACTTCATCACCAGGTGGTCCACCCGTCATGGACCTTTCAATCGGGTTGCCCGGATGCGAGCCGTTCGGGCACATCGGATGACTCGCGTCGCCCCTGAGAGCCTCTCGCCGCAGGCCAGCCGGCAATGGGCGGCCAAGAGATCTGTTCGCCCTCGAGCGGCCCAGGAAGGTGGGTACTCCATCCTTTGAAGTATAATATCCTATGGACATTGTTACAATTATACATGATCAACTAGAATAAGTCATGTATTTTAATTTTGGTTCTTATGTTATCAATCCAAATTATTATTAATCAATTCTTGCAGCGACGCGCATGCATCCTTTAATTTACATAGTGCACATGACCTTTTGGTAAAGTATGCGTGTATATATAGTTATATACTGAAAAGAGTAGTGCATGTTGTTCACAGCAGACGAAGATTGAGCAAATCATGCGTACAGAGAGATCGAATACAGTATTTGAAAGAATAGTCACCGTGTAGAATGTATCAGTTTTGTCCTGCCGAAATGTGTGTCGACGGATGCTCCAAGTAGCATGACTGGCTGATTGGGGCACTCGACTTGTCCGGTCTATAAAAGATCGGAAGAGGAAGATTCTTCCATGACTAGAGGCCACTCACGTTGTTCCCTTTCTGAATTTTCCAAGGTGTCTTGCTGACTGAGGGGGGCGTACTTTGACCATGAACGCGAGCATGCATATCTACGCGGTCGAGTCTCCAAGACCAACAAGAGACCTCTATAATACATCTATAATACATCTATATTTATCCGTATGTAGCCCATATTCAAATCTCTAAAAAGACTTATACTCCCTTCTTTCCAGTTTATAAGGCTTATTTCAATTTTTTTGTTTTTTCAATTTAGAGGGCTCATCCCCATCTCATTTTTAGTTTCGAATGCACATTAAATCTTTGCATGCAAGTAGTAAAGAGGAACACACCAATGCATGTAATGTTCCTACTCATCTAGTGGCCAAGCATGCATCCACTGCAATCAATCCACATTAATGCATGAGTTTAATTGGGGTAGTTTTGTAAAGTACGAGATACATTCCTCCACTCACAAAATGCCTTGGTTGATGAGATTTGAGATTTGAGCCTTATAAACCGGAAATGAGGGAGTATTTAGGAGGAGGGCCTTATATTTAGGAATGGAGGCCCTCCGTTTGTAAATATAAGTCTTTTTAGAGTTTTTGACGCGGTCTACATACGGATGTATATAGATATATTTTAGAGTATGAATTCACTCGTTTTAGTCCATATGTAGTTCTTTATTGAAATCTTTAGAAAGACTTGTATTTTAGGAATGGAGGAAGTACATATTTGAGAGGGAATTGTTTAAAATCAGCCGACCTGCCGTGCCGAGGCTGGCGCTGGTCGCGAGCTCGCCGTGTGTACATGTGGCTCCACACGCCATCCTTATCTCCTTGAACCATTCTCCTCAACCCATCCCCTCATTCAACCTCGTGCCTTCCGACCAGATGAGCCACGGACGTAAAGTCCAATCAGGCGGTGTTGTGCAACGAGGGTCACTGCTTGTCACCAGTGCTGCTGCAAGGGCTGGCGGGGCGATACGTGGGGGTGCCCCAGACACGTTTGCAACTGGCGGCTAAATTTCGTGTTTTGATCCTTTTCTGAAACATATTCAAGATCTGACCTTAGTTTGAATTTTTTTTCGAGATCTGACCCTTTTGCTACCGCCAGGGTCCATGGCGGTAGGGTATAACAGCCTACCGCCAAGGCCCCAGGCGGTAGGGTTGCGCATAAAAACTTTTCATGAATTGATTACCTAATATTTTGGCAACTAATTGATTTTATGGATGTTCTATGTAGAGCAGTGGGTGTTATTTTGGCAATTGATTTGGTAGATTTGCTATGTACTATGACTATGCGTGTTTTGGTAAGTGTCAATTGCCGATTAAAAGAGGGAGGGGGTCGAGCAAATAATAGGGGGAGTTGGGGGCATTGGGAGGGGTGAGGGCGAATGTACAACGACTAACTCCACTTTAATAGTAGAGCTTTGACAAAATAAACGTGTACGGGCTCTAAAAATAATAACCCAGTTTTCTTCATTTTACTAGTACGTAGAACAGGCAACCTAGAATCAAACATAATTATCACATGTTTATATTGCCAACCGTGAGTATAGGAACATGTGCATTGTATGGTAGATTTAATTACGGGGCGTTCGATGGTAGATTTGGCCGAGTTCCGTGAATTGATTTGGTAGTAACCCGTGCGTTGTATAGTTGATTTGGTATAATAACACGTGCATAAGGATTTTCCAAGAATTGATTACCAAATATTTTTGGCAACTCAATTTGGTAGATTTGGTAAGTATGGATGTGTTATGTACGGTTGTATGTGTTATTTTGGCAATTGATTTCGTAGATTTGGTATATATGGCTATGCATGTTTTGTTAAGTGTGAGTTACCGATTAAAAGTGGGGGAGGATCTGGCTAGCTTGATTTCTCGGTGATCTGTTGAATCTAGCGGTCGTCTCAATGATGCTTTTCATTGACAATAAATCTGCCATCCCGCTCTGCAACAATCTAGTGCTCCATGACCACAACAAACACATCGACTTGCGTTGTTACTTCATCTCTGAGACTGACTGCGTTGAGAAGGGCATGATGGCCGTGGAGTTCATCGGAATCAACGTAGTAGAAGGGGAACATCCCGACAAAGCCGCTTGGTCATGTTCGCTTCTAGGAACTGCGTGACAAGGTGGGCATCATTGACGCCAAGGTCCTCCCACAAGGTTGAGGGGGAGAATTGTGGATTTAGACCCTACCTAGGCAAACCCAAAAAACACCGCCACGGCAGCCGTTTTCGCTGCCATGACAACCCTTTTATCGGTTTTGTTTTTTCGGTGTTGTTAGGTGGCTTTAGTTAGGCCAGGAGGACGTGGTCTATGCACCAGGAATGCAAGAGCAAGTCTAGCTTCGCGGCGAGCCCCTTAGGCGGCGAGGGAAGTGCGGGCGGTTAGGATTTCTCCCCCCGAGTCGGCAAGGAGACGGCGCGTGGGCTCGGGCCTCGTCCGAATCCATGATTCAGAGCTAGCTACCACACGAGCGCCAAGACAGCTGCATCAGAAGAAAACAACAAGGGCGTGTTTGATTGCCATGCGCTACAGTACCCGCATTGCATACACTTCTCCATCCAACCTGGCTATGCAAATGTAGCCTCAAATGCACCATCTGCATGTTGTTTGGTTGCCTTCATGCCCTCTTGCCTACATGGGCAGAATCACACTGCCTGGTGTTCGGTTGCCTGCATGTTAGTGGACAAACCCAAGGCATGGTGTTTGGTTGTATGAAATGCGTGGTGTGTGGTAACCTCTTTGGCTAGTTGGTGAGGTTACCAGCACACTTCGGCACAACCAGTAGCACACATCATAAGCAGAGCAGAGTAATAAACAGAGGATCAACTACTTAAGAGCATATTTCAGATAAGCAGTACCACACTTCATAACAGTTCTACGCATAAACCATAAACATAAACAGTTCAAAGCAGGCTTGATAGTATTTAGGGAGGCCCCGGCCCTATTCCTTAGCGGCGAAGGCTTCGTCGTGCTTCCCGCACTTGTTGACGACCTCAATGCTATCGTCGTCGAAGATGATGACCTTGACGGTGTCGGGAGTGAGGATCTTGAACGTCACCATGTAGCCGATCTTGATCTGATGAACGGCTGCGTAGGTGGCCCAACCCTGATCCAGGGTCACCCTGCCATTCATCAGCTTCACCGTCACCTTCCAGGAGCAGCCGGTGTTGTTCCTAAGCTTGAACTCCGTCGTCACCGCGATGAAGTGCTTGGTGAAGTCCAGGGGCATGGGGATGCACTCAAGCTTCGGTGTAAGGATGACCTTGCAGAAGTGAGTTGGGCCATCCTCCTGATGGTAGTGGCCGTAGTTGCGGCGCTTGTTGCTCGGGGGCTCCTCCATGCCATCATCGTCGCCACCCTCAGGCGTCTTCGGGTCTTCCTCGGCGGTGGGCGGCTGTAACGCCCCGGTTTCGATGCGCCAGGTGTTCGCCAGTTATTCGCCGTCGTTGCCATGTCATTTGCTTGCATGTTGCGTGTTGTCATGTCATCATGTGCATTGCATTGCATACGTGTTCGTCTCATGCATCCGAGCATTTTCCCCGTTGTCCGTTTTGCAATCCGGCGCTCCTATGTCATCCGGCGTCCCCTTTTTGCCCTTTCTCTTGTGCGAGTGTTAAACTTTCTCGGAATGGACCGAGGTTTGCCAAGCGGCCTTGGTATAGCACCGGTAGACCGTCTGTCAAGTTTCGTGCCATTTGAAGGTCGTTTGATTCTCCAACGGTTAACCGGGTAACTGCGAAGGCCCCTTCTTTTGTGCAGCTCAACACCCCTTTCAAAGTGGCCCAAAACCCAGCAAACTCCCCTCCATGCTCTCGGCCGTTCGATCACGATCGCGTGGCCGAAAACCGCTCCTCATTTGGACTCTCCTAGCTCCCTCTAACTATAAATATGCCCTCCTTCCCCGAAATTCCGGATCAAATCCACCCCTAACCCTAGCCCCGCTCCTCTCCGCGCCGCCGGACACACCCGGTCCGGCCGGACAACGTCCGCCGCCGCCGCCCCGGCCAATCCGCGTCCGCCACGTGGGCGCCGCCGTCTTCGCCGCCGGCCCGCGCGGCCCGTTGCAGGCCCGCGGGGCCCGGTCGCCGCCGCCGCCCGGCCCGCGCGCCCGCGCCTCCGCCCGTCGCCGCCGCCTTGCCAGAGTGCTCCAGCGCCGCCGCCCGCGCCTCGCCGGCGACCGCCGCCGCCGGCCGCCCGGCCGCGCCCCTCGCCTCCGCCGCCCGGATGCGCCGCCGCCGCCCGCGGCCTCGTCCCCGCCTCCGCGCCGGCCGCCGTGCCCTACCCCGCCGCCGGTTGCCCCAGCTGCCGCCGGCCGGAGCCGCCGTGGTCCGCGCCGTCGCGCCATGGCCTCCGCTCCTCCTCCGGCCGCCACCCCGTCGTCCTCCGCAGCCCCGCGCCGTCCCCGAGGTCCTCCACCGTCCCGCGCCTTCGGCCGCCTCTTCCCCGTCGCCTCGCCGAAGTTCCTCCTCGCTGGAGTCGCCGCCTCCTCGTCGGAGTTGGGATCCGGCCAGATCTGGACGAGATCCATCGGGATCCCAACCAAACGCCTCTGCCGCGCCCTGGATCCCTCCGTCCCGCTCCGTCTCGTCCCGGGTTGACTTTTCCGGAGGGTAATATTTCACTAAGTCCCGAAGCTATTTTGACATCATTATGCCCTGTCCATCGCATCATATCTCTGCATCCGTAGCTCCGTTTCGTGTGTGTAATATGTCAAATTGTTTGCCTCGATGAGTACTTCATTTCATTCCATTGCATCATTTTCATTTGAGCTCATCTTGATGCCCGAAATGCTGTTGGAAGAGTGCAAGTTGATGTTAATCTGCTGAAACTGTTATAACATGCTCATTTGTCATTTTTGCCATGTTTGATAAGTGCATCCTATGAGGTTGATGTCTACATGCGTTTTGATCTATGCCATGCCATCTTTCTATAGGTGCAATCCATGTATTTTTGTGAGTTGTGTACTGAGTGCATCAACCTTGTTAAGGAGGGTACTTGCTGCTACTGTTTTGCTAGGCTGATTCTGTTATATTTTGTTGCTACGTAAACATGCTTCTACTAGTTATTCTATGCATAATCTGGAGATATTCACTAAGGATGAATTGTTACACATGTCATGCTCTATCCATTCATGCCCCTTGTTGCATCTATATCCTACTGTAACATGTTGTAATCTTGCTCCAATGTTGCTAAATAATGTTGTTGTCAGCCTGTTAACATTAAGTTCAGTTTTGGCTATGTGCTTTTCTAGTGATCCATGCACCCTATGAACTTGCTCTTGCCATTCTTAGCTTCATAAACATGCCTTCTTACTGTTGGTTGCCTTGTCATGCCATGTATTGCTCTGTGGTGAGTGGTTCAAGCTCACCAACATGCCTACTTATCGTTGTTCCTGTCATGTTTGAATCTGTCATATAACTTGCCATGTTTACATGGGTGCCATCATATTTTCTGATCCTTTTTGGCTTATGGTCAGTAGGGTCTTTTGTTCTATGGATTAAGTAGTATCATGCCATGCCTTTGTTTGCCATGATATGTTCCTGTAACATGTCATTTGATAGCTCTAAACATTGCAACCTGATGTTATTTCTGCAAAGTCTGAAACTGTTATTATTTGCAATCTCTCCATGTATTTTTGAGCATGTTCTAGTGATTTCTGGAGATAGCTCAGTGTTCATGTTTTGTTATGCTTTACCTGTACTTCATGCCCATGCCTTTTGTTTTCATATTGTGGTACTGTAGCATGTTGTTTTGATGCTTGCAAGATGCCTAGTTGCTGTTTTGGACAGATTGTTGTTATGACTTGTATAGTGTGTGTGTGTTGAACCGTTGCTCCGTTTTGAGTGTGCTCTATATGAAACTTGCTTGATTTTGCATGTAGTTCCATATTATCATGTTGCATCCTTGTTTTGAGGTGTTTGCTTGATGTTTGTATGCATTTTGCATCAATGCAATGCTTAACTTGTTTTGCTCATATCTTCTAGGTCGTAGCTCCGAACTAAATGAACTTTATATGTAACTTGACTAGAATTTCGTGTAGATCATCTTGGTGCATCTTAACTTGCTGTTTAACAACTTGAACATAAGGTTTATTCAGTTCTGGACCAATTTCGAAATATGCATATGAGGACTTACCGGAATTGTTATATGTTGTTCCGGCCTCATTTAAACTTGCTTTGATGTGTTGCTCTTGTTTGCATCGTATTTTGCCATGAGTAGCTCCATTTAGCTTTGCCATGCATCATGCTTGTTGTGCATCATGTCTTGTATATGTGTGGTGTGTTTACTATGTTGTCTGCTTCTTCTCGATAGTTCCCGTTTCGTTGCGATCGTGAGGATTCGTTCGTCTACGCTTGGTTCGTCTTCGTGGCTTCATCTTCTTCATGGACTCGTTCTTCTTCCTTGCGGGATTTCAGGCAAGATGACCGCTACCCTGGATCTCACTACTATCATTGCTAAGCTAGTTGCTTCGTTCTATCGCTATGCTGCGTTACCTATAATTTGCTCTTCAAGCCTCCCAAATTGCCATGAACCTCTAACCTTTGACACCCTTCCTAGCAAACCGTTGTTTGGCTATGTTACCGCTTTGCTCAGCCCCTCTTATAGCGTTGCTAGTTGCAGGTGAAGTTGAAGATTGCGCCATGGTGGACAGGGTTATGTTGGGATATCACAATATCTCTTATATTATTAATGCATCTATATATTTTGGTAAAGGGTGGAAGGCTCGGCTTTATGCCTGGTGTTTTGTTCCACTCTTGCCGCCCTAGTTTCCGTCATACCGGTGTTATGTTCCCGGATTTTGCGTTCCTTACGCGGTCGGGTGATTTATGGGACCCCCTTGACAGTTCGCTTTGAATAAAACTCCTCCAGCAAGGCCCAACCTTGGTTTTACCATTTGCCTCACCACCACCTACTTTTCCCTTGGGAGTAGTTAACCCAAGGGTCATCTTTATTATAGCCCCCCCGGGCCAATGCTTGTCTAAGTGTTGGTCCAAACTAGAGCACCGTGCGGGACCATCCCTTGGCAACTTGGGTTACGTCGGTACCTGTACGCTTAGCTTATCCGGTGTTGCCCTGAGAATGAGATATGTGCAGCTCCTATCGGGATGTCGGCGCATCGGGCGGTCTTGCTGGTCTTGTTTTACCATTGTCGAAATGTCTTGTAAACCGGGATTCCGAGACTGATCGGGTCTTCCTGGGAGAAGGAATATCCTTCGTTGATCGCGAGAGCTTATCATGGGCTAAGTTGGGACACCCCTGCAGGGTATAAACTTTCGAGAGTCGTGCCCGCGGTTATGTGGCAGATGGGAATTTGTTAATGTCCGGTTGTAGATAACTTGACACCAGATCCGAATTAAAACGCATCAACCGAGTGTGTATCCGTGATGGTCTCTTCTCGGCGGAGTCCGGGAAGTGAACACGGTTTCTGTGTTATGTTTGACGTAAGTAGGAGTTCAGGATCACCTCTTGATCATTGCTAGCTTCACGACCGTTCCTTTGCTTCTCTTCTCGCTCTCATTTGCGTATGTTAGCCACCATATCATGCTTAGTCGCTGCTGCAACCTCACCACTTTACCCCTTCATTTCCCATTAAGCTTTGCTGGTCTTGATACCCATGGTAATGGGATTGCTGAGTCCTCATGGCTCACAGATTACTACAATAACAGTTGCAGGTACAGGTTTTGCGATGATCATGACGCGAGAGCGATGTTCTTTTGTTTGGAGTTCTTCTTCTGCTTCTTCTTCGATCAGGGGATAGGTTCCAGGTCGGCAGCCTGGGCTAGCATGGGTGGATATTGTTTGAGTTCCTGTTTATGTATCATCCGTAGTCGGATGTTGATCTCTTGTATGATGATGTTGTATTCATGTGGCATTGTTTGCCTCTTGTATGTATCTCCATCTATTATGTAATGTTGATGTAATGATATCCACCTTGCAAAAGCGTTTCAATATGCGGGTCTATCCTTGGTGGGACCTTCGAGTTCCTTTTGGATAGGGTCGCATATTGGGCGTGACAGCGGCAACACAACCTCGTCGGGCATTGGGTGAAGGGGCTACTTGCCCTTGTTTTCAACGGTCGAGAGCACCTCCATGCCCATCTCATTGCTCTCCTCGATCTGCACACAATTCATGGAGTCACGCACAACACAGAGTTCATGGCTAATTGAAGGGCTTGTAGTTAAAACAGCATGACTATCACTCTTCTTCTCCTCTCCATCCCCCCTATATTTACTCGCCCTGCCCACCACTACTTACCCACCCCCTCTCTTCTCTCACTGTCAACCATCCTCCTCCCCATCGTCGTGAGCTCTAGCTCCAGCTCCAACGCCATCCCCTTCCCTTGGGGTATTGCCTGGAGGGCCTTCTTCCTCGGGTGGACGGCTGGTGATCGGACCAAGTTTGAGAACACCATGGAGGTGTGCTCGAACTTCAGCTCCATGCCTGACATGCAGAAGGAATCAAATGCAGTGCTCATGAAGGCCACTGTAGAAGAGCTGAAGACGCTGATTCCTGACCCAGCGAAGGGGGGGATTAATGATGATATAGACCTAGGGTAGGGTCATAGGCCTGACCTATACACCCTAACCAATGTCACTACCCTAGAAGCAAAGACGTCCAAGGGACAACATAGAGTATCAATTGAAGTCGTCGAGTGCAATCCACTCGATCAGTTATACCACTCGGGTACCCCTCCCTCCTGGTATCACTCGACCAAGATGAAGCCATTCGACCATACGAGAAACCACTCGACCTGCGAAAGACCAGGAGTCACTCAGGATAGCAACGGTCAGGCGTTCACTCCGTAGTCTTAAAGATCATTAATAGCACTTTATAGCTCGCGTTATCAATAACGCCCTATCTTTATGTACATTGAACCCCTGTAACGGAGGTGGGCTGGGGTCCTGGCGCACTCTATATAAGCCAACCCCCTCCTCTGGGACAAGGGTTCGCACCCCCTGTAACACACACTCCCATATTCCAGTCGACCGCCTCAGGCCACCGAGACGTAGGGCTTTTACCTCCTCTGAAAGGGGCCTAAACTCGTAAACTCTTGCATACAATCTCACCGTAGCTAGGACCTTACCTCTTCATACGTACCCCCTATACTTACTGTCAGACTTAGTACCACGACAATTGGCGCCCACCGTGGGGCAAAGCGTCTTAGCGACTTCCGGCGAGGTTGCATTTTCTTCGATCTTCATCAACATGGTTTCCGGCGGCGGTTTGGTCATGGGCCGCGAGTTCCGACTCGGCGCGCTCACTTTCGTCGCTGACGACTCCGCCTGGCTCCTGGAGGCCCCCCTCGACATCGAGGCTCTCCCGATCCTTGGTTCATCGCACTTCCGCGCGAGCGCCTGCGGTGCCCTCCTTCGACAGCCGTCGACCCCGTATCAGTCGGGCTTCATGTCGTCGTTTCACTCTGCTGGACGCGGTGGCTCGTCAGGCGTTCACCCCCCAAGTCGCGGCGATCGAGCCCGACGTATTTCACTGCGGTTCAGTCGACCTATCGACTGATTTCGCAGATACCTTTTCCGAGAGAGGGAGTTGTGACCCCGCGGCGGAAGTCCTCCTGGTCGACTCCCATCGCGGCTCGCCTGGTTCTCTCTCTCTCTCTCTCTCTCTCTCTCATGAAGATGAAGTTTCCTCTCATGCAGATCAACTTAATAATTTCTTTTGTTTGTCTTTTAAAATATAATATTTTATTTGAAAGAAATATAAAAAGGACAAATAAATAGAGAAGAAATACGACACGAAGAGGAGGAATGGACCGTGAGCGAAGCTATACTCCAAGCCAGTGCAATTGAATGACCAGCTTTTTTTAGTAGTAACTGATTCTTTTTTGCGGTATTTAGGGTTAATTGATTGAGCAGCTGATCGATCCATATTATACAACGCTCTTTGTGTGTGTCGATCATATTATATAGGCCTTGGTTGAGCGACATTGGTTTGTACGCTGGAACGTGACCACATGGGTGAAGCCCACCATGCCTTCTGTGACCCAGAACTTAAGCCCACTGAAGGAAAAATACAATGCAACGGCCCACAAGATAAAACAGGCCTAAACTAACATAGGTGAGGTCACCGGACAGAGAAGTCTCAGTCGACTGAGTTCTAGACAGACCCTTCAGAAAAAGAGGCTCTCTGTAGAAAAAATAATGTGGCGTGGATTATCTAGCCACATCCTTATAGTATTAGTTTTTGTTGCACGAGCACCGCGTGTGTGTTGCTACAGTCAACCATTTCAGCAAAATTATGTAAGTTGGAGTAGGTAAAACACACTCCCTTTATGCAAAGAGATATATATAATTGTCAATAATGGTATTACTTTATATACCATCTGCTGCAACCACTATCTGAATAATGTGCAATTATTGATCAGAGTGGAGGTGGGTGGAGCACTGCTCGTCCCAGCCTGCCGGACTAAGGGGGTGTTTGGTTCAGAAGTCCTAGGACCTTTTCTAGTTCCAGGGACTAATCAAAAAAGACTCTTCAATAGAGTTTTTTTCTAGTCCCTGTAGGAAAAGTCCCTCCCGTTTGGTTCCTAGGGACTTTTTAGGGACTTTTTCTAGTCTCTTGGACTAAAAAGTCCCTGAATCAAACACCTCCTAAAACATGGTTACTTAAGGACGTGAATATATATGCGGCACAAAATTCGTGGCGGGAACAAATCAGACAGCTGCTCCACACCTCCCCGGCCGTGACTTCTTGCCGATCCACATGGATACGGCCTGCGGCAGCAAGCCGCCGCAGTCGAAGAAGGTGTGCGTCATCGGAGCCGGCATGGCCGGGCTGGCCGCAGCGCGCGAGCTGCGCCGTGAGGGCCACGACGTGACGGTGTTGGAGCAGAGCGGCGACGTCGGCCGGCAGTGGCTGTACGACCCGAGGACCGACGCGGACGGCGCGCTCGGCGTGGCGGCGCCGGTGAAGGTGCAGAGCAGCATCTACGCCTCGCTCCGGCTCATCAGCCCCCGGCAGACCACGGGCTTCACCGACTTCCCCTTCTGCCCCAAGAGCGGCCGCGACGACCGCCGCTTCCCGGGCCACCGCGAGGTGCACCTGTACCTCAAGGACTTCTGCGACGCGTTCGGGCTCATGGAGGCCGTGAGGCTCAACACCAGGGTCCTCCATGCCGCCATGACGCCGGCGCGTAAGTGGGCGGTGAGATCCATGGACCTCGGGCTCGGGGAGTGCGATGGTGCCGACGGGAAGGAGTTGGACGCGTACGTGGAGGACGTGTTTGACGCCGTCGTGGTCGCCACCGGCCACTACTCGCAGCCAAGATTACCAAGCATCAAAGGTAAGTAAAGCAATGCAAGCTCCACCCAAGCATGTTTCCATAATCGTTTACTATAAAGAAGAAGATGTACAGGCATGGAGACGTGGAGGGGGAGGCAGATGCACAGCCACTCGTATAGGGTGCCGGAGCCGTTCCGCGGCGAGGTTGTGGTGGTTGTCGGGTGCGGGGATAGCGGCAGAGACATCGCCATGGAGATCCGCGGCGTGGCCAAGGAGGTGTATATCGTCGCCGGGTCCATGGAGGCTGTCACCCCAGGCTTGTCCAAGGTGCTGGCCAAGCACAGCGCCAACCTCCATCTCCGACTTGAGGTACGTAAACTACACAAGCGGCCTCTCTCCACACATAGAAGAGAATCAATAGTACTTATAATAGTTTTGCTAAGTCTTTGTTACGTCTCAGTCAATGCTATCTTTCTTTGATTTTGGACATGGTCTTTCTTTGATTTTCATAGAGATTCATAAAGAAATTATTTTTTGTTTTTTTTTCTTCTTACATACTATATCACTTTTAAGTTACAGTCGAATGAGATCTAGCTTATAATGCACTGTCCATCCTGGCCGGCCCGTAGGTGGAGCGTCTCTGCGAGGACGGGCGGGTGGCATTCAAGGACGGCGGTGGCTCCAGCTCCAGCGTCGCCGCCGACACCATCATCTACTGCACAGGGTACAACTACTCGTTCCCGTTCCTGGACACGGGCGGAGCGGTGGCCGTGGACGACAACCGTGTGGGCCCGCTGTTCGACCATGTGTTCCCGCCGTCGTTGGCTCCGTCGCTCTCCTTCGTCGGCCTACTCAGGAAGGTATTCGCGCCTCGGTCCTTCGAGGCTCAGGCTCGTTGGGTGGCCCAGGTGTTGTCCGGCAGGAGGAAGCTGCCGACGGAGGAGGAGATGCTTCGGTCCGTGGAGGAGTTGTACCGCGCCAGGGAGATCGCCGGTGTGCCCAGCAAGTACACCCACGAGGTCGGCTCACTGAAGTGCTCGGTACGTTCGGTTGTAACCATGACCAGGCCGCCAAACTGCTGGTGCTGGATGGATTCGCTAACCATCGCTGCTTTGATTCGCATGCAGTACGTGGATGATTTCGGGGAGAAGTACTGCGACTTCCCTCGTCTGGAGAGCTGGCAGTACGAGCTGCTGAGGTCGACCGTGCACGACATGATGGACAAGTTCGAGACCTTCCGGGACGACTACCAGGACAGCGACTCCATCCGCAAGGCTATGCAAGAGTGGCATCTCTCTTGTCTGCAAAGCTCGTCCAAGGCCGGTTCTGAGATTTCGAGGGCCGGGGCGAAACAAGAACCTGGTGCCTCTAAATATGAACATCAAAATGATATGGATCGAACAGAGTAGTGGGAATCACTAATGTTTCATGTAAGGAAATCCGTCAACAAGGTGGAGAAAAGCCTGACACAAAGAAAACCCAGAAAGCGTTTCTTTAGATTGTAAATAAATGAAGCTAAGCTGGCCCATGAGGCGAAAGACCTCCTGAGTCTGCAAAACATCTGGAGCACACACATCAGAGTGCCTACTCGCCGCTCTTTGCGGCAAAGCGACACAGACGGTCTCCGACTGGGCCGGCCCATTTGAAATTTCTAAACATTTTTCTAAATAAAATAATTTCGAAAATTGTAAAAACAAATAGTACATGCACAATTTTTAAGTGTGAACATGTTATTAATTTATGAACAAAATTTGAATCATAACCTTTTTTGAATTTGGATCATTTTTCTAAAAGCACTATTTGTTTTTTGAAATTTTAGAACATTTTTTGAAACAGGTGAACAAAATTTGAACTTTCTGAACTTTTATGAATTTCTTAATTTTACAATACTGGAACATTTTATGAAAAAATGAACAAATTTTGGAAAAGGCGGAATGTTTTGAATTCTCGAACATTTTTTGAACAAGAAAACGAAAATGAAATAGGAATGAAATATAAAAGAGGAATATGAAAAAACATACAAAGGAAAGAAAAAAGAAACAGGAAAAAACAAACATAAAAAAGGAAAAAAAAATAAAACTCGGTTCTGGGTCTTCTAGAAGGTTCACAAAACCGGAATAAACCGACTGAAAACCCATGAAACATTCCCAAAACCACAAACAGAAAGTTTTGCGTGCAGTCACGAAATGGGCCGGCCCGAATCGCTCGATGTCTTGCTATGCTGTGCGTCGCGGTGAGAATTTGCCGCAGTGTGCAGCAAATAGGAAATTCCCACACACATAGCAGCTCATTCAAAAAACCAACATCATCCAATCAATTCAGCCTGGTTCACCAGACGTGTAGGCCACCTCTTGGAGCAGTGGCCCGTTAATGATGGGCCGACTGGCAGACGATGTGGTGGCATGGTAAAAAGAACCTAGGATTTTCGGTGGGAACGATGAGACCATCAGAAGTTTAGAGAGCATATCAAACGACCCAGGTGTCAAATCATTCTCGGGGCTCCTCGCTAGCTCAGTTTAGCTGATTTTTTAACAAGGTGGGCCACATATTGATGACATGGCTAACTATTATATGTGTCAGCTATGAGATTGACTATACAAATATATAGAGCCGGTTGTTCGGATGTATTGTTAACCTTGCTCTAGAGAGGATATCTTCCTGCAGAGCTAAAAACACAGATAATAAGCTATGTGATTATATGTGTTCACTACAAAAGCAAACCCTAAAAGATAAAAAGCTAGCCAAAATTATCTGCTTAACCCCTATCCCTTTTATTCGATAGATCACCTCCTGTTTCTCCTAACTCCATCGTAACGGACATGTTGATAGATAGCAAGATGAACCTCCTGAATTTGTAATCCCATAGTGGATGATGATGGAAGGCCCCTGGCACGCGTGCAAGAAAAGCAAGTTGGTAATACAGATTCAATGCTAGTCGCCAGGCATATATAACGAATCCTACATAGCTCTTATTTTTTCTTTCTAAAAAAAGCGTAACTCATTTTCTTCCTTGTTCAGTGACGTCGAAGTAGCTACAAGTGTCTGTTGTCGGAACACATACACGTGACAGAGCCACGTGTTGCCGGTTGCAGTTTCAGGTATTTGATCGCTTGTTTCAATCGTCACATGCGCACACAACAACAAAGAGCTACACACATAATAAGTTAAACAAAATATGTACGTACAGTGCTGATCTTCCGAGGCTGCATGCATCACTCTCATGCAGAGACCGGGGTAATCCATCTTTTTTTTTAAACGTACAGTGCTAATTCTTTATTCAAATCTCTGGCGACTATGGAGCGTGCGTGCCTGTGTGTATATACATACACATGGATATACTCCTAGAGAGGCGCTTCATGCGTAAGGGTCGATATTCGCAATGGCCTCCAGAGTCCTCCGGTGCGGCGCAAGGGCAAACGTCCCCGGCGGCGGCAGCAGAGACGAAGCGGTGACCTCGCCGTAGCCGCAGCCGGGGCAGCTCGTCGATTTGTTGACTGAGGCCGTGGGCGACGGAGGGCACCGTCCGTGATGACTTCCGTCCAGAGCAACTGCATGGGAATGTTACCGCATGATCTCGTGTTTCTGGGTATATATGAAGAGAGTAGGAAGCAACAAGAGATGAGTAGTCGTGTACCACGGCCTGCCGCCGCCAAGCATGCCAAGGTAAAAAACATGATAGCCAGCACGGCTACGGGGCGAGCGAGGGAAGAAGAAGGCCGCTCCATGAATGATCCTGACCCAAGCTTTCTCACTCATTCTCCTTGTGCATCGTTTTATCAGCGAAAAAAGGTACTCCCTTCGTCCCATAATATAAGAGCGTTTTTAACACTAGCGTAGCGTCAAAAACGCTCTTATATTATGGGACGAAGGGAGTAGATAGCTAGTTGTACTAGTGGAGCACCAATGTACCCACTAACTTCTAAACTGAGGACTTTGGTATACCTAGGATCTGTTCTTAATTGGCCATTCGCGTAGAAGAAGCATATTGTCCTCATATGGTCAAAGTCTCTCGTCTATCAGCAGAGGACGTCTGTAAATGAGCGAAAAATCGAGTAGGTATTTGTCGCTGTTATCTAATACATAATTCATGCTTTCTTCAGTAGGATTTGACCACATTGTACTTTTCGGATATACAATGCACGTATGCCTTTTTACCGAACGGTCATGTACTGAGTAAATGTACTTGTCTTACACCGACAATCCCTTTAAGTGCGGGTTCAACGTAGTATGGTCTTCTAGCGTGATCCGAGCATGATTTGAGTCTGACTGTGGACCTTCTTGTTGCAGTCCAATTCCACCACGTGGAGAGGTTGCTTGGTATTTCTGGTAAGGTGCCATTATCAATTGAGATGTCCAGAGAAATATAGTCAAATACTCCCTCTGTAACGAAATATAAGGCCTTTTTTTTGGTTTAGTTGGCTACAGAAAACGTCATACATTTTGTTACAAAGGGAGTATCTTGCAAGCTAGCAAGGGGGAAACTGAAGCTCCAACTTTTTGTGGAATTTTAAGTAAGAGTTTGGTCATATTGATGATAATAGAGCAGTTATTCGGAATATTCGGCTGACCAGAAAAAATATTAGGTTTTTTACAGATAAATTATGCTCTAACATTTTCTAGGTGATTCACAAGTTTGTCTTAGATACAACAGTGACGGACCATGATTCTAGGATATTGGTTGATCAGGGAAGGTCTGCAGCCTCACTAAGCTCTCATCCTTCTCGATCACTTATCTTGACACTAGGATCCTAGTTAAAGATTTTGACCCGCTAGTATAGCGGCTTCAATCCAGGACAGAGCCCTAGTGGGGCCAGTTCCTCTGTAATGGGACCAAATGCGAAAAATGCCAATGAAGGCCGATCTCCAGTGAGCTTGTTTTCAAATTTTATTTTTTCAGAGCATGAAAAAATTCAGATTTATTTGTGAACACATGTGCACATGTATACTACGTATGGGCAAAATTTCCCAGCATTATACTTTTACATGTAGCTTACCGAATAAAAGACAAATACACATTTTTAAACGGGCCTTTTATTTTTTTTTTGTTGGGTTGGAATTTCGTTTGTTTGTACAGCCTACATATCAGAGCATTTTCAGACGAAATTTGACACATTCTTGCGGAATATAGATATGTTTCCATGGATTTTTTTTCAGTTTTTTCTGAAACTTTTAAATACACCTTTTGATATTTCCAAAATACCAGGCTCACTGGAGCTCGGCCTCCAAAAATCCGCACTCGAGCCTCTCCAGCCTCCCTGTGTTTATGATGGGCCTTTACGTCCTCCTGAAGGTATCCATGCGCTGTTGGATAAATAATTTGACTGGAGCCCGACGAGAAGCAGAAATAGCAGATGGTGAAACGGGCTAACATTTGTATGTCGTGGGGTCAAGATGGCCTGGGTATCCTGACCTCTTGCAGGATGAATGTTGCCCTTCTTCTCAAGTGGGTTTGGAATATTTTATAGAGTTAAAGGTGGTCTTTGGTTTAGTTGAAAAATTAAAGTACATTCTATTCGCTTGCTCTCTCATTGGGAGGCGGCAATCCATCATCTGCTAATACACGACCAATTAGTGTTTAGAAATGAAGTTTTTCTGGTCCCAATTCTGGCGCACTATCTAGCTTCTTAACTATGGATCCATGTGTAGTGCAGTTCTCTATATGGGATGTTGTCTATACCCAATACTACCTTGACATTGACAGGGTCCTAGATCACTCATGGATGAGTTCCCCTCTGTGTTTGCCATTTTCTTGGACCCATAACTCTCTGTTGCCTCCATTACCTGTAATCATCGTTTTAAATAGCAGGCTATGTCAAATAGCAACAACCTCCAAATCGATTATAGCGGGGCTATAGCCTGCTATTCTATAACTTTACCAGTTAATTGTACATGAATACCATTTAGCGGCACCATGCTCAAACCGCTGTAGCGAGGCTATAGTGACATTATAGTCAGCTATTTCAAACTCTATCCGTAATAGACTCTAAAACATCTCGTTTCGAAGGATGTTCGGGACAGAGGAAATGAGAGTTTGGGCCTCTTTGAGGGCCTTGGGGATGCCAGACTTATAACTTCAGTTAGATAGGATCTATCGGTCACTTGAGTGAATGGGTATCTACATGTTGGGCTCGGCCTATTGGAAGATTACCACCTGGTGAAAATCAAAATATTCACCTGGCAGTTGATTAGGTGTCGTCTTTCATCGGGAAACGGAGGTCCCTAAATGGAAATGCCCTAGGGTTGGTTATGTCCCCATTATGTCGTGGATGAGGAGAACAACCACATCTTCTTCCTCTCCGTCTTGGCTCAGTTCATTTGGAGTTGTGTCAGAGAAGCTATGGGTTGCTCCTAGTATGGGCCCATTTTGGTGATTTCTCCACTATCCATGTGAATTTCACCGGTATGGGGAGGTGCCTCTTATAGCTTGGGTTTGTTGCAATGGCTTGGAGCTTTTGGACCACTCGCAACAAATTTCTTAGTGAGTCACCTCCTTTGCGTCCGGCTAGGGCCTTTGTGTTAAAAATCATTGCCTCGATGCAACAATGAAAGCCCCTTATGTATTAGGTTCTGGGATAGGATATGCTAGACATGATTGTTATTGTCCTACAGGAGTTGCTCTATTATTTTGCCTTGCCCGTTTGGTGCATATGGTGCATTTATTTATCTACTTTTTGTTTTCTTGTGTTGTGGCCCCAACTGATGTAGATAAAGCAAGGGAAAAGGCTAGTTTCTGAAGTCTACTACTTCTACTTCTATGTATAGAAGAGCAAAATATCTAGGATTTGTTTGGATTTTTTTATTAGCCTTTACTTTGTTTGGAGTTGGTATCATACAGATGACATGTATTCACTCAGGTTGTTATATATGTTCCCGAGTACACATGTGTGTATATAGTGTCATAACTGCTATATGTGGATTTTGTGGTCTATGTTGTACTATCTCCTTTGTCTCCTTATGTCCACTTTGCATTGCCTCATTGCAGATATTATTGTGACATTATCATCACAGACATAGTAATCAATTTTACAACAATTAGACTGACCTTCAGAACACTCGAGGCAGTCATTTTACAACAATTAGCTAAATCTCCAACCATGTTCTTAATTCTATGTGTGTTGCTCCAATATGAAGCAACAATTTTATTTCCAGTGTGAATGTGGCCAATTGCTATTTTTTAGTTACATAGAAATCGTAATTCATCTGGGAAAAAAAGATAGAATCATCACTCATAGAACTGACATAAATACACACATTCATCACAAACCAATTGCCGATCCATATACATAAAAACAATCTTCAATTCGCAACATGTTAATTAATGCATAAAACAAGTCAAACATCATCGGACAAAATTTATACATAACCATTCTGAAAAAATCATACATAAGCCTTTTCACAAGTCTTATGACCATTTGGGTTCTATTTGTGAATTTATGTGACTATCAAGGGCTTATTTGAAATAAGGGAGAACGTGGGGTCCGCATGTCCTTTTCTCCTAGACCAAAACAAGTAAACCAAGCCAATTAGGTCAAATGGTCATTTTTACCCGTTTACCATTCAAGCTACCCCGAAAAGAAAAGAAAAAGGCTCCAAGCGTAGCTCGGCCATGAAACTTCGCCTCCTAGGCCCATTGGCTCTATACCATTTCATAACTCCATTGATGTATCGACGGCTAAGATCACCTTGTGTGGAATGATTAGAGGGCTACCGACCATCATCATCCTTCGGAGATAATAGGGTTTGTTTTGCCTATTTTTGACCAATGTAGCACGGTCTTTAGAAATTTGGGACTCATAAAGTTGCTCCTTTGCCTTCCCTCATGCAGTTGATTTCAACATTAAGCGAGGAATGTTCTATGGTAGAGCTACCACGTTGTGCCCACAGTTGGGGATGTCACCTTGGCTTAGAGAAGAGTGACCTTGGTCACTAAGGAGACCCGCATCACCGTCCCTAGCCATGGTGGATAGGCGGATTGTGGTTGTGGTGCTACATGTACAACTATTCCATTAATGCACAACAATAGCTTGTTTATCCTCTACAACACGTTTCATACACATTGAGCGAGAGAGAAAAATACGAAGTATTTGAATTTGATCAGGAGGATGCTGATGTGGTAACGGTAGAGGGGATGATTTACTTCTACTGAAGGAGTTTCTAGTGATATGTCGGTAGAATGAAACTAGGGAGTCACTTGAGCAACTCCCAGATGATCGTATCGAGCACTTTTGGATGCATCATGGTGCTACCTAGTACTCATATTGAATTTGTATTTTGGTTTTTCAAATTATGGGTTTGAATATCATTGAATTTTACACATTCGATATATTTATATTTGAACTATTGTGCTGTCAAACATATAGTAAAACATAAATTATATGTGCAAATGGAAAAACAAATAGAGGCTAAGATTGGGGGCTTCACGTGGAGTTAGAAGCATTATTCTGGGGCTCACTACATTGGGGGCTTCCCATTTGAACTTTAGGGCTCTGATTTAGTGGCTACTCATGGACATGTTGTAACGGTAGAGGCACATGAAAATATGTTGCCTCGACCTACTACTATGCATGTCAGCTTGGAGGTGGACTGTAAGAATGGCTTCTATAGGAGGCTTGCTTAGCAGGGAAAAAAAATCCTTGATCAGTGAATCCAAAGTTGAGAGATAAGCAGGATGCTTAAATTTGATAAAGTTGTTTGAGAACATATAGAGATACTCATTCTAGTGAGGCGGTGAGTGTTGACGATTTCCATTGAGCTTGGTCTAAGAGGGTTCCATGTGTTTGAATTGCTGTTGTCAGAACTTGGAATCAACCGTTCCAATGAGTAACCACAAATTATCTCCCCTCTTCATCATAGTGTTCCCTTGGTTAACAGGGGCATCTTGGAAAAATCCTACTGATTGAACAATAAAGCGACAAGTGCTCTTGAAGAAATAGAGTCGGTCCATGCAGTGGTGGAGCTTGAGAATAATTCAAGAGGGGGCCATTAGTCAAAAGGAACCAAGTTAATAGAGAAAGAAGGGCTAATTTGTAGTTTAAACACCAATTAGGCTCATAATGTAGCATGTTCTTCAATGGATGCAAAAAATAAGGGGGGGGGGGGGGGGCACGGCCCCTGTTGGTCTACACTAAGCTCCGCCGCTGGGTCCATGCGACTTCAATTTGCAGTCATCTTTTGGAACAATCTCATCGCAAAACACATTATTGTTGCAAACAATTATGCATGATTATATTATTTATAGTTCATAATTACGAAAACATTGATAAGTAGCACGACAAATAGATCATTCATGCAAGATAATAACTTATAGAACATACTTCTGTTATTTAAAGTTAATAATTATGAAAACATTCATAAGTACAAGCTCAAACAGATTATTCATGCAACATAATATAACATTGATGTTTGTAATTATGCTTCATGAAAACGTTCATAAGTAGGATCGATATGCAAGAGCCTATTCCTGCAGGGTCTTGCGGTGAGGAGCAAGTGCCGATTTCGGCGTAGTTGAGGAGATCGGCACTGGAGGGAACCATTGCGCCGGAGGACTTTCTCCATCTCGGTCTCCATCCATATGGATTGCATATATGCACATCTTTAATTAATAGAGTATCCAGTATTTGCAAAGCTAGTACTACGTAATCAAGCTTTTTTCGATAAAGTCGTAATCAAGCTAATATGTAATTAAGTCGTGTAGCCTCTGTGCATGGCAGGGAGCAGCATATGAATATGATAGCCAGGATAGTCACGGCTGGTGCGATGGAAGACGTAGAAGATGATCGTGTCATGATCCTCTTCTGAGCTATCTCTCCCTGCACGGTGATTCCATGTATGCAAGACAAAAATGGTGCAATCGTGTAGTTTGCAAGGGGCTTGCCTTGCTATATAGGACTAGGAAATCACTTCCGCTTCGCTATAACACCCTAACTACATTAACGGATGAGATCTCTCCATACCCCTTCATAATGAATGGATGGTCTTTTTTGAAAACGCGACATCTGAGGCCCGGCCCAGTTACTCTTTTTCTTTCTTTTTTCTTTTCAGTTCAAAAGACAAAAAAAAATGTGTAGTAGCTTTATTTGAACTGCTGACCTTAAGGTTAATTGCAACTGTATTAGCCAAGCGGGACAATTAATCCGACGTCCCTAGTTTAATTCCTTCCTCTTCTTTAAATAAACGCTAAAAAAGGGACATCCTGTACAACACCCTTTTGGGCCGGCCCATGTATGGCGCACTCGGTTTTCTTAATTTCATATTTTTTTCATATTCTTTTTTTCTGTTTATGTTCATTTTTATTTTAAATAATTTGCTATTTCAAAAAGTTTTAAAAATTATTAAAAATGGTGCATTTCTAAAAATCTTCAAAAAATCATAAAATCCTTGAGAATTCAAAAAATATTTGTGATTTTACTAAAAATGTTCCCATATTCAATAAATGTTGGTGTATCAAAAAAGTTATGAAATTGAACAAATGTTAGCAACTTAAAAGAAAATTCATGATTTTTTAAAAAAAACCATAAATTTCAAAACTGTTCATGAATTACAAAAATATTTGCTGATTCAGTAAATATTCATGCATTTTAGAAATGTCCGTGCAAAATATAAAATTGTTTGTGAAATACAAAAATTGTTCCCCCAATTTCAGAAACATGTTTGTCTCTTCAAAAAATGATCGCTGATTCAGAAACAATGTTCACACGTTTAAACAAATGTTCACAATTTCGAAACATTTGCGAATTAGTACAAAATGTTCGTCAATTCAAAAAAATGTTCATGATTTTAAAAAATGTTCACGAGCTAAAAAATATTCATAATTTTCGAGAAAATGCAAGACTAAGAAAATAAGTTCACAAATTCTAAAGATAGTTGCAAAAAAGAAAGAAAGGAAAGAAAAAAGAGAAAGAAATTAAGTGAAAATTAAGAGACGACAGAAAAAAACAGAAAAGAAAAACGAAGAATGAAAAATATGAAGATAAAATAAAGTAACTTAAAAAGAAAAATAAAGACAAAACCGGAAAGAACAAAGGAAACACGGTAAAACTTATGGGGAAGGAGTCTGAAATGGGTTGTTGTACGGTACGCGCTAAATAGGAGATGCTCTAAAAATCACATAGCAGCTTTCTTGTTTAGTTTTTCTTTTCATTTTTTGGTTTTTATTTTGGCTTGTTTTTTCTTTTATTTTTATTTCTCTTGGTATTCCTTTTTATTCCATTTTCCCTTTTTTAAAATTCACAAATTTTATTTTAAAATCACAATTTTTTCTTAAATTCATGTACCTTTCAAAGTCGTCAATGTTTTCTTAATTTTCTTTGGAAATCCATAAACATTTTTGAATCCATGAAAAATTTCATAATCGATAACTTTTTTCAAATCCTTGAATACTTGGGCCGGCCCATCAAATGCCTGGTAGAAGCCATGACGTTGCCTAGTTGAGCCAAGGCCTAAGTGATGAACGAATCCCGACACCATTTATACGTTGCGGTATGTCCGGCCATTTATCGGCCTTTGTTCACCATCAAAACTCTAGAAAATGCCGAATCTTGACACGGTGCCTTGAATTGATCATACACGGCCGTGAAAAAAATTGGGATCAACGTGCTCTTGGACGAAGCCTTGGGCATGCCCATGCTAGGCATCCATGTTAGTTTTAATGATTTTCGATACCATGTGTAAGTTGCTACACACCCAGCCATTTATCAGTCTTTTTGACCAAAAAATCTCTAGAAAATGCAACATTTTCTGAAAACAAAAATAACTTGGCATGGTCCCTTGAATTGGTCATACAAGGCCATGAAAAAAATTGGGATCATTTCAAGATTCTCGAAAAGCAACATGCTCTCAGACGGACCTTTCTGGCCTCCTCGAACACCCTGCATGGTCTATTTTTAGACATCTTTAAAATGACCCCATCAGTTCGGTATGCCCATGTTATATTTGGACCATTTCCGACACCGTATGCAAATTGCGACACGTCCGACCATTTATCGACCTTTTTTTATCGAGAAAACACTAGAAAAATGCAAAATTTGTCGAAAATTCAAACTACTTGGCATGGTGCCTTGAATTGGTCATATAACCTCATGGAAAACATTTTGGGTCATTGACAGATGCCAAATAAGCTCACTCTCAAACGGACCCTTCTGGCCTACCAAACACTCTCCGTTGAACATGGTCTATTTTTCAACATGCATGAAATGATACCAAATTTTTCCAGTAGGTTTCCATGCCCATGGTAGGCATCCATGTCAGGCTTGAACGAATTACATCACTATATGCAAGTGGCATCACGTCTGTCCATTTATTGGCCATTTTTCACCGATAAAACTCCGGAAAATGCTAAAATTGTCGAAAACCCAAACAACTTAGCATGGTGACTAAATTGATCATATGAGCTCATGAAAAAAACATTGGTGTCATTTGACGGATGCCGCAAAAAAATGTGCTCTCAAACGGACCCTTCTGGCTTAATCGAAGACCCTCCATTGAACATGGTATATTTTAGAACATGAATGAAATGACCCCAACTTTTGACAGAAGGTGTTCTTGCCTATAGTAGGCGTCCATGCCAGGAACGAATTCCGACACCGTATGCAAGCTGCTTCAAGTCTAGCCAATAGTCGACCATTCTTCGCCTAGAAAACATCAGAAGTTCAGAACATGCAAGATTGTCGAAAACAAAAACATCTTAGCATGGTGCCTTTAATTGGTCAAAAAAACTCATTGGGAAAATTTGGTCATTTGAAGGATGCAAAAAACACACGCTCTCAAATGGAGCCTGCTTGCCTACATGAACACCATCCATTGAACATGGTCCATCTTCGTACATGCATGAAATAACCACAACTTTTTCCAGCGGGTGGGCATGCCCATGGTAGGAATTCATGTCAGGTTTGAACGAATTCCAACACCTTATGCAAGTTGCGTCACGTCCGGGCATTTATCGGGCTATTTCACTGAGAAAACTCTAGAAAATGCCAAAATTGTCGAAAACCAAAACAACCGGCCATGGTGCCTTGAATTGGTGATATAAGTCCATGAAAAAAATTGGGGTCTCTTCAAGAATGTCGAGAGACAACGTGCTCGCAAGCGGAGCCTTCTGGCCTACCCAAACACCCTCCGTTGAACATGATCTAATTTTGCACATTATTAAAATGGCCTCAACTTTTGCAAGCAGGTGGGAATGGCCATTATATGCATCCGTGCTAGGTTTAAACGATTCTGATACTGTAGGCAAGTTGCAAAACTTCTGACCATTTATCGGTCTTTTTTGACCGAGAAACTCTAGAAAATGCAAAAATGATCAAAAACCAAAACAACTTGGTATGCTGCCTTGAATTTATCATCAAAATCAATGAAGAAAATTTGGGCCATTTGACAGATGTCGAGAAACAACGTGCTCTCAAATGGATCCTTCTGGCATATTGGGACACGATACGCTGAACATGGTCTCTTTTGGAACATTCTTGAAATGACCACAACTTGTGAGAAGGTGGGCATGCCAATGCTAGACATTCACGATAGGTTAAAAATATATTTCAAATCATCATTAATAAATACAAAGTGATAAAATTGAAAATTGAAAACATTTTTCTTACAAAAGCATTTAACAAATGTTTGACGGAAAAAGAATTTAAAATCGTAATTTAAAACATTTCCTTAAAAGCGTTACTTTTCTATTCTAAACAATATTTTAAAATTTTGAACCGGTTTCAAAGAATAATAAAGTTCAAAAACAATAAAAGATAATGAACGAAAAAAGAGAAGAATAACAAAAAAATAGAAAAAAAAATGCTTAGACCTTGGCCCAGCTAGGCGACAGTATCGTATCCATCGTGGCCCTATTAGGAATTTCTAAAAGTGTTTTAATTTTTCGAGAATTATTCATGTTTTTGAAAAAGGTTTGGAAATTTCAAAAATTGTTCATGTTATCATATTTTTGTTCAAATTTAGTAAAAAAACTGTATTTTCTAAAAAAATTGTAATTTCAAAAAATGTTCAGTAAAACAAAAATTCCTGTACTTTTAAAAAATCTTAAGTTAAAAAAATTATTAGTTGTGGTTTTGTTCACAAATTAAAAAAATCAGGTTTTTAGAAAATGTTCCCACTTAAAAAAATTCTTCAAAAATCCAAATGGTCAGAGTTTCTATAAATGTTTTCAAAAACTATTCATGTTTTTGCTTTTTTCGTGTTTTTTATAAAAAATTACAATTCGCATTTTTTTGCATTTTTGTAAAGTGTCTATATTTTTTTAATGTTTGGAATTCCAAAATTTCATCACATCTTTAGAAAATTATTTTAGAATTTCGAAAATTATTCAATTTATTTTACAGTTTGGAGTTTCATAATTTTTTTGCTTTTTCCAGAAAATATTTAGCATTTGCAAATTGTTCACATTTGTTTTGAAGAAAAGTTTCGGTTTTTTCGGTAATTGTTTTATATATGAACGATGTTGTGTGGTTCATATATAGTTCGCGTTGTGTGAAATCTCAACAAAGTGCCTAGGTCGAGTGGCAAGCAGTATATTTCTATAGTGTGAGGTCGAGTCCTAATACAGGAGGTCTCACGTATACATACAAAAGTGGGGTATGATTTATCAAAGGCCCATATTAGTACCTTTTATACGTTTAGTGAGGGGAGTTGTACTGAAGCGGGACTCGAGATTCAGAAATAACCTCAGTTGTTTCCACTTATACACAGAGCACATTGTTCGGTTCAGACAATATTCCTGCACTGAAGATTCGCAACGACTACATTGGTCAAAGTCGTCACTAGCACTCATATATAGATTTACACAACAAATAACCTGTACCATACAAATACACAATGCACTCAGGAGCTTACACTTCCATGTGCGTCACACAAGTTACGTGCGTCGACTTTGAGGGCGCATTGCATGGAGCTTACTCGCAGAAACTTAAGTGCCACTTATTACTTATCAGCGTGGTAATGCAAATATTGCATGTGTATTGTCCTTTTTCCTTTTCCAGTGATATGTACATATATAAGTAATTGTCGTTCTAACAGACCATAATGAAAACGCAATTTCTGTTTTTCTTGAAGACGAATACGATATTGCTCCTTTTTCCAGAATTGAATTTTTTAAAAAGATTACTTTCAGATTTAGGCGTTTTTCTAGTGAGTCCTGGTAAAGCTCCAAGATGGCGTATTTTTTTTAAACGAGGTCCTCAATAACGGGACATGAAGACTCCTTTTTTATTTTATTGAAATTTCATTTTACACAATTAATTTCATTGTATTTACATTACAGAATACATCAAAATTAAAACTGAATTAAACTACAGGATAAACAGAGTAAAATCAAGTAAAGTACCCCAAAAAATGGAATTTCATCAAAATCTTTGTCCTTCTCCAAGGGATCCGGGGACTTTGCTGCAGTCCTCGCAAATATGCCACGGGAAAATATCTAGTGACCTGCCAGGCACCGCCACCTCGACGGCCTCCCACCACACAAGCTGCCCTCTCCTTTCGCCGTCGTTCCCGAGCCCACCCACCACAAACTACTCTATATTGTAAAAGAATTGTCATTTTACATATTTTATATTTCACACTGATCGCAACATGTACTTTCTTCAACATCGAAGCCAGGAGCTAGTGGTGTTTTGGTCCGGTGTGGATGGTTTTTTCTATCTAACGGATGACACCATCCGAACTTCCGAAGCCTCGGCCGAGTGATGCTTTCTCTAAACAAAACAAAAGACTTGCTATTTCATTAAATAAGAGAGAGTTGTAACAAAGTCCGAAGATAGAAGCCATACAATGGCGAAGATAAAGCAACTACTCGCGATCATTGTTGAGGAAATCGTTAACTGGTAGCTACTCGGTTGGCTGGCGAGTAGGGGATTAATCGGCTAATCGGCAAGTTAATCGGCTATTTAATCAATTAGTCGGACGATTTATCGGCTACTCGATGACCCTACGAGTAGGGATTAATCGGTATGTTAACTGGTTAATCAGGTGAATTTTTGAACAGGGCTCGCGATGTAGAATTACACCTAGCCCTTTGGCACCCGCCAAAGCCCACAGTCTTGCCTTGGCCGAGTGATGTTAGTGGTCTCTGGTCTGGAGTTGCAGATTCTGGTTTTTGGGGTTCTCGATCGTCATCAAGGAGCACAGACCTGGCAGGGCAGCAATAATAGGTACGTAGTCTTATATTGATTAGTTTTTCCTTGGCAGCATACTCGGTCTTACATGCATAGGCACGGTATACATGCATATAGTATAAGCTAGTGGGCATCAATCGTAGCATTGCCAGAACTCAGAAGTACTATGCGACAGCCTGCAGTGTCTTGCGGTGCGGCGTAGGCGACCACGTCGGCCGCGGCGGTGGATGCATGTCGAACTCGTCGTGGGTGGGCGGCATCGGCGCAGGTGGCGTAGGAACCCTTGGCCCACGGTTACCTGCGACTGGAATAACTACACATAAGTATCACTTTATCAGCGTGTCTCTGTGTGTATACATATACAGTACTCCCTACGTTCGAAAATACATGAACTGATTTTAGTTCACCGTTGGGAAATATATGATGTAGATTTAGTTGATTCAAAAACCTAGGACTACATGGGATTACCTTGGACCTTCGCCGAGCACATGAGGTAATATAATATAACTGCATGCATGCACAGATAATATATTGAAAAAACCTAGGACTATCTGGGATTACCTTGGACCTCCGCCGAGCACGCCAAGGAGCAGCACATGAGAACCAGCACTGTCGCAGAAAGCGCAATTGCCATGGAAGAAGCAGAAGAACGCTCCATGATCAATTCTGTCTTGTTTCTCAACTAGGACTACAGGATTATAAATTCTCAATCTCTTTGTCACTTATTTATAGGGAGAACTACTGCTGCCCCTGCGGCGACGATTGGTTGGCCAGGATCCCCTCCTGTAATAACTGGCTACTCGGATGGGATAGAGTCGATAAGACAATCTACATGTGGATACACCAAATTCGACCTTTCAAACATCCGCGGACGTGCCTAGACGCGTCCTTGGGCACTGACCGAGCACCTCCCATTTGGTTGCTTCCACAACCGTGTCCCTCATAGCCCTAACCTCAAATCCATGCAATCCTTGCAACGCTACGTAGAAGAACATGATGAACACTCTTACCAGCATCCCCGCAAAAAAAAAACACAATCTTACTAGCTACAATCAGACTAAATTCATCTGATACAAAAGGATCATAGTTCATCCCCGAACAAAAGAATCAAAGTTCGATGCTGGGCAGTGCAAATTCATACTAAAAACATAGATAAAAAGGAGAAGGGTGGAGGAAAACACTACTTCCTCACCGACCGCTTCCTCTTGCGGTCACCGATGCGACTGTGCCCCTCCGTATAGGCGTCAGCGCGCGGTCGTGCTTTGTCGTCGGAGTTGGAGCCGTCTGTGACGTCCGTGTCGTCATCGGAGCATATATAGCCCGCCAGCCTCCGCCGCAGGCGGTCCCGCACCTTCGCATGGTCACCGCCTTTGCACTGTCAGCCGCCTCCTTAGATGCTTCATGCTCCGACAGCTCGATGGCGAGCCGGAGTGCCTTGGCATTTTTGGGGAGGAGCCGCCGCGCATCTATTTCCACCGTCGTAAGGGAGCAGCAAAGGACCAAATCGAGGAGAAGGTAATCAGGATCCATCGGAGCACTCGCGTATGCCCGGCGCACGGCCAGCACCTTCCCCGTCGCCACCCTCTCCGTCACCTTCTACCGCTCGCGGCGACCTGCCAATGATTCAGATTCAAGCGTCCTCATCCTTGCCGGCGTCGACTCGGGCACGAGACCCAACGGTGCCCTAGTACACCATCCAGAGCAGATCCAACTTGCGGTGGTGGGCGGCACACATAGATGGGCATGGAGCGGCCACAGCTGCGCAACATGCAGGATGGCCCGCCGACATCGTTGGCGCTACATTGCAGGGCGACACGAGAGGGAGCGGAATCAAAGTTCCCCCTACAGCCCTAGTCCAGTCACGACCTCTTTAATGCAACGGATCGGAGAGGACGATCTCCACATCGTCCGGCTCCCCTTAGCGCAGCAGACTCCCCCAGTCGTGGGAGCCGCCGGATCCACCACCAGAGCCAGCGCTGCTGCCGTCGCTGGCCATCGATTGGAAGTGAAGGGGACTGAGAGAGAGAGAGAGAGAGAGAGAGAGAGAGAGAGAGAGAGTGGACTGGTTGACTCTAGTCCATTATTCGTTCGCAGGTTGTTGTTTGTGGTGACAGGTTAGGCCAGGGTGGGCCAAACCAACGCGACGGACGAATTCGGGCGCGTCCGGGCCTTCCCGTACCCGCATCACATTGGTGTTGGGTATGAGAGGTGTCGGGTCAGCCCGGGCGTATAAGACCGATCTGAGGAGCACGTTTGATTTAGTGATCGGGTACTGACTGGGCCTTCCGCCTGATCAGTTTGGGGAGCCCGACTATAGATGGTCTAACCCAATAGTGGTCGAAGTCATCCGCCGGTCAACAGGGACACTATGGAAAAATTATCTAGTGAAGTGACATGTGCTCGATTTTCTTCTTCCTTTTTTGGCTAGTGGCGCAAGTATATATGTGGTAGAAGAAGAATGCTTGCGTTTACACACAGAATGCATGCGTTTACACTCGGAACGGTCTTCTACTGATTCTTGTTCGTGATTGCAGACCTGCTATGGCCCAGTGTTTGTCACATCAAGAAAGCTGCGTCGGAAGACGAGGGAAGAACCGTTCATTTTGAAAACTCTCTTCTATTTCTGAAGGAATTTTGTAAATTCATTTTCTTTGGCGACATTGAAAATTATCTGGAGCCAGAATTACCTTTTTTAGGGGTATAACGATTCTTTATTCAAACAATTTCAACCGAATCGTTACGATGTCATGAGGTTGAAGGAACCACACATGCCTTCCAACATCTAAAGACAAAGCAAATTTAGTTAAGCTATCAGCCTTCAAGTTTCAAGACCTTTTCTCTTACATCAAATCACACTTTAAAAAAATGTAGCTTGCTAGCACAAATCTCCTAGATAATAGCTGCATGTCACCCACCTTGGTTTGCCTGAATATCTTTTATAACTGTAGCACAGTCCAAAAAAATCAAGACCCGGGAGATGTCCAGGTCCTTGGCCAAAGCCAAAGCTTCACAGCAAGCAAGGGCTTCCAGCATTGGAACGTCGGTAATACCCATGAAACTGACCGCTGATGAACCCATATAATCACCAAGGTGATCCCAACAAATTGCAGCCGCAGCACCTCTCATCCCATGCCTTCCAAGCGCGCCATCTACATTTATTTTCATAAATGCTTGCGATGGTCTAATCCACGGCAGCCAAACTGTAACATGATTAGGCTGTGCCATTGTTCGCTATGGACATGCAGTGGCTTTCATCTCCTCCATAAATTGCTTTACAAGAGGATGAGAGGACATTGGGGACTGAAACTCCTGCTCATAGATCGCCTTCCTTCTTGCTTACCAAACTGCCCATAGGGTCATCACCATCTCTTTAAAATCATCTTGCTGTAATGACTCATGCATACTAGCTGGCCAAAGTTTTGCGTTCATGATTGTAGTCATTGTCATATGTTCAACCAAATCCTCCTTTGCAAGAGTCCATATCGACCTGGCCATAGTGCACTCAACCAGTGCATGCTTCCACGAATTACACATACCACATAGTGGACAGAGTAGGGTAGCAGACATGTTTTTATGATTTAAAATGTCCAGGGTAGGGGTTGAATGCCTCGCGAGACACCACAAAAAGACATTAAGCTTCGTTGATACCGCAATACCCCACAGATTAGTCCATTCCTTTGCTGCTGACTCCGTGTCTGAAGTACCAATGTTACCATCAAGCCAACCCTCTCTCGTAATTTTCACGTTTACCAACATGTGATATGCAGAGCGAACTAAAAAACATCCATTTGTTTCATGTGCGCAAGAACAGAAGTCCAAAATATTCTTTATGCACACAGGAAGGCACAGGATCAAGGTGGCATCAAAATGTAAGAAAGAGTTTCTCACAAGTTCTTCCTGCCGTCTAGAATTAGTCTCATCGATAAGATCTCAAACCCAAAATACATTGTTATGTGAAGGAGTTATAGGTCTCATGGAGTTCTCCCTCAACAACCAGTTATGGTTCCAAATTTCTGTGGTGGTGTCATCTCCAACTCACCTAATTAGCCCTTGAACACCGAGATCTCTTTGTTCAATTGTCGATCTCCAAATCCACGAGGTGTGAGAACCCACGGTGGCATGCATACTGCTGCAGGAATACCAAGCAGTGGTGGCCCAGCCTCCCAAGGGAGCCCCCCACTGACCCCCCCCCCCCCCCCCCCCGCTATAATGGCATCAGTGGTGATTGCACGCCCGCCACTGGTAGAATCTCTGCAGTGGTGGGCATGTCTTGCCGCCGCCAATGAAGCATATTGTAGTTGTCGCGGGAAGAAAATAGCCCTCGACATTGATATAGTTGTCATGTCACAAACAGATTTTTGTTCCCATGAATTTACCGTGCTTGAATTTGTACACATGATTTATAAAGAGTAAACTGACAAAAGTATATAATTCATAGCATTAATTGAACCAGGCTTATCCACTATAGGAACAAATGACAAAGCTTCACATTTGTTCTACTTAACACACCAACATCAATGTACCACATCTATCTTAACAAACTCACTAACACATCATGAGCTTACATAATGTTCATATCTACCACTTATTTCTAAATGAGGTCAACGACAACCATCATTTCCCACTTGTTGTGGTGGCTCTTCCTTAGCTTGATTGCCACTGGTTTCTCAACCATTAGTTTCCTTCTCGTCAGAAACTCCCCCCAGTCGGCCTCATAGAAGGACATGCGCCCATCTGTTTCAGTCCTGTACTTAATCGTGGTGACAGCCCTCGCTCCAAGGCGTACTCCAGCAGAACCGACCGCAGGGATGTTCAGGCCGGAAACCATCTTCGCGGGTAATTCTGTGATCATCGTGATTAGAAGCACAAACATCACACAATGTTAGTGTTACATGAACAAAAAAGAGAGGAAATAATACAAGACATATGATGACGATGTTTGTCTTGGCTAAAAGGTGCACAAGGGGCACCCCCATGTAGTTCTCAGTTGGTGGTAGGATCGCCAAGAGATTTTTCCTCTCATTGTTTGTAAGCTTCTTCATTCTTTGAGAAAAAATTGAAGAATTGAATGGAACATCATCGCAATCATCCTCACAATCCTTGTCTTCTTTGTCATTATCATCGTCATGGATATCCTCGTCATGGATATCCTCGTCATCATGACTATCTTCATCTTCTTGGTCATCCTCATCGTCCTGGATATCCCCGTCATCATGACTATCCTCATCCTCCTCATCATCATGATTATCCTCATCATTGTCACCATCCTCATCATCCTCATCATCCTCATCATCTTCACCATCCTCATCATCTTGGTTGCAGAAATAGATAATGCTTAGACTGTTGACCCACCCTTCTAAGTAAAATGTTATGTACTCTACCCCAGTCAGCTTATTTTTTGAAATGTACTTCATCCATCCATCACCGCAGATGATGGTTTTATGCTTTCGTTTCTTCACTTCAACTCCAAATGACCGCCCCTTATCATCCTTGAAGAGCAAAGTATCACCTATTGCATTGTTAAATTTCACCTTACGTTGCATTGGATACACTATGCAACAGTAAAGTAAAATCGAACCAAATTAGTGGTAATGACCGTAAATGACTGCAAAGTGGTTAAAATTGTATGCTGAACTTAAAGATCGTTACCACCGATTTTTTTGAGCCCCTCGTTCAAAAAGATCTCAAATTGCTTTGCAGTTTCGAAGTGCACAACTACTTTTGCAGATTTGGCACGTTGGAAGCACCATGATCCCTATTAATCATATGATGCATATTATTATTAACAAATGGTGAAAATGAATGGAAGAATTCGGCATGACCTTTGCTGAAAAATGAACATATTGAGTGCCAGAAATTTTTTGAAATGGAAATTAATCAACGTTTCGCTAAAACGTTGGCACTCATTTTTGGATCCCTGAAAATAATGTATAATTGTCCACCTTTCTTAGCCCATACACTTGTCATATTTAAGCTTTCTTTTTCTTAGCAAAAGTTCTAACAGAAATGTACGCACACATGGGAAAATGATAGCGCCAAGGGCACATCTCACGCCACTTTTTTCTCTGTTTATTTCTCTTTTCTCAACTCATGATAAATCAAACACGCATCCTACTTGACATAGGTTTCCTATTTTACTACTCAAACTTGTCTTGGAATCGGAGAAGTAGTACTCTAAGATGAAGTGTATATACACGGAAAACTGCAGGACTATATATAGAAAACATTTGATCACCACCTAATTAAAACTTGCTATAGTTTGGAATACTCGAACAGCTGCTGCGGCGACATAACCCTACTGGTGGTGGCACCCTAACCCTATCCCCAGCTAGCGGCGTTAAATACGATAGTAAAAGATCAATTTTGTTTCGAGTGTGAATGCGACCTCGTGCTGTAATTTAGTTACATAGAAATCATAATTCATCCGACAAAAAAAAGATAGAATCGTATTTCATAGAACTGACATATATACAAAACAGGCAGCAAACACCAATTGCCGATCCATATAATAAATACAATCTTCAATTCACAATATGTTCATTCACGTATAAAACAACTTAAACATCATTGGACAAAAATACATAACCATTCTAAACAAAAAGTGGAAATTGCAGAAATACACAACTTTTGGGGTTGGGGTAAAACAAAACCACAACCCTAGAGGATTTTAACAGAAAACCACAACTTCAGGACTAATCGATAACAAAAAGAACACAAAGTTGTTCTGATAAGTCAGTTAAGGAAAATTATGACATGTGGGTTAATTCTTAAATGATCAATCTTGGAAGTTTCCGGCCAATTTAGCCCAGCCATTTTAGAATTTGGACAACTTTTGTAAGAATCAGTCAAATTTTCTTCAAAAAATCAAAGTTTTCAAAAAGATTAAAAATTCACATTGATTCAAAACATCTTAAATGACCAATTTGGGGAATTTCCAGCCAATTTAGCCCAGCCATTTAGAACGTGGACATTTTTTCTAAGATAAAATTGGTTCATTTGTGCTTCTCGTTATCGATTAGTCCCAGACTTGTGGTTTTCTGCTGAAATCCCCTGGAGTTGTGGTTTTGTGTTACCTCAGCTCCAGAAGTTGTGTATTTGTGCAATTTCCTCTAAGGAGGTGTTTGGTTAAGAATATTTGCCCGTCATCTGATTACACCGCAACCTATTACCGTTAAACTTGTTTGGTTGATCGGGCCCGTAATGGATACCGTGTAAACAAATCCAACCGCAAGTCACGGTCCATTCCGCCCACCCCCACCGTAATCTGATAATGATACGGCTCTGCTCTGGTCTTCTCTCCCGACGGCTTCACTCCTTCCCTGATCCCCTCAGCCATGGATCTGTGTTGCAGGCCCTGTTATATCCCGCGGCAGCAGCGGTCGCGGCTCCCGACGGCGGATCTCCATGTTGCACTCGTAGTCCTCGCGCGTCTTTCTCCAAGCTGTGGACAAACGCTGATGTTTGTTGATTGTGGAAAACCAGGTAACGTCTCTGGCGTGGATCCGCGTCACCATGATGCAAATGAAATTTTTGTTCTTCTCTTCGGTTTATACTTGAGTTCTCTTGCTGAATTTTTTATCGGTATGTGAATCTACTGCTATGGATTTCTGTGGCTATCTCACTGTTTCAGTTTGGGACTACGCATCAGCTGACCATACGCTGCAACTGGTTACAGTTTGGTTTTGGAGTTGAACCAAACATGTTTACAGATTTGCTCATACCGCTTATAGTGACAGCGTGAACCCATAACGATTACGTTTGTATTACCATTTTCGAACCAAAAACCTCATAAAAAAAATCATAAATAACCATTCTCGTAAGTTCTATAACCACTCAGGGTCTATTTGTGAATTTATGTCAGTATCAATGGCATATTTGCAATAATGGGGAAAATGAGGTATTTTTTTGCAAGCAAACAAGGTCCTTCTAAAGTTCCATTGCATCTCAACTTCTCAAGCAAGTATCACACCCTCGTTGACGGTACACACACTCTATAGGTGGTTCAAGCATAATGGATGCTCAGGAACCTGCAGGGTCTTGTGGTGCGGCGCAAGTGCCTACGCCTTGGGCGGTGGTGGTGGCGGCCCCATTCTTGGAGGTCGCGGCTGGTACGGCTCCGGCTCTGGCCGTGGGAACGGCTTCCTGCCCGGATTGTATGGCGGATGAGGAACCGGCGGGGGAGGAGAGGCCCTTGGTGTATGAGTGCCATCCAGAGCAACTGCATCTACATATATGGCCGTATGTAAGCAGACGATAAATACCCAGTAGTCAGTACGTAAGCATGTAGAGTATGAAGCCGGGCACATGTTGTTATCTGAGATTACTACGCGTCGTAAGTATTGCGTACGTACCTTGCCTCGCCGCCGAACATGTCAAGGAACAGCAGATGAGAACCAGCACTGCCACAGCGCGTGCGAGGGAAGAAGCCGAAGAAGAACGCTCCATGATCTCTGCCCAGCTTCTGGATGTCCTTGAAGATTTTTTTGTACTTACTATATATTGCTCCTTCATAAAACGAAGATTTTGGTTGGCTGCTAGGGCTTCGCCGTTTCCTGGCCACTCAGGTAGAAAGATAATCCAATGGCCCAAGTTGTCCCTCGGTCAATGGAGACACTTTCGATATTTCATCTAATGAATTGACAGGTACCCTTGATTCGATGCTAGCTGCACAAATATATATGGTAGAGAATGAATGCATTTAGTTGAGATCGTATGAAGGTATACCCCTTATCTTAGTCATTCGTTCGCTTCGGGATGTGAGCTTATGTCCGGGCATAAAGAACAAACACGCCAAGAAAAATGAGATAAAAAGAAAAAAAACCACAGAAAAATTGTTTGATAGTGGTTTAATAGGCAGCGCATAACGTAGAATACTTGAGCATTTTGGTAGCTGAGCATTTTGGTAGCTATTCGTCAAATCACTATTAAAAGGTATCCCTTACAAAGGTCACTTCTACCTCTTTTAGTGGTGACAAGCGGCGTACATGCGGTGCGTCACTTGTCGTAATTAGAGAGTTTTGATGGCATTTTTTTCCTGAGAAAGATGAATGGGTTTATTTGTGCTTTTTTCGTAGATTCAATTTTCAAAATGATATATCTCTCGAACAAGGTGTTCAAACCACGAAGTGTTCCACGTTGCGTTTCTTGCTTCAACATCTTCAAAACTAGATCTCATGTTGATAATTTTGATGAACCTTTTTGGAGAGAATTCCGTGCTTCAAAACTGTACAAACCCATCCTTTAAAATTGTACAAACATATGCTTCAAAAATTGTAGTAACAGCGCTTCGCTTTTAAGAAAGCACAGTTGTGTTTGTACACGCGAGAAGCACAAATTATGATTCTCATTGAAGCATACCTGCATTTCGCTTTTGGGGAAAACAAAGTTGTGTTTTGCACACGAGAAGCACTTTGTGCTTCTCGCGTGAAAAGCACACCGTGTTTCACTTTTGGAGGGAGCACATAAGCAAAAGTGTACTTTCACATGGAAGCACAAATGCAATTCAAATGAAAGCACATATATGCTTCACTTTTGGGAAAGCCAAACTTGCTTTCCAGATAGCACATTTATGATGTGCTTCAAGCTTCTAACAGACAAAATAAAACAAAAAGCCACTGAAAAATGAAAACAAAAATAAACAAAAAAAAAGATTCAGACGAGAAATGCGCAACACATGGTGGCACTAGGACACACTGACGCGCTGGCGCTCCCACTCTAGGAGAATGCTCCCCGTGGGATACCCTACAACTAGTTGCTCCCAACTATTTAACGCTACGAACACTATATCATTACTCAAAAACGGCGTCAGGTACGAAAATCTTCTTCTGCACGCGAGCTCAAATGAGCTCGGGATGAACAGTAAAATCTGAGAAAAATGAATAAAAAACAGATTTTTGTTTGGTGACAAAGTTTGACAAATGTTTTGAGTGCTTGAAAATTTTCATCATGAAATGATATTCGTGAAAGTCATGGCAAAAAACGAAGTCAGCACTCCAAAATGCTTTCAAAGATAGTATTTTTGAAGCATCAATTTTGATTATTTTTTCTCCACTACTTTCATGAATGTCATTGAATGATAAAAGTTTGCATGAGCACAAAACATTTGCCACAAAGATGGTTAGGTTAACATGTGGTGGAACGAGCCCACCAGGGCTTTAGACATAGACCTGCCACTGGTGCTCGCACTTCCCTAAATTTCTTTCAGCCCTTTTTGGCGATGTTCATTCAGTGGGACGATACGTTACCGTCAATTATGTAACGCCCAGATAATTAAGCTACAGTAACCTCTGCTAATGATGCCACGTCATCACGATTACTGTTGTTAATCGCGCGATGGTTCAATCCCGTTCGAATTTAAATTTCAAAATCAAGTCAAACGGTAAAAGTTTCCAAATGTCTAAAATAAAATGTTCATCATGTGGCAAATTTTCATTTGTTAATATTCGTGGTGAACCAACATTTTTTTTCTTTTTTTGAAAGTGGTTTGATGCCCTAATCTAAATGAAACAAAAAGACCCCCCCCCCCCCCCACGCTGGACCAACCAGCCCAGCTTGCCTCTAGGCCGGCCCAGCCCACCCCAAGCTGGCCCACCCGACTGGATAACCTCCCCCTCACCCCGAAACCCTACCCACGATTCCCCACTCCTCCCCACGATCCCTCCCACTCACCTCTTGCTCCCCATTCCCTTCCCCCGATCCAGTTCTGGATCGGGCTGAGCCGCGACGCGCCCCGCCGCCACAGCGACCCCGCCTCCCTGACGACTCCCGCCGCCGCCGGACCTCCACCCCGTCGAACGCCGCCCCCTGCCTCCTCCCAGGCGCCCCCCACTCGACTGGATCGGGGAGGGGCCAGATCCCGTGCCGCCCCAACGCGCCTCGATGCCGGCGCCCATCCCCTGCGTCTTCGCCCGTCGTCGCCGGACTGCCGCCGCCTCGTCCTCTTCCTCGTCGGACCACCTCGACCCTCCCCGAGCCCACTGCCGTCTCCCTACAACCCCGCCGTGAGCCTCGTTCGCCCCTCTCTCTCCCATCACCGGATCCGGCCGCGTCTCCGCGCGTGCGCCAGCACGCCCGACGCCCGATCACCGTGCCCCACAGCTGCGCCCGACCACCCTCGCCTCGCCCTGGCGCCCTCCCGTGCGCGCGCGCGACGCCGCGTGCGTTGACACGCGGCCCCGTCTGCCGTGGCCTCGCCCCGCTGATGCTTCTATTGTCGCTGCCGTGCCGGCGCCTTTCCGCTCGCCGGCCCACGCCCCCTGTCGACCCTGGCCGCCGGCACCCCGGCGCCCGCTCGCCCAGCTCGCCTCGCCGTGCGGGTGTACACCCGCGCCCGATAACCCCCCTGCACCCGTTAACCGCGTGACCCCCCGGGCCACTGGCAACCGGGGCCCACAACCCCCCCCCCCAGTTTTGTAAAGATAAATAAATATACGTTAATAAAAATAATTATTTAATTAATTAGTTAAATGGTTAATTAACTTAATTAATTAATATAATGAACTAGATTAGTTAGTTAAATCAGTAACTAGTTAGCTGAGACAATGACAGGAGGGCCCCACCCCTTGTTGACCAGTCAAACGTTGACTGGTCAACTGGGACCCCCTGGCCCACCTGTCCGCCACCGGGTACTCTTTTGTGTACACTGTGCTGGGTGCGCCTAGCATTTTAGCATTTATTTTCGAATTAAATTAAATTGCAGAATATTGTTTAAAACTTTGAAAAATCTTATAAAATAAACCGTAGCTCGGATGGAAAAGTTTTCTACATGAAAGTTGCTCAGAATTTCGAGACGAATCTGAGTACGCGGTCTGTTCGCCTGCCACACATCCCTAGCATAGCAAACATGCAACTTTTCCCCTCCGGTTCATCTGTCTGACAGACGTCCGGAACCGGGATACTTTCCCGGATGTTTCCCCCTTCGCCAGTATCGCCTAGCGCGTTAGAACACCTCTAGCCCCGCTTATAATCATGTTGTGCATATGTTTCTGTGTATTTACTGTTTCTTCCCCCTCTTCTCTCCGGTAGACCCCGAGACCGCTGCTGATGCCCCTGTGATCGACTACGTCGACGACGACCCTCCTTCTTGTCTGGGCAACCAGGCAAGCCCCCCCTTTGATCATCCCGATATCGCCCATTCTATTCTCTCATGCTTGCATTAAATTTTGCTACTGTTATTGTTTGCTCCTATTCTGATGCATAGCCTGCTTTTGTACCTGCTATTGTTACCTACCTGCTTATCCTAAACTGCTTAGTATAGGTTGGCTAGTGATCCATCATTGACCCCCACTTGTCCTTGTTGCCCCTGCTTCATCATCGACGCCTCGATCGACGTGATCGACGACTAGAGCCCGACACTTCACATCACATCACGCCCCTTTAGTTGCTCGACTCTTCAGAGCCACTATCGAGTGCCGAGGGTGATCCCTCATAACGCACTCCTGATGATAATTCTGTAGTGTAGCTATTCGGTCGTGGTCATCGAGGGTGATTTCCTCTTACACCATTCCCAATACGGCTCTGTCGTTCAACACCTCAAGTGTGAACCTCGAGGGTGGTCTCTCTTACGTTCACCTTGATGATTACATTGAGTGGAATCCACCAGGGGTGATTCCTCGGGTTTTCCCCTTGATGTCTGGACACACGGTTACAATTGACTTTACTCGAGACCTTGGTGAAAGTCGGGCCAGCCCGGAGAGCACCCGCAAGATAATGACGTGGCACGGCCGGGCATTCTGAGCCCTTGTCGTAAGTCCACGAGACGGGGCGACGGGGTCACTTTCGATCGTGAGTCTCTGCTCGTCTCCGCAAGTTAATAATACACTATGGTTTGGGTTTTTGTTCTGAGTTGGCCTTTGGCCTTTACGCACTAACCACCACGCGAGAATAGTTATGGGCCTCGACGTCGCAGTATCAGCCGAAGTTTTGTCAGACGTCCAGTTCAGCATTGCGGCACGGCTGAACCGGCACCCCAAATGTGGTGCCTAGGTCCGCCCTGCACGTAACGACCCAGAGTGCTACGGGCGATGGGCCCAGACCCCGGAGTGCTTAGGATGTAGACCGGCGGGGACCTCTCTGCTGAGCCTAGGTTGGGCTACGACGTGTTGATCTTTCGAGGGCGGGCATTGACCCTAGAAAGGTGTGTCCGGCCAGAGTGATCGAGCGTGTTGGGTAACGTGGTGCACCCCTGCAGGGAAGACATATATTCGAATACCGTGTCCGCGATAATGGACGTTCAGACTTATATCCTGATCTTATATGACTAGAAATGGATACTTGAGATATGTGGCTCCGGGATTGCTTTCTCGCAAGGAGTCGAGGAAGGATCTCTGGGCATTAATGTTACAACATGTTTGTTAATTATAAACTGCTATTCTTTACTCTTCTACACGCTGCAAGATGCTCGGAGCTGCGTGAAGATGCTAGTCTTCGATAGGCTATGCCTTTCCCCTCTATTCTGGCATTCTGCAGTTCAGTCCACAGATACAAACCTTCTTTTTGATACCAATGCATACTTAGTATAGATCTGATGCTTGCGAGTACTTTGGATGAGTACTCACGGTTGCTTTGCTACCCTTTTACCCCTTCCTTCTTCTTTCCGGTTGATGCAACCAGATGGTGGATCCTTGGAGCCAGATGCCACCGCCGACGAATAATGCTACGTGGAGACCGCCGAAGACTAGGAGTAGTTAGGAGGTCCCAGGCAGGAGGCCTTGCCTCTTCGATCGCGTTGCTTTTGTGCTAGCCTTCTTAAGGCATCCTTGTTTAACTTATGTCTGTACTCAGATATTGTTGCTTCCGCTGACTCTTGTGTATCGAGCTATGTATTCGAGCCCTCGAGGCCCTTGGCTTGTAATATAAAGCTTGTATTATTTTATTTGTGTCTAGAGTTGTGTTGTGATATCTTCCCGTGAGTCCCTGATCTTGATCGTACACATTTGCGTGTATGCTTAGTGTATGATTGAATCGGGGGCGTCACAAATTACAAGGCGCCTATGGTGACTTTGTCAATCATAAGATGTTGTGTTAACTTAATAACTCAGACATGCTCATAGGGTAGGTTGTGTGTACCTATATTTATATGTATGATTGTATGTGTATGTTTGTGAGCATCAACTATTAAAACATCTTAACACAAAAAAAACATTACAAAAACAGATATGCATGGACTCTGGAAATAAGACTATGTAGATGAAGAGTTAATCAATTGTATATATTCAGGTGATGACAGAATTACACATATGAGTTACAGGGTACGTACCTCGTGGTGTCTGGTTCGCACGAGGTGTCTGGTTCGCACAACAGAGGATGTTCGGTACATACCACCGGTGAGAGGGGCTTCCATCTGATCAGGAGTAGCTGACAGAACCAAGTAGATCCTCATTCTATGCCGGTAACGCTGCAGATACAACCCGAACTTGTCCCAGTCAAAGGGCCGAACCCGACCAATATAGTTCGTTGGACTTGATTTGTGTGTCTGGAAAACACTATGGGTAGACATAGCCCACTTGGTCACCGCATACTTTTACTTTTTCTTTGTATCATTCATAGCCCCTATCTGAACTTGGCTTTTCATATATTTTTTTCTGTTCGGCCCATTTATTTTAAGACTGGGCATCAGTTTTTCTGTAAGGCCATTATTTTTCCCATCCAATTTTGCCGCTGCTTTAGTCTTGAATCATCAGGTCGACTTTCTAGATTTTTTTTGAAGGTAACGTCCAACTGTACAGAAACAGGGCTCAACCCTGATCACATTCATTTTAACACACCCTACAAAAAGACATTCATTTTAACACACAGAGGTAATATGTGAAGGCACACTCGGTAGACGGAAATCTCCCTGCACTCTAGCATACTCGTGAGGCATAAAAGAAATTTGTCAGTGAAAATTCTACTCCCCGTCGGGACTCTAGAGCGGGCGAGCAAGCCCACCCCATGATCAGAAAATCCATGCAAGTCTACGTGGGTGCCATTAGTCGACAGACAGATGCCGGTAATAAGTTCAGGTGGATGACTTGTCGCTTGTCATTGTTGTCGTCGACCCTTCTCTTTGTTTCATCATCTTGTTTCTTCATCGTCATGCACACATCGGTCCCTCCTCCTGATATCTCAACGATTCGTATGAGTAGATCTCAGGTCCTTTTCTAGACCAAAATTAGACTGTAAAGTTTGGCCAAGTTTATGAAAGAAAATATAAAAAATACATATACACTATTATCAAACAAATGGTTGTTCTCTCTTGATTCTAGATCATTGACATCGTCACTAGGATCCCCCAATTGACTGTGTGTCACCATTCACAAAAATAATCTTCTCGTTGACACATAAGAAAAAATAAAAATGCTAATTGTGTCAAATCACATATTTCAAGGAGGATTCCAACATGTAAATCCTCTAATTTGTCCTAAACGAAATGTTTGACTACATATTAAATCCCTTAACTCTTCTACAACATGGTTTTAATTGCAAGGTCAGTACGGAGATGTGAGATTGGCATGTATACCCGCATTTCTCATATCACTAAATAAGCCCTGTAAACACAAATGGAGTGGGCAGCCCGAATGTGCATACATCGCCATTGATCATACATGAATAGCATGTGTGCCGGTCACCGGGGTTGCCTCACTGATTAAATTCGATAGGTTCATTTTCTGCACAGCCGAACTAACTCCATTTCCAATAATTGCTTATGAAAAATAACCATCGTACAAGCTGCAAAAAACAAGGGATGGGAAATATTAAAGAGGCTTGCGAGTTTAATCACTAGTAAGAAACCGACCGTGAATGTTTGCTCATGAACAACCACACTATGGGGCAAAAACCTACTAGGGCAAGATAAAAATGTTTTAAAAGTTGGGGATCACGGTGCAAATTACATTCAAAAGCAACACTTGCTCGAGTGATAGAAGCATCATTTCCAAGCAACCTCCAGAATGACTAGCAACAATCAGCTTCCAGTAACAGCCGGCGGCGCCAGATCAAGGCCATGCATGGCAATAACCATCAAATCACTTGTGGTACCACGGTGCCTTGCCCCGCGGCGGAGGAGGCATCCGTCCTACACGGCTTCCTTGTGTTACCCCTGACGACCTGTCGTCGGACCACTTACCGTGCTTTCCTCCTCCCCCTGGCCTTGCCTCCCTAGGCCCTTGAGCAAATTGGTTTCCTCCTTGTTCCCTTGGCACGTGCCAAGACCCGTCATGAAGATCACTAAATGAATGGCCTCCTAGTGCTTGTCCGCCACCCCCCTGATCTAATTGGTTTCCTCCCCTTGGCCCGGTCTCAGCCCCCTGACCAAAGTCGCCAAATGCACGCCCTGATGCCATAGCAACAGATTATATGCCAAAAATGTGCACCCACTTCCAAAATTTAAGAATTAGAACGGACGCGTGGTTGCATACCTTTGTAAATGGCAGAGCATGGGCATGGCAGCAGGGAGCAGCAGCAGGCGAACACCAGGGTGATTGCCATGGCGCGTGTGAGCGAGGACAGAGAAGAAGATGACCGCTTCATTGTCGATAGGACGATCCTGCCTTCCTGGCTTCAGCTCTGAAGAAATGATTTGATCTCTCTTTGTGGCCGGGTTACTCCTCCTAGTTAAGTGGTGCCCTGACTGCAACAACAAGTGTGTCAAGTCAACAGATTGTCTGAAAATCTAGACTAACCTAATGTAATCACGATCAAGTGTAGCTAAATAGATGCTCGGAGCCCCAAGTCAAGTCAAGTGCTCAAAGTCGTCCATGCCAACACTTAATCTTTGTTGTCAGCGCATCTTAATCACGGTTGCAGGCTTGAAACAGTCAAGCAAAGCTGCTGGCAACTGTAACATACAATTCGTACAAGCTGCTACTGCCAGCTGAGCAGTTGTACTACTTGTCTACTGGAAATGCTCACTGCATCCGCAACCTGCAAGTCTGCGTTGCACTAAGCAGAGCAGCGTGGCAGTTCACCGATAAGCAAAAATGGACATCGCAATTCCAGTAAGAAAACCAAAGTGCGGCAGCAGAAGCATAGTGGGCCCATAATGCATATGTCCAAACCTAGCTCTGGTAATATTTTCCCCATTGGGCTGAACTTTTTTTTTCTGGGCTGCGATATTTTATTCGTTGTTCGGCCAATTTTCATATTCATGAGTTTGAACTGGACTTCAGTTTTTTGTGTGGTCCATTTCAATTTTGTAGGATTTTTTGGCCCGTTTCTTCTAGTCATGCATCTTTGGAACGTATTCTTAACCTGAAAAGGAGGTCTTGTATCAATCCGTTTGACATTCTTCGTTTTTCGGGTATTGTAGATTTTTTTTACAGCGACATTGTAGAAATTATCAAGCCGTGCATTTGTCCCTCCGTCCACAAATAAGTATACATCTATCGTATGGTACAACAAATTGTTTTCTTTCCCCTCTAGCAAGGCGATTAGGGAAAGGCTTTCTCCCCTCGATTTTCGCCGGCAAGCCCATGGATCCACCTCCACTCTGCCTGCCGCTACGACCGCCGGTGGCGGGAAGAGGACCTTGTCCCTCGGCTCCGGGTAGTTGATAGGTAGAGTTTTGGTCCTTCTTTTTTCATTGCTTCCACTTAATTTCAATCAAGTCAAAATAAAAAAATTGAAGACAATTCTTGACCAAAGAATTAAATGGCAGGAAAGAAACATGATATAAGAATAGACTATAGTAAAAGTTAATAGGAAAAGCAAGCAAATCTTTCATACTTAAATATCCGGCGAGGTGCTTCAGAAGAGCATAAAATCATTCTAAGAATAAGAAAAAGGTATAAAACAAGTGGAAATGTGTGATATGTCGTGAATAGTTCTGCAGCAATGTAAGATAGAAAGAATGGGGAATTAGGCCTTCGGTTTCCTCTGTATTCATTTGCCGACATGCGGACTCACTTCTCTGTTCGGACCGATGGCGGCGCTTCTTCTTTGATATAGTCTTCGAGGCTCCGATCCTTCTCAAGTTCGTCCATTTGGACGGATTACATAGAGCTCTGACGTAGATTCCTACTAGCTTCTTGGCCCGGCGGGCTTAGGTTTCTTGTTGTGCGTACACAACGGTGAAATTTGGTGTAAGGTTCTTCAGATGGATTCAAGGATTCAGCACCAACGACTGCAGTCCTGTGTGCTAGTCCTTAGGGGCACGTGCATGAAGACTTCACGACTGTCAACGCTAAGATTAGGTAAATTTCAGTATGGGAGCAGTGACAGTGGCGCATCGGCGGCTCGTTCTGCGGCGGCAAAGGTCATTCGGTGGTCCATAGACCTCGATGTATTTTTTTATTATGTTTTTTTTATCAGGAAACCATAGAACAATGGTTCTACGGTAAATTATATTAATAAAATTATATACAAGAAATCCGATTACATTACATCAATCACCCAATACCAGTTTTGTGAAACATGGAGGAAATTATAAGTTCTGCAAGACCTAGGAGCTAATCTTGGCCGCTTTTGTTTGCTTTGCTTTTATTTGTGCTGCCCATAGACCATCTTGAAGGTAGAATTTCCAATCCTGAATATGAGGAGCTGCTGCTCGAAAGATCTTATCATTTCTGATGAACCATATGCTCCAACAACCCATCAAAATAATATCCAGTGCAATATCTGGAGGGAGTTGCTCCATGGCTAGTTGAAAGTCATCAAAGACAGATATTCCTCTAGGCTTGGAAGGGATGATGGTATCCCAACATTGGAGAGCAAAAGGGCAATTCCAGAATAAGTGAAGCAGAGTCTCCTCCGTGTTATCTGAGCAGAGTGCACAGTTGTAGCTGGTGAGATGCATAGATTTTCTGTTGAGGAGGTTCCTTGTGTTGATCCTGTCATGAAGGAGTAGCCAAATAAAAATCTTATGCCTCAGTCTGCAATTTTTTTATTATGTTTGTGTTGCTTTGTGCTTCCAGTGAATATTTATTTTATTGTAAACCTTTTTCGCATAAAAATCATATGTCATACAATAAATTTATAAAATTACATTTAATTTGCACGTTGACATGCAAAATAAGGCTCATTATACTGTGAACAAAATTCAACTTCAAATTTTGTCGAGCTGACTCTGACTGTTCTTTTCTTTTCTTTTTTGAGTCAACTACAGCGGGCAAAAGCCAACCTGAATATATGTTTTATCTTTTGAAAAAAAAAGAGCAAGATCAGACACTGTTGGATCAGTAGATAGGAGATCAGCCACCAAGAAGATATACAGAAGAAATCACTGGTATGCCGAGTCAGTGGGATAGCCTTACTGGCTTGCTTGGTTTTACAACCCATTTGCATTAATAGCTTATGAAAAGGGGAAGGCCAGAAAAACAAAATTATTTTAGAGATTGCAAGTTGGAGTACTAGTAAGAAACCTATTGTGAATGCTCGCTCTCGAACAACAACTATGAGAAGAAGAAAGAACTACTAGCATGTGATACATATGTTTAAAAAAGTTGGAGAGAATAGCACAAATTACAACCGAAAGGCAGCACCTGCGCCAAAGATATGCATCATCACAAACCATCAGCCATCAGCTTCCAATTAACAGCCGGAGGCGCCAGATGAACGTCTTGGCAAGAGTCGTCACATCACCTATGGTTCCTCGGTGTCTTGCCCCGCGGGGCCGGAGGCGTCCGTCCTACTTGGTTCCCTCCTCCCCCGTTTCCTTCTGTCCCGTTATCTTTTCCCCCTGGCACACCCCCACCCCACCTGATCAAATTGGTTTCCTCCTCCCCTTGTCCCGGCCCCAGCGCTCTGACCAAAGTCGCCAAATGCACACCCTGATGCCATCGCAACAAATTATATGTCAAAATGGGCATCCACCTCCAAAATATGAGAACTAGAACTGACTCGTCGCTGCGTTTGCATACCTTTGCAAACAGCAGAGCATGGGAATGGCAGCAGGGAGCAGCAGCACACGATCACCAGGATGATTACCAGAGCGCGTGGGAGCGAGGACGGAGAAGAAGAAAGCCGCTTCATGGTCGACGATCTTGTCTGTGCCCAGCTTGAGTTCTAACGAAATGATTCGATCTCTCTTCGTGGTTGTGGATGGGTTACTCTTCCTAGTTAAGTACTCTTAACAGCAACGACAAGTGCAAGTGTGTCAAGTCAACAGAGTCTCTGAACATTATGATTAACCAAATGCAATCATGATCTTCGATGTGTCCATCGAAAGTCTAGCTAAGGTGGGAGGCCCCAAGAGCTCAAAGTCGTCTCTGCTGACACTCAATCTTTGGGGTCAGTGCATCTCAATCGCTCCTGCAGGCTTGAACCAGTCAAGCAAAACTGCTGGCAAGTGCAAGTAAAGTAGAACTCGAGGCATGCATGGCCATCAAAACGTACGTGGTACAGTCAAAATATTTACTACTGCTGCTGCTGCAACTCCGCCTCCACTACAAGCTGCTACTGCTAGCTGAGCAGCCGCAACCCTGATGGTGGCCATCGCAAGATTGACAAAGCAATCAGAGTGGCGAAAGCGTGGTGGGCCCATAACCTCGAAACCTGGCTCTGATAAATTATCGGTTGTTGATGAATTTCGAACTGGGCTTCAGTTGCTGGCCTGTTTCCCCGTTTTGGGTTGTTCAGTCCATTTCCATATTTATGAAATTCGAACTGGGCTTTAGTTTCTCGCGTGGTCCATTTCTCCTTTTTTTGTCGCGCGGTCCATTTCGCCTTGTAGTATTGTTTTGACTGTTTCTTCTATTGATTGATGCATAACCTTGTCTAAAGAAAGTAATTCTTAACCTGAAGAGGAAAACATAGTCCATGATGAATCAACCTAGATTTGTATTGTAGTTTCTTTTTACGGGCACATTGTCGAGATTTCCAAGCCGTAGCATTGTTAGGGCATCTACAACGCCCGCCACTTGACTAGTCGCTTATAGAGGAGAGAAAAACATTATTAAATTGAAAAACATCTAAGCGACCAGGTCTTCCAAGGCAAGACGCTAACCGCCGCTGCTAATCGAACGATAATTACACTGGCCATGCGCCTCATGCATGAAAGAAAGGAGCGAAGTGCTTGATGCTTCTCTTTGCGTCGACGCATCGTTCGGCTCCCGGAATTGAAGGCCTCCACAGCCGATCGACCAGGAATTCAATAGGGAAGAAATCCTGGGGCCTCTCTAGGCACCCTGCGTTGGAGATGCCCTTAGTGGTTTGGTGATTGTGACTGTGAGTGGCCGTACAGACAATCATCCTTTTCTTCAGCTCCTCTCCCTCTCTCTCTCTGCGTTGGACAAAATGTAGCCCACACAGACACACATCGAAGATGAGTGATGCCAGAAGTAGCACCCAACACACACAAGAATGGAACACAAGCGCGTGCGCGCGCGCGCCCACACACATACGGAGAGAGAGAGAGAGAGAGAGAGAGAGAGAGAGAGAGAGAGAGAGAGTACCAGAAACGAGCTGCGACAAGCGGCCATCAGCAAGAACATAGCACTCATCAACACTAGGTCAGACTGTGAAGAGCAGGGACTATCTTTGTTAGACCAGTCGAAAGGAGATCCTATGTCGAGAAGACATAGAGAAGAAGTCACCATCTTGGCTTGCGATCACTCTGTACGTTGAAGAGCTAGGAGTGTCGTAAACACTATAGAATGGTCTCCTACCACCTAGCAACGTCATGACAAGGAGAGCCGCAGATTGTACCCTAGGGCAATGAGTTTCGCCGAGACAGCCGCTGCACCCCCTCTTGGCCTCACCAAAAACCACAATCATTAAAAGAGTGCACTTGAGCACTATGCAAGCTAATGAACCCTCAAGTGTCATCGAAGGGCACCGAACACTTAGACCTCGTCGTCCCACGAGCACCCATAAGAGTAGGTTGACCAACAGAACCAAGATTACCAAGGTATCGATGGTCACCACAGAGCACTTCCACCACCACCACCAGAGGCCTCCAGGGAGAGCTAACAAAACAAACGCGGCCCAAACGAGACGCCAAATGAACGACAGGGATCAATGACTCCAAAAAAACTCCCCCAAGGGGACAACGACATTGAACACGTCATCGTTGTCCAATCCAATATGGATCTAGGGCTTTTCTATGAAGAATAAATACAACAAAATACGGGAGGTTCACAATGACGCATGCAAGGAGGAAACAACACTTGAAGGCCATCATAACCATTTCATCCCGGACATAACAACATCATGTCGGCTGCCAAGTCCAGAAAAACACATGAGCATGGGACTCATCATTCTCCTGCTAGTCAGTGGCGAGTGTGCTTGATAAGTCCATCAATACCCCCCCCCCCCCCCCCCCATATCATAGTCACTCACCCCGAGCACCGGCTTCGACAAAACACCGATTGATCATGGTTGTCGCACCAACCCAAACCACGACCACCGCCATGACACACGCCCCGCCAGCAAGAACCACCGCCATCTTAGCAAGGCACAACAGGCCAGATCCGGGTGGAAAGTAACCTCCTCCCCCAAAAAAACGAGTTGCAGCATCGCACCCAGACCACTGCATCGCCCCGAGCGCGTGCACCCATAACACGTGCAAGTCTCCGCCGAATCGAGCGCCCTGCACCGCCCCATCCCAAGCGAGAGGAGGATCCAATGGCGACGAGGGAGAGGGATGGGGGGGGGGGGGGTGCCAGTGGCAGCTAGGGTTTCCCCCTAGGCCAGGAGCAACACGGTGGACAAATATTGAGGTAATTTGCCATAACCCAGTTGAGTTCTAATACAAACAATATTTGTCTTTCTTGCTTTTTTTCAAAATTAAAAAATATTTGGATGTGAATTTATTTTACTGTGATACAGACATCTTCCTTTCCACTCCCTACAAGACTTGGTTGTATATCTATCGTGTAGTTCGAATTCCACTACACTGCATATGTGCATTGTTGCTATCCCTCTTTCTTGGCCTTCTAATGGAAAAGAACTGTAAAAAACCGAACGGAAAACCACGAAACTCTTGCTTTGGTGAAAACGAAAATGCCTAGGAGAAAAAAAATGAAATTGAAGGAAACTAGTTCGTGATGTCCAAAGTCCAAATATACAATGCCACTAATAATTGTACAAAGTTGGTTGGATCGGGCAATATCTCCTATTCTACCATTGTTGCAGCCCCTGGTGAAGGTTTGTGTCGGGTAGGTTCTTATGGTACCGGAAGTGCCGTACCCGCCGTGTGCGGCAGAGCGTAGTCATGTGCACACCCCGGGCAGTCCTGTTGCTTCGGTGGCCCGGGCGCCGCAAGTGGCGTACCTGCCGGAGGCAGACCGTAGGCATGGTCACACCCAGGGCAGTGATGTTGCTTCGGTGGCCCGGGCGACTCAAGTGCCGTACCCACCGACGGCGGTGGAGTGTAGTCGTGGCCACACCCCAGGCAGTAATGCTGCTTCGGCGGCCCGGGCGACGCAAATTCTGGCAGCGGAGCGTAGTCATGGTTCTGTCCCCTCGATTTCCCGGGCATAGGTGATTGCGGCTGTATTCCTCGTCCACGCCACCAGGTTGGAAAATTGAACCCTGCACACCACCATGGGCCGGGATGCAAATCACATCACAACTAGCGCCAGCATGAACATCTACTCCAAATACATAAAATAACAGGGTGCGCCGATGGTTACCTTTGGGCCTGGCGGCACAGCATGGCAGCAGGAAGCACCATGCGATAATAGGCAGGAGGACCACCGCGCGTGCGAGCCAGGACGAAGAAGTAGATGGCCTCATTATCGATACCAAACTAGCTTGGTATTAGCCTTGTGTCTCTCTTTAGACAGTTCCCAGCGTACGGCTTCTCTTATACTCCGCGACAAGGAGTGACTGACATTTAGCGGGTGATTGCAGGTCAAAGTCATCTCTCAGTACGTCCTGAATACGTACCGGATATTCATCCTTAGCCAAATTGCCAAATTGCAGCGTCTCTCGGGAGTCGAGCGATGCTTGAACAGCCAACAGGGCAACGGCTTCTCTGACCAGATAGATGGCACTGGCATTTATGTAACTAGATAATTCCCCGCGCGTTGCTGCGGAAATTCATAGCAATTTATTGGATCAGTGTTCTTATAGATGCACAACTGGTTAAATATAGTTCCGAATGTTTGCATGAACACTTGGTAGTGTAATTCTTAAAACATGTTAAAGAGTTAGACCTAGTGCATTCATTTTCAAAATTTATTTCCGTAATGCCTTGTTATTATGATCGATGCTCTCCATAAAATTGATGCAAATATGCTCTTCCATTTCTTACAGAATAAATGGTTACAACTGGGTAATCATACAGATGTGGTTGTTTCAACTTTTGAAATTCAGCAGTATGTGTAGGTTTAACGAATTAAGTGGCATTCTTTTTAGATGCAGGTTGAATTAGGTGGTATCCTAGGTAATGTCTATCGCGGTTCATTAATTAGTGCAAACACATAGATGCGAAAATAGAAAAATGTGGAGTAAAAAACTTTAATAGAGTTTTTTTTTTGCAAAATGATAAGAGGTATTTTTCAATTCTCCATTCATCCCATTGTTATCAAGCCATTAGTACCCAAGTGCAGAAACTTGCTTCCGGGGCAAATTGTGTTCAAGTTTTGAGAATTGTGGTCAACATGGATTACTTTCAGAGTTGCAATCATATATCAGGTAGATTCAAAAACTCTAGCAAGTAGCAATAGCTAACTTGATAATATTCTAGGGAAGGGATTAATTAATAATTCTTACAGTATTTCCTAAGAAATTCGTTAGGTAGTCGAAGCATTTTTTTCAAGCGTCTAATAGGCAATTTACGGTAGTTTTAAAATGGCATTTTCTTCCATCTACATCAATTAAAAGATTAGTCCCTAATCCCCTCGTTAGGTAACTAATTAGGGGCTAGTTAATTAATTCCTAGAAATGGGGCTAGTTACTACGTGGAGATCAACCCCAGCGCACCCACATGCCGCCCACGCCTGTTCGCACAGATTAGAGAATTCATGTAGTTGACAGAGAGGAAATCATAAGCACGTATGATGAAATCCCACCCTATTTCAATTACTAAGAGAGATAACAGGGAGGGGGAGAAAGGCAATGATGTGTCTTGTGCTCTCAGGTCGGCCCCTTGCAACACTGGATGGAGAGGCGGAGGTAGTTGACCACAGTAGCTTGCAGCTATTACATCGATCAGGAACATGGATGCATTGATAACACACCATGCACGCATCCATCAGGCCAGGGTTGAACACCACGCACACATCCATCACGCCACCACGAACAGATCCACAGGCGCAGGCTGATGAGTATTATTTCTTGGGAGCAGACAGTTTTCCTTTTTGAATGATCTACACGCATGCATAATATCATAAAAAAATAATATGAAGAAGTCATTCGCCCTGCACATAGATCAGTATTGGCGGAGAAAACACTTTACTGATGCCATGGTTGGGGATGACCGGATGAGGAAGGGACAATAGCCATGGCCCCTGGGGTTCATCGTGGAGCAGCGTATATGAATACATGACGATTGGTCTTGGGGCATCGATCTCTCCCTCGACGAAAATGACGTCGTGGATCTGATGCAAGCGCTGGAAGGAGAGAAGAGCCCCAAAGTGCCTAAAATCAGGATGAAGCGGCATCAATTGCAGAAAGCATGGTCCGGAGGCAGTAACCTTGTGCGGGAAGAGGGGTGGGAGGGTCGTGGAGAGGAGGTGAACATATATACAGATGGAAGGGAAGCGGGTCTAGAACTGAAGGGGAGAAGACGCCATGAAATTGAGGTGGTGGAAGGGGAAGAATCAAATGTGACGTACGTTTTGAGAAAACAAAGACAATTATACAGGGAGGGGAAGTGGAGGAGACCAACCTGCCGGTCCTGCTTCCAGATTGCAATTCCCGGCCTCGGTTTGCTTTGCTATTGAGAGAAAAAAAACCAAGAAGGATTGTGATGACATGGCAATCTCCATGGGCTAGTGGGGAGATATTTTTACATGTGGGGCCTACTTGATGAGGTGGATAGGCTGCATGTTAAGAGAAATAGGATAGTGGGGATGAACTATTTAAGTATTATAGATTATAGATGAGGATTCTAATCTAACCACGCTCTTCGTTTCAATCTAACCATGCTCTAATCACTGCCATCTACAGTTATGCACTGCCATTCTTCTATCCTAATCTAGCCCCAGTCAAGTTCTCCAAGTCGTCCCTCTGCGCATGTCAGTGCTGTCCCCTCCGTCTCAGCGCATGGCTTGAACTGGTCAAGCAAACCTGATGTTAAATGATAGTACATAATATAGGATAGCTATTGTATGTCGTGAGCAATATACTTACCTCATATCTATGTTTGTTCGTCGTGAGCAATCAAGGCATGCATGCATGGCCAACAAAATGTACGTGGCAGAGTATAATTTTAGTACTACTTGTTCCTACTCCTCCATGCACCTTACCTCTCCGTCTCCACTACCTAGATGAGCGGCTGCATGCATATGCATGTGCATGTCTCCACCACTTGGACTCGACCGCCCGCACGTGAACTCAATCGCATGTTTCAGTGGCCGAATGCAAACCACGCAACACTATCTGATGCAAAGCTACCCATCAATTGAACGTATGGAAAGAGAAATCTATAAGTATGGTTGATGGCGCAGAATGAAGAAATGACCCCGAAAAAAAAAAGAATCAAACTGGTGCAGCGGAAACGCGGTGGGCCCATAACCCACAGGTCCCAGAGTGTGCGCCCATATGACGCTTACTGCAAGCTGTAACTCCAGCTCGCCTATAGTGCTCAGATAAATCGGCCGGCCCAAGAAATGAAGCTGCTTCTTCGCTTCCTCTCGCTAGTTCGTTTGTTTTTTTTATAGTCTTCTATAGTTTTGTTTATATTTCGAAATATCCTAAAATATATCCCTTCCATTTTTATTTACTCTACATAGTATTAGCTTTACATTCATAGTAAAATAAATGTGGTATAACCAAGATTATGAAAATCAATCTAAACATTCAAAATAATAATATGTGGTATGAATATACACTGAATGATAATTCTATGGTATTGACTCAGCAGTGTGGATGGATTTTTTTGTATACACTCATTCAAAGTTTAGAAAGTTTGACCCAAGACAAAGCTAATATGTGAGGTAATAAAAATGGAGGGAGTATTTTATATTTTAAAAGGTTATGCAGTGTTTACAAAAACGTTTATGCAGTGTTGAAAAAAAGTTCGCCCAAATTTGAAAATGTTGATGGCATTAAAAAAATAAACAGCAGAAAATGTGTTTCGGAAAAATGCTCGTGATATTAATTGTTTTTATGAAATGTATTTTTTTGCATAATTCAAAGAAGAATGTGTAGTAAAATTAAAAATATATACTCGAAATTAATTGTTTTTTGTAAACTTTCAATGTACGTAACATTTTAAAAATAGTTTACACGTTTCAAAAAATATATTCCTGACGTTTCTGAATAATTTTGATACTATGCAAAGAAATGTTCAGCGAGCTAAAAAAATTGTTGTGTATCATTCAGAAAAAGGTTTCAACGTGTGTTTTAAAGATGTTTAACATAAATTCACAAAAATGTTTAAAACATGTACTTCTATATTTTAAAAAATAAATTTAAAAAATTAAAGGTATATAACAAATGTGGTTCCAGTAACCGTGCCATAGCAGGAGCGGTCACATCACCTGTGGTTCCATGGCGTTTTTTCCCGCGGCGCGGGAGGCCTTCGTCCTACTTGGTTTCCTCCTAGCCCATTTCCTTCTCCCCTCGGGCCCTCCTCACCCCCATGACCAAAATGGTTTCTTCCGCTCCCTGCCCCCCCCCCCCCCCCCCCCCGCCCCCCAGCCCCCTGGCCAAATGCATGCCCTGATGCCATCACAACAAATTATATGTCAAAACGGGCATCCATTTCCAAAACATCACTAGAGATACTAAGCTCCCTGGAAATAGGGAGCACCGTGAGCGATCTAGGCTTTGGCCTCACGGTAGACCCCACTAGTCAGTGGAAGTAATCATTGGTTTAAACTGAAATTTTTGTAGGGGTGCAAGCTGGATCCAGAAGTGTGTTTTGCGGTACAAGATTTATTACTACGTATTTCATTTTGAGTCTAAAGGTGAAGCCACCAAGGCCCAGGCACAAGCTGGTTGGCTGAAATCGATGCCTTCGGACCTAACCTTTGCACATGAACACAACCACACACACATTTGACATTCGCCTGAGTGTCGCACCCTGTGTCTCGCCGGTGCCGATCAACACCCAGTAGAAGGTGGTTTTTGCATTTGTGGCCCCACATGTCAGAAAGTGGATCGATTGTGGGCTACGGTTGGACTTGTATTCACACACTGACGTGGCACTACTATATTGATGGATAAACAAATCTTTAAATTCGTGAACATTTTCTAAATTCATGAATTTAAAATTATAAACATTTTTGAATTTCGGGGAACTTCTTTTGCAATCTAAGAACATTTTCTGTATTCATGAATATTTTTTAATTCAAGATTGTATAACGAGGAACATTTTCTGAAATTCATAAACATTTTCTAAATTTAAAAACGTTTTACGAATAAGCTCCCTGGAAATAGGGAGCGCCGTGAGCGATCTAGGCTTTGGCCTCATTGTAGACCCCGGTGGTCAGTGGAAGTAAGCGTTGGTTTAAACTGAAATTTTTGTAGGGGTGCAAGCTGGATCCAGAAGTGTGTTTTGCGGTACAAGATTTATTACTATGTATTTCATTTTGAGTCTAAAGGTGAAGCCACCAAGGCCCAGGCACAAGCTGGTTTTCTCAAATCGATGCCTTCGGACCTAACCTTTGCACATGAACACAACCACACACACATCTGACATTCGCCCGAGTGTCGCACCCTGTGTCTCGCCGGTGCCGATCACCACCCAGTAGAAGGTGATTTTTGCATTTGTGGCCCCACATGTCAGAAAGTGGATCGATTGTGGGCTACGGTTGGACTTGTATTCACACACTGACGTGGCACTACTATATTGATGGATAAATAAATCTTTAAATTTGTGAACATTTTTTAAATTCATGAATTTAAAATTTATAAACATTTTTGAATTTCAGGGTACTTCTTTTGCAACCTGAGAACATTTTCCGTATTCATGAATATTTTTTGATTCAAGTTTGTATAATGAGGAACATTTTCTGAAATTCACAAACATTTTCTAAATTTAAAAACATTTTAAGAATTCCTGAGAAGTTTTTTTTTTCAAATCCGTAAACATTTTGAAATTCATGATCATTTACAAAATTTGTGATTTTTTATGGAGCATTTGAAATATCTTGACTATATTTTTGAAGTTTTCTTCTCTTTGTTTTTTCTTCCGCTTCTTTGGGTGGGCTGAGGCCTAATAGGGGGACTGTTAGCCTACCGAAGCGAACGTCCTGGTCGTCCTTCGAAGCGTTGCATGCAGAATAGTACCTCCTGTGCGTGCGGGTTATTTAGCTGTCGGTGGAGGGACAAACCAGTTTTCTGCTTTGTGCATTTGTGAGGAGGTGGTGCCAGCTTGTTGGTTCTGCGGCGAGCAATTGGGTCACTTCTTTCTTCGTCTTCCCCGTTGGGCTCTTCGGGTGGTGGATTCATGGTGAAAGACCGACATTATGCTAACGTTGGGGAGAGCTAGAAGGGAAAGATCAAATGTTGAAGAGCCAAGACAACATGGGCACCTGTCGGAGAGCCATTGTAGATAGGCCTGATGGCACTAAACCTAACCTCATTACCTCAAGTTTGGGAGGCAACTAAGTTGTGAGATTAGAGTCCTTTTGGGGATGAAAACCAGTGTAAAGGGAGTGATTCTAACTGCAGAGTCACGAGTGAACTAGGGTGCATGGGGCGTGCAACGTACATGGGTCTAGGTCTATGCCTGCATGTGCGCAAAGTAGGGAAGGTAGAGAAAAGAGAGGTCTATTTCCGTGTAAATGGTTTGATAATCAATTTAGTTTATGTAGAATAAAGACTAGCGATATACCAAGACACAAACAACTAGTGATCGAAACATCAATCCGAACACCATAAAGCAAGTAAACTAGAATAACGCTCAAATCAGTTCAGTTTGGTTCTTTGTTTTCGATGTCAAAGTGCTCATCTTTAACCGTAATAGCCACAAAATTAACTCATGACCGAGAAACGGCGCGGCAAAGCGCGCATCACCATCTAGTATCTTCTATATCTAAATAGCTAGCCCCCACTAACCTATTTCTCTCAACATGCAAGTATGCCACCTCATCATTCAACATGCATGGATAATGGCCCACCGCAACATGAAACCATGCATAATAAAAACCCACCTCAACATGCAAACATGCATGAGAATTTACATATTATTATGATATTTGTATTATACAATAACCAAACACCACAAATCATTTTTTTCATTTTCATTCTCATATTATTGCTCTACATATTCATGTTTCATACACGTGGTTGTGTATTGCAAACCGCAGAGCATGGACATGGTAGCAGGTAGCAGCAGCATACGATCACCATGATGATTGCCACGGCGCGCGTGAGCGATGACGGAGAAGAAGAAAGTCGCGTCATGGTCGTTGATCCTGTCTTTGCCCAGCTTCAGTTCTGAAGAAATGATTCGGCTTCACTTTGTGCCCGGGTTTACTGCTCCTAGTTAAGGACTTCTAACAAGTGTGTTAAGGACATCTTGATTAACCTAATGTAATCATGATCCTCGATGCTGACATTGAACCAGTGCTGCGAGTCAAGTGCTCAAAGTCGTCTCTGTCGACACTCAGTCTTTGCTGTGAGTGCATCTCAATCGTAGTTGCAGGCTTGAACCAGTCAAGCAAAGCTGCTGGTAAGTGTAAGTAACATACAATTCAAATGAGCGTTCATCCTGAGCGATCGAGGCATGCGTGGTCACGAGGATATAAGTGCTACAGTAAACAATTTACTACGTTCAATGTCATGTGGTAGATTTAAATGATAGGTAATATAGAGATGTCAACATAAAACAAACCAATCAGAGTGGTGTAGCGGGCGCGTGGTGAGCCCACATAACCCATAGGTCCTAGGATTGAGACCTGGCTCTGACAATTTTTCACATTTGTTTTCAAGTAAGGCCCATTTCAATTTTTGGTTGTTCGGTCCATTTTTTTTAGTTGGGCTTATTGCCGTTGATGGGCTAGTTTTCTTTCAAACTGGGTTTTCCCTATTTCTATTAGGCCCAATTCTTTGTTTTCAATAAATTTTGTCGCTGTTTTTGTCCTGGATCATTAGGTTGACTTTGCTCAACCAAAAAAACAGGTTGACTTTGCAGGAATTCAAGCAGTGCATTGTAAAGAATTCTTTTTTTGGTTTATCAAAAGAAAAATCTAAGACTGATGATTGTTAGGCTGTGTACAGTGCTTCAAGCTCTGCATTGTAAAAAATTCTTTTTTTTTCTCAAAAGATAAAACACTGACCAATGATTGTTAGGCCGTGTACAGTGCAGAATGTTTATGCTCCGGTGCTTAGGGAGAGAGAGAGAGTGGCGTTGCTTCTCTTGAAAAAAACGACTTACAAATGCAGAGTGCTTCATACCTGAGTTAGCTTGATATGCAGAGTACTTCACATGAGTAGAGCAGTTTTCTCGACAAGTACCTCCCAGCACTGGTCCAACCTGATCTCAAGAAAAAAAGACCCTTTTTTATAACTTAGGCACTCACTTTAGCACCTGCGTTGTACAGGGCCTTAGTGGCCATCGAGGACTTCTATCATCTCCTTTTTTTAGCTCCTCCCTCTTCTTACGTCCTGAGAGTTAGTTTCAAGTTCTAGTACTGCCACAAGATCTGATTAGAGTCCCGCTTCGGTACAATCCCCCTAACAAAACATATAAAGGGCAATATTGACCTTTGACAACTTGAATCCATTTTTGTATGCAAGTCTGGTAGGGAATCGAGCACACGACAACCTAGAAAATAGCATGCGCGCATAGCCACAACGAATACCTGCCTTTAGTGAACAATGCGAAGCCTGACCGGTTAAGTAACAAACAGGCTGGGAATTATAAAGAGATTTTACCAAAACTTTGGGAACCGGTCTTTTCTTTTCTTTTTTTCCGTTTTTTCTCGTGTTTCCTGTTATGTTTCTTATTTCCTTTTCAAGTTTATATAAAAAATAAAACTGGTGAAGTTGTCAAAATTTTGTTCAAAATTTCAAAAAATGTTTGTTATTTGCAAATTTTGTTTACAAATTAAAAATATTCACATTTTTGAAAGTTGTAAGGGAGTTTCAGAAAATGGTTTGTGTCTTTAAAAAATTGTTCAGAATGTTAAAACGCAAACAATTTTGACAACAAAAAAGTTTTCTTGATCTGCCCAATCATTTTTTGAATTTGTGAACAACTTTTTAAAAAGGAAACATTTTTGAAATTCTGAACAAATTTCAGCAAGAGGTCGACGGGAGAAATGCCGTCGCTTAGTTGGATAAGCATTTTTTTATTTTCTATTTTTTGGACTTTCTTCTCTTTATCATTAATTCATTTTCTCCTTTTGAACTTTATTATTATTTTTTAAAACTGTTCAAAAATGTGAAATATTGTTTGGAATACCAAAATAATAGTTTTAAGTAATTGTTTCAAACTATGATTTTAATATCTTTTCCCTTCAAATATGTATTAAAAAAATTAAAGCATTTAATGTTTTCAATTTTACCCCTTTGTATTTATTAGTTATGTTAAAGCCTTAAAATAACAGTTTTATGTACCTACTTTAATTTTGATTTTAAAAACTATTTCCTTCGAATCTGGCATGGATGGCTACCATGGATGCCTACCCGGAAACCTTACGTTGAACATGGCGTTTCTTCTAAATGTTCTTTAAACGACCCTAACTTTTGCCAACAGATGGGCATGCTAATGGTAGGCATCCATGCCCCCAATTTTTTTCATGGCTTTATATCAATTCAAGACACCATGACAAGTTGCTTGAGTTTTGTTCGAGGGGTGACCCCAGGTAGGCTCAGGAGCACAAGTCCAATTTCCAAAACATCAGGGTAGCCAGCACCCCTCAGTCCAGCTGGCCCTTCAGCCAGCTCCTGCCGCCGCGGTCCGGCTAGGCACAGCGCCACGCCCAAGCCGGCGGGCCTCGAGCCGGCAGCCGGCGGGGTCAACGCTCGTCCCATCCCACTGTACGACAAGACCTCTCCCACGCCAAAGAGAGCGTGGCAACTGTGCATGCGGTACCGTTAACCGGGGAGAGCGTGGCTATAGTGCGCATGACGCCGCTGATCAGGGTGACCTACGTACGCACGACCAGACACTATGGCGGCAAAGTGCCAAACACTCCGTGACGTGGTGGACGACTGGCTAAAGTGGCGGGCAGCCGACGGGCCCCACAGCCGGAGTGCCCCATTGGTAGCCAGAGATGATGACAGTAGGGACCCGCCCTCCTTTCTTTATCATTTGTAACATGTGAGGCCAGACTATAAGACCTCCCAGGAGGCCCCTAGGAGGGGATCGGCTCACTTCACACACACACACACACACACACACACACGCACATACACACACACACACACACACACACACACACACACACACACACACACACACACGAGGCAAGGAGGAGAGCCAGCTCCTTCTTTCTTCTCCATCATTATAGACTGTGACAACCAACCAAACACACATCTATGGAACCGTAGCATGCCTAGTTTAGACCTGCAAAACTTAGACTGGGAATTCCCGTGGCATGTGCTTGTTCATGTGATACAGGACAGCACTGCAGCGCAGTACAACTTACACGGCACTAGCAGACACAAGACATTCTACTAACTTCCTTACAAGTAGTACGGAGATAGGAGGTTTTCAAAGCATTGGAAGTTCTGTCTCCCCCAGCATGGACATACGTGCTGCTCGACCCACTCTGAGACAGGTAATTTGTCATTGTCATGAGGCCAATTTTCCAAAATGTCCCTACCGAGGCCTAGTGTAGTCTGTGCAGACTTTGACAGTAATAATTAGAGACATTTAATTTGTCATTGTCATGAGGCCAGTTTTCGAAAATGTCCCTACCGAGGCCCAGTGTAGACTTTGACCGTAATAATTAGAGTCCTTGCCACAGTCGATGGCCACGAGGGTAGGACTAGTGCTCTTAACGTTTGATCGTCCCCCCTTTCTCTATATAAACTGATCATGAGGTTATTCCCAAGGCAAAGCAAACCGTCTGCAGTCTGGCACACTTCACACAATTTACAGCATTTGTGATCACGTAGGGATAGAAGCGTCGCATAGGGATAATTGATAAGATTGTCATGGAGCGATCTTATTCCTCTTCTTCCCTCGCAAGCGCCGTGGCAATCCTTGCCATCATATGCTGCTCCCTGCGATGCTCGTCGGCCATCCAAGGTACTGTACGTAGCTAGTAGTCCTATATTACGTACTAGCAGTAATCAATTTACTCTATGCCCAGCTTCATGCATGTAGTGACTCAGTTGCACAAGATTAGGGACGAACCTCAAAAGTGATTTACTTGTTTCCAGAAGCATCCCAAATAATAATTGCATCAGGAGCTCAATAAAAGTGGTTTAAGCAAGTTCAGAAGATCATAGGAGTGAAAAGCTCATCCTTAAACTAGTGCAACAAACAGAGTATAATTAAGTCCAAACTAATTAAACACTAAATCCTTGCGTAGCAGTTCATCAGATGCTTTGCTCTATTACTGCCCCGCATGCATTACAGTCAAGTATCGATTATGCAAGATCCAAGATCGTCGAGAAATGACAACTATGAGAACTGAATACAATGAGAATCCTAACAAGTCAAATGTCCTTCCTCCAATAAATGGCAGTAATTTTCCTATGCCCCGCTGACCGGTATATAATACAAATTAACATATTTCTGGATCGTTGATGATCGGTATGATGTTACATGAATGCAGTGTCTCTGCACGGAAACCATCAGGGAGACATGCCTCCGCCACCGGCTGCCCATAGTGACACCAGGCCGTGTCCAGAGTGCGGTGACGGCTTCGGCGCTCCCCTCGCAATGTCAGGACTTGCGCCCCACCGTAAGACCATGCAGGCAGTCAAGGTGGTCGATGATACGGTGGGCCCTTTCGCATGAAGCAAGTAAAATGGAGGAAAATATCACGATCTCACATAAATTAGATGCTCCCATGCTCCAAACTTCTGAAAAATAATTTTGAATGCTTCAGGAAAATCTGAAAAAGAATTGTGAATGTACACAAGACATGTGTCTACAATCCCTAAAGGTTTCAAATCCAAATTGAAAATAGACAAAGAGAAACAAAAAGGACATATCGGCATGAATAATGTCACAAAAGGACAAAAGCAAAAAAGACACTATTCATACCCAGATTTCTCTTTTTTGTTTCTTCATGTGTATTTCCAATTTAGATTTATTTTTTTAGGGAATGTAAACACGTATCTTTTGAACGTGGAAAAATAAATTTCAATTTAAAAAAAAATTGAAATGTGCTTTTTGGAAGATGGCAGCATAGGAGAATTTGAAGGATATGAGCACAGGATATGCACTCTAAAATGGTAGTACCGCAACGACCATTGCAGGCCCGCAGGCTCCAGCAACGGGAAGTAAACTGAACTTCGTGCGTTTGTACAATTAGCCGGATGGTAATAACAGAGCTACCATGTTAGTGCCGAGACACCCATTGTGACTCTGTGCAATATATTCTTGTGCGCATGCTACTACTTGTTGATGTTTTAGAGATGCAAGACCTAGATGTTCTTGTGTCCATGCTATTTGTAGTCGTGGCAATTTATCATTTCTGGTGGGCATTCGAACGGGTGGCATCTAAAGAAACTCTCCTTAGAGCATGTCTAGTAGAGCCCTCAAACCCTTAAATCTAAAACTAGTTTTAAGGGTTGAGAATTGGCCATTTTTGACACTTTTAAGGGTTGAAAAACAGTTCCATTATAAGGGTTGGGTTTGAGGGTTCTAGTCTTTGCCCCAACCCCAACCCTTAAAATTGTCATTTGACATATCACAATTTTCATCATCTCAATAACACCGAATAGTACTTTCAAACACTTAATAATCATTCAATTTATTACAACAATGCTTTGAAGCAAATTATAATACTTGTTCGAATCAAATAGGACATAGAAAAGTAAACAAAGATAGATCATGGGCCTTGGCGCCGCCCAGCCAACTACCACTGGTGCTCTACTAGATCATCCCGGAGCTGACCATGAGTGTTTGCATCCTCAATCTGACGATGTGCTTCAAGAAAAGCTTGTACGCGACAAGGATTTCTTTCCGGTTGCACACGAGTACCAACATTGTCATAGAAACAAGGCAGTTTTAACCCTCTCTCATCCTCGATGATCATGTTGTGTAGAATCACACAACATTTCATGACGTTCTCCAAGGTTTTTTTGTCCCAAAAACGAGCTGGACCCCGAACTATGGCAAATCTTGCTTGCAAAACACCGAAAGATCTCTCAATATCCTTGCGGGCTGCCTCTTGTGCCTTGGTGAAATGAGCCTCTTTTTTGGTTAAGGGCACCCCATTTTTCTCCTTGATGGACTTCACAAGAGTTGCCCAACCGGGGTAAATTCCATCGGTGAGATAGTATCCCATTGAGTACTCATTGTCCATTATTTTGTAGTTGCAAGTTGGAGCATCACCAGAAACTAATCTTTTGAGCAAAGGAGATCTATTGAGCACATTGATATCATTGAGTGTTCCGGGCAAACCAAAAAATGCATGCCAAATCCGTGTGTCCTCCGATGCCACGGCCTCAAGCACAATGGTAGCATCACGGCTTTTACCGCAATACATTCCTTGCCATGCCTTTGGACAATTTTTCCATTTTCAATGCATGCAATCAAGACTACCAAGCATCCCCGGCCATCCCCTTTTTTCATTCATCTCCATCAATCTCTTTGTATCTTCCTCGTTGGGTGCCCGAAGATACTCATCACCACACAACCGGATGACCAATTTTGCAAACCTACGAACGGACGCCGTGGTTGTATCTTGTCCAATGTGAAGATACTCGTCCGTATAGTCCGCGGGTATGCCATAGGCGAGACTCGCATTGCAGCCGATATCTTTCGGTACGCACTAAACCCCATGATACCGGCGGCGGATCTACGACGCTTGAAGTAATCTGAGGCGGCTTCACAATCGCTGACAATTTTCACAAACAAACTACGACGCATTCGGTACCTTCTCCGGAAGAGGCGAGGTGGGTATGTTGGTACCTCCGCGAAGTAGTCTCGCATCAAATGTTCGTGTCTGAGATAGCGGTTCCGGTAGATGGTGACTCGCCCCATCTTCGACCCTCTCCTCTGATCCATCAGCTTCACGCAGTCTTCAAACTCTTGCACGTCGAGGAGGAGGCCCATCATCTCGATGTCATTCTCTATTTGTCTTGAAGCAAGTCATCAATGTCCGAATCGTCCGATGACGACCAACCAGAATCATCGGACAACGCATCCACCTACACAACACAAAACAAAAAATGTAGTGTTGCTCTGTAACAAAAATATAGGAAACAGGGCCGGCCGGAGCTCGCTATGGAGGAGGCTGGCGGTGTGGAGGCCGACGGTGTGGAGACAGAGGGAGGAGGAGCAGGGGAGCTCACCTTGGACGGCCCGCGGTGGAGGAGGCCGGCGGTGTGTACGAGCTCGGGGCGGTGGAGGAGCTCAGGGGCGGCGGTGGAGGAGCTCGGGGCAGCGGTAGAGGAGCTCGGGGCGGTGGAGGAGCTCAGGGGCGGCGGTGGAGGAGCTCGGGGCGGTGGAGGAGCTCGGGGCGGATCGGCGGCGGCGGCCCGAGATGCGGCCGGCGGTGGTGGAGGAGCTCGGGGGCGGGACGGTGGCGGCGGCCCGAGATGCGGCCGGAGGCGGCTCGGGTCGGCGCGGGGGCGGGACGGCAGCGGCGGACCGAGATGCGGCCGGTGGCGGCTCGGGGGAGGCGCGGGAGGAGGTTGGGGACAGGAAATTTCCCTCCCGCGCGTGGCCGGATCGAAGTGAGGGTTGGGGTAGATCTTGCCCCCCAATCCTCACTTCTACAGGTTGGGAGAGGGTTTGCAGGTCCGATCCTTAAATTTTTGTAAGGGTTTAAGGGTTAAGGAGTTCTAATCTACGCGTTTTTTTTCACCCAACCCGTAAAAAAACGCTTATTTCTATTTTTTTAGGGTTTAAGGGCTGTACTAAACATGCTCTTACAAAGTTTCCTCAACTAATCTCCCATGAGTTTTTTTTATTTGAAACAATCTCCCATGAGCTTTGCTAGACCAACGGATGACTTTCATAGAACTTCCTCAAATACTGATGTGGCGCTATTTAATTGGACCTCACGGGCCCCACACTAAAATAGAGGAGGGGACTAGTGAGAGATTAGAGAGGAAATTACGTCTGTTTCACTGTGGGCCCCCTTCCACCTAATTAGATGTTATCATCTCATCTTTAACTATCACTAATGGGATCTGGAACTTTGCCTAGTGCCAGATTGTTTCCCGATCGCATTTCGTTGAGTACTAGGCAAACATAACTCGTGCCGAGTTTCACTGAGAGAAAACTAGGCAAATCCAGGGCCGGTCCTGAGATTTTGGGGGCCCGGGGCGAAACTAGAACCCGGGGCCTCTTAATATATGTATCAAATCATAAGCCCCAGCTCATAAATCTGAATATTATCTATCCCTAATTATGTCCCATCAATCAATTATTAATGGTCATATTTCCACAAAACGAAGAAGTAATATTGATCATCATTTATAAATATTGGCCATTTTACCAATCGTTTTATCATAATAAGTATTTGTCAATCATCATGGCAAAAGCGCAGGCATATGTTATGAGAGCCGTACCTTCTCAAATTGCCCCTAATCGGCTGATTATATTTCTTTCAAGGATCAAAGGGCAACCGCGACTCATAAATCTGAATAAATAATATCTATTGCTAAACCGTGTCCAATTAATAAATTTTCAATGGCCATATTGCAACAACAAAGAAGTAAATACTGAACGTTTTACTCAAATAAACGGAGTGCCAATACTATTAGAGCCATACCTTCTTTGATTCTCTCTAATCTGCTAGCTAGTTATATTTCTTCCAATCTTGAACGGGAAGGGTCAAAGGCAATGGCCTGGAAACAATTTGCGGTGGTAGTGAACTTGATCCTGATGCGGTCGCCTCTCGGGGTGGAGAGCTGGCAAATCTGCGATGGGGTGTCTCCAGGAGGGGTAGGCGTTCGATCGGTGAAGCCCAGAAAAAATGAGGCGGCGGCGCACGACTGGAACGAGGATCAAGCGCCTAGCCGAGTACGCAGGGATTGATTTTTTAGGGGTCGCATGATTTGATGCATTGATCCCGCCGTGATGCGAGGCCTACTTTCAGTGCGTACTGTGTTTCCCTCGGGCTGTTTTCTACCTGTGTATTGTTTTGGACGAGGCCCTTCTTCACGATATTACTGGGCTGCACAGCACGACCTGGGGGCCCCTTGGCTTCGGGGGCCCGGGGCGGCCGCCCCCTCTGCCCCCCCTCAGGGCCGGGCCTGGGCAAATCACATGTTTGTCGAGCTCATGCCTCGTGGAACTCGGCAACCACATGCTTTGCCGAGTCCCTGTCACATGGCACTCGGCAAATACGGACGAGACTTGCCTGGGGGGCGAGAGATGATTAGATTAGAAAGAAAAAAAAAAAAAGTGAACCGTAGGATGAAGTGGGAGCACGGATGGGAGCATGGGAAAGGAGCAGGCAAGCCCGGATCAAATACATACTTTTGCCAATTTTCTGCCGCGTGGCACTGGGCAAATAATATTTTTCCTTTTTCTACTCCCTTCTTTTTATCATTTCTTTTGTACAACATTTGTTTATTTTTTATTTTATGCTCAGTTCTTTTCTAAATTATTTGTTTTTATTTTTATTTTATTTTCTTACCCCCTCTCTACTCCTTTTATAGCCATTTAGCGCATTTGCCAGTCATTTAGTGCATATGGTTTAAAGTTTGGCAAAACCATTTAAAATGAGATCTAATTTCAAATATCTCAACGCAAGGAATCCAATGGTGAAAATAGTTTGAGATTTGGATGCACGATTTAAGAGATGAAATGTTTTGAATAAACGAATCTGTGAAAAAAAGGAAAAAACTCCCAAATGGTAACAAGTGCATGTGCGCCACTTGTCACAACATGGGGAGGTTGGAGTCACCTTTACAAAAGAGTACTCCTTAATTAGTGATTTCACAATTGACTTGGCCTAAAATCTAGGCATGAGGCCATCATTCTTTTTCTCGCCTCCTGCGTGTCCCGCTTAACCAGCGCATCCTTGGTTTAGCGAAATCACTAATTAAGGTAAGAGGTACCTTTGCAAAGGTCACTCCCACCTTTCCCGGTTGTGACAAGTGGCACACTACATGTGTGCCAGTTGTTGCAACCTGAGAGTTTTCCTTTTATTCATAGATTCATTTATTTAAAATGTTTTATCTTCTAAATCATGCGTCCAAATAGTCAAGCATTTTCAACATTAATATCTTTTGCATCGAGGTCTTCGAAATAAGATCCCATGTTAATATTTTTCGAAGAACCCTTTTTTCTAGAAAAAATCAGAACAAAAAAATTGAAAACAGAAGCATGATTTCCCCGCAAAAACAATTTATGATGTCTCTCGCGAAAGAAAACATGTGCTTCCACGAGGAGCAAATATGTGTCTCTCGAGTAAAAAACATGTTTTTTTTTTCATAAAATCCCCGAAAAGAAAAAACCTGAACAGGAAGCACGATATTTTCTCCACTTTTTAGGCATTAATGTGCCTCTCGCCGAAGCAAAGCTATGCCTCCATGGGAAGCAAATCTATGCATCTCGCGGAAGAAAAAATGTATTTTATTTTCTCTTTTCCGCTTGTGGCTCTCGTGGAAGAAATAATCATGTTTTCTAACTTTCTGAGAGGGACAGCCATGCCTCTAGTGAAAGCAAATATGTGCCTCCATGAGAAGTAAATCTATACCTCTCGCGGAAGAAATAAACACGATTTTCACATAATTTTCTTTTGAAGTTTTTCTTTGTCCAAAACCAGGAGAAAACCAAGCAAAAACAATGTTGATGAAAAACCCAAAAAATATCTAAAACCCCAAAACATGTACGGAAAAATAAAAAAAATTACAATTATGATGGAGGGCCCAGCATGCGACACGTCGTGGCGCTGAGAGCGCACCAAGTAAACGCACTCTTAGCCCACCAAAAATGAGCCTTGAGGCTCCACCTGAACATGAAAAAATGTTCTTGGAGGGCACCATAATATTTGTGGGTGTCATCATGTTCAAGGAAAAGAACAAAGTCTCCAAGACTACCAACATCAAGAAGAAGAAGGACCGAAAGTGGCAAAACAAGAACAAGGAGGAGGATCCTTGTTGGGTTTGTGTTGCAAATGTTCATTGGTCTCCCGATTGTCCGATCGAGCCTCTATGGATTTGTCAACATGAACGTTGGCAATATTGAAAGGGAGCATCCGGGTATGGTAATTTACCTATTGTTCTTTTATTATGTCCATCTATCGACTAATGGTTTAGTCCAGCTGCTAATATTCATGTATGTGCTGAAAAATCCTTCTTTACATCACAAACATCGGGATTCTATCATCGACTACAAAATATGCTCCATTCAATGACAAAAATCATAGTGACGCACCAGAAAATGTCGCGCAAGATAATTTTTTGTGACGATGACCCTCACTAACACATTTCCTCCGGGGTCATCCACCTCGCCAACTTTGTGGACGTTACCGCCTCATTTTAGACGACATTTTCATCCGTCATTATGCTGATATATTTTCTGGGACGGTTATTGTTGTCACAGAAATTATTGGAGTGGCGCCGTCATGAGTTATTTCAGGAGATTAACCAGAGAAGGCCACGTGTCATCGTCTGTGCATGCGGCCTAGTGGCGTTTATCCAGGCGGCTTGGAGACGTGTCTGCGGCCGGCATTGAAGCGTGCGAGCAGGCCGCGTCAGAGTTTGTCACCAGAAGACGTGCCTTTGACCGGTGGACGTCGCCTGCTGTGGTGGTCCATGCTTACTGAAGGCGTGAGATCAGGCGCAACAGCGTTTGACCGCCCCTCCGGCCACCTATCCTTCGGCTCTTGTGCTTTTGGATGGGGGTGCACGGTTTCGATGGTTCAGGTCATTTGGTGTAGTGAATGCGGTCGAGATTTCTATCGAACTGTCGTTGGGTTATTCAGGCCCGTGAACGAAGCATATAGGCAACACTTGTTGTTGTCGCCGCCAGACAGTACAGTACCCGTCCAATCACACACTTAGGGCATGTACAATGGTCGATAAGGTAGTCTTATCTTAAATCTTGCATGTAATTTAGAGATGAGAAAAAAACATGTCTACAATGGGTCATTTCTTAGCCTTATCATCAATAACTAGTTATTCCTAAAAATGCGGTGAGACATATTGTGCTAAGAGATCATCTCTTGCCTTCTCTTAATTAAGAGAAGACAAGCCTTCTCTTATGATTTCTCTCTCATCCACCTCATCATTTATCCTACATGGCATTGCTAAGATAGAATCATTGTACATGCCCTTATTGGCCGAGTAAGGTACCCAGATGGTTGGTGTTACCGGGTACACCCACATGCAGTGGTAAACCGATAATCCTAGATTCACGGGGTGATTTCAACGGACTTCACGGGCTGAAGTACGTGGACTAATTTAATTGCCCCCCCCCCCCCCCTAATTTTAAGTGGTGGGGCCCGTCCTACTTAACTAAATCACAGCCATTAATCTTTGATTAGCCCGTAAAGCCCCCGTAAACCCTCCGTGTGTGTAGCATTACTCGTGGTAAACAGTGCAGACTAGGCAACGGCTCCCAAGGACGGTTAAGCCGTCAAAACATCCGAAAGCACGTTTTTTACTTGGATCATACTGCAGCCAAAAACTGGGTACGCATGTAGACGTGCTTGTCGGACTGTGCAACTGACGACGAGAAGGCATCATAGGTCGCTAATCCGAACAAATAGGTCGCCATTTAGTGAAGAGGCGAGCAGATAACAAGATCTGTTTCATGTGACCGGTACGCTGTTTTTTGCCGGTTTCAAGGCTCAGCTAGGTGACGTCTTCTCGTACAAACTCAATACAAATATAATCACTTGTAAAAAAATCACATCACCACAAGCCGCATAATGTAACACAAAACATGACGATTCGAGCAATACAACTCTCACCCGCGCAGACCGAGATTAAGCCTCCCCAATGACCTCGTAACGAGGCCAAATGGCTCATCTATTTTTGGGCTCTTGTCGAAGCGACAAATCACCAAATTATTGCTTTTGGCGAAATATAACAACGTTGAGGAGAACTATAACTAAAATTGAAAAAAAAAATCTAGTTCGTGATGGGTCCTAATATGCACAGCCACAAAGTTCGTTGAATCAAGCAGCTCCCTCCTCTCCAAGCCGTGGTTGCCGTGCAGAATCTTCAGTGTCGCCCCGGGTGCAGGTTCTTACGGTGTGGCGCCGCAAGGGCCATGCCCGATGGCGATGGCAGAGCGTAGGCTTCGCCACAGCCCGGGCAGTCCTGGTGCTTCATCTGCCCAGGCTGCGGTGAGTTCAGCTCTATTCCACCTCCTCGTAAGCCTCTCCGAAAATTGAAGCTTGCACCTGCATGCACACCACCATCGCATGCAAATATGACACAACTAGCGCGAGATGTAGCATGAACAACAACTAAAAAGACAACGAAACATCAGGGCGGGTGATTACCTTTGGCCGCGGCAGTAGAGCATGGTAGGAGGAAGCACAACACGATAATAGCCAGGAGGACCATGGCGCGCGAGAGCGAGGATGAAGAAGAAGATCGCTCCATTATTGATGTAGAGCTTCTCATTAGCCTTGTGTCTCTAGACAATTCCATACTGCTTCTATTTATAGTTGTACTACTACAAATATCAGTGAAATTGACCCTTTAGCGGTGACTCGAGGTCAAAGCAAGGTTTTGGTTACCGGTCGAAATTTTGAGATTTTCCATGGTTACCGCGTATTTCCGTGCCCCTCGGTAAATCCCCGTACCAAGCAAAAAATACTATTTTTTTGAATTTTTTGAATTTAAACACTCAATTTTATAGTAAAGCACGTAGGATCTAATTAATCCTACGAGAGTTGGTTCTGGCATGTTGGTAGAAACCTAGTTCCTGTTTTAGGAGGTCTCTGGTTCAAATGTTCATGCATTCACTTATTTGAATTCAAAATTTAACTATAAAATTCGTTCGAAATATTCTCGGTATTTCTCGGTATTTCTTGGTAACCGTGGTAACCGCGTTTACCAGTTCCCCTCGGTAAAAGTGCCTCATTTGGTAACCAAAACCTTGGGTCAAAGTCGTCTCCCGCTACGGCAGTCCTTTGCCAAACTGCCAGCTCATCCTTTCAGTTCGATCCTTGCTAGTCCTCTTGGACATGTGAAGCAGCAATGTAATATACAGAGTAAATTAGCGTCCAGTGCACTTCTTGCCAGTAGGCAGTCGGCTTGGTAAGCAACCAATAAAAATTGCAATAGTGTACTCCTTACCAAACCAGCAATGGGAACATAAGACCGCAAAATCCATGAAACCAAAACATCAATTTCCGGGGAAATTTCCTGACACAGATTTTTTTCCGGGGAAATTTCTGCCGCAGTTGCATAAAAATAAAAAAAAATTATGCAACATACGTGGAAATAAGGTCACCGGTCAGAGAGTAGGGTGAGGAAACGCGCCAAAGAGCTTTCTTTTTTGTGATTGACGGCACAGCATCTGGCGGTGGTTGATCCTCTGGGACGAATGAGGGCTACTAGTCAAGTATTGGAAGCAGGGCCGGGCTGGCAAAATTTGAGGCCCGGTGCGAAAGTCGAAAATGGGCCCCACCTCACTAGAAAAACTACATAAATATAACTATACTATAATATAAAAATCATAATATCTTACATAGCAATGGAAAACATCAAGAATCGTACCTATTCTTGGTTGTAAAGTCTAAGTCTTCAATTAAATAACATCATTCTTTTAGTATTCCTTGAAATACAATCTTCAATAATATCCTCATAATCAATCTTCTCCAATACTTCACTCTCAAGAGCTATTGTGGCCAAATCAGTAAGTCTTTGTTGTGTCATGGTAGTGCGCATATAAGACTTCAGTAGCTTCAATTTCGAAAAGCCCCGTTCCGCTGATGCAACAGTCACAGGGATGGTCAAAAGAACTCTATATGCAATACTTGCATTGGAAAAACAATCATGCCTCTTTAAGAACTTTAAAATTTCAACGGGCCCAATATTTTCTTTTGGAATGAAATTTTGAAGAAACATCAACTCCACATACAGTTCGTTGGCATCAATGTCAGATTTTCCATCCTTTGTAAGAGCAACCTCCAAATTATCACAAGAAGTTTTCAAGCTCTTCTTATACAAGGACTGCAATGTTTCAGAGGTAAATAAGAAACCAAATATTTTCTGATAACCCTGGTATTGTTCAAATCTGCTTGTAAGTGAGCTAATTGCTTGATCAACAATACGTACAAAATAGTGAACTCTGAATGATTCCTCTGCAAACTGTGTGGCAATGTTTGTGTCATCTGGGTTCTCATCAAAATGTCTCTTTCTTTTAATTTCCCTTCTTTTACGAAATGTTGTACCAACATCCATATCAAGTGCAATTGCTTTGGCCGTCTCCAATGCTTCTAAAAAACCAGTATCCCGATAACCCTTGAAGAAAGTAATCAGTCCTTGCACTTTCTCAATAGCAACATCAATAAGCAAATCCTTTGCTTGCAAGTGTTTGCTTACTAAATTAACAGCATACAATACCTCATACCAAATGACTATTGCCACTATAAATTCATACTCTGCAAGTTCATTATTTGCCAAACCTTTAGCCTCACTACTCGTTTTTATGTCATTATCTGTCTCAGCTACCTGAAATAAAAATTAAAAATATGGTATACTTGGAGATGGATAATAGAATTACATCATTATAATATGAAAAAATTGGGTACCTGAAGTAGGGCCTCCCGAATGTCTGCACATTAAAGTCGAATAGCTTTAACACTGTCAACACGAATCTCCCAACGTGTAGCTGACACTGACTTGGGAGTTAATCCAGTGATGTTCTCCTTCAGAATATGCCACTTCTTAGTAGAATTAGCAAATATAGTATATATGCGTTGGATAATTCCGAAGAAGTCTTTAGCTTTAGCACAAGTCTTGGCCATATCACAAGGTGTCAAATTAAGGCTATGACAACCACAAGCAGAATAGAAAGCTCGAGGATTTACATTCAAAAGTCTCCTTTGGACTCCATGATGTGTTCCTTTCATATTTGACCCGTTATCATAACCTTGTCCTCTCACATCATCTATATCAAGATCAAGAAGCTTTAGTTCATTCTCTAGCACTTCAAACAGTCCTTGCCCACTCGTATCATTTACATATAAAAAAAATCCTAAAAATGATTCTTCTATGCAAACATGACTTGAAGATGAATCCACATATCTTATGATTATAGACATTTTCTCTTGATGGCTTGCATCAGGGGTACAATCAAGTATGACAGAGAAATATTTTGCACTCTTTATTTTCTTAACAATCTCAGACTTAATAGCAGAAGCAATCAAATGTATCAACTCATTCTTCATTTACGACAAACATGCTCCTGAATAACCGGGTCAAAATCAGCCAACATCTCATCCAAACCCAAGAAATTTCCATTGCTATCATCGCACAATTTGCTATTGGTACCACGAAATGCTAGATTATGCTTTTAAAGAAATTTTACAATGCAAACAATTCTGAACAAAACCTTTCTCCAATGGTCCTTTTCACTCTCTAATTGTCGCTACGCGGCTTTATCAATAGTTTGATGCGTTTGCAATCTACTACGCAACTCATACCAAATGGTCATATTCAAAACATGATCTGCACTTGCCTCATGCTCTTTCAGTCTAGTGCCAAGATGTGTCCAATCATTGTACCCTTCATTTGCCAAATTACCTCTTCGATGCCCTTTTGCAAATAATTTACAACCGAAGCAAAATACTTTATCTAGTTCCTCAGAATAGACAAGCCAATCCCTATCACAATGCTCTCCATTTGATAGAATTCTAGTGTAGAATAGTGCAGAAAACCTCCTTTTATATTTATCCTTGCGACCTTTCTTAAATAATGTGTCCTGGTTCCTGCCGGCTGCCGTTTGCTCCTGTCGTCCTTCTTTTTATGGATCTGATCGGTGATGGCTGGTCGCTGGAGGACCTAGCCGCCGCACGAAGAGACAAGGGTCGAAGGAAAGGGCCGAAGGAGAAAGAGGAGAGGCGCTTCGATTCGATCGCTCGGTCTCGTCTCGATCGCTAGGTTTATTTTCCATGACTGAATTGATCGATGGATGGGTCTGGATCGGTAAGAAACAGGCCCATGACAGCGGTACCAGCCAGACAGCAGCGCACTAGCAGGCCCATCTACAGTACAAGGCCTAGTAGAACTGCGAAAAAAATTTGAGGCCCCAAAATCCTGGGGGCCCTGTGCGCCGGCACAGGCAGCACACCCATAGGACCGGGCCTGATTGGAGCAACCTCAACTTTTTGTTCCTTCTCGAGTTGTGTGGCCGTCCGGGGAAGGGTGACGACTGACGAGTCCATATCATTGATCGGATGGTGTGTATGGAAAAGAACCAGCAACCACATTACTGTTCGACGAAAATCAAGTCGTGGTAGACTACAGACTTATCGCTCCGCCACATAATTTCTGTCACAGCTCTTTTTTCTTTTTGCCGGAAATTTCTATAACAGCTTCATACAAATGGAAGAAACTATAAATCATGAGTGGATATGGTGCTATGCCAGGATGTACAAAGGCCAGCATACGGCTGATCACTGACATAGTTTTTTGGATTATTTTCACGACCGCCACTCTTGCCCATCTCCTCCTCTCGCCTGAAGCTAGTCAAAATCGGATGCGGATTTTCGTGCTGATTTTTATATTATGTGTTTTTTTCGACATCGTATGCAAAAGATATGACCGGTTTACTTTTTCATAACATTTTTTTTGCAAAACATGTCCAAATTTAAGTTTTTTAATTTTCCTAACTAATAGATGTAGCGACATAACTACATCTCGAAGGATTTTAATTTTTGAAGTTCTTATCATTTTCTTTTGCTTTTTACAAAGATGAAAAGGCGATCCAAAGAGGGGGGGGGGGGGGGGGGGGGGGGTAGAGCTTGAAAATGGGACCTTTGTCCCGGTTTGAGACACGAACCGGGACTAAAGGGCATTGCACCCTTTAGTCCCGGTTCGTGTCTCAAACCAGGACTAAAGGTCTAATCTTTAGTGCCGGTTTTAGATACGAACCGGGACTAAAGTGCATCGCACCCTTTAGTCCCGGTTCCTGTCTCAAACCGGGACTAAAGGGCTCATTTGAACCGGGACTAATGCCTTTAGCCGCACGAACCGGGACTAATGCTCACGTTAGTCCCGCTTCGTAATGCAACCGGGACTAATGTGTATATTGAGTTGTGACCAAAGCCCTGTTTTTACTAGTGTGTGCGTTTGTTGGTGTTGTCTGTGTGCATTCTATCTATGCAGAGGCCGTTTATGTGCTCATAGTGTTTGCGTCCTCTCATTGCTCCATATTAAGATGTTTGAAATAAAATGCTACAAAATAGGAGTTTTCAACCCATCGATCGAGAGTAATTTGCAAAAAACCACCACAATTGGGTCGAAGTTTTCAATGCTTCAGAAAAAAGTCGAGTCAGCGTTGGTTCGTCGTCATCATCGTCGCACTAAAAATACTTGGTGTCGGTACTTGATCAACGCGCACCATGTGTTTTAAATAATGTGTAAAGAAAGACCTATGTAGTGGTAAAAAGAATTAGGTCACAATGTGTAGATTAAATACTGAAAAAGCATAACATGATGCTACGAAAAAAAATCTTTAAGATAAACATAAAAGGCCTTGAGCTACATTGCAGTGCATTCGAAATGCACATATATGACCGAAAGTAACATAAGCCGTTCTCGTAGAAAGGAGCAGGCGAGAAATCACCAAATTATTGTTTTAGGTGAAACATGACAACGTTGAGGAGAAAAATAATTAAAACCGAAAAAAAAGGGGATAAGAGTTCATGATCAGTCCGAAGATACAAAGCCACAAAGTTGGTTGAATCCGGCATCCCTCCTCTCAAAGACCTTGTTGTAGTGAGGCCGCGGGTGCAGGTTCTTACGGTGTGGCGCCGCATGTGCCGTGCCCGCTGGAGCCGGCAGAGCGTACGCCTGGCCACAGCTCGGGCAGGGACGGTCCTGGTGCTTCTGCTGCCCTGGCTGTGGTGAGTTCAGCGATGCTCCTCCTCCTCTCCACCCAGTCGGAAAATTAAAGCTTCCACCTTCATGCACAGCACCATCGCATGCAAATCACATAACTAGCGCCAAAGCAGCATGAACATCAAGTGCAAAGGAAAAAAAATATCACCGGGGCGGGTGCTTACCTTTGGGTGCGGCGGCAGAGCATGGCAGAAGGAAGCCCCACACGATAATAGCCAGAAGGACCACGGTGCGCCAGTGCGAGGACGAAGAAGAAGATGGCTCCGGTATCCATGTAGAGCTTGTCATTAGCCTCGTTTCTCTAGACAGCTCCCGAGCCCCAACGGCATCTCTTATAGGAGTAGTACTCCCTCTGGTCTTTTAGTCTTGCATATAAATTTTGTCCGAAGTCAAAGTATCTCTAGTTTCATCATTTATGTAAAAAAATATTAATATTTACAATATCAAATCAATATTGTTAGATTTATTATAAAATGTAGTTTCATGGTATATATATTTCGTATCATAAATATCGGTATTTTTTAAGTCACAAATTTAATACACGGAGTAAAAAGGGCCGAAGGAAGTACTAGTACTATAATTCGAAATCAATAATCCTGCATCCACCCAAGACAACGGCCAACCAAATAGTCCATTGGTACAATAGTTAGATGTACTAAGAGCATGGTTAATAATATAGTCTTTGGGTCCGCTATAAGAAGTTGCCATGCCATCTAGAGTCAGCCTAATAACCAGCTTGTACAATAGCAAGTTTTAAATATGTACTACTTTATTAATAGTTAATCCATCTTACAATCTCACAAAGTGTCTTGGGTATTGTGCTATAGCCGGCTCTTAGAGCATGTTAAGAGTATAGCCGGCTGCTGGCTATATGATCTTGGCACATCATCTATAGCCAACTTTACAGCTGGCAAGTACAATAGTTGCATATAAATATGCACTACTTTGTGATACATGGTCCACCTTTCTCTCTCACAATTTAATTAGGACCACGTGCTACAGTCAGCTGTTAATTAGTAGCCTGCTTCTCTTCTCTATCCTCTTCCCTCTCTTCCACTTCATCAAAAATATAATATTTAAAGTCCTAGAGCCTGCCTACGTCATCCTATTGTACTTGCTCTTGTTCTACATCGCTTTCCTTCACTCTCTTTTTCTCTGTCCCCCAACTAAGTAAGGATATAATATTTTATTCCTTATAATCTGCTTATGCCACCCTATTGTACTTCCTCTAATAGGCTATGTAATTAATATGCAGCCCATCTTTTTCTCACATAAGTACGTTGGTGCACGTGCTACAGTCAGGAGTAATCCTATAGCCCACTTTTTCTCTTCCTTCCCTTCTCTCTCATCCAACTAAGCAAAAAAATTGATGTGACAAGCCCCCAATGTCACCCTATTCTACTTGCTCTAATCCAATCAAAAAAGGCCAACGAACTTCACTCCGGAAACTCTAGAAAATCTTGCCCGTGAGGTGGTCCACCCATCATGGACCTTCCAGTCGGGTTGCTTGGGTGTGAGCCATTCAGGCAGATCGGATGACTCACGTCGCCCCCGAAAATATCCCGCCGCAAGCCACCTGGAAACAGACGGCCAAGACATCTGTTCGCCCTCGAGCAGCCCAGGAAGGCGGGTACTCCATCATCCTTTGAAATGAAATATTTTATACACATTGTTACAATTATACACAATCAAATAGAATAAGTCATGTATTTTAATTTTGGTTCTGATGTTATCAATTTAAATTATTATTAATCAATTCCTGCAGTGACGCGCATGCATTCTTTAACTTACATGGTGCACATAAACTTTTGGTAAAGTATGCGTGATATATAGTTATATACTCCCTCCATTTCAAAATATAGTGCGCCCGCGCTTTCTGAGGTCCAACTTTGACCATAAATTTAACCAACGAGACTGACTGTAGCGGGAGAAAAAGTTATATAATTGGAAACTTCTTATGAATACGAATTCACTGGTATAATTTTTCCTCCCGTTGCAGTCGGTCTTGTTGGTTAAATTTATGGTCAAATTTAAAGCACGGGAATAGAGGAAACACTATATTTTGAAACGGAGGGAATACTAAAAAGAGTATTGCATGTTGTTCACGGGAGTCGAAGATTGAGCAAATCATGCCTACAGAGAGATCGAATATCTGAAAGAATAGTCACCGTACGTGTAGAATGTATCAGTTTTGTCCTGCCGAAATGTGTGTCGACGGATGCTCCAAGTAGCGTGACTGGCTGATTGGGGCACTCGACTTGTCTGGTCTATAAAAGATCGGAAGAGGAAGATTCTTTCATGACTAGAGGCCAATCCAGTTCACGTTGGTCTCTTGCTGAATTTTCCAAGGCGTCATGCGGACCGAGGGGAGAGTACTTTGACCATGGACGAGAGCATGCATATCTACACGGTGGAGTCTCCATGTTCAAACAGATTGTGTGGAGGCTGTTAAACTTATCACAAGTTCAGTGGAGAACCGGTCGGCAAACATAATGATGGTGCAAGCGATCAAGGAGATCCTCAGTCAAGCATATTAGGCCGGAACAAAACTATGTTCGCCATTTCTTAGCGAACTTTGGTAGAATAAATAGACGCACTGCTATGTGGCTTCGTTCACGACCTGATGAGGTACCTGCTCTTTGTAATCTCTCCCTAATAATAAAGCACGGATTGGGTCTCCGGGTTCACCGTCACAATACGCTTTCTTCTCATGTCATAATACGCTTTTACAATTTGTATGGAAAAAATTGTAATATACACGATATGGTACTAATGAAATCACGTCGTGTGCGTCGAACGATCGCACCGGCTCCCTTCCTGCTAGGCTTGCCTGGGCCCATTTTTCTACTTGCAACGAATCAGCGGCTGGACTATCAAAAAATAAAACAATCAGAGACTCAAATTCGGAAACGATTGGTTTTTCCTTCATCTTACGGTGTTTTGACCGTGACCCAGTCGAGCTCCACATCCCTCGCCGCTTCCTCAACTTATCTCAACTTATCTCAACTTCCAGCGCGCCGGAGGATGAGCAGAAGACGGAGTCGTTGCGGGCCAGCGAGCAGGTACTTATCTCAACTTCCAGCGCGCCGCCACCACCTGCCGCTCCGCTGCGTGCCGCCACCACCGCCTCGCGCGCCGCCCTGGTCGCCGCCGCCGGCCTTGCGTCGCCTCAACGCCCGACCCCCGAGTCTCGCAGGCCCGCCACACACCTGCTCTCTTCCAACAATTCCGTGCATCCCGGCTCGATTACTTCAGGGAGGAGGAGGATGACGACGAGGCAGAGCTCCTGGACACGGTCACATGGCCGCCTGTCGCGGGAAGGTCTGCAGCAACGGTGGCCTCTGGTGCACGCGGATGTCTGTGGAGGCGGAAATTTAATTCAACCTCACCTCGGGCTACCGGCCTCCCCAAGTTCCTGCTGCCAGCGCCCTCCCGAAGCTCCTGCCGGCCTCCTTCCCGAGCCCCAAGCACGAACAAGGTACTGTGCTGCACACCTGAAAGTCACCCAGCTACTCCTTGTAAAGCCAAATCCCCTTTTGAAATTGAGCAGTTGACCAAATTAACTAGGAAACCTTGACACACGCTTGCGTCCAGTAGCTCGATCTGCTGGTGCTAGGAGGGGATTACCATTGGAGCTGCAGCAGGTGTTGAGCACTCATAGTTTCAGGTTATTATTTCTTACTTAATTTGTTCGAGATGGATGTGGCTGATTCGATTGGAAAGAATTCTTGCAGTCTGTAACCCAGTTTATGCCTCAAATAACACGTAGATCTTCCTGACATCAATATGCCGCCGCGACCTTGACGGGCTGGGGCTCGATGCCGACACGCTCTGCCTTTTGGTGCACCTCTTTGCTGTGTTCGACAACCAAGGCGCGACAAGTTACTCCGGGACTGATAGAATCACCACAAATTGAGATGAGGCATTCAAGCGGGATGGACACACTGACACTCGAGCAGTAGGATCTCTTGAACTGAAGAAACAAATAGGAAGATACATGCAATTTAAGGTAGGCGCACACTAACGTCTCAGTATCAGCACCATAATTTGTGTGTGTGTATGAATTTTTTAGTTTGTCTCATGATTGATGCATTCACCTTAGTACAGTATATCTTCTATTTCATGTGTTTTCTGTGTAAAAGTTGGGTCCCGATGACCAATAAGCAAAGAACAACCTTCTCCAACTGACAGTGTTATTCTCCTAAACAATTTGCTATTTTGTTATTTGGATGGGGAATAAAGAAGAACATTCATCATTAGTACTTGAAGAGACTTGCCTGGTTGGGGCAGAACAGGATCTGCTATAGTGCATGTTACTTGACTGCTCACTGTACGACTTAAATAAAATCAAGGTCTTTTCCTGATGCAAGAAAATGTTTTCTTGCTGCAATGGTAAGCTATTCTGAATCCATCTCATAATGTGGCTGCTCATGTTTGGTGCAGACGTCGCGCATGGCAGGGAGATGAAGTGTTGAGAAAAAGGACGACGATGTAAAGGGCAGATGATAGGGGATTACTCAATAAGTATGCGGAGCTGCTATAAAGTTTCCTCCTTTCTGTATAGTTATTTCACTATCCACCTAAATGTCATCCCATGTATATGTAGGAAACTAATTTTGTGTTGCTAAATTTTCTGTATATATTTAATATTATTCAGTGTTAAACTAATAATGATCGAAACAATGCTAGACTTACATGTTGATTCATCATTTGTAGACTTTTGGTTACAACGGATAGATATGAGCAGTTTAGCACTATTCTTACTTATATATCAAAATATATTATGATCAGCAGGCTAAATCTACCACACGGGTCGTTAGCTCTGTTACCGTAACATTGCACCATCCTAACACGCGAGGAAAATAATTTCACAAGATTCTCATATTAAGTATCTATTCAAAGAGGTATGTGACAATGTCTATGTGCGGGAAGGAGAAATTCACTCGGTAACAACTCCGATGCTACGGCTTGCATGCTGAGAGTTGAGACTTGCTGAGCTTACTCGTACTATTGTGTGATGTGTTAACTTACTTTTGTAGTTTCTATATGCCAACATATATCATGCTGTTTTATGGTTAGTAGTATTTCAACATAATTTTTCTATTCATGCATTGAAGCAAAACTGCAGTTAGTTGCTACAGAGCTAGGAGATCTTGGTGTATAATAAAATATATCAATATGGAGGGGTTCCTTTGTTACCTAATTTGATAAGGTATATAGTATGGAAGTTTTTTTATTTCATAATCATATTCTTGATGTACTGTTTAACGTATTTTCTTTTCAGAGATTTGCCCTTCAAATTTTCTTGTGATAGCTAATTGCCTTTCTGTAAAACTCTTTGTGCGGATTAGTTGATATGATCAATGGTCAAACTGTTTGAGTTTCAAAATCATTTTAACATTTCAAATTTGGGGGTTGTAAATATACAACCGGATATCATGTGTATCATGCATAGCGATCTACTTTGTTCTGTCTGTTAGCATTAATTAATGTCTACTTCTTGATTATATTTGATATACTTCAGATGGTGAGCATGATTGTGGGGATGGTGCGTATGAGGATTTTTTTTCCCTTCTCCCATTGGAACACACAGGTATATTTGGGTTTATAATATGGGTTGTTGCCCCGGTTGCTTTTGCTTGGCGATAATGGCAATGCAGTTATCACCATGTTTGCACCGTTCTTCACATGCACATCCCTACGCTCCTTATGTTACTGTTCACCATCACTGTTGATTATTTCTCCTTCTATTCTGTTATCCAATAGGTATTCTCTTACTACATATAAATTTGGAGGACAAAGCATTTATTCTTGTTGATATATTAAACCCCAAATTGCTGAGATGTAACGTCTTCTATCTGAATTTGTTTCATAAAATTAATCATTGGTTTAGTTTGATAGATTAAACCCAAATTAGTTTATGGACTGAACTAGAAATAACACTATCACATATTAGTTTTCTTTTTAAATTTCATAGTAGAGATTTAGCCGTCGATGACCCACTACACGTGGATGCCACATCCTTTCTTCCTCACCTATCGCGCGAACTTTCAATGCCGGTCCACTGCGATTAGGTTGCTGGAGGCTCTTGGGGTTGCAGCTCGCATGCTTGGAGGTAAGTTTTGTAGCCTCCCGTTGCAACGCACGGGCATTTGTGCTAGTAAAGACTTAGACCGCTGCTTGATTAATAAAATTCTCTTTTCCCCCGCAAAAAAAAGAGAGCCCTATAACAACGCATGCACACCGGAGAGGACAATGCATGCACACTGGCCGTGGTGGTACGTACCTACCGGTTAGAGCATCTTCAACAAGCGCGCCCCTTATAAATCCATTTTTTTGCACGCACGCAACCGTTTCGGATGCTCCAGCGGACGTGCAAAAAAGACGCGTGCGGAGCGAAACGGCATCGCGCGCTGCTTATTTCATGCGCCCGCTCCCGCGCGCTGTAGAGCAACGACTCGCGCGCGCGACTTCCACCAACCGCCAATTCCAGGCGCTGCCGCCGCTGCCTGTATCTCCCCATTTGCTCCGGCGACCCGACGGTGCTTCCCCGGCCTATCCCCACGCCGCCACTGCTTCCTCCACCTCCTCTAATCGCCGCCACCCCTTGAGTGTGCCATTCCTCTGACGAACAGCGACTGGCCGCCCACTACCGCTCGGTGCCCACAAGGTGTTTGACAAAACGCTTGCAAGGTATGTATTGCTTCAACTTCACATTTTATACATGAATTTGGTGCATGTTATTTGTAGTTTTATAGACTAGTTTAAATTCAATATTGTAGATGAGTTCATCATATGATTCTTCCGATGAAGAATTTGATATTGAAGAGGAGGAGGACATTGCAATGATCCTAGCTATGCACGTCAATAAGAAGCCGAAGCACGGTGGTTCGGTTATGGGTCGTCAGAAAATTTGGAGGGATAAGATCGATGCCGACAACAGATTGATGAGGCACTATTTTGTGGCTAATCCCGTATACCGGAGTCGTACTTTCGGCACTGTTTTAGGATAAGCACCGAGTTTTTCAGACGCATTGCAGAGAAACTGGCGAGCCATGATCAGTTTTTTCAACAAAGGAGGGATGCCGCCGGAGAACTCGGGCATATCACCTTTCAAAAGGTGCCGTTGTGCGTATGTTACCATACGGTATTCTGACCGATATAGTTGATGACCACTTGGCCATGGGTGAGAGTCAAGCCATCATGTGTGTCAAGCGATTCGTAGTGGGAACTGTGCAAGTATTTGGTCCGGAGTATTTGAGAGCTCCTAATGCTGAAGACGCCGCAGGGCTTTTGGAGATGAACAAAGCTCGCGGGTTCCCAGATATGCTTAGCTCGATAGATTGCATGCATTGGAGTTAAGAACCGTCCTAAGGCATGGCATGGACAATTCTACAGCCAGAAAAAGGGTTCCATTATAATCCTTGGAGCAGTGGCTGATCAAGAGACTTGGATTTTGCATGCTTTTGTTGGAATGTCTGGATCTTTGAATGATAGCAACAATTCTTAGTTGGTCACCACTCATGAATAAGATTGGAAATGGTGAACTGTCACCGGTCCAGTTTGCAGCAAAGGCCATACATACAACTATGGCTACTATCTTGCGGATGGCATCTACCCAAAGTGGCAAACATTTGTGAAGCCGTTGAATAAACCTGAAGGTAAAAAAATCTTGATTTCCACAATGCTCAGGCGGCGGCTAGGAAAGATGTGGAGAGAGCTTTTGGAATTCTTCAAGCCCAGTTTGCTATTGTAAGAGGATCGGCTAGATTTTGGGACCAAAAGATCCATTGGTACATCATGCACGCTTGTGTGATCATGCATAACATGATCATCGAGAATGAGCGTGGCCAAGATTTAGACTACTCTCAGTATGAGCTCTTGGGATGTCATGTGCGAGTGCGGCGGAGGGCTGCAAGGGTGGTCCGTTTTTTTGCCTCCTTTCATGTCATTCGACGTGGCGAAACACATGATGATCTTCAAAAGGATCTAATCGAGGAGCGATGGGCATGGAATGGCCCACAAAGCTTGTGATTTGGATGTTTGATGTTGTACTTTTGATGTTTTATTGTTGAGATGTTGTATTGGAATAAATTGAACTATTTATTGTTGATTTATTTTTTATGTGTTTCATCTTCTTAGTTTCTGGTGTTTGTGATTGGCGCGCGCGCCGGTTTTTAGCGCGTCTGCTGGAGCGGTTCGCGTGTGCAATATTGTTCAGCGGCTGCTGGAGCCCCGCACTCTACTGCGCGCAAAAAGTTGCTATTTCAGCGCTGTAAAAGTTATTTTAGCGTGCCGCATGTTGCGCTCCTGTTGGAGATGCTCTTAGCGCATCTTTCTTTAACACCGGACGCTAAACCGCAACACCACAAAGTTTAATTGTTTCGACGCCTCAAGTGCCTTGCTCGCGGCCGCCGGAGACGGTGGAGCGTAGGAAACCAAAACTCGCGCGGTAAGAATTGACGCCCTGTACGTTTCTCTCTCTCCCTCTCGTCTTCCTCCCCCGTACGTTGTCCATCGTCTCCCAGCCAAGACATCGGCACAGGTGTGCACCATGCGGCGGCGTGGGTGAGTGAGTAACCCCTTGCGTCTTGTCCACCGCCTGGCATGCCTGCCAACCGGCCACGAGTCGCGTGAGTCCTGCGAGCGCAGTACCGCTGCGCCACGCGTGGATGAGGCGGTACCTTACTGTCGAAGGCTGGTTGAGTGCGTGCCAGTTGTGGGCAGCCGTTGTCGGGTGAGGTCGTTCCTAGGTCTTGGCCATCCATCATTGCCGGATGTCTTGCCTGGGTACTTGTTGAACTTGTGAGCGCCGGAGGTGGAAACAAACCCTCTGTACAAAGATTCCCATGCCATCACCGAGCCCAAGGCTTGCTTGATAGATATTCTCGCTGATATTCTTCTTCACGAAGATCTTCATACCATCACCATGGAGGATGATGGCACGCAGCTCTCTCCTCTCCTTGAGCTTGATGCGTGGCGACCATGAGGCGCACAGTTGGTGTGTGACGTATCGTGTCACGACACCGACATGGGCTTTCTTTCCCTTTCTTCTTGGACGCCGGTAACGTCCACACGTATGGACCTTAAGAAGTCTGCCCACATATTTTGTGTGGTGTTTAAGAGGATCAGCCCACACGCCTATGTGTGGGCAAAACAAGTAATGCCCACACGCCTCTCTTTTTTCCTCGCGGTCCCTCTCACATGCCTACGTGCGGGCAAAATATATAACGTCCACACGCCGGTACGTCAGGCCTCCTACCTTATGGTCCTGCACGTCCCGCGTGATAGTCACCACGCGTCCCTGCAGTTGCCATGGTCTGGACCCTCTTCCATGTTCATTTAACTGTAGTTGCCATGTCGCTGAACTACAATTGCCATGTCGAACAACTACAGTTGCCATGGTTGCTCAACTGCAGTTGCCATGTATGGTCTGGTCTACTGCAGTTGCCATGATTTCAAAATTTAGGAGTTGCCACCTACTAACACTAGGTATTTGTCATGTAGCACTACAAAACAGGCATGGCAAAAAACATGTTTGGGTAAAAGAGAGAGTTGTCATGTGCTCACAAGCACGCTAGGGCAGTTGCCATGTAAAAGTAAGAGTTGCCATCTGCTTTCGTGCACGCTAGGGCAGTTGCCATGTACCATGAAAAACACATGGCAACTCGGGTAAAAGAGAGTTGCCATTTGCTTAGAAGCAAAGCTAGGGCAGTTGCCATGTACCTTGCAGAAACACATGACGACTGACAACTTTGGGTGTGGACAAGGAGACGGGCGTGTGGGTGAAGTGAGAAACGCCCACACACCAGCCCCTCTACGGGGGTGAAAACTGGTGTGTGGGCGAATTGCTAAACGCCCACACACCGGCCCCCCGTGTGGTGAAAAAAGACGTGTGGGCGACCGCATGAATGCCCACACACCAACACAGGCCTACGTGGCATAAAAAAATTGCTAGAATGCGCCAATATTCGTGCAGAATTGGTTGGACGAGGATCCATGCGTGTGGGCGATTTGCCAGACGCCTACACGTGTGGGCGTTAGTGTTTTCGTTCTTCTTTAATACGTGATATGCACACTCGTGCACATTCGAGAGAAAAAATGATAAAGAAGACCACATAAGAACGGCACACACAAATCACACCGTTGTTGCCAGATTTATACAACAATTATGTTCTGTTGGGTTTCATCTTTATAAAAGTTGTTGAGTTTTGTCATTGGCTGGCCAAGTCTATGAGACTATGACAATAATATGCTTTATGCGGGCTTGTGATCGGCTATGTTGCCAGATTTGTATTAAAAGTTGTATATTGGAGCATACAACATAAAAGCATATTATTCAATCCTTCATTTATTTTCCTTCTACGAGCAAACAGCTTTTTTAAGTTTCATCGCAATTCAAGGAAGTAGCACGACATCTTCGTCGACGGTACATAATGGCATATTGGAGGTTGAAGTATAAGGGACGCTCGCAGCAATCTACAGGGTCGTACGGTACGGCACAGTTGCCGACGTCTTGGGCGGTGGTGGAGGTGCCCGCCTTTTCGGAGGTGGCAGCGACTTTGGCTCCGGCTTTGGCTCTGGCCTTGGATGCCATGGTGGATGGCCCTGCGGCGGCGGTGGAGAAATCGTTGGTCTATGGCTTCCCTCTAGAGCAACTACACATATACGTGATTCATCCATCATCATTCATTTCGGCCGTAAGTGTGTAGATGAATCCATGATAAATATTCACCCCCGCGTCGCTCTCGCCTAGGGCGACTCGGGGGCGCCTCCCTAACCCCAGCGCGCCGCCGGCCAATCACCCTCAGCCCCGCGCCGCCGCCGGAGGAAGCCGCCGGGCGAAGCTCATGCGGCTGACGGCGGCGGCGGGGCGACTCCTCACGGCTCCCGTTGGGACTGGGGTGGCAGATCTCGGCGGGAACCGGCGGTGGCCCGGGCATGCGCGGCCCATGGTGTCCGGCGGCTTGGTGGCGGGTCTCGGCGGGGGGTTGTAGGTGGTGGCGGAGGGGTCGGCCGTTCCCGCTCGGTGATGTACTACTGCCTGCGATAGTGCATGGTGACCTGCACGGCAGTATTCTGTGTTCCTTGGACGAGCGCGTCCTTTGGAGTAGGAGGGGGTCGGCCTGACGAGCTCCGGTGGGCGTGGCGTGATCGTGGCAGCGGCAATCCGGCTCTCCGGGTGGTGTTTTCTTCAAGCGGCGCGAGGTGGACATCGGGCATGTGGTGGCAGTGCTGATCTGCAATGGATCTGGCGAGGCACCACGGCCCGGTGCTAGGCGATCCGTGCACGCGATGCTTGATGGAGACTCTTCGAACAGATCTGGGTGAAAACCTGCCTTTGGCTAGCTGTCAAGGCCGGCGGTGACGGCGCTGTTATGTGGCGTTCCCTTCTTGAAGGCATCGCCGAGGAGAAGTTCAAGGCCACTATCTGCTATCTCCGGGGGAAACCATAGATCAGTAGATCGGATGACGGCGACACTATATTGTGTCATTTCCTCTTGGGGGCGCCAGTCTTGGAGGTGTGCACGGGATCGACGGACCAGTGGGCGGCTTCTTTGGTTGAGCGGTGCTTCATCTTAAACATTGATGACAGCAGGTCTCAGCGGCGTGGTGCGGTGGAGACTCGGCGCCCGATGCGCGAAGATGGACTCGCGCAGGAGGAGGTAGCTGTCTGGCGTCATGGTGGCGTCGATGGCAGAGTGGCCTGACAAGGTAGAAGCCTCGATATCTGCTCTGAAGATGGACCTGTGGAAGATGGCGGCGACAAAACTTGTGAGTGTGTCAGACCGGTTTGTGCCCCAGACCCGGTATGTGGCTTGGCTGGGCTTCCGGCTTTTGATGACAGGCTTAGGTGAGCGGCCTGGGTATTTGGCCCAGCTAGCACCCCTTCATCATTTGGATAGGAGTAGTGGCATATGTTGCCAAGATGGCGGATTCAGGCATATTGTTGTAATACTTTGTAAGGTTCTCGAGAATAATCAATAAAGTGGCCGCATGCATCCCCAGATGCAGAAGCCGGAGGTCATCCTCCTTTTCTAAAAAAAGAACATGCATGTACGGCTATGAAGCCGTACGTACCTACGTACTACTCCCTCCGTTCCAAAATAGATGACTCAGTTTTGTACAAAATTAACATAAAATTTGATCATTTATTTTGGAATGGAGGGAGTAGCCGAGATTACTTCGAGTGGTAAGTAGTATACGACGTATCTTGGATCGCGGCCGAGCATGTCAGGGAACAGAATATGAGTGCCAGCACTGCCAAAGTGTGTGCAAGGGAAGAAGAGGAAGAAGAAGAAAGCTCCATGATATCTGCCCAGGTTTTAAACTAGATTTTCTATCTCTTTATATATAGCTCCATTTACAGCAAGGATAAGTACGTGTACAAGTGTTGTGCCTGCTCGTAAAGGTAATTGGCTGCTAGGATCTCTTCTTGTTCCCGGCCACATGGATGGCTAGAAAGATAATCGGACCAACGGCTCGAAGACATCGATCGGTCAACGGGGACAAACACTTCGGAAAATTCAGCTATGAATTGACAAGTAATCGTTGTCGCCTTCTTAACTCCATGCTAGTTGCACAAATATGTGCGGCACGGGATTAATACACTCAGACTCGGAATGCAAAGATTCTGCTGTAAATTGATATATTTTTGCCAGCATTTCTCCTAGCCGAGCATGTTGCACGTCGTATAACATGATTTTCCATTGAACTAATGTCCTATAAACTCTCCCGAAAACAATCAGCAAGCCAGACCAAACACACCCAACAACCTGAATGTCTTGGAGCATCCAGAGCCGCATACACCTAATCCGGTCCCTCAAAACAACCGTGGTTCACTGTCAATTTTCAATTCCATAATCATGTCCCCACTTTTCTCCCGATACGTCTGGTCGCATGCATGTCATGTGATTGGTGAAGATGGAGAAAAAGAAAGAATAAACAAAGAGAAAAGATGGTCCATATTGGCACTAGTAGAAAAAGGGTCATTTGTCCCGGTTCGTAAGGCCTATTTGTCCTGGTTGGTGAACCGGGATTAAAGGGTCGGTACTAAAGCCCTACACCTTTAGTCCCGGTTCTTATATCAACCAAGACAGATGGGCCTCCACGTGGCCGCTACGGCGAGCCCAGGCAGGAGGGCCTTTGGTCCCGGTTGGTATCACCAATCGGGACCAAAAGGCATCCATACGTCAGCTGTTCAGTGGCTAGGGTTTTTGTTTTTTTTCTGAAGGGGGGGGGGGGGGGGGGGGACTGGGGGTTTTGTATGGTTAATTTAGGTGTTTTATATATTGTTTTAGGTAGCTAATTAATTAATAGAGAGAACTGTCCTCTCTTATCTTTGTGCTTGGTCGACGCTACGTACTATACGTATAAAGAGGTCCTCGACACGCTGGCTAGTAAGCAAATGAAGGAAACCATTAAGTACAAAAGTTCGTCATGAACATATGCATACAGAGAGAAGTGATATCGACCTCTCCTTCTCCGAGAGATTGGACGAACAACAAGTTTTCGTATATCTATCCGACGCTACTGGCTACATATATACCATATTAAGATCTCTTACAATATAATCCCCTAATTATATAAGAAATCAGCTGCAACATGGTATTCTCCGGCTTTATTGATGATGTGGTCAAGAATCCCGTCAATTCCTCTTGAATTGCTTTCATGCGTTCTTCTGGTAGGAGTTCATTCCGTATCTGCCACGTCTAATTTGAAGAAGGGGGTTAATACATATATATGAATGAAACTCAACAGAAATGATGGTGTAATAAAATGAAATTGTGAATATTATTGCTTACACACATCAAATTGTCTTTTAGAGTAGCCCCGCTTATTTTTAAAAGTGGCATTCTAGATGAACTCGCACATGTAGTATCCACAGTAATCATTCTCTTGTTCCTGCCACAAGCAGTTTACGAGAAATAGAGGTCAATCAAACTGATAATGAAGCTTTATAAATGGCATTGATGAAAGTAGGTAGAATCAACGGGATATGCGCGGAACTAGCTAGCTAGTGATACTTACTTTTGGGTATGTAAATCGCAGCTCCTTTGGCAGTCCCGGAACTTCTGAGGTGAACTTTTTCCAAACCCTGCAAGACAAAAAAAATAATTATTACTTGAGATATCAGGAAATGAACAAAAAGTTGTCGATATGGTGCATTAATGATCGATTGAACTTATTTGTTGAGAATTTTAGTCATCTCCGCATAGGTCTTCGAGTCTAAGACGGCTACTAGTCCCTGCTCAAGCTTAATCTCCAAGAGAATATAGTGAAACCTGCGCACGAATGCATAATTCATCAATTACATTACTATAACCTCGAGTAATAAGGAAAACCGAATATGCACAAGACAGTAACACTCACTTGAAGTTGTAAGCAAAGAGTATTTTATCTTTGTTTTGATTTATTACCAACGATTTGAGCAAGTTGGCCTCGGCTTCTTTGGCTTGAAATTTAACCATATATTCTTCTATGAGATTTGTGTTAATGAACTCAATATCATAGATTTCTGCTTTTCTGCACTCGACGATCTTCAATCTGCATAATATAGTGAGGACAATTATAAATACATGCAATGAAAGAGCTGAGCTATATATAGAGACTTAATGACAGAAGTAGTACTTACAGGCAGTAGCAAGTGACCGTTAATTTATCGAGGGCCTTTTGATTGAAAAACTGGAAGAACTCCTCAAATGGAATAGACAACAGATAAATTCCAATGAGGTCATGCTCCTCTTTAACTCTCAGCGTCAAAGTATTCGTCCCTCCAGACTCTCTGCAGGTTTCCATGTACCAATCATGGAATCTTCGCATCATCGTTGTTAGAGATCTTTAATCTTTGACGAGAGCTTCCCGTAATGGTATTTGTGTTCGTCCACATCCAAGAAATCATAATGTACATCGTCGGGCAGGTAATCTCCAAGATTGGTATTGGGCAAAATCTCCGAATGATTAGCGACAATATCGCTAGACACCTTGAGCAGGGGGCACGATTGGTTCGCTTGTTCACCGAGTTGGGCAATTTTTTTCCTAGCTCGTTGTTCTGCTAACCTTCGATCACTGATAGTACTTCCCGACCGCTCCGCTTTGATATATACCTTTTCAGTAATGCCCTCATAGTTGTTTTTTGGCGGAGATGATGGTGGTTTCTTCAAGGCATCGATAGTGCGCTTTGCTTTCACCGGATCTATCTTCTCCTCCAGAGGTGGATGTTTCTTTGCATTCACCGCTTGAAAGAAGTCCCTCACTTCGGTTTCCATGATCTTCGCGTTTTCCTCCATGGTCCTCTCGTATGGTAACTTCTCTAGAGGCTTGAGAGATGGACCGAATCTGTATTGCCTCCCGCCTCTGGCTGTACTACTAGACACCGTAGCAGACGGAGCGGCAGCGGATGTCTTCTTTCGTCCTTGCTTACAAGGCGGAGAAGAAATACTACGACGCGCGGAAGCAGTCGAAGCGATGGCGAGTCTCTTCCGCCCTTGCTGGCGAGGCGGAGAAGGAGGAGGCTGGCTGCTCGAGCGCGCCGGCGCAGGCGGAGAACGAGGCGTGCCGCCACGCACCGGAGAAGGAGGCTGAGTGCCCTGATCACTCGCCGGAGGAGGCGGAGTGCCCTGACTCACCGGAGGAGGAGGAGGGGGAGGCGGAGGCGTCCAGTTCGGAAGGTTGATGAGCTCCTTCTGCCATAGGCATGGAGTTTTCAGAGAAGAGCCCAGCCGAGTCTCCCCTTCACCGGTAGGGTAGTCAAGCTCGAGGTCCTCAAATCCCTCCGTTATTTCGTCCATCGTCACCCTAGCATATCCTTCTGGAATCGGACAACAATGAAAAGTTGCACCAGGTTCAGGAGGTCAAACAGAGCCGACAGGCGCCTTGACTTTGAAGTTCTGCCGTTGCATCATAAGGTGGCAATGTTGAGACTCCGTGATAGCATCCACAGGGTAGCTAGCAGGAGCCGTGACGACAGGCTCCAGCTGAAGCAGCTCGTTGGAAGCCACACTGCTTCTCCGCTGAGATGACGGGGTAGCTTCGGGGGTAGCTTCGGCAGGTCTCTTGCTGCGAACTGCTTCTCGTTCCTCTATCGCTTGTACCCTTGCGTGCAGCGCCTGTAGTTGGGTCTGCTCCACTTTCTTCCTCCCATCCTGGCATTTGTCACCACCTGCGTTCGGAAACCCAGCCTTCCACGGAACGGAGCCTGGCGTGCCTCATGTCCGTCCAGGGTGCTCAGGATTTCCGAGGGCCATTGTGAGCTCGTCGTTCTCTCTGTCTGGAACAAATGTCGCTTGCTGCGCTGCGGCGATATAGTCCTGAAGCCTCGTGACAGGTATTTGCATTTGCTCGTTCGTCCAAACGCACTTCCCTGATACAGGGTCCACGGTTCCTCCAACCCTGAAGAACCAAGTCCGGCAACGATCTGGCCAGTTCAATGTCTCTGGTTCGACCCCTTTATCAAGCAGGTCATTCTCAGCCTTGGCCCACAACGGCCGGGCTTTGAGATAGCCACCTGACCCCATGCGATGGTGATGCTGCTTCTTCGCAGCATTTATCTTTTTTCTTGTTGACATCTTCTTACTCTTGTTCGATGTCTTGTGGGCCACAAATGCTTCCCAGTGATCTCTGATCTTCTCATACCAGCCGGTGAATTCTGGTGTATTTTCTTGGTCAACAAATGATGTTTTCAGCTCATTCTTCCACCTACTGAATGGATCTTCCAACTTCTTAAGAGCATGAGACTTGATCAATTGCTCTCTAACTGGATTCTACGGATCCTCCTCTAGCGGTAGGGTGAAATTTTCCTTCAGCGCGGTCCAAAGATCCTCTTTCTGCATATCATTGACATAAGACACCTCAGGGTCTTCCTTCATAGGCTTTAACCATTGGTGGATGTTGATCGGGATCTTGTCCCTAACAAGAACCCTGCACTGAGCAGATAATGCTTCCTTGGTCTGGACGGGTTCAATCGGTTGGCCATCGCACGCGATTGCTGTGATCTCAAACCTTTCAACCGAGCGCAACGTTTTCTTCGGGCCTCGTTTCTTTACCGAAGTTGTGCTCGATCCAGAGGGCTAGAAAAAAGAAGAAAGACGAGAGTTAATATGTGTACATACCAAAACAATGAATGCATCAGTTAGCTAGTCAGCACATGCTTAATTAATATATATACTTGGCCGGACTCTGTTCGGTCACCGGAGCCGTCATCACGGTCTCCTTCTTGCACCGGCATTCGGTCACCGGAGCCATCATAATCATGTCTTTCCTCCTCCATTGTTGGATCGTCGTAGCCTGCTTCTTTACCCTGTCCTTCCAGACCATCATTGTCATTAAGATACGACAACACATCACCTTCGGCTAAGATTATGTCCCCCAACACCGCTTCTGTTGCCTCGTCTCGTTCGTGCTCCATTGTTTCTACAAATATTACAACATGGCAATTATTATACAAACATGACAGCAGTTGGATATATTAGTGGCAAATATAGACCTAGCTACCTAATCACAACAAGGAATCATATTAGTGGCCTCTACGCTTCTCTAAGGTTTGAGGTGGCCTCGGCAACACTTCAAGGGTTCGGGGTGGCCTCGACGACAACGCTCTTTGAACATGGTAAATTTGGGTGGCCTCGAACCTTGACCCTAGTTCCCGACCCTCGCCCCTCGAACCCTAGGCCCCTCGACGACCCTCGAACCCTCGGCGGCCCTCGACCCCTCGGCGTTCCTCGCCCCTCGAACCCTAGGCCCCTCGACGACCCTCGAACCCTCGACCCTTGAACCCTCGGCGGCCCTCGACCCCTCGGCGTTCCTCGACCCTTGAACCCTAGCCCCTCGACTACCCTGGAACCCTTTGTGACCCTCAAACCTCTACCCTAGTTCCCGACCCTCGCCCCTCGAACCCTAGGCCCCTCGACGACCCTCGGATCCTCGACCCTCGAACCCTCGCGGGCCCCCCTCCTCATGTAAGAAGAGGAAAAAAGATCAAAGAAGAAAAAAGAGGAGAAGAAGAAAGGAATAGAGAGAACATCAAAGAAAAAACTAAAAAAAGAGGAGAAGAAGAAAGGAATAGAGGAGAAGAAGAAAAATAGAATATCTATTTTTTTTCCTTTTCTATTCCTTTCTTCTTCTTCTTTTTTTTGTTTTTTTTCTCTTCTTATTTATTTCTCCTATTCTTTCTCTCCTCTTCTTCTCCTTCTTCTTCTCCTTCTTCCTCTTCTTATTTTCTAAAAATGTAACTTGTGCATATATAAAACTTTTCTAAAAGTGTAACTTTTGCATATATAAAACTTTTTCTTCTTCTAACTTTTGCATACATAGATAAAACTTCTCTAATCTTAAAAAACATCATATATATGAAAAAAACAGACAGGAAGGCCGGCGGCCGGACCGAACATGGTGGCAGGGTGTGGTCGGGGCAGGGGCACAGGCGCGGCCGGGGCAGCGCGTCGCGGTAGGGGCGCACTGGCCGGGGGAGGCGCGTCGGGGCAGGGACACGGGCCAGGGCGGCGCGTCGGGGCAGGGCAATGGCGCGGGGCGGCGGCGACGAGGAGAGGGCGGCAAAGGCAACAGCGACCGCGGGGCAGCGACGGCGACGAGAAGCGGGCGGTGAAGGCGACGGCGACCCCGGGGCGGCGATGGCGACGAGGAGCGGGCGACAAAGGCAACGGTGACCGCGGGGCGGCGACGGCGAGCACGGGCAGCCTGGCGGCGTCGGCAGGGGGCAAATGGTCGATTAAACTAAAAAATTTACATGTCCTACTTGTATACACAGCGCATTTGTCCCGGTTCATGGCACAAACCGGGACGAATGCCCCCCTTTGGTCCCGGTTCGGGACCAAAGGTCTCTTTTCAGCAGCCCAAAGGGCGGGAAGCGAAGGCCTTTGGTCCCAATTGGTGGCACCAACCGAGACTAAAGAAGGGGGGCTGTCGGTGTCAAAACCGGCGGATCTCGGGTAGGAGGTCCCGAACTGTGCGTCTAGGCGGATGGTAACAGGAGACATGGGACATGATGTTTTTACCCAGGTTCGTGCCCTCTCGATGGATGTAAAACCCTACTCCTGCTTGATTGATATTGATGATATGGGTAGCACAAGAGTAGATCTACCATGAGATCAAGGTGGCTAAACCCTAGAAGCTAGCCTATGGTATGATTGTTATGTGTCCTACGGACTAAAACCCTCCGGTTTATATAGACACCGGAGAGGGCTAGGGTTACACAGAGTTGGTTACAGTGGTAGGAGATCTACATATCCGCATCGCCAAGCTTGCCTTCCACGCCAAGGAAAGTCCCATACGGACGCGGGACGAAGTCTTCAATCTTGTATCTTCATAGTCTTGGAGTCCGGCCAATGATGATAGTTCGGCTATCCGGACACCCCCTAGTCTAGGACTCCCTCAGCAGCCCCTGAACCAGGCTTCAATGACGACGAGTCCGGCGCGCATATTGTCTTCGGCATTGCAAGGCGGGTTCCTCCTCCGAATAATTCATAGAAGATTTTGAACACCAGGATAGTGTCCGGCTCTGCAAAATAAATTCCACATACCATCGTAGAGAGAATAATATTTACACAAGTTCAATCTGCTGACGTATTTCGCGGCACGACGTCACGTCACGGCCAAGCCTTTATTCGAACTGTTTTTATTGTTCCACCTCAGCGCGTTTAGCGAAGCGGTTTCCTTGGCACGTCTTGTCAAAGCAGAGATCGTGTCCCCTTATTCCGGGATTCTCATCAATACGGACGTGGGTAACCCAACCGCGCCATTGATTGCGGCGCTTGGGAGATAAGTGAGTTTTACTGGGCCGGTGGGGACGCATAGTTTCGTCCGCTCATATATAGGGGATAAGGATCCACCTTTTCACCTACGCCCTCTTCCTCCTTTTCTTATCCATCTCCGCGCACTCGAGCTCCTGTGCCCAAGTCCGCACATCTCACCTCAACCTTCTCCAACCATGTCCGGAGCAGGAGGCAAGTGGATGGCCTCCTCCGTCACAGAGGGGCACATCAAGAAGCTGCGCAAGGCTGGATATTTGTCCAGCGATATCGCCCACCGGCTCCCCGACGAGGGGCAGCTCGTCCCCACCCCCGAGCCCCATGAGAGGGTGGTATTCCTTCCCCATTTCCTCCGCGGACTGGGCTTCCCACTCCACCCCTTTGTCCGGGGGATCAGGTTCTACTATGGCCTGGATTTCCATGATCTGGCCCCGAATTTCATCCTCAACATCTTGGCGTTTATCGTCGTGTGCGAGGCCTTCCTCTGCATCCAGCCCCACTTCGCCTTATGGCTAAAGACTTTTAATGTCAAGCCGAAGGTTGTGGGTGGCAGCCAAGCGGAGTGCGGAGGGGCCATGGTGGGCAAGATGCCCAACGTCACCTGGCTTGAGGGCGCCTTCGTGGAAACCATCAAAGGGTGGCAATCGGGGTGGTTCTACATCACCGAGCCGCGTGACCCTGAATGGGCAGCGGTCCCCGAATTCAGATCTGGCATCCCCACGCGGCTCACCTCCTGGAAAGAGAAGGGCCTAGTGTGGGGCGATTCGGAGGAGCTGACCGGACTCCAATCTTGTCTCCAAACCCTGGTGAACAAGAAGCTCAAGCTTGTCAATGTGGTCCAGGTCATGCTCATCCACCGGATTCTCCCGTGCCAACAGCGGGATTTCAACATGTGGGAGTTCGATCCGGCACAACACCAGACCTTGAGTAGGCTCTTCGACACTACGTACGAAGAGGCCTGCAGGGTGCTGTTCAAGGGCGCCGAGGCGCCCGCATCCGCTACCGAAGATCGCAGGTTCAGCTCGCAGCGTCCGGCTGGCGAGGTAAGCTATATTATCCTTTACGGGACACTTGCTTTCCATAGTTTGACTCTATGTGGGATCTAAACTCCCAATACCTTTGACAGGCCTGGCAGAAGACGTCTGGACAGGTTAACTGTCCGGCGCCCCTTCCAGAAGACCCAGCGGACGCCCGTTTGACAGGGCTGCTGGTCCCGGTGCCTTACGTGGTGCCGGAGAAGAAGGCCAATAAGAAGGCCACGGGAACTCGGAGGAGTTCCCGGCGCCAGGTGTTATCGGACTCATCGTCCGATGACTCCGAGGCAGACTCCTCCCACAAGGACGAGGAGGAGAAAAAAGAGGCCTCTCCCCCAGCGGGGGGAGAGAAGAAAAGGAAGGCTTCCCCCGTGGGGGAGGCCGAAGGGTCCAAGAGGGGAAGGACTCTTCCTCCGGACTATTCCACGAACGCCGGCGACGGCGAGGAGGAGTGGCCTTCGAGGGCCAAGCCCCTGGCGAGATCGTAAGTGTCCGGATCCCAGAATAACTTATGTTTTTCCTTTCGCCGCATAGTGTCTACTAATGCCGAACACGACCATATAGCCCGCCCAAGGACGATCTCCCTGCTTCGTCGAGCGGGTCCCTGGGTTCGTTGGATGTGAATAGCGCTTCACTTCCGACTGCCTCCTCCCCTCGTGACACCTACGACGCCGAGGTGGGGTCCCATAAGGGGACCGGCCAGGAGGAGGAGACCCCGGAGGTGCCGCAGGGTAACCTCCCGGACCTTGGGCCGGACTCCGTGCCGGAACCTTTGGTGGTTCCGGAGTCCGGCGGGCGGCCCCTTCGTAAGAAGGGCAAGACGGCGACGCCGGTGACCTCCGTCCAACCGGAGGCACCGGATAACTTGCTGGAAGCGCTCAACGGCACTTCCATCGACGAGGAACACCGCGCTGCCATGAGTGCGGTGATTCAGAAAGTTCAGTCCGCCAAGAGCGGGCTGACCGAAGCCTGCAGCAGCCTTCTAAAAGGCTTTGAGGTAAGGATTTTTAAGATATGTAAAGTAGTACTGCATAGACAGTAGCCCCTGATGCTCAGTTCAGTGTCCGGAAAGAAAAGCCGAGCTGAGGATCTAAAAGATATACGCAGGAGTCTAACACAAATATGTCAAAATGGGAATGCAGGTTGTGCTGCTGTCCTCTGCCGCACTTACTGCGGAGGTTAATGCCTTAAGGAAGAGCCTCGAGCGGTCCGAGAGCGAGCTCGGCCATGCCAAGAAGCAGCTCGAGGACAAGGAAGGTAAGTAGCACCCTATTAAAGTTGTACCTTATAAAAAAAGGATTTGGTTGCAAAAAATGACAGGAATAACGTGGGTATTGCAGGGGCCACGAATGAGGTGGCGACCCTGAAGGAGGCGGTGTCCACGGCCGAACGCAATGCGGCTGCGGAGTGCACCGAGCAAGAGAAGCAGGAGGCGCGGGTGGCGGAAGTGCGGCAAGAGCTCCAGGCTCTCGTGGAAAAACACGAGAATTTGGAGCGTGACTCGAAAACTCGAGAGTCTGAGCTTGTGTCCGCTCTTGAGAGTGCCAGAGCCGCTAAGGCCGAAGCCCAAAAGGCCCTCCAGGAAATCGAGGCGGTGAAGAAGATAGTGGCGGGTAAGGCATTCTTCATGCAAAGCAAGCATGTAAAAGTGAATTACCTGTTACTTATCCGAATTCGGAGCTCTCCAGGAGCATTCGCAGATCTGCCCTGCAGTGTGTCCGATGCCGCCGCATTCTACAGAGCCGAGGAGGGGAGCTCGACGGAGAAGGTGTTCTGGTCTCAGTATGTTGAGGCCGGACATCCGGTGCCCCTGAGCGACCAGCGGAAGCAGCTGGTCGAGCTCCACAAGGTGGCCGAACAGGCCATGAAGGGCCTCATAGTTTGTCTTTGACCCAAAGAGGCCATGCCTGGGAGCTACTTCGGTCTGGTGTGGCGGCTGGTGGACGCCTGTCCATGGGTTGACGTCATCAAGCACTCCGCCTGTATTGAAGGTGCCCGCCGGGCTCTTGCCCGCGCTAAGGTGCACTGGGGCAAGATGGACGCCGAGAAGCTTGTGACGGACGCGCCACCGCCGGGCAAGGAGTATCGCACGCCCGAGATGTATTATAAGGGTGTCCTGAAGGGTGCCCGCATTATTGCGGGTGAATACTCCAAAGATGTAATTTTTGAGTAGATTCGCATCTTGTTATCCTGTGCGCTGAAAACTTTGTTCATATGCGCTACGCAACTCTTGTTAATTTAAAATATTACCTTCTGTGCGGCCGTTTATCAAATCTGAGAGATGGCAAGTCGTTGGCTTTGGCCCCCATGCCACGAGTGCTGGGGTGTTCGGGATAAACTTGAGTGCTCTTGTTCCCATTTTCGGGTCCTTCTTGGGAGGCACTCAACATAACGAACGAGGCAACCGGACTTATAATGCTTGAATACTCTCACTTAGCCATAGAATTCTATAATTTTAAATTTCGGCGAAGCCCCTAGTATTCGGAAGGCCGCATTTGGGGCGCTATCCACGCCTGGGCCGGACCAAGCCGGTTCCTCGCTCTAAGCGGCATAAGTCTTTAGGGACTCAAAAAAACCTCTCGAACAGCGTCCGGCTCTCGCCCCATCATGATGGTCAGTTTTAGCTTTCTCCACTGAGGTACTCACCCAGCTCAACTAGGGCACAATCGCAGTGGTTCTCCCAGCGCTACCTTAGCCGATATAATGAAACGTAAGGTACCAAAACATGGGAGCCAGGCAAACCCAACTATTGACCCAAGACATTATTCAGAGCCGATGCATATAATGCTATAAGTTCGGAGTGCCGCACTTGTGAAAGTGTTCGGACTTATCACACCATAATTTGGGGAACTTAAGCCCCTGGTGTATTTAGCCGTACCAAAGCGTACGGATGCAGCATGACATAAGTGAGCATATGTGTAAAAAGGAATGCAATGATATGCAAAAAGCGATGCATTTTTTATTCAAAAGATACTGCAATAAAGGCAGAATGATACAAATAGTGCGATAAGCAAGGGGTGGGACTATTTAACATGTCCCCCTTCAGGGGTAGGCTGCGGAATGGTATGTAAAACAGGTATAATGCTCGTAATGGAGACTACCTGGGTACTCGTCGTAGCTTTTCTGCTTCCCTGGCTGTTGCATCGTTAGTTCGGCAGATCCACTGCCGGACACGGCTTCTGAAAAACGGAGTCCTGAGAATAAGAAAAAAAAGAATGACCAATTCGGGAGCCCCTGGTGTGGTTGATCCGCACTCTGGGCCTGCCGTGGTCGTGCCCCTCTCCCTATGCCATGGTATCTCCAGAGCGTAATGATGTACGCGTGGCACTGATCTCGCGATGTCGCGAGGGCTGGGGTTGGGGCCGCATTGTTACCCGTGCTCGGAACGTGCCAGGTGGTCTTGTTGTAGGTTACTCCGGGCGCGCTTGATGGTGTCCGGTCGCTTAACGGCCGGACTTGAGAATTGCCTTAACACGCTGCTCTGTACTTCCGCCGCGAGAGCCGCTGTATGCTCCTCCATGCGGAGAGAGCGTGCAGTGTTTCCGTTGACCGTGATGACTCCTCGAGGGCCTGGCATCTTGAGCTTGAGGTATGCGTAGTGCGGCACCGCATTGAACTTTGCAAATGCGGTTCGTCCGAGCAGTGCATGATAGCCGCTGCGGAACGAGACTATGTCGAAGATTAATTCCTCGCTTCGGAAGTTATCCGGGATCCGAAGACCACTTCAAGTGTAACTGAGCCGGTGCAATTGGCCTCTACACCTGTTATGACGCCTTTGAAGGTCGTTTTTGTGGGTTTAATCCTTGAGGGGTCTATGCCCATCTTGCACACTGTATCCTGATAAAGCAGGTTCAGGCTGCTGCCGCCGTCCATCAGGACTCTAGTGAGGTGAAATCCGTCGACGATTGGGTCTAAAACCAATGCGGCGAATCCGCCGTGGCGGATACTGGTGGCACTACTAGGGAAAAGCCTATACATAGAATCTTATCAGCAGCGCGCTTCAAAATAACTCGCTGCTGCTAACTAGCAGTAGCGCGGACCATTGAAACTCGCTGCTGAGACAAATATAGCAGTAGCGCGTCCACCCAAAGACGCGTTGCTGCTATAATTCCTACGAGGCCGCCGCGAGGCTAGTTATAGCAGCAGCGCGTTAAAATGACGCGCGCTACTGCTACGTAGCATAGTAGCAGCGCATTTCCCAGATAAGCGCTGCTGCTAAGCTTCGGATCCACTCACACACAGCCACTCAAAGTCTGCGCCGCGCGCCCCCGTCGCCCCTCTCCACCGTCTGCGCCGCGCGCCCCCGTCGCCCCTCCTCCGTCTGCGCCGCGCGCCGTCACCTCCTCCTCCTTGCTAGACTCGGTACCGGCCTCCTCCTCCGTCCTCCCTCTCCACTCGCCGCTGGCCGGCCCCTCCTCGCTCCGCCTTCCTCCTCCGTCCTCCCTCAACTGGCCGCGCCGGCTGGCCCCTCCTCGCTCCGCCTTCCTCCTCCGTCCTCCCTCAACTGGCCGCGCCGGCCGGCCCCTCCTCGCTCCGCCTTCCTCCTCCATCCTACTCTCTTCTCCCTCCTCGAGTCGCCCTCCTTCTCCCTCCTGCTCATATGCAACATTTTGATTTAGTTGATATAATTTAGTTGACTTAGTAGGCTAGTTGATTTAGTTGACTTAGAACATTTTGATTTAGTTGATTTAGTAGGCTAGTTTATTTAGTTGACTTAGAACATTTTGATTTAGTTGATTTAGTAGGCTAATTCATTTAGTTAATTTAGTTGACTTAGTACATTTTGATTTAGTTGATTTAGTAGGCTAGTTGATTTAGTTGACTTAGAACATTTTGATTTAGTTGACTTAGTAGGTTAGTTGATTTAGTTGACTTAGAACATTTTGATTTAGTTGATTTAGTAGGCTAGTTGATTTAGTTGACTTAGGGACATTTTGATTTAGTTGATTTAGTAATCCTTTGCTCATATTGCTTTAGGAAGAATGGCGCCACCACCACCACCACTATGTCAACTGCGCAAGTCAAGATGCGCCAGCAGCCTTGCAACTGGCAAGCTGTTCTGCATCTACTTCCAGCCGAGTTTTTGTCATGCGGCGGTAAGAAATTAGATGAAATGTAATAACTATTTTATTTTTAGTGTTGGCATTACTGCATTGTGTCATTTTGCTTATTTTACACAGATCGTCCCATGCAATGTGAGGTTGAAATTCAACAAGCTGACAGGAGACACTGTGACATTTGAGGCTCCTGGGGGGCCATACACTATGGAGGTCGAGAAAGGACGCAATATGTCGCAGATTGGAGGAGATGGATGGGCCCGTTTCGTCGCTCGCATGCATCTTACTGGTGGTGAGTTGATCAGCTTCAACTTCCGAGCAGAAAGACCCAAGCTAGCTGTCATTTATCTCAACCTGGTGGAAGATGATGAAGATGACGAAGATGATGAAGATGATGAAGATAATGAGGACCCACTCGATGAAGATGATGAGGACCCACTTCATGAAGCCATCGTAGCTCAAAGAACAAGGCTGAGTGAGGAGGAGGTGTCCAACCTGTGGGACATAATTCCGCCACGTGTTGACTTTGTCGGGGTGCCATTCGTGACCCGCTTGACAAATACCATGGTTGATCGACATGATATGGTATGTTGTGTGGAATCTAGTCGATGATATATATGTTTTAGTGTAGATTTCGATCACATGCTTATTAATTGATATGTTTTTCTTATTCAGAAATTGGCAAAGAGCATATCTGTGAGTTATGGTATCGAGCCTGATGAAGAAGGCTCAGGTGGAGTACGCCTTACTGCAAGGGGCTCCGTCACAACCTGTACTTACCGCGTGGACACGGACGGTCGCACGCACTTAAGCTCGGTTGGGTGGAAGAAATTCCTCGATGGCAAGAATCTTCGTGTTGGACAGGTCATGCTAATTACTATCAGGAACACCAACCGCCCAGGCTTGAGGATGATGATTGTCTTCGATATCATCTAGAACTACATATGTGTGTGTGGCTATATCATCTAGAACTACATATGTGTGTGTGGCTATATCATCTAGAACTACATATGTGTGTGTGGCTATATCATCTAGAACTACATATGATGATCGTCGTCGATATCATCTAGAACTACATATGATGATGGCCGTTGATATGACCATGTACTGCTTGAGGATGCATGTTGGCTATGCATGAAATTGTTATCTTAGTACTCCCTTCGTTCCAAATTACTCGTCGTGGTTTGAACTAAAACCACAACGAGTAATTTGGAACGAAGGGAGTACTACCGTACCTAGTAATGGTTTATGTATTTGATATCTACTAGCAGTACCTAGTATCTAGTATCTGAAAGGAGAACTGAAAGGGAATGGGGCAGTGGGAAAATGATGAAAGATATAGCAGTAGCAAGAGATGAAGAAATCGCTACAGCTAGTTAATAGTAGCGCGTTCGCAAAAAGTGCTGCTGATATCGTCAACAGTAGTAGCGCGGGTTGGGGCCGCGCTACTACTATGAGTTAGCTGTAGCACCTTATTAGTAGCGCGGCCACCCGCGCTGTTGCTAGCCTGAAAACCCGCGCTGCTGCTAGCCTTTTCCCTAGTAGTGTGGGGTGGTCCCTTCGATCAAAAGTGATCGGACAGGAGGACCACGGATTGAACTTTGGGGCGACTGGCTCCATCGCGTATACGTCCCTGAGCGCATGCTTCCGCTCCCTTTTGGGTATGTGGGTTGCGTATATCATGTTCACCGTCCGCACCTATGGGGGGAATCCCTTCTGTCCTCTATTGTTCGGCGGCCGTGTCTCCTCCTCATCATCGCTATGCAGCCCCTTGTCATTGCCTTCGGCGATTAACTTGCCTGCCTGCTTGAACACCCAACAATCTCTGTTGGTGTGATTAGCTGGCTTTTCGGGGGTGCCGTGTATCTGGCACGAGCGATCGAGTATCCGGTCCAAATTGGACGGGCCTGGAGTAGTTCTTTTGAAGGCCTTTTTCCGCTGACCTGGTTTAGATCCTCTGAATCCGGCGTTGACTGCCGTATCTTCAGTATTATCGCCGTTAATGCGGCTTTTGTGCTTATTGCGACGCGACCTGCCATTGCTGTCTTTGGTATCCGAACTACCAGAGTTTTTGGTGAGGTTGTTACTGCGGGCTACGCAGCTGTCCTCTCTCGCGCAGAAGTGGGTCATGAGTGATGTGAGGGCTGCCATGGATTTCGGCTTTTCCTGTCCTAGGTGCCGGGCAAGCCACTCGTCGCGGATGTTATGTTTGAAGGCTGCAAGGGCCTCTGCATCCGGACAGTCGACGATTTGATTTTTCTTAGTTAACAACCATGTCCAGAATTGCCTGGCTGATTCGTCTGGCTGCTGAATTATGTGTCTTAGGTCATCGGCGTCTGGTGGTCGCACATACGTGCCCTGGACGTTATCAAGGAATGCGGCTTCCAGGTCCTCCCAACACCCAATTGATTCTGCTGGCAAGTTGTTGAGCCAATGCCGAGCTGGTCCTTTAAGCTTGAGTGGGAGGTATTTGATGGCATGAAGATCATCACCGCGGGCCATATGGATGTGAAGGAGATAGTCTTCGATCCAGACCGCGGGATCTGTTGTGCCATCGTAGGATTCAATGTTCATGGGTTTGAACACTTCGGGGATTTGATGATCCATTACTTCATCTGTGAATCATAGTGGGTGTGTGGCGCCTCTGTATTGGGCTATATCACGACGTAGCTCAAGCGAGCTTCGTCTACTGTGTTCGGCCCGGCCGGAGTTGCTGTATCCGGCGCGGCGGTTGTCGTCGCGTATCGTGGGGCGCCCACACGATCCGTAGATCAATCTTGATTGCCTTGCCTTATCCTTCAATATGTCTAGCAAGTCCGGCGCACTTCCCCGTGGCTTTGTACTTTTCGAGCGATGCCGGGGTGCGGCTTTAGTGGAGGGCCTAAAGGCCTCTCTGTCACGGCCACGAGGTGGCCAGTCGGCCGTATTGTGCGCTGGTGATGTAGGTTTATATGCTTCCTCCTCTAATCAGGGCAGCAGCTTGCGTTTGGGGTAGCTTTTGGACGGGCATTCGAGCTCATACTCTTCGGCCGCGAGGACTTCAGTCCATCTGTCGGCTAGTAAGTCTTGGTCAGCTCTAAGTTGTTGCTGCTTTTTCTTGAGGCTGCTTGCCGTGGCCATGAGCCTGCATTTGAAATGCTCTTGTTCGACGGGATCCTCAGGCACGACAAATTCGTCGTCGTCGAGGCTTGCCTCATCTCCGGAGAGAGGCATGTAATTATCGTCCTCTACCTCTTCATCTACCGCTCTCTTGCGAGGGCTGGCTTCTCCGTCCTCCTGTGCTGAATCTTGCTGGAGGGGGTTGTCTTCGGCACTGTCCGGGGTTTTATTGTCTCCGGAGCCGGAATCTCCATTTTTGCTGTGGCGGGATTTAGAGCGGCTCCGCTGACGCTGGCGCTTAGGCTGTTTCTTGGAGGGGTCATCCTCCGCTGTTCCATCACCATCCCCATCCTTTGGGATGTCCACCATGTATATGTCGTATGACGAGGTGGCTTTTCAGTGCCCCGTAGGCGCTGGTTCTTCGTCGTCTCCGCCATCGTCGTCCATACCGTCGATGTCTTCGGAGTCGAAGTCTAGCATGTCGGTTAAGTCGTCGATAGTGGCTACAAAGTGGGTGGTGGGTGGGCTTTGAATTCCTTTGTCATCCGCATCCCAACCGTCCTGACCATGATCCGGCCAGGGCTCTCCTGATAGAGAGAGATACTTTAGCGAATTCAGGATGTCGTTGAAAGGTGAGTACTGAAAGATGTCCGTAGCGGTGAACTCCATGATCGGCGCCCAATCGGATTCGATTGGCAGGGGCGCGGAAGGTTCGGGGTCCTGAGAGGAGTCCGGCACCTTGGAGTCACGAGCTTCATGAGGGACAGGGTCGGTATTCGGCTCCATCGCCGCAGAGGTAGCAGCCCCCGAGGTGGTGTCCAACCACCCATCCTCGATCGGCGCAGTCGGCTCCGAATTAAGGGTCGGAGCGGACTCTTGTGCGGCCTCCAAGGCACCGTCCGGCAGCAGAGCTAAATCATGCCCATCGTGACAGTGCGGCGCGCTCGGCTGCGGCTCGAATCTATCGAAGATGAAGTCTCCGCGGATGTTGGCCGTATAGTTTAGACTTCCAAATCTGACCTGATGGCCAGGGGCGTAGCTTTCGATCTGCTCCAGATGGCCAAGCGAATTGGCCCACAGTGCAAAGCCGCCGAATACGAAGATCTGTCCGGGGAGAAAAATCTCGCCCTGGACCGCGTTGTTGTTGATGATCGAAGGAGCCATCGGGCCTATAGGTGACGACACAGAGGAACTCTCAATGAAAGCACCCATGTCGGTGTCAAAACCGGCGGATCTCGGGTAGGGGGTCCCGAACTGTGCGTCTAGGCGGATGGTAACAGGAGACAAGGGACACGATGTTTTTACCCAGGTTCGGGCCCTCTCGATGGAGGTAAAACTCTACTCCTGCTTGATTGATATTGATGATATGGGTAGTACAAGAGTAGATCTACCACGAGATCAAGGAGGCTAAACCCTAGAAGCTAGCCTATGGTATGACTATTATGTGTCCTACGGACTAAAACCCTCCGGTTTATATAGACACCGGAGAGGGCTAGGGTTACACAGAGCCGGTTACAATGGTAGGAGATCTACATATCCGCATCGCCAAGCTTTCCTTCCACGCCAAGGAAAGTCCCATCCGGACACGGGACGAAGTCTTCAATCTTGTATCTTCATAGTCTTGGAGTCCGGCCAATGATGATAGTTCGGCTATCCGGACACCCCCTAGTCCAGGACTCCCTCACGGGGCATTGGCTCGGTTGGTGCCACAAACCAGTACCAATGCACCCCTTTAGTCCTGGTTGGTGCCACCAACCGGGACCAGAGGCCTTGTGCTGCCCGCATCGCGGCCAAAAGTTTAGTCCCACCTCGCTAGGTGAGAGAGCTCGAGAGTGGTTTATAAGCGCTGTTGCGCCCACCCTCTCGAGCCCCTCTCAACTGCAGGCTTTCGGGTCTGACCTGTCACTTCATGCATGTGGGCCTACTGGGCCTATTGCGGGCCTGAATCCTGGCCCATGCTTGGGTTTCTAGTTGTATTCAGGCCGTGCTGGCCCAGTAGGTGGCACTTTTTTTAGTTTTCCTTGTTGCTTTATTTTTTTATTTTTTTCTACTTACAACAAAATACTTCCTGTTGCTATTTTACTTTATTTTATTTTGTTTTTACTTATTTATTAAAATTTATTTTGTTTCTACTTATTTATTCTATTTTGTTTCTACTTATTTTATTTTGTTTCTACTTATTTATTTTATTTTGTTTGTACTTATTTATTTTATTTTATTTTTTCTTATAATGTTTTGAACAGAAAATGCTTTGATAATTTTAGTTGATTCCTTTTGCTATTAGAGTTTCATTAAAGTTTTCTAGTTCATTCTTTTTTCTATTAGAGTTTCATTATAGTTTATTTTGTTTCTACTTATTTATTTTATTTTATTTTTTGCTATTTTATTGATTTTATGTAAATTATTTTTTGCTTTTAATGTTTTGAACAGAAAATACTTTGATAATTTTAGGTTCATAAATTTTATATAATTTTAGTCTCAATAATACTAGAGGTTTATAAAAACTTTTTAGTTGATTCCTTTCGTACCGGTTCTAAGGCTGTTACAAAGGCATTTCATTTAGTACCGGTTCTAAGGCTCCCCACAAGCAACTTTAGTACCGGTTCTGTAGCTGGCATGGTATCATCATTTCACCCACATAGCATGTGCTAAAAAGTTGAGAGGGTTATCGGAAATACTGGATGCACTTCGTGTACAAAATGGACAATCTCTTTTGAAGTATCAGGGTTTCGGACGAAAACTCATCTGTTACAAAGGGATTTCATTTTTTTGAACTTATTTGAACTCCAGTCTTTTTGTGTGTTCAAAATGCACCATTCAAAGCCACATCATTAATTTTCAACCCTTTCTGACTTCGTTTGTTATTTTTCATGCATTTACTGATTCTTTGAGCTATAAGACCCTGAAATTCAAAAGCATTTCAAATGAACTCTGAAAAGGTTGAAAGTTGGCATGGTATCATAATTTCACCCACATAGCATGTGCTAAAAAGTTGAGAGGGTTATGAGAAAAACTGGATGCACTTCATGTACAAAATGGACAATCTCTTTCGAAGTATCAAGGTTTCGGACGAAAATTCATTTGTTACAAAGGGATTTCATTTTTTGAACTTATTTGAACTCCAGACTTTTTGTGTGTTCAAAATGCACCATTCAGAGCCACATCATCAATTTTCAACCCTTTCTGACTTCATTTGTTATTTTTCATGCATTTACTAATTTTTTTTAGCTATAAGACCCTGAAATTCAAAAGCATTTCAAATGAACTCTGAAAAGGTTGAAAGTTGGCATGGTATCATCATTTCACCCACGTAGCATGTGCTAAAAAGTTGAGAGGGTTATGGGAAATACTGGATGCACTTCGTGTACAAAATGGACAATCTCTTTCGAAGTATCAAGGTTTCGGACGGAAACTCATCTATTACAAAGGGATTTCATTGTTTTGAACTTATTTGAACTCCAAACTTTTTGTGTGTTCAAAATGCACCATTCAAAGCCACATCATCAATTTTCAACCCTTTCTGACTTCATTTGTTATTTTTCATGCATTTACTTGTTTTTTTGAGCTATAAGACCCTGAAATTCAAAAGCATTTCAAATGAACTCTGAAAAGGTTGAAAGTTGGCATGATATCATCATTTCACCCACATAGCTTGTGCTAAAAATTTGAGAGGGTTATGGGAAAAACTGGATGCACTTCCTGTACAAAATGGACACTCTCTTTCGAAGTATCAGGGTTTCGGACGAAAACTCATCTGTTACAAAGGGATTTCATTTTTTTGAACTTATTTGAACTCCAGACTTTTTGTGTGTTCAAAATGCACGATTCAAAGCCACATCATAAAGGAATTGGCATTAGTAGAAAAAAGGGTACTAGTCCCGGTTCCAGAGGGCCTTTAGCCCCGGTTCTGGAACCGGGGCAAAACAAACGGGACTAAAGCCCAAAATCTTTAGTCCCGGTTTGCTTATGAAGCGGGACAGACGGGGATCCACGTGACCGCTGCGGGGTGCCCAAGCAGGAGGACCTTTAGTCTTAGTTGGTAACACCAACCAGGGCCAAATGGCAGTCACGCATCAGCAGCTTGCAGGCGTTGGGTTTTTTGTTTTTTTAAAGAGGGGGCTTAGGGGTTTTGGAGGGTTAATTTAGTGGTTTATTATTGTGTTAGCTAGCTAATAGAGAGAAGTGGCCTCTCTTTCTCCGTGCTTGGTCCACGCTAGCTACTATTCATATAGAGAGAACTCGACACGCTAGCTAGTAAGCAAATGAAGGAAACCATTATAATTACACAAGATCGTCATGAACATATATAGAGAGAAGTGACCTCTCTGACAATGACATGTACCTAGGGTAGGGTCTTGGGCCTGACCTAGATGCCCTACCCGAAGGCCTATAGAGTTAATCAGGAGATACCGACTGAAATCTGCATGAAGTGCAATACACTCGACAGAAGATATCACTCGGATATCCCATTTCCACTCGACCATCGTTATTCACTTCGAAGACAAGAATCCACTCGGAGTTCAGAAGACCTAGAGTCAGCCCTGGATGGCAACAGTCAAGCATTCACTCTGTCGTAGTAAAGATCATTTATTACAAGCGTTACCAGTAATGTATATGACATTATACTCTCAGAACCCTGGTGTAACTGAGGGCTGCGAGTGGTCGCGTACTCTATATAAGCCACCCCTCCCCTCTTGCACAAGGGTTCGCACCCCCTGTAACTCAAAACTCCAATAAACTAGCCTTCGCGGCACCGAGACGTAGGGCTGTTACCTCCTCCGAGAGGGGCTTGAACTCGTAAAACCGAGTGTACACCTTCACCGTACCTAGGACTCTGCCCTCTCCTACATACCCCCTACCTCTATTGTCAAATCTGTTCCCGCGATAGTTGGCGCCAACCATGGGGCAGGCGTCTAAGCGACTTCCAGTGAGGTTGCAGTCTTGGATCTTCGTCAACATGGTTTCCGGCGGTGGATTTGTTGGGGAACGTAGTAATTTCAAAATTTTCCTACGCACACGCAAGATCATGGTGATGGCATAGCAACGAGAGGGGAGGGTATTGTCCACGTACCCTCGTAGACCGTAAGCGGAAGCGTTATGACGACGCGGTTGATGTAGTCGTACGTCTTCACGATCCGACCGATCCAAGTACCGAACGTACGGCACCTCCGAGTTCAGCACACGTTCAGCTCGATGACGATCCCCGGACTCTGATCCAGCAAAGTGTCGGGGATGAGTTCCGTCAGCATGACGGCGTGGTGACGATATTGATGTTCTACCGGCACAGGGCTTCGCCTAAACTCCGCGACGATATGATCGAGGTGGAATATGGTGGAGGGGGGCACCGCACACGGCTAAGGAATGATCCGTCGATCAACTTGTGTGTTCTAGGGTGCCCCCCTGCCCCCGTATATAAAGGAGCAAGGGAGGGTGCGGCCGGCCCTAGGAGGAGGCGCGCCGGAGGAGTCCTACTCCCACCGGGAGTAGGACTTCCCCCCCTTTCCTAGTTGGATTAGGACTTGGGGGAGGGAAAGAGGAAAGGGGGTCGCTGCCCCCCCCCCTTCCTTGTCCTATTCGGACTAGGGGGGAGGGGGCGCGCGGCCTGCCCTGGCCGGCCCTCCTCTTCTCCCTCATGGCCCACTAAGGCCCATTAACCCCCGGGAGGGTTCCGGTAACCCCCCGATGTTCCGGTAAAATCCCGATTTCACCCGGAACTATTCGGAAGTCCAAACATAGGCTTCCAATATATCAATCTTTATGTATCGACCATTTCGAGACTCCTCGTCATGTCCGTGATCACATCCGGGACTCCGAACAAACTTTGGTACATCAAAACTTATAAACTCATAATAAAACTGTCATCGTAAAGTTAAGCGTGCGGACCCTACGGGTTCGAGAACTATGTAGACATGACCTAGAACCATTCTCGGTCAATAACCAATAGCGGAACCTGGATGCCCATATTGGTTCCTACATATTCTATGAAGATCTTTATCGGTCAAACCGCATAACTACATACATTGTTTCCTTTGTCATCGGTATGTTACTTGCCCGAAATTTGATCGTCGGTATCCAATACCTAGTTCAACCTCGTTATCGGCAAGTCTCTTTACTCGTTATGTAATGCATCATTCCGTAACTAACTCATTAGCTACATTGCTTGCAAGGCTTATAGTGATGTGCATTACAGAGAGGGCCCAGAGATACCTCTCCGACAATCGGAGTGACAAAACCAAATCTCGAAATACGCCAACTCAACATGTACCTTTGGAGACACCTGTAGTAATCCTTTATAATCACCCAGTTACGTTGTGACGTTTGGTAGTACCCAAAGTGTTCCTCCGGTAAACGTGAGTTGCATAATCTCATAGTTACAGGAACATGTATAAGTCATGAAGAAAGCAATAGCAATATACTAAACGATCAAGTGCTAGGCTAACGGAATAGGTCATGTCAATCACATCATTCTCCTAATGATGTGATCCCGTTAATCAAATGACAACACATGTCTATGGTTAGAAAACACAACCATCTTTGATTAATGAGCTAGTCAAGTAGAGGCATACTAGTGACGTTATGTTTGTCTATGTACTCACACATGTATCATGTTTCCGGTTAATACAATTCTAGCATGAATAATAAACATTTATCATGATATGAGGAAATAAATAATAACTTTATTATTGCCTCTAGGGCATATTTCCTTCAGTCTCCCACTTGCACTAGAGTCAATAATCTAGATTACATAGTAATGATTCTAACACCCATGGAGTCTTGGTGCTGATCATGTTTTGCTCGTGAGAGAGGCTTAGTCAACGGGTCTGCAACATTCAGATCCGTATGTATCTTGCAAATTTCTATGTCTCCCACTTGGACTTGGTCCCGGATGGAATTGAAGCGTCTCTTTATGTGCTTGGTCCTCTTGTGAAATCTGGATTCCTTTGCCAAGGCAATTGCACCAGTATTGTCACAGAAGATCTTCATTGGTCCCGATGCACTAGGTATGACACCAAGATCGGAAATGAACTCCTTCATCCAGACTCCTTCATTTGCTACATCTGAAGCAGCTATGTACTCCGCTTCACATGTAGATCCTGCCACAACGCTTTGTTTAGAACTGCACCAACTTACAGCTCCATCGTTTAATAAAAATACGTATCCGGTTTGCGATTTAGAATCGTCCGGATCAGTGTCAAAGCTTGCATCGACATAACCATTTATGACTAGCTCTTTGTCACCTCCATATACGAGAAACATATCCTTAGTCCTTTTCAGGTATTTCAGGATGTTCTTGAACGCTGTCTAGTGATCCACTCCTGGATTACTTTGGTACCTTCCTGCCAAGCTTATTGCTAAGCATACGTCAGGTCTGGTACACAGCATTGCATACATGATAGAGCCTATGGCTGAAGCATAGGGCACATCTTTCATTTTCTCTCTATCTTCTGCCGTGGTCGGGCATTGAGTCTGACTCAACTTCACACCTTGTAGCACGGGCAAGAACCCTTTCTTTGCCTGATCCATTTTGAACCTTTTCAAAATTTTATCAAGGTATGTGCTTTGTGAAAGTCCTATTAAGCGTCTTGATCTATCTCTATAAATCTTGATGCCCAATATGTAAGCAGCTTCACCGAGGTCTTTCATTGAAAAACTTTTATTCAAGTATCCTTTTATGCTATCTAGAAATTCTATATCATTTCCAATTAATAATATGTTATCTACATATAATATCACAAATGCTACAGAGCTCCCACTCACTTTCTTGTAGATACAGGCTTCTCCAAAAGTCTGTATAAAACCATATGCTTTGATCACACTATCAAAGCGTTTATTCCAACTCCGAGATGCTTGCACCAGTCCATAAATGGATCGCTGGAGCTTGCACACTTTGTTAGCACCTTTTGGATCAACAAAACCTTCTGGCTACATCATATACAACTCTTCTTCCAGAAATCCATTCAAGAATGTAGTTTTGACATCCATTTGCCAAATTTCATAATCATAAAATGCAGCAATAGCTAACATGATTCAGACAGACTTAAGCATCGCTACGGGTGAGAAAGTCTCATTGTAGTCAACCTCTTGAACCTGTCGAAAACCTTTCGCAACAAGTCGAGCTTTATAGACAGTTACATTACCATCAGCGTCAGTCTTCTTCTTAAAGATCCATTTATTCTCAATGGCTTGCCGATCATCGGGCAAGTCAACCAAAGTCCATACTTTGTTCTCATACATGGATCCCATCTCAGATTTCATGGCCTCTAGCCATTTTGCGGAATATGGGCTCATCATCGCGTCCTCATAGTTCGTAGGTTCATCATGGTCAAGTAACATGACTTCCAGAATAGGATTACCGTACCACTCTGGTGCAGATCTTACTCTGGTAGACCTACGAGGTTCAGTAGAAACTTGATCTGAAGTTTCATGATTAATATCATTAGCTTCCTCACTAATTGATGTAGTTGTCACAGGAACCGGTTCTTGTGATGAACTACTTTCCAATAACGGAGCAGGTACAGTTACCTCATCAAGTTCTACTTTCCTTCCACTCACTTCTTTTGAGAGAAACTCCTTCTCTAGAAAGGATCCGATTTTAGCAACGAAAACCTTGCCCTCAGATCTGTGATAGAAGGTGTACCCAATAGTCTCTTTTGGGTATCCTATGAAGACACATTTCTCCAATTTAGGTTCGAGCTTATCTGGTTGAAGTTTCTTCACATAAGCATCGCAGCCCCAAACTTTAAGAAACGACAACTTTGGTTTCTTGCCAAACCACAGTTCGTAAGGCGTCGTCTCAATGGATTTTGATGGTGCCCTATTCAACGTGAATGCGGCCGTCTCTAAAGCATAACCCAGAACGATAGCGGTAAATCAGTAAGAGACATCATAGATCGCACCATATCTAGTAAAGTACGATTACGACGTTCGGACACACCATTTCGTTGTGGTGTTCCGGGTGGCGTGAGCTGCGAAACTATTCGCATTGTTTCAAATGTAAACCAAACTCGTAACTCAAATATTCTCCTCCACGATCAGATCGTAGAAACTTTATTTTCTTGTTACGATGATTTTCCACTTCACTCTGAAATTCTTTGAACTTTTCAAATGTTTCAGACTTGTGTTTCATTAAGTAGATATACCCATATCTGCTCAAATCATCTGTGAAGGTGAGAAAATAACGATACCCGCCGCGAGCCTCAATATTCATTGGACCACAAACATCAGTATGTATGATTTCCAACAAATCAGTTGCTCGCTCCATAGTTCCGGAGAATAGCGTTTTAGTCATCTTGCCCATGAGGCACGGTTCGCAAGTACCAAGTGATTCCAAAAGTCCATCAGTATGGAGTTTCTTCATGCGCTTTACACCGATATGACCTAAACGGCAGTGCCACAAATAAGTTGCACTATCATTATCAACTCTGCATCTTTTGGTTTCAACACTATGAATATGTGTATCACTACTATCGAGATTCAATAAAAATAGACCACTCTTCAAGGGTGCATGACCATAAAAGATATTACTCATATAAATAGAACAACCATTATTCTCTGATTTAAATGAATAACCGTCTCGCATCAAACAAGATCCAGATATAATGTTCATGCTCAACGCTGGCACCAAATAACAATTATTTAGGTCTAAAACTAATCCCGATGGTAGATGTAGAGGTAGCGTGCCGACCGCGATCACATCGACTTTAGAACTATTTCCCACGTGCATCGTTACCTCGTCATTAGCCAATCTTCGCTTAATCCGTAGTCCCTGTTTCGAGTTGCAAATATTAGCAACAGAACCAGTATCAAATACCCAGGTACTACTGTGAGCATTAGTAAGGTACACATCAATAACATGTATATCACATATACCTTTGTTCACTTTGCCATCCTTCTTATCTGCCAAATACTTGGGGCAGTTCCGCTTCCAGTGTCCAGTCTTCTTGCAGTAGAAGCACTTAGTTTCAGGCTTAGGTCCAGACTTGGGTTTCTTCTCTTGAGCAGCAACTTGTTTGCTGTTCTTCTTGAAGTTCCCCTTCTTCTTCCCTTTGCCCTTTTTCTTGAAACTGGTGGTTTTGTTAACCATCAACACTTGATGCTCCTTCTTGATTTCTACCTCCGCGGCTTTTAGCATTGCGAAGAGCTCAGGAATAGTCTTGTCCATCCCTTGCATATTATAGTTCATCACGAAGCTCTTGTAGCTTGGTGGAAGTGATTGAAGAATTCTGTCAATGACACTATCATCAGGAAGATTAACTCCCAGTTGAATCAAGTGATTATTAAAACCAGACATTTTGAGTATGTGTTCACTGACAGAACTATTCTCCTCCATCTTGCAGCTATAGAACTTATTGGAGACTTCATATCTCTCAATCCGGGCATTTGCTTGAAATATTAACTTCAACTCCTGGAACATCTCATATGCTACATGATGTTCAAAACGTCGTTGAAGACCCGGTTCTAAGCCGTAAAGCATGGCACGCTGAACTATCGAGTAGTCATCAGCTTTGCTCTGCCAGACGTTCTTAACATCGTTAGTTGCATCAGCAGCAGGCCTGGCACCCAGCGGTGCTTACAGGACGTAATTCTTCTGTGCAGCAATGAGGATAATCCTCAGGTTATGGACCCAGTCCGTGTAATTGCCACCATCATCTTTCAACTTTGCTTTCTCAAGGAACGCATTAAAATTCAACGGAACAACAGCACGAGCCATCTATCTACAACAAACATAGACAAGCAAAATACTATCAGGTACTAAGTTCATGATAAATTTAAGTTCAGTTAATCATATTACTTAAGAACTCCCACTTAGACAGACATCTCTCTAGTCATCTAAGTGATCACGTGATCCAAATCAACTAAACCATGTCCGATCATCACGTGAGATGGAGTAGTTTCAATGGTGAACATCACTATGTTGATCATATCTACTATATGATTCACGTTCGACCTTTCGGTCTCCGTGTTCTGAGGCCATATCTGTATATGCTAGGCTCGTCAAGTTTAACCTGAGTACTCTGCGTGTGCAACTGTTTTGCACCCGTTGTATTTGAACGTAGAGCCTATCACACCCGATCATCACGTGGTCTCTCAGCACGAAGAACTTTCGCAACGGTGCATACTCAGGGAGAACACTTCTTGATAATTAGTGAGAGATCATCTTAAAATGCTACTGTCAATCAATGCAAGATAAGATGCATAAAGGATAAACATCACATGCAATCAATATAAGTGATATGATATGGCCATCATCATCTTGTGCTTGTGATCTCCATCTTCAAAGCACCGTTGTGATCACCATCGTCACCGGCGCGACACCTTGATCTCCATCGTAGCATCGTTGTCGTTACGCCATCTATTGCTTCTACGACTATCGCTACCGCTTAGTGATAAAGTAAAGCAATTACAGGGCGTTTGCATTTCATACAATAAAGCGACAACCATATGGCTCCTGCTAGTTGCCGATAACTTCGGTTACAAAACATGATCATCTCATACAAAAAATATAGCATCACGTCTTGACCATATCACATCACAACATGCCCTGCAAAAACAAGTTAGACGTCCTCTACTTTGTTGTTGCAAATTTTACGTGGCTGCTACGGGCTTAGCAAGAACCGTTCTTACCTACGCATCAAAAACCACAACGATAGTTCGTCAAGTTAGTGCTGTTTTAACCTTCGCAAGGACCGGGCGTAGATACACTCGATTCAGCTAAAGTGAGAGAGACAGACACCCGCCAGCCACCTTTAAGCACGAGTGCTCGTAACGGTGAAACCAGTCTCGTGTAAGCGTACGCGTAATGTCAGTCCGGGCCGCTTCATCTCACAATACCGCCGAACCAAAGTATGACATGCTGGTAAGCAGTATGACTTGTATCGCCCACAACTCACTTGTGTTCTAATCGTGCATATGACATCTACGCATAAAACCAGGCTCGAATGCCACTGTTGGGGAACGTAGTAATTTCAAAATTTTCCTACGCACACGCAAGATCATGGTGATGGCATAGCAACGAGAGGGGAGAGTATTGTCCACGTACCCTCGTAGACCATAAGCGGAAGCGTTATGACAACGCGGTTGATGTAGTCGTACGTCTTCATGATCCGACCGATCCAAGTACCGAACGTACGGCACCTCCGAGTTCAGCACACGTTCAGCTCGATGACGATCCCCGGACTCCGATCCAGCAAAGTGTCGGGGATGAGTTCCGTCAGCATGACGGCATGGTGACGATGTTGATGTTCTACCGGCGCAGGGCTTCGCCTAAACTCCGCGATGAAATGATCGAGGTGGAATATGGTGGAGGGGGGCACCGCACACGGCTAAGGAACGATCCGTAGATCAACTTGTGTGTTCTAGGGTGCCCCCTGCCCCCGTATATAAAGGAGCAAGGGGGGTGCGGCCGACCCTAGGAGGAGGCGCGCCGGAGGAGTCCTACTCCCACCGGGAGTAGGACTTCCCCCCCTTTCCTAGTTGGATTAGGACTTGGGGGGAGGGAAAGAGGAAAGGGGGGCGCCGCCCCCCCCCCTTCCTTGTCCTATTAGGATTAGGGGGGAGGGGGCGCGCGGCCTGCCCTGGCCGGCCCTCCTCTTCTCCCTCATGGCCTACTAAGGCCCATTAACCCCCAGGAGGGTTCCGGTAAGCCCCCGGTGTTCCAGTAAAATCCCTATTTCACCCGGAACTATTCCGAAGTCGACATAGGCTTCCAATATATCAATCTTTATGTCTCGACCATTTCGAGACTCCTCGTCATGTCCGTGATCACATCCGGGACTCCGAACAAACTTCGATACATCAAAACTTATAAACTCATAATAAAACTGTCATTATAACGTTAAGCGTGCGGACCCTACGGGTTCGAGAACTATGTAGACATGACCTAGAACCATTATCGGTCAATAACCAATAGCGGAACCTGGATGCCCATATTGGTTCCTACATATTCTACAATGATCTTTATCGGTCAAACCGCATAACAACATACGTTGTTCCCTTTGTCATCGGTATGTTACTTGCCCGAGATTTGATCGTCGGTATCCAATACCTAGTTCAATCTCGTTACCGGCAAGTCTCTTTACTCGTTATGTAATGCATCATTCCGTAACTAACTCATTAGCTACATTGCTTGCAAGGCTTATAGTGATGTGCATTACCGAGAGGGCCCAGAGATACCTCTCCGACAATCGGAGTGACAAAACCTAATCTCGAAATACGCTAACTCAACATGTACCTTTGGAGACACCTGCAGTACTCCTTTATAATCACCCAGTTACATTGTGACGTTTTGTAGTACCCAAAGTGTTCCTCCGGTAAACGTGAGTTGCATAATCTCATAGTTACAGGAACATGTATAAGTCATGAAGAAAGCAATAGCAATATACGAAACGATCAAGTGCTAGGCTAACGGAATGGGTCATGTCAATCACATCATTCTCCTAATGATGTGATCCCGTTAATCAAATGACAACACATGTCTATGGTTAGGAAACACAACCATCTTTGATTAATGAGCTAGTCAAGTAGAGGCATACTAGTGACGTTATGTTTGTCTATGTATTCACACATGTATCATGTTTCCGGTTAATACAGTTCTAGCATGAATAATAAACATTTATCATGATATGAGGAAATAAATAATAACTTTATTATTGCCTCTAGGGCATATTTCCTTCAGGATTGTCTCTGGGCCGCAAGATCTGTCTCAGCGCACTCACCCCCATCGCCGACGATTCGACCTGGCTCCAGGAGGCCCCCCTCGATGTCGAGGCGCTCCCCGTTCGTGGAGCGGCGCACTTCCGCACGAGTGCTTGCGGCGTCCCCCTGCGGCAGCCGTCGACTCAGTATCGGACGGCCCCCGCGGCGTCTTCGCTCCCATCTGGCAGTCGCCGCCAGCGATCCGATCGCTCGCGGCTTCAGAAGTGCGTGAAGCACTCGGTGGCCCGTCAGTCGGCCACGCCCCAGATCACGGCAATCGAGCTCGATGAGTCCGTTTATGGCTTGTTCGATCTGTCGACTGGCCACTCGGACACGCTTTCCGAGTGTGAAAGCAACGGCCCAGCGATAGAGGTCCTCATGATCGGATCTCAGCGTAGCTCGCCAGGTTTCCCCCGTGGCGAAGGGGAATTCGGTGGCCCCGTCGCGCGGCAATGACGAGTACTACCCCCAAGCCCTCACTGTGGAGCAGAGGGAGGACCTATTGCGGCAAGATGGGGCATACTCGTATTGACAAAAGAGACGGCCAAACGACCGACAAGGATCAATGACTCCAAAACAACTGCCCATGGGCCAATGACATTGAAGACATCATCATTCTCTGATCCAATATGGAGTTGAGACTTTTGCATGAAGCATAAATAGAACGAAGTACGGGAGGAAACACCACCCGAAGGCCGCTGAATTGGTAATTGTGAGTGGCCATCGAGTTTTTTAGCTCCTCTCTCTTCCTAGGACCCTGATGCGTACAACTAGGAACTTATTGTAGTAGTGTTACTTTCAAGTTTGAGTACCTATTTTCAGTTTTTTTTCACAAAATACTGCAAAAATATCTATGCATATTTGGGTTCATCCTTTTCCCCATAAATTACCATAACAACATAAGACATGAACTTTATCAGACCGGATGAAAAGAACATACAAATGTCAGATTAGCAGAGCAACTTGCGACATGGGACCGGGGAGGGGGGGGGGGGGGGGGGGTCTTGTGCTATGCACGTTTAAGTACTACTATAGTACGACAAGAAGACTATGGTACAAAGTAACCATTGCAAATTTGGTTAAAATTTTGACAATATCGACATCTGTCATACAACAAAAATATTAATTTAAATTTAATTTGCACTTTAAGATGCAAAAAAGAAGGCCCGTTCTACTGTGAACAAAATTCACTTTCAAAGTTTTTATAGTCGAGAGACTTGTTTTTAGGCAACTACGGCGAGCAAAAGGCAGCCTGGACATATCTTTTTTGGAAACGGAGAAAAAAGTTTTGCCTTGTCGATTCTTTAAGAAAAAGAGAATTGCCTAGTTAATTAACAGAAAAACATGCGAAAACTGATACAAACACCATCTACGGACTTCTCACTGAAAGCATGGACTCCATGACCGCATGACTAACCCAACAAACATATCCAATGCGCAACAATCACAAACCCTCACACTTCTACAACAAAGTGGAGACCCCAAAGAAAACGTCTTGGCTGAAGACAAAGAACACCACCGAATCCTCGTAGACGAGTCCAACCATGTGGACGGTTCAAGAGGCTGACGGTCATACATTTAAGCAATTGCGGACGCCTTTCCTATGGCGCTACACTTCTTGCCTTTGCTCCTAATAGTCTTCTCCCCTTCTTGATTTTGTCCCTCATAGCCTTCTCCACCAGGATGCAAGCAATCACCTTTGCTAGGTCCAGGGCTAGCCGCTTCCAAAATGACTAGCAAGTCTCAAAGCTCTTTTGCGAAGAGATTCTCTGAATTAGGTGCAACGCACCTACCTTACCAACCTTGTCACTCACAGACAACACCTGCCCAATGTCCATATGAGAGTGAGTGACATTAGCATCCCAACCATGATCAGCAAAGATAAGCTTTTTGCTCAGATCCACCTGTGGTGGCGGCGTCGTGGGCATTGGCAAGGCCCCTAGACAGCCCATCTCCTCCGGAAGCAACATCAAAAGAGGCGAAGTGGAATCCCCACATAGCTCGTGCAGGTCAGCTTAAATATATTTTCATTTTTCGGAGAAAACATGATCGACTACAACCCAATGACTACAAAATGTAGCACAAAACACACCCATACATAGGTGTTGAATATATTGTGTACGTATATATTGTATCTTGGTCCCACCTCCTAGTTCCTCTGTATAGTTGAGGTTGGGGCAGAACAGCGATATGGCTCATAGCGGCATATACTCCCGTTATCTGGACCGAACTTCCCATGAGATCGGTCACCTGACACAGCATTAATTGGTGCACGCGCCAGCGCTAGAAATCGCCGTATTGCGCTGGGTCGTATGGGAGGGAATGACCCGCTCGTATGCCGCGGAGTACGAATACGTATGACATGAGCGATGGGCCCCGTGTAGGACGCCCAAACTAACAGTTGGTCCGTGGGAACAGAAATTGCCTCGTGCTTGGACGGTGGTACAGAATTATTTTCCGTCCGCTCATTAATTGCAGGAGACGCGTGCTTTTCTGTCTGACGGGTCGGGGCCTCGGGGCTGGGACTGGGGCCATGGCGACGACGGCGGCGACTGCAACGACTGCGGCGGCGAACGACGCAGTGGAAGGGGATGCTCTGGTGGAGTTCCCGGTGGATCCGGTAGTCAGGTACGCGCGGTTCCTCTGCTCCCACCACCCCTTCCGCAAATCTCTGTCGCCGCGGTGTGCTGATCTGCGGTGCCCAGCCTGGTAGGTTGCCTAATGCCTATCTTCCAAAATGCGATACGCGTGGCGGCGCCGGATCTCGATGGAGGGAGCGAGGTGAGTAGCCGTCGGAACGACGTGGCTCCGGAGTCTTCTGTGGCTGCGCCTGCGGAATCGGGTGAATCCGGATCCAAGAGCGCGTGAGATTAAGAGGTAATGAATCATGCTTGTTGTGTGCTATTTCTCTGTGGATATATTACCCATGCGTGCTACGACTGCAAAAATAGAAAATCTGAAAGAATGGAAAGAGATGTGTAGTGTGTCGTATCAGTGATGAACAGGAGGACTGGGCCGTGGGCGGTGTGTATATTTTCTTGCTTTGCCATTGTTGCATAACGTTGAAGCCAGATGAGTACTCTGGTTGCAGATGATTCATGTGTAACTCAGGGAAACGTTAGCTCTCGAAAAATAAAAAAAGTGACATCAATATTGCCATTGCTGAACATTGGACGAAAATGAATAGACAGCTTGCAGTTGATAGAATTTCCCAGTGTCGGAAATTCTCCATTTTCTCTTGCTCTTTGCTATTAATTTTGAGCCAAATGCTTGTTACATGCTATATGACAGTCTCACAATTGTCATATATTTTTAAATCCAGACTTGTTTATAGTTTTTGGATAGGCAATGGTGTTTTTAAATCCATATGATTAAGGTCCGAGTTTACATAATCATGATGCATTGGCAGGTTATGGACAATCTTGGGATCACAGAAACACCGGAGAGCCATGTAGTAACCAGTAAAACCGAGGACACAGCAAACCAGAAATATTTTGCCAGGACCAGATCAATCGCATGTCACTAACATTTCGGCACAGCAGAACCAGAATGTATGTTAAGGCATTGGAGCTGGTTCGACTTTGGGATGGAAGTGTAGAGGCGTATGGAACTGTGATGGGCCTTTTCAAGCATAACCTGTCGGTGATGGCTCCATTCAACATCGTGACGGGCTGGGACTTGAGGACCGGGCTGGCAGCAAGAAGATGACAGAAGACGGCACTGAATGAGAAAAAAAAAGCGCAGCTCCTGATGATAGACTGTAGGGAAGCGTGAGCCCTCTCTTTGGTTTAACGACACCAAGCAAGAAGAGAGCTGCTGGCAGACCAACGGATGCACGGGGCAAAGCTCCTTTCTAGGGATGAGCAAGAGATCTAGGTTTTGTAGCATTTGTAAAACCCAGAGCCACAAAAGAAAAATGCCACCGATAGAGGTAATCTTCCCAAGCAATCCAGGAAGGAAGCCAAATGCAGCAAGTGTGGTGCCGCCGAGCATAGGAAGAACACGTGCGACGGTGCGAGCGGCAAGTTGGCTGAGACGCACAAAGACTAGGCTGCGTTTACTTTAATCATATACTGTGTAGCTGCGTTTTCTTATTAATCTCTGATCTATGGCATTGTAAAAGAACTGAAGTGTCATACTGTTTGAACTGTGTTGTTGCCATGTAGATCTAAAACATCTACAGAGGGAGTAGTAGTGTGTGCGCTGGTTCAAAAACACTGCTGCCATGTGTGATGCATGCACGGTTGGTGTGCCTTTTAGCATATTATTAATTCAAAATTTGAGTCGGCGTTGTCCAAACTATTTAAAGGGCTGTGACGCCGGCCGGACCAAGTCCATGTGAAACCAGGTCCAAGAAAATTGGCAAACGGCGAGACCGTTGAAGACCACCGTGGGGACATCAATAAATGAGGACTGGTTCATGTCAGGAGCACTGTATAAAAAGCTTCCCAAAACATCAATACGCACGTTATACCTCCTGTTATACCTCCTCTTGCACAAATCCCTATGAGGACCAATGCTTCAGATAATATGACTATATGGTAGTATGACCCATGATGAATTTCCGAGGTTGTGGCTCCTTCTGTACTCATATATACGTGCCTGGTGCACCGATCAATGCATTGTGTTGCACTGCCTATTCTTTTCCTTCTACATGGTATCAGTTTCCGGGTTCTAACCCTACTTTTCCGCCGCCGCCGCGCATCTCCTCACGCGCCGCCACCGCCGCCACGCCGCGGCCGCCCGTGCGCACCTCCCGCGCCAGCCGCCGCTGCCCACATCGCCCGCCTGCGCGTCGCCCGTTGCCAGCTTGCACATAGCCCCGCGGTACGTCGCTTTCACCGCCGATCGCTCACTTTGACCGCTGCACGTAGCCCCGATCACTCCAGCCGCCAAGGCGCCAAACCGCCAGCTGCATCGCTACAACTGCACCCATCTACTTGCCTCGCCCGCTCACGCATCGCCACAGGCGCTGCCAAGCTGCTGCAGGCTAATTACTCCGCCGCCGTCGCCGCTGTTGATCATCATTAGCTAATCCATCCATCTAGTCTAGCTCTAGTACTACTACTACGTACGCCACGTCTACTACTACCTATTCTTCTATTTCAAGTTCTTCCACAGTATACACATCTCTCTCTATATATATAGCACAAATGCCCGTGCGTTGCAACGGGAGAAAAAAAAATATCACACGTCTTTTCTCGTTTATTACAAGTCGTATTACAGTGATAAATAGAATTATTTTTTGCCTCCATAAGTAAACTTGGTGAAATGTCTCTTATGTTTCTCTTTGTCCTAAATTTTTGCACAAAGCTCTTCCATGAATCTGCACAGTCCTGGTAGTTAGCATACTGTTTATAATAGGTTCATTGGGAAGTAGTACCGCCGTGCATGGAGCTCCTTGGTGCAGCTGATATGGTTGCATACCTAGAAAGAACACAATGAAATAATATTCAGGGGATATTGCTCGACGCCAGCTCAGGTGCTTCACACTAAGGAAAGACCTTGGGCTTGGACATGTCGTGCACTGTTCCAGAATCTTCATCATGCTAATGCTACAACGGCCAATAGAACATGACTGAGGAAGCGTCGTTTTCCTTCTCAGTCCTCTGGTGAACATGTACTCTTTTTTTTTTCATTATTGTTCAGCTGCAGTTGCAAATCATCAAATGGGTAGGATGTATTTTTTTTTGCCATGCCAAAAGAGGATGTAGTTATTTACCATCCTACCATCATCGGGTTACACGGCGACCATGATTAGGAGAAGTAAAATATCCCCTTTGGTGAAAAACAAAACATTTAGAAGCAGTAGTCCGGCTTGGACCATATTTTCTTATTGATAATCTAATATTTCTTGAAATGTAAAGCTTCTCTACTTTCACGTCCAAATATTGGGAAGCACCAAACAATATTATGTCTGTACTGGAGAAAGAAGTACAAAACCTAAAAGGATTAAGTTATTGATGCTTGAAGGTCGTCCAAGTAGTATCAGGTAAGAATAGTAGGAACAGAATTTGCATCAAGTGTTACCTTCTGGAAAGCTCTGGCATGCAGGCCTTAAGATATTCAATTAACTAAAGTCCTAGAACTTACAAAGAGGAAATCTAACAAGATAAGAAAAGTTCAACTTTCATAAGTAAAACTGAACCTGACGACATAATTATCTATGTTGTGTGAAACTAAATCAATCAATTTTGGCTATTACAGGCGAAGCAATATGATAAAATGCCCATCTCATCTCCAACTTGTCTAGCCTTTATAGCAGCTAAAGTAGCACTAATTACCTCAATCTCTGCAGCAGATGCTTCAACCAAATAATTAGCACATTTGCACTATCTTCTGCACACACACACACAAAATAAGTTCGAAACACATCTCAGTACGCGGTAGCTCACATTTAATATGAACAGAAGACCATCCATAGAAAGATGGTCTGCACCAGTCTAGGACAGAAATAATGCAAACCTCGGTGTCACTGGACCACAACATTCTCAGGGCTGATATCCGTATACACATCCCCATTAACAGGAGGAGCAACTGGGTTTCAAAGAACCACAGCTCCATCGGCTGTTGTTTCTGCAGTCATTTGCCTGTTTGTTCATCATCGTAGCAAATATGCCCGGTGGTCCTCCAGCTTGCGTATTAGCAGGAGCTGCAGTTACAAGCATTTGTTGTTTCAGCAGCAAGAAGGTCATCTAGCAGCACACCTGCGGTTACAACTACATATTAATTTTTGCATCAACAAAAAGTAAACTAATGAACCTACAAAGGACGGTGGATATCATATTCAGAGTCCATGGGAGAAAGGGAGAAAGCAAACTGCATGTATTATGGATTATATTGCTACAATATAGTGCAAGCAAGGCCATCCTTAGGTCCATACCTCTTAGGAACGTCCAGCGGCATGGTCCCATGTAGATAGCTTGGCCTCATCGAGTAGGAGGTTGTCAGGTGCAACATTGTAGTTGGGAGGGTTATCCGTAGTTGACGTATTTATAGTATAGTATTCTTCACTCTTCATTCTCTTGAATCCATCAGACTTGTATGTAATACATATCTTAAGAAAATCAAATGAAACAACATCAGATACATGTAATGATGTAAACATGAAGGAAACACATTTGTCTATCTAAAATAAGACAAAGAAGAGATCCTTACTGTAATTGCATTCTCAACCAAGTGAAATTCTAAGCCTTGCATGCCTATGAGCTCATCAAAAGGGACATCCTCGGCACCATCCATGTCATCCAGACCATCTAACATATGCTCAACTTGGGCCTATTAGAGTGATTTGGATGTTTGTCAGAAAGCTTCTTCACCCAGCTGGCAAGTCTTCAAATCGATAATCTATAGTACGATGATTCTTGCCAAAAATCAAATATCAAAATTAATCGCAGGTTAATTAAGCAGTGTATAAGTAAAGCAACAAACCTATCAGTTACACAAATCGTTTCAGGTTTTCAGCCACAAAAGTGTACAAAAAACATCAGATCTCCAGACAAATTGGCATTGGTAAGTAGATCTGTCTAACATATGTTTAACACTAACTACTTCTTTTTGCGCCAAAAAGAAAAACAGTAAATGCAATTCTGACTTTCAAAGCAAATATACTGATCCAAAATTACAAATAGATATTTGATCTACAGGAAATACATGACCACAAACACTAATAACCGGGACAGATCATTCCAAGTGCAACCTTTTCTGATATATAGGTTGTACATCAGAAAAATTCCCCACTACATTATCTAACCATGTATAAGACACCACTTCAGACCATCAGTTCCAGAAAGTAAATTTTGCAAAACTGTTCGTACATACTTGAGTATTGACAGGATTCATTAGCCATATAAATAGGAATTTTCAGATCGGGATAGGGCGCAATTAAAAAGCAGATGAGATGCGAGTTTGGCTTCAACAATCATTAAGATATATCAGGAAATTACAAAGTTTGCTTCAGTGAATACCTAAGTGCAGAACCGACAAATGGAGTTCCAACGAAGTGTGGAGCAGGGGCGAACGGCGGCTGGTGTGCCGGCAGCTCGATCCCCACCTCATTCCCTCGTGCGCCGCACCAGGAAGGAGCAATGCGCCCCTCACGCGCCTGCGCGTCCCGCCTGGCAGTGGCTTTGACGCCGGCAAAGTCCTCGCTCCCGGATGCCTCCATTCTCGGGTCCTTCGTCTCCGTGTGCACCTCCCGCTTCGCTGTCGCCGCCTCATGCGGCCCCCGAGCGTAGCCTCCCCGCCTCTCCATTTTCTCCTCCTTCGTCTCCGCGCGCCCGTCCCCGTGCTCCCCTCCCACCTCGCCGCCGCCACCTGATGCGACGCCCGAGCGCAGCGCGATCCCCTCCTAGGTCAGATGAGGCTGCAGTGGAGCTCCACATCGGGATCCATGGCGCTGTCTTTCCTGACAGAGACAAGATTTGAGAGAGAGAGAAAAAGGAAGGGAGAAGAAGAGAGATAGAGTGTGCGGGAGAGGGTAATGGACAACGGCTGGAGGTCGGTGGCAGTGGCGCGGGACGCCGGCGTGAGGAGCAGGCCGAGGCGCTCGGGACCTGCTCGTCCAGATCGAGGGAGCGGCCTCGGGGAGGAGCAGAGCACGACGCGGCGGCGTACGATCTAGATCGGGAGGCAGTTTTTTTTTCTTTCTCGTCCATACCGGTTCGATTGACTTTATTATATGGACTGCGGGTTGAATACTCTAAATCACAGGAACTTTTTCGTAAAAACAGCGACGACGTACCACCAGAAACCTAATTTGCTTTATTATTAGGTAAAGATATATATATGTCTGTTCTAGTTCATCTTCTTCCGATCAAGTCTATTTTGCTAGTTCTGCTCGCCTGCTAGCGCATCGCGTCGCATTGCCGCTAGCCGCTTTGCTTGCCCGCCTGCGCGCTCGCGCGATTGCCCGCATCACCTCACCCGCCGCCGCCGCCACCCGTCCCCTGCTTTCCGCAGCTATAACCATCGCCGCTGCGATGTCTTCTACCGCGTCGTCTCTCTTCGGCTACATGTACGCGGACGCGCCGGATCCCTTCACCACGGCGCAGATTTTTCCTGCGGGCCATCCGGCCTACTTTGCCGTGCCGCAGCAGCCGGCCAGTGTCGGCCCTGCGGCTCTGCTCGCCATGCCGATGGCCGGCGGCCATGCTTCGCCCGCCCCAGTTCTGCCCTACGGCGGCTTCGCCTCGCTGCCGGTCTCAACCTCATGGGACACTACTTCCTTGGCCGCCCTGCACTCGGCCCCATCACCGGCGGCGCTTGGTACCGGCGGCGCTTGGTACATGGACTCGGGCGCCACCGCCCACATGACATCTCATCCCGGTACTCTCACCTCCTTCACTCCGGTTCATACTCCTACTTGCATCACCGTTGGCAACGGTTCCTCTTTACCTATCACACATGTTGGTCGTGCTTCTTTTCCTTCCACATCTACACCTATCACTATGTCTGATGTTCTTGTGTCTCCTGATTTAGTTACGAACCTTGTATCTGTTCGTCGTCTTGCCCGTGAGAATCTCATTACCGTTGAATTTGACGATGTCGGTTTTTCTGTGAAGGACGCCCGTACTCGGATGGTCCTTCACCATTGTGATAGTCCTGACGAGCTATACCCGGTGCACTCCTCCACCACCGCCTCCACCACCCCAGTCGCCCTCGCCGCAGCTGTCGGCCTTTGGCATGCTCGTTTGGGACACCCGAACTCCACCACTTTGCGTCAAATACTTAAGAGCTTTTCATTCTCATGCAATAAGATCGACGACCAGACTTGTGAGGCTTGTCGTCTTGGCAAGCCCGTTCGTCTTTCATTTAGTGCATCTACCACTATTTCCACTTTTCCGTTTCAGTTATTGCATAGTGATGTTTGGACATCCCCGGTTGCAAGCAACACGGGCTACCTATACTATTTGGTGATCTTAGATGATTTCTGTCATTATGTGTGGACATTTCCTCTTCGTCGCAAGTCCGACGCTCTTGCCACACTCACTGCATTTTATTCCTACGTCACCACACAGTTCGGTCGTCCTATCCTTGCTTTACAAACTGACAACGGAAAAGAGTTTGACAATGCCGCTGTGCGTAATCTTCTAGCCTCCCACGGCACTATCTTCCGCCTCACTTGCCCCTACACGTCCCAACAAAATGGTCGTGCCGAGCGTATCCTTCGCACTCTTAATGACTGCGTACGCACGTTACTCTTTCACTCTAACGTGCCACCCCGGTTTTGGCCAGACGCTCTCGCCACCGCCACCCTCCTCATTAACATCCGCCTGTGTCGCCCACGCTGGAATTATGCCCCTCACCATCTTCTCTTTGGTGCGCCCCCATCTTATGATGGCCTTCGCATCTTTGGTTGTCTCTGCTATCCTAGCCTCGCCGCCACTGCGCCTCATAAGCTTGCACCTCGCTCAGTCGCTTGCATCTTCCTCGGCTACCCACCCAACTCCAAAGTATACCGCTGCTACGATCCTGTATCACATCGTGTATTCACCTCCCGGCACGTTTACTTTGATGAGACGGTGTTTCCATTTCAGCAAGTACCTCCCGCCACCCCGTCACCGCCGGCCACCGGCGGCCCTCCAGCGACCCCGTCAGGTGGACGGCCCCGCTCGATTCTTGGACCGCCTCCGGGCTTCCGCGGTCCTCCCACCGTGGGACGAGCTGCGACTCGCGCCCCCACGACGTCCTCGCCGACTCCGTCAGGGGCCTCAGCATCGCCCGCGTCGCTGGCATCTTCACCGGCAGCTGCTGCTTCGCCGGCCTCTTCGTCGGCATCTTCGTCGGCCGCCCCGTCGCCGTATGTTCACCGGCCACATCAGGAGCCGCCCCGTCGCCGGCTGTCTCGATCGGCCCCGCCACCTCGGGTGCCTCGGGCGCCGCCCCCGCCTCGCCCGCCCCCTACGCCTCGGGCACGGGCGCTTCGATGGCCTCGGGCGAGGGCGCTTCAGCGGCCTCGGGTGACGCTTCTTCACCGGCCATCTCGCCGGCTGCTTCATCGACCGGCTCACCAGTCGCCGAGTTGCCATCTCGCCCCGTCACTCGGGCTCGAGCCGGCGTTCATTGCCCGAGTCTACGGTACTCCGGCGACGAGTATCTTCTCGCCGCCTCCACCACTGAGCCGTCACCGATCCCTGCGTCCGCTCGCGCAGCCCTTCGTGATCCTCACTGGCTTGCGGCGATGCAGGAAGAGTTCGACGCTCTTCAGCGGAACCGTACCTGGACACTGGTTCCTCGGCCTTCTCGCGCCAATGTCATCAGCGGCAAGTGGGTCTTTCGCCATAAGACCCGCTCGGATGGTACACTTGAGCGCTACAAGGCTCGCTGGGTAGTCTGTGGTTTTCGGCAGCGCGCTGGAGTCGACTTCACCGAGACGTTTGCCCCGGTTGTCAAACCGGGCACGATCCGCACTGTTCTCCAGCTGGCAGTTTCCCGAGGCTGGCCGGTTCATCAGATGGATGTCTCCAACGCCTTCCTACACGGCCATCTTGAGGAGCAGGTTTACTGTGAGCAGCCGACCGGTTTCGTCGACGCATCTCTTCCTGGGCATGTGTGTTTGTTGTCCCGGTCTCTCTACGGGCTCAAGCAAGCACCTCGCGCCTGGTACCAGCGTATCGTCGGGTTCCTTCAGACACTGGGCTTCCGCGTCACTCGCTCGGATGCCTCGTTGTTCGTCTATCACCGCCGCGACACGACTGCATATTTGCTCCTCTACGTCGACGACATCATCCTGACGGCCTCCTCCGCAGCCCTTTTCAGTAGATTACTCTCCGGCTGCGTGATGAGTTTGCCATCAAGGACCTAGGCGCTCTACATTATTTCCTTGGCATTGAGGTCGTTCGACGACCCGACGGCTTCTTTCTTCATCAGCAGAAGTATGCGCACGAGCTACTTGAGCGTGCCGGCATGCTCAACTGTCACCCTGTTGCTACTCCTGTTGACACGAAGGCCAAGGTTTCTGCTCTCGAGGGCTCTCCCGCGTCGGATGCTCCGTTCTACCGGTCCATTGTTGGTGCTCTTCAGTATCTGACTCTCACTCGGCCGGATTTACAGTATGATGTTCAGCAGGTGTGTCTGCATATGCACACCCCTCGTGACTCCCATTGGACCCTCGTGAAGCGGATTCTCCGTTACATCCGTGGCACGATGGCTCTTGGGCTTACTCTCACGGCGTCCACTTCTCTGGAGATGGTGGCCTACTCCAACGCGGACTGGGCCAGCTGCCCCGACACCCGTCGGTCCACCTCGGGCTACTGCGTTTACCTCGGTCCTTCACTCGTCTCGTGGTCGTCCAAGAGACAACCTACAGTTTCGCGCTCTAGCGCGGAGGCTGAGTACCGAGCTGTGGCTAACGCCGTCGCCGAGTGCACCTGGCTACGACAGTTACTTCAGGAATTGCATCATGATGTCTCCCAGGCTACGGTTGTCTACTGTGACAACGTTTCTGCGGTGTACCTTTCCGCCAACCCCGTTCATCATCGTCGGACTAAGCACATTGAGCTGGACATTCACTTTGTGCGCGAGCAGCTAGCCCTTGGACGTATTCGGGTCCTCCATGTTCCGACTGCACAACAGTTCACCGATGTGATGACTAAGGGACTGCCGACTTCCACCTTCGAGGAGTTTCGCTCCAGCCTCTGCGTCTCCGGCGCCGCTTCGACTGCGCGCGGGGGGGGGGGGGTGTTGAATATATTGTGTACGTGTATATTGTGTCTTGGTCCCACCTCCTAGTTCCTCTGTATAGTTGAGGTTGTGGCCCCTTCTGTACTCATATATACGTGCCTGGTGCACCGATCAATGCATTGTGTTGCACTGCCTATTCTTTTCCTTCTACAATAGGCACACACCAGAGACGAGTGATGCCAGAAGTACCACCCAACACCAACAAGAATGGAACATGGAGAGAGAGAGAGAGAGAGAGAGAGAGAGACGAAATGAGTTGCGACAAGATGCCATCATGAGGAACGTATCACCCATGAACACTACATCATGCTGTGAAGAGAGAGGGCTAGCATTGCTAATTCAATTGACAAGGAGATCCGACATAGAGAAGAAGTCACCAACTTGCCTTCCAATCACTCTGCACCTTGAAGAGTTAGGAGAGTCACATTCATGATCGAATGGTCTCCCACTGCCTACCCATGCCGCGACAAGGAGAGGAACAGAATATGTTGAAGGGTAATGTTTCAGCCCTTGCACCTCCTCTTGGCCTCACCACAGACCACAATCACTAAAAGTGAACCTCGGAATTATGCAAGCCAACGAACCTTCGAGAGTTGCCGAAGGGCACCGAAGAACGAGACCTTATCGTCGCCACGAGCACCCATGAGAGTAGGTCCACCAATGGAACCATGATGGCCATGGCATTGGCCGCCACCACAGAGTAGTTTTACCGCCACCACCAAATACTCTAGGGCGTTTGAGTTGATAAAACGCACACCATGATAAGACAATCCATGCAAGTCTATGAGGGCACCATTAGTACTCAATTGGATGCTCGTAATAAATTATTTTGGATGGCTCATAGCTTGTCATTCTTGAAGTTCACCCTTGTATCTTCATCCTCATGAACAAATTGCTTCTTACTCCTCACAACCCCGGGGACTCATAAAACTAGATCTCAACTTATTTTTCCTGAAAATCCATATGCAGTATTATCGAATAAAGTGTCATTCTCTCGTAGTTATAGATCATTAACATAGTGACTAGGATCACCAGATTGACTGTGTGTGGACATTCGCTAAACTATTGTACAAAATTGAGGTGGTAGGAAATCACTTATTCCAATGAGGATTCCAAGTTTCCAACACGTAAGTACTCTGATTATTGTCCTAAATGAAAATTTTGACTACATATTATATCCCTTAACTCTTCTACGAAACAACCTATTATAGTGTTGCTCCTTGCTCATCCCTCATTTCCAGGTGGCATATATGTATTTGTTTCAATTGCAATGGATACATATATGGTTTTAATTGCAAGGTCAGCATGTATGCTAACGGTTATGTCAAGATATGGAGATGTGAGATTGGCCTTTACACCCGAATTTCTTCTATTACAAAATAAGCCGCGTAAACTCAAATGGAGTGGGTAGCCCGAGTGCGCATACATCAACATTGATCGTACAAGGAGAGCATTTGCGCCGGTCACCTGGGACACCTCACGGATCGAATTCGATAGTTTCATTTTGTTTTGTCTTACAACCGTGCTAGCCCCATTTCCATTAATTTCTTGTGAAAAATAACCAATTCATACAAGTGGTAAAAAATAGAGGGACTGGGAGAAAAACAAAAATATGAAAGAGGTGTTGCGAGTTGGAGTACCAGTAAGAAAACCGCGTGAAAGTTTGCTCTCGAACAACCACTGTAGCCTACTAGCACGAGATACACATGTTTAACAAGTTGAGCATCACAACACAAATTACAATCAAAAGCAACACTTGCTCTGAAGATAGAAACGCCTTCCTAAACCACCTCCGGGGGGACCAGCAGCAATCAGTACCGCTGGGGGCGCCAGTACAACGCGATGGCTGGTGCTGTCACATCATTTGTGGTTCCGTTGTGTCCTGCCCCGCGGCGACGGAGGCATCCGCCCTACATGGTTTCCTCCATACAGATGACCGAAATTTCCTCCTGCCCCTGACCCCTCCCCATTCCCTTGACCCATATGTCCTCTTCCCCATGCCCCCTGACCAAAATGGTATCCTTCTCCTCCTGGGACCTCCCCATCCCCCTGACCAAAATGGCCTCCTCCTCTCCCTGGCCCCTCCCCAGCCCCCTGACCAAATGCATGCCCTGATGCCATCCCAACAAATTATATGTAAAAATAGGCATCCACATCCAAAATATATGAACTGGAAATGACGCGTGGTTGTGTACCTTTGCAAACGGCAGAGCATGGGCATGCCAGCAGCGAGCAGCAGCAAATGATCACCAAGGTGATTGCCATGGCGCGTGCGAGCGAGGACGGAGAAGAAGACCGCTTCATGGTCGATAGGACGATCCTGCCTTCCTAGCTTCAGCTCTGAAGCAATGATTTGATCTCCCTTTGTGGCCGGGTTACTCCTCCTAGTTAAGTAGTGCTCTAACAGCAACGACAAGTGTGTCAAGTCAACAATTTGTCTGAACATCTAGATTAACCTAATGTAATCATGATCAAGTGTAGCTAAATAGATGCTCGGAGGCCCCAAGTCAAGCCAAGTTCTCAAAGTCGTCCCCGCGGACACTCAATCTTTGTTGTCAGTGCATCTTAATCGTGGCTGCAGGCTTGAAACGGTCAACCAAAGCTGCTGCTAACTATTACATACAATTCGTACGCGTCGTGAGCGATCGAGGCATTGCCACGAAAATGTACGTGGTAGAGTAAAAATATTTTTTACGATTACTCCAGCAACTGCGGCTGAGCAGCTGTACTACTTGAGATGCTCGCTGCAGCCGCAACCCTCAACTCCCTGTACTAATTGAGAATGCAAGTATACTGCAAGTCTGCGTTGCATATTCTGCAGTGCAGCGGAAGCGCAGCGGGCCCATAGTGCATAGGTCCAAACCTGGCTCTGGTAATATTTTCCCTGTTGGGCTGAATTGTTTTTACTGGGCTGCGATTTTTTTTTGCGTTGTTCGCCCATTTTCATACTGATGAGTTTTGAACTGGACTTCAGTTTTTTGTGTGGCCCATTTTGCTTTTGTAGGATTTTTTGGCCCGTTTCTTCTATTCATGCATCTTTCGAACTGATTCATAACCTGAAACAAAGGGTCTTCGATCTATCCGTTTGGTTTTCTTGTTTTGCGGGTATTGTTGATTCTTTTTATGGTGACATTGTAGAAATTTTCAAGCCGTGCATTTGTGCACGTACCATTGTTAGTGGACTGGTGATTGTCGAGTGGCCATCCAGACAATCATCTTTCTTTTCCTTTTTGAGCTACTCTCTCTTCCTATGACCTGCATGTGCAAAACTATGAACTTATTGCAATGGTGTTACTTTGAAATTAGAGTATCTCTTATGAATTTTTAACATAAACAACTGCAAATACTTTTAGCTTATTTGGTTCAATTTCCCCCCACAAATTGTCATAATGACATAAATACCATTTATCAAACTGGATAAAAAGAAGATACAAATGTTGGATGAACAGAGAACCTTGTCTCATAAGACAGGGGGTATCTTGTACTATCGACGTTTCTAGGTACTACTGCCATACCACAACAGGATTAAGGTATAAATAACCATAAAACAAGTTGCTTTTCTTTCTTCTCTTGCAAGGCGGTTAGGGAACTCCCCTCGATTTTCACCGGCAAGCCCGTGGATCCACCTCCACCCGCCCGCTGCTCCGCCTGCCGGTGGCGGGTAGAGGATCCCTTGTCCCTCGGCTCCGGAAATAGATAGGTAGGCTTTTTGTCCTTGTTTGTTCATTGCATCCACTTAATTTCAATCAGGTCAAAAAAAATTGAACACAATTCTTGATCAAAGAATCCATGGAAGCAAAGAAAAATAATATAAGAATACACTATAGTGAAAAGTAAAAAGAAAAAAACAACAAATCATTGATGCTTAAATATCCCGCGAGATGCCTCAAAAGAGCATAAAAAAAATCATTCTAATAATAAGAAAAAAGTATATAAAAATGGAAAATGATTCATATGCCGTGAAAACTTGCGTGGCAATGTAAGATAGAAAGAATGGGGAGTTAAGCCTTGGGTTTCCTCTGCTGCGGTTTGCCGACATGCGTACTCACTTCTCTGTTCGGACGGACGACTACGCTTCTTCTTTGATACAGTCTTCTTCCAGGTTTTGATCCTCCTAATGTTCGTCCATTGGGACTGATTAGATAGAGCTCTGATGTAGATTCATGTCAGTTCCTCGGGGTGGTGAGTTTAGGGTTTCTCGTTGTGCATACGCAACAGTGAGATTTGGTGCCAGGTTCTTCAGATCGGTTCAAGGATTCGATGACAAGGACTGCGGCTCCGAGGCGTTGGTCCCTAGGGGCACGCGCATGAAGACTTCTCGGGTGTCATTGACAAGTTTAGGCCGACTCCAATATTGGACCAGTGACAGCGGCGCATCGTTCTGGCGGCACCAAAGGTTGTTCTGTGGACCATGGACTTTGATGTATCTTTTTATTATGTTAGAGGTGCTTTGTGCTTACCGGTGAATCTTTATTTTAGTCTAAACCTTTTTAAAAAAAAATCATATGTCATAAATAAAATTTTAAATTTACATTTAATTTGCACGCTGGTATGCGAAAGAAGAAGGCCCATTATACTGTGAACAAAATTCAACTTCAAATTTTGTCGAGCTGGCTTACTATTTTTTTTGTTTTCTTTTTTGAGTCAACTACAGCGGGCAAAAGCCAACCTGAACATATTTTTTATCTTTTGAAGAAGAAGAACAGGATCAGACACCGTTAGATCAGTAGAAAGGAGATCGGACGCCAAGAAGATATACAGAAGAAGTCACCGGCTTGCCGAGTCACTGGGATAGCCTTACCGGTCGTATTCAATAGTATCATTTCACTTTGTTTTACAACCGAGCTAAACGCATTTGCATTAAGGCGAGAAAAACAAAAACAGTGAAGAGACTTGCGAGTTGGAGCACCTGTAAGAAACCCATTGTGAATGCTCACTCTCGAACAACAACTATGAGAAGAAGAAGAAAAACTAGTAGCACGAGATACAAATGTTTAAAAAAGTTGGGGAGAATAGCACAAATTACAACCGAAAGGCAGCACCTGCGCCAAAGATAAGCATCATCCTAAACCACCCCTAAGAAGACCAGCAGCCATCAGCTTCCAATAACCGCCGGGGGCGCCAGATGAAAGCAGTGGCAGGAGTAATCACATCACCTGTGGTTCCTCGGTGTCTTACCCCGCGGCGCCGGAGGCGTCCGTCCTACTTGGTTCCCTCCTCCTGGTCCCCCACCCCCATGATCAAATTGGTACTCTCCTCCCCTTGGCGGCAGCACCCCACCCCCCTGATCTCCTCCCCTTGTCCCGGCCCTAGCGCTCTGACCAAAGTCGCCAAATGCACGCCCTGATGCCATCGCAACAAATTATGTGCCAAATGGCCATCCACTTCAAAAAATATAAGAACTAGAACTGACGTGTGGTAACGTACCTTTGCAAACGGCAGAGCATGGGAATGACAGCAGGGAGCAGCAGCACACGACCACCAGAAGGATTGCCATGGCATGTGGGAGCGAGGACGGAGAAGAAGAAGACCGCTTCATGGTCGATCGGACTACCCTGTCCTGCTTTCCCAGTATCGATTCTGAAGAAATGATTCGATGTCCCTTTGTGATTGTGGCTCGGTTACTAATCCTAGTTAAGTACTCCAACAGCAATGACAAGTGTGTCAAGTCAACAGACTCCCTGAACGTCTTGATTAACGTAATTAACTTAATCACGATGCCACCATTGAAGAAGTGTAGCTAATAGCTGCTCGGAGACCCCAAGTCAAGAGCTAAAAGTCGTCTCTGCCGACACTAAATCTTTGGTGTCAGTGCATCTCAATGGCAGTTGCAGGTTGATTTGAACCAACCAGTCAAGCAAAACTGCTGGCAAGTGCAAGCAAAATAGAATTCGAGGCATGCATGGCCACCAAAACGTACGTGGTACAGTGAAAATTACTGCTGCCACTCCGCCTCCACTACAAGCTGCTAGTGCACGAAATGCAGTCGGCTGATAGGTGATCCTGAAGCCGCAACCCTGAAGTCAGCCCCACGTTTAGTACGTCTGCGTTGCACGAACGGCAGTTGGCTGATAAGTAAAAGTGGAAATCGCAACAAGAACAATGTTATCAGAGTGGCGCAGCGGAAGAGTGGTGTGCCCAAGACCGAAACCTGGCTATGGACTTCAGTTTCTCGCGTGGTCCATTTCGCCTTGTAGGATGTTTTCACTGTTTCTTCTATTGAATATTGATGCATCTGATCGATGTCGAACTGATTCTTAACGTCAAGAGGAAAGCAGAGTCTTGGATCAATCCACTTGACTTTGTATTGTAGATTTTTTTTACGGGTACATTGTAGAAATTTACAAGCTGTGCATGTACCATTGTTAGTGGATTGACGATTGTGACTTTGTGAGTGGCCATCGAGACAATCATCATTTTTTCTCGCTCCTCTCTCTCTCTCTCTCTCTCTCTCTCTCTCTCAGATAATGTAGCACAGGACACACGCAACATACTCAAAACCGGACTGGTGGTCGAACCGGTAAGGCCTTCAGTTCAGGCTTTTACTGGTCGGACCGCCGGTTCACTGGTTCGATTGCTGGTTTTACAAACAATATATATTTAGAGTAATGATATATGCTAATATAGAATTAAAAATAGGGTCAAATAGCAATGATTCCCTCGAAATAGGCTTTCGCCTCGAAATACCAATGATTTCCTCTATTGGAAAACAAAGAAACGCAGCTGAGGTGATTATCAACCCAAGGAAAGGTCAATGCGATGACCTAAGATCGAATCCCTTGAATCCATCTACTTGCAACACTAGTTCGACAACTCGGTATATTAGCCAGTGTCACGGGAAAAAACAGTCTTACCGGTTCTCATCGGTCTAGTTGCATATCGGTCCTTTGTGCTTAAAAAACCATTGGGATTGTCGGTTCTGGTTTTTTCTCGTTCGACCAGCAGTCCGGTCCAGTTTCTTAAACTAAGACGCACACAGGAGATGATCAATGAAAGAAGTAGCACCAAGCAGAACAATGGAAAACACATGCTGCTTACACGCGCGCGCCCACACACACACACACACACAGAGCCTAACAGAAAAAAAGTTACGGGGCTTTTAAGATCTAGAGTGGAAAAAATCGAAAAAATTCTAATCTGTGGTCAAACAATGGTCAAACTAATTATTCTAGAATATTAGTGTTACTAAATAATTATTTCAGTTATTTTGAATTTTGGTCAAATCTGGTCAAACAATGGTCAAACTAATTATTCAAGAAATATTAGTGTTACTAAATAATTATTGTTTTTTAAAACAATAGTTTCAAACTAAAACAGTGAAATGTGTCCCTTCATGCTCAAGCAAAATTCCTGAGGGTTAATAGAATTGACATCTTACTATTGTCAGGAAAACAACAAGTGCAGACTTGGAAACGAGGGAGAATAGAACTCGGAAGTTAAGCGTGCTCAGGCTGGGGGAGTGGGAGGATGGGTGACCGTGCGGGAAGTTAGATGATTTGGAATGATGAGGGGTAATTAGAGATTAGAGGATAAATTGAGCAGTGATGAGGGGTGGTGATTAGAGATTAGAGGTTAAAATAATTCAGAAATTTGAAAATAAAAAAAATTCAAAAAAAACATAAAATTTCCTTTAGTCCCGGTTGGTAAGTGGAGCTCCACGTGGCCGCGGCCTTTAGTCCCGGTTCGAGTAAGAACCGGGACTAAAGGGGAGAGGCATTAGTAACGAAAACCGGGACTAAAGGGCCTTACCAACCGGGACAAAAGCCCCTCTTTCTACTAGTGACGCTGACCAGCCAGCACTCCATCGCTTTACCACAATAAAAGCAATTTCAACAATCTTTTTAGTGAGCCGGTTGTGCAGTAAGAATATGAATGATTTTCTTTAAAAACAAGCTAGTTTACCCTCCATGGAAGCCGTTTCCAGGATCTAGTGAGCCGTTTCGCGGATCGAGCTGGGGATCAGCCGGCGGAATCATATCTTTTCTCCAAGATCTACAACTCCTCGGACTTGTACCAAAACAATATCTCTTGCCTGGTTAAAGAAAAGGGATAGTAGATCGTTGTGGAAGAAGAACAGTATGATTCGTTGAGAGCTTTCTTCCCTCTCCTCGGATCGGCAATGCAGTCTTCCTAGGGTCGGGCTTAACTCGTGAAGGTATGTGCAGGAGGGTCAAATTGATTATGGTGGATGAACTGTACAGTGCTCTAACGGGCCCCTATGCAGTCACAGTTAATGCCGATGGACAGGTACAAATTGTTCAAGCATACGCTACAGGTCGTGTATAGCCAGGGAAAACTATTTTACAATTATGTTGCACACATCCCGAGACAATGCAGCAGCGGACGGGATTTCGGTGGGTGGAGTCGCCGAGTGCTCTTAGTCCGCGTCCGTGAATCTACATTCTAAAATATGTCTATATACATCCGTATGTAGTTTCTTAGTGAAATGTCTAGAAAGACATAAATTTAGGAACGGAGGGAGTACTACTTACCACTCCGTCTCCACTAGCTATTAGCTCTTTTTAGGGAAACACACGCTCTATTAAATCTCAAACAGAATGTTACAGGTATGGTGACTGGATCATAAGGTAGATCAAGCCAAATGTGACGACCAACACCTAACGACGTTGTGTGATTTGCAGGTATGAGCCTCGAAGTTACACTTCCTACTTCCGTACATGAAATAACAACTGGAAAATGAAGTTTGCCAAGCCTGAGTTTCCTGAATGATTGCGCCATAATGGGCATTCTAACCCATCTGAATTTCTTTGACTAGTCCCGGGCAATCTGTGCCCATATGAACTCTTGCATTAATCAGATCTTCAGAAAGGGGGAGACCTTCCCGACATGCCATTGCCTCCATGCAAGTCGCATATGAGATTGCATGTTGTAGGGCAGTGGCGACGCCAACAAAAAAACTCTATGGGTTCATTTGTAAGTTCTGGGGTCAATTTGCTCAAGTTGCTAGGAGTGATAAACAAAATTTCAAAAACCAAAGGGGTGTTGTAGAGTTGTGGGGTTGGTTGAGCCCACAGCCTACACGTAGCTTCACCGGACTCAACTCCCATGGCGTGTTGCAGGGTGCAGTTGGGTCACTGACATGTGGGCAATCCGGCAGACGGGCCCACATGTCAGCGACCAAACTGCACACTGCAGTACGTCAGACGATCCCAGTCCAGCTTCTCCACTGTCGTAGGTTCTCCAGTACGGGTGCTCCTATAAGGCGCCTTTAGCACCGGCTAGAGGGACTGGCCCCCACGAACTGGGTCAGGCCAAGTCGCCTTGTTTGCTCGAGCTTGGTTGACCGGTCAACAGTTGACTAGTTGACCGGTCAACGATTGAATTGTGAAAAAAAACAGAAGAAAGATCCAGAAAAATAGAATTTTTCATGAATTCAAAAATGATCATGAATTTGAGAGATAAATAAATTTCGTGAATTCAAAACTGAACCGGAAAAATAGAGAAATGTCTTGAATTTAAAAATGATCACAAAGTTTGTACGCATCGGGGTCTAGAAAGAGGGAGGATATGTCCCTCTTCCTAGGCCCTGATGTGTACAATTGAGAACGTATTGAAGGAGTGTAGTTTCAAGTTCCAGAATCTCATTTGAGTTTGTGTTTGAGAAAACCTCTTTTGAGTTCTGAACACAGGCAGCTACAAAAAAAATATGTAGATATTTTGGTCTATTTCCATTTATTTATTTTTGCGAAGTTGGTCTTTTTTCATCGACTACTATAACAACATAAAACATGTCAATTATCAAACTAAAAGAAAAGATTAATATATAAACCAACTATCAAACTTTCTATCAAATGTCGCTTGAGTAGAACACCTTGTGTCACACACGAGTATGTACTAGTAATGCTGTTGTTTATAAGTGCTACCGCGATACCAAAACAAGATTAATGTATAAAAATTATCAGAAATGACAAATATAGGGATCTATATATCATGCAAAAAAATTACAAGTTTAAATTTAATTTTCACACTGCAAAGAAGAAAAATCTGCCATGCGGATAAAAAATGCAATTCAAATTTTGTTGTGGTGAGTAACTACTGGAAATAGTATGTCTTCTTTGTTGATTGGATATAGACCAAATTCGATGTGATTTTGTTTTGGTAGGATACACACACATCTTGATGTCCAGTCTCTACAAGACTTCTATATTTATCATCTTGATGTTCACAACACTGCATATGTGCATTGTTACTATTTCTCTCTTCTTCTTGTTTGCGAATGTGCTTTTCTCTTTCTGGACCGTCTATGGAAATGCAATTGCCAAAATAGGAATCAAATGAACAAAAATATGGCATTGTTGTTTTCTACCGTCGATTTTTTTTCTAGAAGGGTATCTTTGGGCTGTTGGGTGAGTGTAAATGTACACGCAAGTGCTAATATGTGTCTAAATTATATTAAAGCGTGAAATTGGAATATCATATGCTTCTTCTTCATATATTGGAAAAAGTGCAAAGTTGTGTGCAAGTCTTTTTTCATTTCCTTTCATCTTAAAGGGTAATACCAATGCCACTAATTCATTCATCCTCAGGGAACTTCATTATTTTGATTTTGTTAGTTTTAATTTTATTTTATTTTCTTATTTTGGGTAGTACTAATGTCATTAATCCATTCCTTATTAAGTAACTTCTTTTTTTATGAAAGTTACACTTTTGTGTGTAAATTGTGTGCAAGCTTTGTAATTACTTGTTTTATTTTTATTTTATTTTTTCTTAAAGGCTAATACCAATGCCACTAATTTATTCTTTCTTAGTAAAATCCATTATTTTTTTTTATTTTTTATAGTTTTTATTTTATCGTTCTTACTTAAGGGTAATACCAAAGTCGCTAATTCATTCCTTCTTAGATTATTTTGGCAAAAAATCACTATTTATATGACCATCTTGCATATAATAAAATAGCACAATTTCTATGTAAATTTTGTCATTATTTGTTTTTTCATTTCTTCCTGAAGAGTAATATCAGGGCCACTAATTTATTTTTTTTCTTTGAAAAAATCATTATTTAATTTTTATGTGTAAGTATACACATCGGTATTCCTACTGACATTCATGTCTTGCCGCTCCAAAGCCCAAAACGGACCAGAAGAAGCCGGTAGGGGATAAACGCTTGTTGTTTGCCTGCATGTACGCCCGGTGCCGTCGTGTGAGCCAAATGGACTAGCAGCTAGAAATAGCTACTCCCAACGCACCTGCGTCGAGACTCGTGGTGCGTGTGAGCAGGCCGGTGTGCTATTAGTGTTCGAGACAGGGCAATGTCGTGGTGGGGCGGCAGAGCTGCAAGTGGACAACCAAAAAGCCGCATTGTCTGATTACAAAGAGAAAAGTGACTGGCCCTAGTCATTTTTAGTCAACTTTCCCAAAAACAAAAAACAGGCAACTTTTACCTTGTTGGTCCCAAACACTTTTTGTGTGGCAACTCGCACGCTTTGTTCCTGTTATATATATATTGTGCTTGATGGTAATTCAGATGACTTTGCGATTGATCATATGAAGCAAAATGAAATGTTTGTAGAGGGACACATTATGTGGGATATGAAAATTGAAATCTCATATCCTAGATACTCCGAGAAGTTGTTAATATGAATTTTAGGTCTACTAGCACTCTCTAAAAAATTGCGCCTTTAAGATTACTCTCTTTATGTTTTTTTGTTCTAACAGTGTGGTATATCTTGCACAATCTCCCAGGAAATCTTATGTGTCGAGTGACCCTGTCTTGTACTCTTTTAGACCGGTAAGAAACACATTTTAAATAGCTCGCTATAGCTTCGCTATAGCATGCTATAGCGTTTTGAAGAGCTCTACCGCTAAGAGGTTTAGTGCGCTATTTTAAACTATGTGTATAAATCAGTGTGACATACTTGTGTGGTCATTGGAAGCGGCTCATCGGTTGAATCGATAGTTTCATTTTATTTATTTATTGCCGAGATAACCACTTTCCAATAATTGATTAACAAAATTAAACATTTAAGTCAAAAAAAAGTGAATACATGAAGAGGGTTGTGATGAGTTGGGGCACGCTAAGAAACTCACTGTGAATATCCGCCCTAGAACAACCAATACGGAGCAAAAAGCAACTAGCATGCATGAGATACAAAAACTAAACAAGCTCGGAATAACATTACAAGTTACAACCAGAATCCGAACTATCTCATCAAAAGATATAAGCATCCTCCTAACCCACCTCCCAGAATACAAGCAACAATAAGGTTCCACTAACCATCCTTGCGGCACACCCCAAAATCACCACCGGAAGCAGAGTTCCATTTTCATGCATAATAAGCTAATTAATGGGGACGCGGCCTTCAGTTCCTGCTGACCTGCAGGTCCTTGTGGTGTGCCGCCATGGAAGGAGCCGGCGCCAGAGCAGCAGCACCATGCCCGTATGGCGGGTAGCTCGCGCCGTAACAGCCATTATGCAATGGGGACGGTGGCCCCGATCCTTCACGAGTCCCTAACCCTTCATGCGGGTAGCTCGTGTCGTAACCACCGTTATGCCACGGGGACGGTGGCCCCCATTATTCACGGTTTCCGGCGCCTTCTTCCCCGCCAGACTCCTGACCAACTGCATGCATCGATGCCATCCCAAATTATATATACCAAAACAGATAGCACTAGGTAGCACGGGTATGGACTTGAAAGAGATAAGAACTAGGAAGGCCGCGTGGTTACGTACGTTTGTAGTTGGCATAGCATGGGCATGGCAACAGGGAGCAGCAGCATACGGTCACCAGGAGGATTGCCATGGCGCGTGTGAGGAGCGAGGACGACGACGACGAAGAAGAAGAAGAACAAGAAGAAGAAGACCGCTTCATGGTCGATGATCCTGCGTGACCAGCTAGCTTCTAAAGAAATGATTTGGTCTCGCTTTTTGGCTGGATTGCTCCTAGTAAGTACGTACATGTGATTTTCGCGACGTGCGGCCCGTGCCACGCCTTGTGCTATGAAACTCCTCCATCCAAGCCGCATGCGTCCAAGTCCGGCCAAATCGACTGCCGTACCGCCCTTCCAACTACATACAATGAAAACGCATAGGATAACTCCACGCTCAACTACATGAAATGACAACACATAGTATAACTTCACGTCCAACCACATAAAATGAAGATGTCGTCCAAGTCCTTGTCGAAGAGCGTTAGCACGTGACAAGCTGCCTTCAAGTCGATGAACTGCATGCCGAATCCCTTCCTCTCATCGAAGTTGCTGCCCCGAGTGAAGGTAGAAGTGTGGCGATGGGGGCTTTAGAGCAAGCCAGAGGAATTCTCTCCCTTCATCTACCCGACACTGTGAAGTACATGTGTGGGTTTAGATTTTGTTTTTATTCTTTTTGAAATATCTAGCATCACTATGAAGCACATGTGCTTGCTTTCGAATCGACATCGCTAGTCTACGAGTAACACATGAGCGTCCAGGTCAATTTTATCTGCTCTCTTTGAATCGTCATCGGAGTGCAATTAGAAGCAGGCGGTGCCGCGGTGACCTTTTGTCAATAATTATTCATGGCCAATGCTGTACATGTGCGAGAGCGACCGCAGTAAATACATACAGAGCCCATCTCTTTGCTGCCGAAGAGAGCGAGCAGCTAGCGCAAGTTCCCTTTCATCTGCCTCCATGGTCGATGACCTCGGACTGAACACTGGACACACGCCATTTTTCATCCGAGAGGAGGAAGTCATGGTAGTGCTGCGTGCAGCAGCATGGCGTCTGATGTGGTGCCGCATGCAGGACACGGAGCGAGCAGCATGCGGGCTACATAAAATTGGTTGAGCGCTCTACCTGGCGGGATGTTGTACGCTGTTTTGCCCATTCACAACATCCATAATTCAAACACTAACTAATATGGCAAAAATAAATCCATTTAGCAACCAAAAACAATTGACCAGTTACATAACCATCGTGTCTTAATTAGCTAGCCACGTGTGGAGATCAGTTGAACTTCATGCAGTAATCCTCGAGCTTCTTGCAGTTGTGACGGCACGCTAGTCCGAGCATGGTCACCACGTTCCGTTCAGACACGCACTCACCAACCAAGGTATCGCACTTGTCCTTCATCCTGTCCAGATGGAAGCGAGACGCGGCAACCAGCATGTCTTGGGCAATAGTCGTCACACCATGCCCTGCAGCAAGGGCTATTTCTTCAAAGGGAGGCAGCTCGATCGTCGGTGTAGATGAAGTGAAGCACCGCCTTGAAGACTTCAACCCTCATACCCCAGACCGGTACGATGTGCTCCTCCTTCTGGTTCCTGGCCACAATCATCGTGTATAGGGTTGGGGGCCGTGTGGCGATGATGAGGCTGTGTGCGCGAATCTCTCTCTTTTCGACTAGGAACGTCATATCTGAGCCCTTCTCGCTCACCAGAAGCTGCTCAAGATGAGACGCGATGTTGAGCGGCGGCGCAAGAGTCGTGTCTCCCACACCGGCAGAAGTGGCACCGGTACCGGTGCATGCCTTCTTGGTCAATACAAAGTCACACTGAATTGTTAGAGATCCATCATGTGCTAAGTAATGGTATAGTGACACGGCATCTTCCGCGCTGATGAAATCCCAATACCCGTAGGATTCACCTTTTGAGGTGAAGGTTTCTTCAAATTGGTCCATGATTAGGAGCGGCGAGTTGCCACCAGGGTCCTCCATCCTGAAACATAAGGACACCCTAACACCATCCTTTCCTGGATCGTCCAACAATTTGGCGAACGCGGAAGTTCTCCCTTCCATCACTAATACCTCTAACTTCCAGCCATAACCTCCTATCTGAAAAATGTCAGAACTAAATCTTTGTTTATCACCATGGCTCGTTTGCAGACTTGAAGTTTGGGATCCTCAACTCGTGTATACTGTGAGCCACCTCTGACGTGTTATATGTTGATACAGTCCGTTTCTCTGGCTGGCGGCTGCTGGCGTTGGCGTAGTTCTCCGCTAATTTACATGTGGCTACTTTATCCGCGACATCGACTAGGAACGAACAACAGCTTTTCTCTAGCTCCTTGTACTCCTCTGTCGCCTTGACATTGGCATTCACAGTAGCATCACACGCCAAATACTCAATGCAAGAGGCCTCTAGCTGGCGGCAGCTATGCCGGCCGTGCACCGCCATCAACGTCGGAATGACAGACGCGATGTCTATGCTTTCGGACAATATCTTCTCACACATGAGCCTCAGCTTCTCTAGGTCGTAGGGATCCGCGGCAACGAGCAGGTCAAGCGCCATGTCCACACGACGCCTCGCGGCACATTTTTCTTTGCAACCACGTTTGATAGTCGCCTTTCCTTTGATGGGCAGCTCGTTGGTGTAGATGAACCGGATCATGGCCCTGAAAGTTGAGGCGCTCATGTCATCGAGCATGACGCGACGGGTGGTACCCTCTCTCATGTCACCTAGGAGCTCGGCGGCGAACACAGGTGACCGCATGGCTAGGATGAGCCTGTGCGCCTGGATCTCGGCCTGCTCGTCACGTCCGGCAGCATGCATGCAGGTGTTGTACTCTTCATCTCCGACGAGAGGAAAAGAAGCTTTTGCATATCCTCGGCGATAGCAGAGTCCTCCTCCTCCCCCAGGAGGACGTCGATAGTGCAGAGGATGGTGAGGCGGTCGTCTTGCATGAAGCGGCTCTCATGGCCGCGGAATGCATCTGGCACCGGCAACGTCCAGCTTCTGCCGGCCTGAGACAGCTGCCAGCTGTTGCCGGACCATACGGGGAAGGTGTAAGTCTCGTCGCTCTCCCACACGGCGGCGGGCCACTGGCCAAGCGGGTCCTTGATCCTCAGGCTGGCCTTGGCGACGACGGCGTCGTCAGTGATGTAGGCGGTGCGCAGCAGGAGAACGATAGAGGCGAGGTGCCCGTCGTCATCGAAGCTGCAGTCTAGAGCCCAGTTGTGGCCGCCGACCTTGAAGGCGCCGGAGAGGATGGAGTAGTGGGCGTTGTTGGCCAGCGCCGCGCGAGCGTTGTAGGCGACGATGTGGAACTCATGCTCGCCTCGGATTGCTTTAGAGCCTGTTCCAAAACTCTCTGCCCTCTAATCACGAAACAAAGCGGTTTGGCTCGTGTGCTCCGGTTTTATATTCCTTCTGTTTTTTTCACCAGTTTCTTTGCCGGGTTTTATAGTTTTCTAGACGGGTTTTTCCTATTATCTTCTACTTATTTTTTAGAAAGGGTTCTGTTTGCATTTTAAAAATGTTCAGTGCGTATTACATAAAAATCGCTGTACATAAAAACAGTTCACTCTATATTAAAAATGCCCACCGTGTATTTCAAAAAATGTTGACCGTATAATAAAAACTGTTCATCGTATAAAAAACATTGTTCAATGTGTATTTAAAAAAAATCATCATATATAAAAAATGTTCAGAGTGTATTTGAAAACGAGCCTAAAGCGGAACCCGACTAGATGGTTTATTGGTTTTTATTTGGTCTAGGAATACCTAATCCCTACCTCTGGAATTGAAACGCAGTTGATTTTCCTGTTAAATGCATTGGCTGTATAACTGCTTTTTCCTGCAAAAAAAGATACTTTTTGAAAGCTGGGCAGCTGGATGGTGTGATGAGTGGCAATGCCAACACTAATAGTCACCTAAACAAGTTTATCCCGGGGGAGAGCCACCTAGCAAATGTCACCTGCCCCTGGGTCAGGGTGTACCACAAACTAGTGCTAGGATGAGGGGACGGTCAAGAGTGAGGTGTTCGAGCTCTGCGTCAACGGCAAGGCATGTAGTGGAGAGCACGACGTTGGGGCCTGTGTGCTATGACTTGCTCATATGAAGGCAACAACGAATACATTGACAGGCGAGCTACAGAAAAATGACAAATTGGTGATTTTGACACTATATAAACCAACTATTTAACATACTGTTTCTATAGCTCTTGAATAAATGTATTTCTCCTGAAATTTTACACACTTGTGGTATCCATCCATATGTAAATGTGGATTTTTTTGTAGTTTTTCCGAAACTCTGAAATGGGAATTTTCAGTGTTTCAAATAGAGGGCTACATGGACCCCGAGCACTAAAACGGCGCGCTCACCAACTAGTTACTTTCTCTTTGTCACTGGATCTGCTTAAACTCACCGTAGTTTCATAGGCGCATTACTGCGAATGATCCCGAGCGCCTCCTCCAAGTTGGCCACCACGTTTGACATGGCCAGCCGGTCCTTCCCCTGCGGCCACAGGCAGAGCCTCGCCGTGTGCGTCACGAGCTCCAGCGCCTCCAACTGTCGTAGCATGGGCTGCAACTGCAGCACCGGGCGGATGTCCAACACATCCCGCGGATTACCGCCTCCTATGGCCGGGAGCGTGGTCTCCACCAGGGTTACGACATCCTCGCCCTCCTCCCAGTTGCCGCTGACCGGCGGCCGCCCCGTCAATGCCTCCAGAATGACAACGCCGAAGCTGTACACGTCGCTGGCCGGAGTGATGCACCCCGTGCGTCCGTACTCTGGGTCGAGGTACCCAGGGGTTTCGATGACCTCAGCGACAAGCTGGTCCGCCTGCAAGACCCGCAGGCCAAGGAAGTCGGACAAGCGCGGCGTCCAATTGGCGTCCAGGTGGATGTTGGACGACCTCACGTTGCCGTGGATGATCGCGCAACGGTGCAATTGCTCTATGGCCCGGGAAGCACCCAGCAGCACCTCCACACGGGTCCTCCAGGATATCGTCACCGGCGACGAGCTCGACACACCGTGCACCAGGTGGTCTCTAAGCGTGGTGTTGCTCATATGCCTGTGCTCCGCCACGAACCTGTCGTCCACGTCCTGCAGGGAGCCAGCAGAGGAGTAGCCCGGCATCTCGCCGGTGTGGTTGGGAGGAAGCATTTCGAGAATCTTGCGCTGCGCCACGAATACACCCTCCACATTTTGCAGGGGGGCAGCAGGGGAGCAACCCGACATCTCGCCGGTGTGGTTGGGAGGAAACATTTCGAGGATCTTGCGCTGCACCATGAACACGTTCTCCACATTTTGCAGGGAGCCAGCAGAGGAGCTGACCTGCCTCTCGCCGGTGTGGTTGGGAGGAAACATTTCGAGGATCTTACATTGCGCCATGAACACGTCCTCCACCTTCTGCAGGGAGCCAGCAGAGGAGTTGACCGGCACCTCTCCGGTGTGCTTGGCAGGAAAGATTTCGAGGATATCGCGCTCCGCCACAAACATGTCCTCCACCTTCTTCAGGGAGCCTGCAGAGGAGCAGACCGACACCTCGCCAGTGTGGTTGGGAGGAAAGATTCTGAGGATATCACACTCCACCACGAACATGTCCTCCACCTTCTGCAGGGGGGCACCAGAGGAGCAAACCGACACCTCGCCGGTGTGGTTGGGAGGAAAGATTCCGAGGATATCGCGCTCCGCCACCAACATGTCCTCGACCTTCTGCAGGGAGCCAGCAGAGGAGTAGACCGGCACCTCGCCGGTGTGGTTGAGAGGAAAGATTCTGTGGATATCGCGCTCCGCCACAAACATGTCCTCTTGCTCCCGCTTCTGCTTAGCCGGGGAGCCAGCATAGGAGCAGCCCGGTTTGTTGTCGAGGCGGCGGGCCATGGCGGCATAGCTGATCAAGGGGAAGAGGCTGAGGTGGGAGTCGATCCTGGCGTTGACTGCTCTTAACCTGTCAGCGTGTTTCCTAGCCCGGAAGAACTGTTTGGCGGCGCTCCGCTTCTGGCAATCGATGATGAGGTCGTACGCCTGTTGCGGCAAGTTGATCAGCTCAGCCAGCGGCCGCTCCACCTCCGGGTCCTGCGGCAGGCGATGCAGCACGCCGCCGATCGTGGGCAACCGGCCCTTGAGGTGGTCGTACTCCAGCTTGTTCTGGCGTGCCGTCTCCACCGTTTGCTTGATCTTGGCTATGAGGCCGAACGCAGTCCCGACAAGCTCCACCGTCATGGCCGCACACTTCAATCCAGCTGTGACCTCCATGACGCACTGTACCTGTACGCTAGTCGCGAGAAGAAGAAGAAGAAGAAGAAGAAGAAGAAGAAGAAGAAGAAGAAGAAGAGGTAGCATTGCTGAATGTAGAGACCAAGCACCAGTACTTATTACTATCTAATATATGGTGGAAATATATTAGTGCCCACGACCACGCGTACTAATAAACTTAGATTCTTGGAGAAGAAGCTGGTATATATGTCAGCGAATGGATCCTGCTCTCTCGTCTTGGAAATTCGGCAGGTGGAAGGGCCGGCGTGAGCTAGCAGTCGGATCCCAGTCCGGAACGATCGTATGGTCAGCGCTGATCGTATGGTCGAGCCTCCTCAGCCCATCAAATCGCGTCCTTCCACCACCCACCCCCGCACCCGTAAACGGGGGCGGTTTCAACGGCTTGGCCGCTTGGTTCGTCTGCTGGTTTGGCCGAGCACCGTGTTATGTTACTTTACTTCCACATTTGATCGTGTACTCAGGCTGATTCCTCAACGCGCAGAAGAACTGCACGACGTTCCATTAATTAAGGAAAGGAACCAGCATATATTACAATTACAAGAATGGCTCTCCAGGGACGGGCGGCTGAGAGCAAGTATAATAAGATTATGTAGACAAGGTATAAGAGATGCCACACCATACATATTTTTGCTTAGTTAGATGAGAGAGAAGAGAAGCGAGCTTCAAACTTCAGCCGGCCATAGCACGTCTCCAACATCCTTTGTGAGAAAGAGATGGACCACACATTAATGACATGGCACATGCTCCTCCATTTAGTTATACAAGTCCACAGACTTAAATTACATGTACCTGGTAGAAATTAGTGCCTATTTTGCAAATCAACTTGGGTTCTCGCTTACAGGGTTAATTAATAGGGCAGATGCAAATAGAGGAAATTGAGTGGCTGTGAGGGAGGAAGTAGTGTGAGTTTCATTATCATCCAATGCATGCATGCGAGTAGTTAAACCATGGGTTCCTAGTAGTCCCTCCGTTTCTTTTTACTCCGCACATAAGAAAGTCAAACTATGCAAAGTTTGATCAAATTTATATAAAAAAATATTAACACCTATAATACTAAGCTATATGGTATGAAAATTAATTTCATGATGCATCTAATAATATTGATTTTATATCGTGAATGTTTGATATTTTTCCTATAAAATTAGTCAAATATTGCAAAATTTGACTTTAACCAAATTTTATATGCAAACTAAAAAAAGGGAGGGTGTATGATGCAAGGTCATTAATTTTTGCCATGGTTACTATTGGTGCCCTTATATAAATGCAAAATGTGTTTTGCATAGTGGCCTTGTATGCAAAAAGTACGAGATGGCTTCGAGGATCCGCCGAGCGAGATTTTCGATGCTCCACGAAATCGAACTATAGCTTGCTCTGCTCCACGACTCCACAGAGTAAGAGCATTCAGCGCCACTCCGCCAACTCTAGGAGCGGAGTTGCGGAGCGGAGTGCATCCGAACAGGTTCTTAATCACTAGCTAGATCCAGACATTCCTCTCTCTCATGTTGGAGCATGCCAATTCCAACAACTCTTTTATTATTAATATTTTTGCGAGTTCATGTTGGAGCATGCCAATTCCAACAACTCTTTTATTATTAATATTTTTGCGATGGAACTTGCAACAAACTTCACCTCAACATTTATAATCCGCTTAATTTGTTTGAAATTTTACAAATGCTAAATTGTTTTCCACATGTTTAACTATGGTCACACGTCTCATAAATGGGTCAAAAAACCACCGTGGTTTCTGTCAGGTTTCAATGTTTCGCTATATTTGTTCTACAAATTTTCGTAAAATCTATTGGAATTTCAGATGTTCTGACCAGTTATTTCCACAATTGTTTGTTGTTTCACACATGCTCTAGAAGAACATACAAAACGATCCAACTAGTTTCATGAAATTTTAACACAAATCCTATTCTTATGTCAAAACAATGTTTTTCAAATGTCAAAAAAGTCCCAACAAACTTTTTATGTATTCCTAGTCACATCCAAATGCTACCTGCAAAGTTTTAGGAAAAAAAGTTCAACATTTTGGCCTGTGTAATAAAAAACAAAATTGAACACCAAATATTACCCTAAATTTGTTTTTTTCACCAACGAAACACTACTGCTTTGTTTCGCAAGAAAATTGTTAAGCATGCTTTCGACAGTAACTCGAACATCCACACAAAAAATTCAGAATTTTCTGAAAATATTTACCACTTTTTTTGAGACATTGTTCATCCAAGAGCAAATGCTTCCAGGAGCCAAAACACCCCCTCCCTGCTGTTGTCCATAACACCAGTGATATTCCTCAAAGCTGGGCAGTGTGTTGGGCAGCAACCGCAACACTGATAGTGATGACACATGTGTTTCTAAACCAGTTTATCCTGGGGGCGAGCCAACCTAGCAAATTTCTCCTGCCCCCGCATTGGCGGAGCTAGCCGAAGATCATTAAGGGAGGGGAGGGAATATAAATCATCAGTGTTTAGGGGGCCAAATGAAAAAGAAATCTAATGTAAACCCTTCTAATTTGTTTCCTTCAGAAATTAACCCTTCGACATAGCTCCGCCACTGTGCCCCAGGGTGTACCACAAACTAGTGCCGATGGTGGTACATACTGTACGAGGACGAGGCGATGGTGAAGAGTGAGGTCTCCGAGCTCAGCATCGACGGCAACGCATGTAGTGGAGAGAAGGCATTGGGCCGGTGTGCTAGCTAGGTGATTACGCGTGACTTACTCAGACGAAGGCAACAATGAATACATTGACACGTGAGCTACAGAAAAGTGACAAATTGGTGATTTTTTTATTTTGACACTATATATATAAACCAACGATTTTTTCATGTAGCTCCCGAATCAATTTTTTCTCCTGAAACTTTACACACTTTAGAGCATCTATAGCCGGGTGCCTCAAACCCACTTCATACGCTTGGGCGGGCCGCCTGGTCACTGTCCGATCACTTTTTTTCGACCCAGACAGGCTCCTTAAACGGGCTCAAACGCCCGGCCTGCGCGACACCCCCCATATCTAGCCCAAATATGAGGCGGATATGGGGGCGTCCAGGCACGCCCGCCACGTCGGACCTGACAGCCCGATCCCACCCCAAATTGTACCAAATTCACCAAACCAGCCTCCTCCTCCCGCCGCCTTTCAACCTTTCCCTCGCCCGGACCCTCACCGTCCTCGCCCCTTGCTCCTAATCCTCACCACCGGTCCCGATACACCGTCGAAGATGTCGTCCAGCACGACCCGCACCGTCGTGACGGAGACGCAGTCCGCCTAGCCCGTCGGCGGGTTCAATTCGTTGGCTACAACTTGCAAGGCGGAGAACGTCGTCCGGAAGTTGGTAGTGGTTAGGGCAGTCTGCTTTGAACCTGAATCTACGCGGTGGTTTTGTTAATGAAATCGGAGGGGTACCCCCCCCCCCCCCCCCTCTTTTGCTAAAAAAATGAAACCTCTAAACCCCTCCAAAAAAAACCAGTGTCTGGCAGCTGCTGACACGTGGCTGCCATTTAGTCCCAGCCGGTGTTACAAACCGGGACTAAAGATCCTCCTGCCTGGGCGCCCCACAGTGGCCACGTGGAGCCTCTTTAGTCCCGGTTCGTAAGACGACCGGTACTAAAAGTGGTGGGCAGTTGAACCGGGACTAAAAGCTTTCTGAAACCGATGGAAGGGCCGGCATGAGCTAGCAGTCAGATCCTAGTCCGGATCGATCTGCACCCTTGAGTAAACTAATTGGTCAGCGCTCATCGTATGGCCGACCCTCCTCGCACGCGTAAACGGAGCGGTTTCAACGGCTTGGCCGCTGGTTTGGCCGAGCACCGTGTTGAGTACTTTACCAAATTAGATCGTGTACTCATGCCTATATTCGGTTCCAATGGCAATACATAAAGTATGCTTGTAAATCATCTGTATTTGGTTGACCAGTACATTCCCACCGGCATGCTCCTGACGTTAATTCCTCTTACATGTCGGAGAACACCAATTCGCACCATTTATTTATTTTTTGCGATGGAACTCACGGCAAATTCCACCTTAATTATATTCCTCTAAGTTTTATTAAATCTTACAAATGTTAAATAGTTTTCACAACTTTCATTATGGCCACCAGCCCACAAATTTCATAAAATGGGTCCAAAAACTACAGTGTGGTTTCTTTCTGGTTTCAATGTTTCTTTATAGATGGTTCACCGAATTTTCACAAAAAATATTTGAATTTTTTACGAGCTATTTCCATAATTATTTGGGTTTTGTACAAGTTCTAGAAAAATATCATAAACAATTCAGATAAGTTTTGCAAAATCAATCTTTCACAAGAAAGTTTCATATAAATATATTTACCTAATACATTATAAACCACTATTGAGATATTAGTTAGATTATATTCCTTGCATCCCATAATATAAGATGTTTTTCCAAGCTACATAGCTTGCAAAAACGTCTTCTATTGTTGGACGGAGGGAGTACATTTCAAATATCTCTAACATAACATTTATTAATATTGAATTATATGCAAAAATACACATATTGATAAACATATATGTATTTGCTATGTAATTTATTCTCTTGTTAAACATCAATTCAGGGATAGCTTCAATCATAAAACATGATTTGAGTTTTAACAGAAATAAGTTTTAGTGATATACACTATGACTGTGTCACAAATAATAATACTCCCTCTGATCCCTCTGATTCATAATAGTAATCCTTGAGCTTCACGTAGTGGTAAAGGCAAGCCAGTTTGAGCATGCTCAACGCGTTTTGTTTCAAGACGTACTTACCAAACAAGGCCTCGCATTTATCCTTCATCCTGTCCAGCTGGAACCGGCATGCGGCAGCCAACATGTCCCCAGCGGTAGTCATCACATTGTCTCCCACAGCAAGGGCTATGCCTTCCAAGGCAGTCAACTCACCAGTGTAGATGAAGTGGAGCAAGGCCTTGAAGACCGCGACCTTCATATCCTTGACGAGTACAATGTCCCCCTCCTTATTGGTGGCCTCAACCACCATGTATAGGGCCAGAGACCGTGTGGCGATCATGGGGCCATGAGCGTGGACTTCCCTCTTTTCAACTAGGAACGTCACGTCCGCGCCCTTCTCGCTCACTAGCAGCTTCTCAAGGTCAGACGCAATATTCAACACTGGCTGAAATGGCACTAACTGCGAAATCACAACGTATGGTTAGAGAGCAATCATGTGCTAGGTACTGGTACGGTGACTCAGCGCCTTCGGCACTCATGAAATTTGGATACCCCCATGCTGGTGCTTTACTGCTGAAGATTGTTTTAAATCGTCTTAAGATTGGCCGCAACTTGCCACCAGGGTCATCCATCCTCATAAATAGGGCAGCCTAAGACCAGCGGTTCCTGGATCAGTTAACAATTTGGCGAACACGGAGATTGTCCTTTCCTTTACCGATACCTCTAGCTTCCAGTCATAACCTCCTATCTGAAAAATATCCGAATAGATTGTTTGCTCAACACTATAGCTCCTTCGCATGCTATCGAAGTTGGGGATCCTCATCTCATATGTGCCGCGGACCACCTCCAATATGTTATATGTCGACACACTCTTTTTCTCTGGTTGTCGGCGGCTGGTGTTGGCGCCCAAGGAGGTGTCATTAGCTGCTAATTTGCGTATGGCAACTTTGTCCATTACATCTGTTATGAACGACCAACAGCTTTCCTCTAGCTCCTTGTACTCCTCCGTGGCCTTGACACTGGCATACACGTCGTCATCGGGCGCTAAGTAATCGATGCAAGATGCCTCCAGTTGGCGGCAGCTTAGCCGTCCATGCACCACCATCAACGTCGGCATGACAGAATCCACATCTATGCTTTCAGACAGTATCTTGTTGCACATGAGCCTTAGCTTCTCTAGATCGTAGCGATCAGCGGCAACGAGCATGTCAAGCGTCATGTCCACACGACGTCTCGCCGCACGTTTTTGTTTGCAACCACGTTGGCTTCTCGAAGCCACATCGCTAGACTTCCTTTTGATGTTCAGCTTGTCGGTGTAGATGAAGCGGAGCATGGCCCTGAAGGTTGAGGCGCTCATGTCATCGACCATGATGCGACGGGTGGTACCCTCTCGCATGTCACCGAGGAGCTCGGCGGTGAATACCGGTGACCGCATGGCAAGGACGAGCCTGTGCGCCTGGATCTCTGCCTGCTCCACAACGAACGTCACGTCCGGCAACATGCATGCAGGTCTTGTACTCTTCGACTCCGACGAGAGGAAAAGAAGCTTTTGCATGTCCTCGGCGATGCCACAGTCCCCCTCCTCTTCTCGGAGGACCTTGACGGCGCATAAGATGGTGAGGCAGTCGTCTTCCATGTAGTGGCTCTCATGGCTGCGGAACGCCTCTGGCACCGACAAGGTCCAGCTCCTGCCGGCCTGAGAAAGCTGCCAGCTGTTGCCGGACCAGACGTGGAAGGTGTAGGCTTCGTCGCTCTCCCACACGGCGGCCGGCCACCGGCCAAGCGGGTCCTCAATCCTCAGGCTGGCTTTGGCGACGACGGCGTCCTCGAAAATGTAGGAGGTGAGCAGCAGGAGGGCGATGGAGGCGAGGTGCCCGTCATTGTCAAAGCTGCAGTCGAGAGCCCAGGTGTAGCCGCCGACCTCGAAGGCGCCGGAGAGGATGGAATAATGGGCGTCGGCCAGCACTGCCCGCGCGTTGTAGCCAACGATGTGGAACTCGTGCTCGCCTCGGACGGAGGACGCCGGCCTACGTGCTGCCGTCTCTTCTTGCAGCGGCGGAACGGCGGCCGGCGGGGTAGACCGCTTCTTCCATGGGCAACGGCGCGTCATCTGCAATGCTGGCCGCTACCTTGCTGGATGTATTCCTTCCGGTGGAGTAGTAGACGATGGATTGCTAAGGGGATACTGTTGTACATGGGATTATATACTATAGGAGTAGTAGACGAGCTAACGTATTTCCATGTACGAGGCGGACATGGATGGATTTCTTGTCCCGAGTAGGACTCGCCATCAACAGCACGCAGTTCCAATCGGATTGCTTTCCGAAACTCTCCATCACCATCATGAAGCAAAGCGGTTCGGCTCGTGTGCTCCGGTTTTATTGTCTGTTTTTTTTTTCGTTCTTTTCACCAGTTTCTTTGCCGGATTTTATAGTTTTTTGAACGGTTTTTTCTATCTTTTACTTATTTTTTCCAGAAAAGGTTATGTGTGCATTTTAAAAATGTTCAGTGCATATTACAAAAAAATTCCCGGTTGTACGGTTTTATTTTCTGTCTTATTTTTCTTTTGTTTCTTTTCACCAGTTTGTTTGCAGGGTTTTCTAGTTTTCTGAACGATTTTTTCTACCATTTACTTATTTTTTTAGAAAGGGTTCTGTGTGCATTTTAAAAATGTTCTGTGTGTATTACAAAAAATCACCGTACATAAAAAAAAAGTTGACTCTCTATTAAAAATGCCCACTGTATACTAAAAATCCGTGTGTTCAAAAAATGTTCACCGTATATTAAAAAATCTACTGTATCTAAATAGTGAGCCCAACTACAAAAATTTCTCTAGCTTCTCCTTCAGCCACATCACCTAAATTATTTTAGCCGTTGGATATACTAGATTAGTCTACGAACCAGCGCTCATGCATGCCCCTAGCAGGTCGCGGGCCAGCGGAGTTTGTTTGATCAGACACTCCCTTCACTCGCTCGGCTGCTCGCAACGCAATTTTCTTCTTTCGTTTTATTTTTGTTGGTCACCAGTCAACCATTGACTTTAGAAAAATTCCGAAAACAATTAGCAAAATTCAAAAATATCATGAACTAAAATTGTTCATGGATTTAGAAAAATATCACGAACTTCAAAAAAGCTCATCTACTTTAAAAGAGGTCATCAAATTTGAAAAAAAAATCATGGATTTTTAAAAAAGTTGTTCATAGGTGTTGAAAAAAGTTCACAAATTTGAAAAAAACTTCATTTATTTTCAAAAAAGGTACAAATTTAAAAAACTTTCATCAATTTTGAAAAAGTTCACATTAGAAAAAAAGTTCACAATCATCATTTTCTAAAAATATTTCATAAAATTGCAAAAAGTTTCTTTGATTTTGAAACAAGTTCACGGATTTTAAAAAAAATCATGAATTTCAAAAGAAGTTCATCAATTTTAAAAAAGAAATCACAATTTCAAGAAAACTAAAAAAGGAAAAAGAACAAGAAAAAAGAAATCCGAATAAAAGGAAAAAAAAAAGAATATTTGCACAAGCGGTAAGCTAGCGTAGTGGTTACTACGGTTGCTTTCGGCGTTGAGGGTATGGGTTCGAACCCCTTTTCGCTGCACCTTTTTTAGAGTTTAAACAGAAAAAATAAGGTATATGGGTTGGCCGAGAGTGAAGGGGGTATGCGCCCGATTACAGAAAGACTTGTAACTGGTGCAAAAGTTGTTATTTAGGAAATGCCGACTTGCAGCAGCAACAACAAAACGGCAAGCGACCGGGAGGCGGGGCTAACGTGTGGGCCAACGGGTGAGCCTACTAGGTTGCGGCCCATGTGTGCACCCATGTGCAATTATGAGCAATTTGGTGCGTAAAGCGCCGTAGAGGAGCTCCCCTTCGATGCACACCCCGAATTGCATCGAAAAGCTTCATCGGGAAGAAGAGCTAACATTGCCATGATCTCACAAGAAGAGATCAGAGTTGAAGTTGTAGCTACACGGCTACACCCATGTTCTTCTTCACAAGATCAATTTGGAATTCATTTTTTTATTTAAAAATTTTGGGGTTTCTGTTTTTTTAGATCTTTTGGGATTTCTGTTGAGAGGGAAGAAGTGTCGACCACAAAAATGTCGATTCAATGAGATTTTTTTTATTGAGACATATGAGCTTATGGGCCATGGCGGTGGAAAGAAAGCATTGTGGGCTTTCCTCCCACTCATTCGATAGGCCTCCTCGCGAGGAGGAGGAGGAGGAGGAGGAGAAGAAGACGAAGAAGAAGAAGGAGGAGGAGGAGGAGGAGAAGAAGAAGACGAAGAAGAAGAAGAAGACGAAGAAGACGAAGAAGAAGAAGAAGAAGAAGGCGAGCTCGACCACTCCGGCTCCGGCGACCGAGCCACCACTCCCCATCTCTGTCCAGCATACATAGTCTCCGTGATCCCCAGCTCCTCCCCTCCCTCCCCTGACGGCAAAGGCGCGCACTTGACAGCGGCCGCGGCCAACTACGCACCGTCGGTCAGTCGCCAGATTTCTTCCATCGAGTTTTTTTTTTTTTGAGGAAATGTCGATTGAACAAGGTGAGAGATTAGCAAGACATAAGGGCTTATGGGCCGTGGGTGGTGGAAAGAAAGCGTTGTGGGCTTTCCTCTGACTCATTCGATTAGGCACCGTTCGTCTAAAAAAACAAAGATTAGGCACCGCTCAAAAAAGAAAAAAAAAACTCATTCAATTAGGCCTCCTCGCCGGCGGTGACCTCGACCACTCCGGCTCCGGCGACCGAGCCTCCACTACCCATCTCTCTCCAATGCATAGTCTCTGTATCGTCCAGCCCCTCTCTCCCCTCCCCACCACCATACGGCAAAGGCACGCGCTTGGCGGCGGCAGCGGCGAAATACGCACCGTCGGTCAGTCGCCAGATCCCTTCCACCGGTGGTTGCCAAATTATTTACCTTTATTTATTGCCCTATCTTACGCGCGATTAATACCCATGTCTTAATTTTGAGGTCTAGAAGTCCTTCGTCTTAATTTTGAGGATACCAAAGGAGAGGGTAGGGTTTGGGGTCTGAAATTGCAGGCGCTACCTTTCCTGCACAGTGCACAACATTGACCAGATTAGTTCGTGCTGACAGACGGTTGTTGATTGATGTAATCATAATTGGTGCCTGCCCCCAAGATGGAGTAGTAAACTAGAAGTAGCTTAGCAGATCTCAAGGAAAGTGCACTGCAATTGCCACTAACTAATTGTTAGTTAATCCATGTCAGAGTATCGTCTTTTTTCGTCTCTCAAGGAAAGGTCTCGATTAGATAAAAAAAACACATCTATAGCAATCAATTCTAAATTCTCCACATAGACATACACTGACCAGAAATACAGTCTTCCACTTTATCAGGATTGAGTTGCTCTATCCAGAGCTGAACGAGCAGGACATCCAGCCATCTCAAAGGTTGGTTCAAGTTTAATTGTCTCTTTGCACCTAGCAGTTACAAAATTTATTTCACCTCAATATAGATTCTCGCCTGTTGGGGTGGATGGATCATTCGGCTTTACGAAACCTACGAGGTTCTAGTCTAGCTTGCACATGATTGGTCATGTTCAGTTTCTTCTCTGAAGCTTTCAATACAAAATTAAAAATTGAAATGCAAAATATGAAGCTACAGGCAAGATTTTTTGACATAATTTGATGAACTTTCAGTTTTGACAGTGATTTTCAGTTCTCATGTGTGCTTTAGGTTCTTTGATATAACGTTATTTTGTAGTTATTAATGAATAAATCCAGACCATTTTGAAACAAATAAAAATGAGAGGATAGGGACTGTGGTGGTGGTGGTGGTGGTGGCCGAGTGGTGGGAGGGAAGATGACAGGTCGTCAGTTAGTGGGTTCTGTTGAGGTGTCCGATTTTCTCTTGCCTAAATGTCCTGCCCAAACGATTGACTTTTGTACTTTAAACTCATTTAGTTCAGAAATATAGTAATCCTTGTCAGGAAATAGCATATAAAATGTCCACTTGCAACACTTGATTCCTTTTCATGAGAATAGCATATAAAATGTCAACTTGTGTTTTTTCATGGAAATGACAACTTGGTTTCACGCGTTGATTAGATCTCTGTGAGACCAGACTAATTTAGCCGAGATCTCTGAGATTTTCTCATCACACAACCTAAACACTCAGAAGAACAGGGCAACGCAGAACACGCACACACATACACCAGATCCATTTGAAACTCCGGTCGAGTTCTCAGACGAGAGCCCAGATCCACCATGGCGGAGGGCGTGGTAGCGTTGCTGATTGCCAAGCTCGGTTTTGCTTTGGCAAAGGAGGCAGCAACCTTCGGCGCATCACTGCTGTGCAAGGAGGCATCCACCCTCAAGTGTCTCTTTAGCGAGATCCGTGAGGCCAAGGAGGAGCTGGAGAGCATGCAGGCCTACCTCCAGGGGGCGGAGCAGTTCAAGGACATCGACGAGACCACCGGCATCTTCATCAATAAGATCAGGGGCTTTGCCTTCGAGATTGAGGATGTGGTCGATGAGTTCACCTACAAGCTGGAAGACAAGCATGGTGGATTCGCCAAGAAGATGAAGAAGAGGGTCAAACACATCAAGGTATGGCGCCGTTTGACACTCAAGCTCCAGGATATCAAGCGCAGGCTTCAGGGTGCGGACAGAAGAAAGGTCCGTTACGACATGAGAGGGCTTGATAGAGAGGGCTTGAACAATGTTCAGACAAAATCTGCTGACCATTCTCTGAATCTTGCAAGGGAAGAGGATCTTGTGGGCATTAAGGAAAACAAGGACAAGCTGATGCACTGGCTGGTGGGTGATTTGGAGGAACAGGGGAGCAAAATTGCAACTGTTTGGGGAATGGGAGGTGTGGGTAAGACCACTTTGGTAGCTCATGTGTACAAGGCCGTGAAGATGGACTTTGCTAAATGTGCGTGGATAACAGTATCAAGTAGCTATCAAGTTGAAGACTTGTTGAAACAGATCGCCAGTGAGTTGGGCATTAAAGTTGATGCCACCAACGCAAACAGGAACCTGGTTGAGGTAATCTGTAGCTATCTGCAAGGTTCAGAATATTTCATAGTTCTGGATGATGTTTGGCATTTGGATGTCTGGTTTAAGATAAGGAATGCATTTCCTACAGAAGGCACTGGTCGTTTTGTCATCACCACTAGAATTCAGGAGGTAGCATTGTTGGCAACAAAAATTTGTACAATCAAATTGGAACCATTAGAAAGACATTATGCGTGGCAGTTATTTTGCAATGAAGCCTTTTGGAACAATGGGGACAAAACATGCCCAAAGGAACTAGAAGACTTGGCTCAAATGTTTTTGGATAAGTGTGGTGGCTTGCCCATTGCTATTGCTTGTGTAGGCCGCTTGTTGTCATGCAGGAATCTAACTTACTGTCAATGGGAAAGTTTATACAAGGAGCTAGAGTCGCAGTTTAGTAATAATGTGATACTCGATGTTAACATTGTTCTAAAAGTCAGCTTGCAGGACCTTCCAACTGATCTGAAGAATTGTTTTCTGCACTGCACAATATTTCCAGAGGATTATCTATTTGGAAGAAAAGGGGCAATCAGGCATTGGATAGCAGCTGGATTCATTAAAGAAACATGGAACAGAACATTGGAAGAAGTGGCAGAGGGCTACCTGAACGAACTTGTAAACAGAAGCCTACTGCAGGTTGTCAAGCGGAATCTGTGTGGCCGAGTTCGCAGGTTCCGAATGCATGACATTATCCGTGTTCTTGCTCTTGCTAAATCAGAAGAGGAATCCTTTTGCCAAGTTTACAATGGCTTAAGACCCTTTTCGACCGAGAACACGCGTCGTCTGTCTGTTCAGAGTACAAACATGGAACAACTGGCCCCATTGGTGTGTGCTCCAAGTCTCCGGTCACTGCATGTTTTCGGGAGTCATCTGAGCGCTGATTCTCTAGAGGCTTTTCTCAGACCTTTCAGCTTGCTGTCAATATTGGATCTGCAAGGAGTTCGAATTGGGAGACTACCCAAGATGCTCTTCAACTTGTTTAATCTGCGCTTTCTAGGTCTTCGACAGACCTATATTGAGCATCTCCCAAAAGAAATAGGAAGGTTACAGAACCTGGAAATCCTTGATGCTTGCTATACTATGCTAACGGTGCTTCCAGTGGAAGTAGCCACACTTCGGAAATTGAAATACCTGCATGTGGTTACTTTAGAACCTGGAGCTGTCGAGGTGCCCAAGGGTATCGGCAATTTAACTGATTTGCTAGCCCTGCAACTTATCAAAGCTAACAGTGAGGTTCTGTGTCAGCTAGGATGTTTGACCAAAGTAAGAACTTTTGGTATCACTAAAGTTAGGAGTGGTCATTGTGCAGATTTGTGTAGGGCAATCACGAAAATGGTTCATCTTGTTCATCTAACAGTCTATTCACTTGATCGAAGGGAAGTCCTGCAGCTGGAATCACTTTGCTTACCACCAACTGTATCAAAAGTTGAGATATATGCACAGCTAGACCAAAGAATTCTACCTCAATTTATCTCATCCAGTTCAAAGCTTATTAACCTCACTGATTTACATTTGGGTTGGTCCAAATTATATGAAGACTCTTTTGCGTGCATCTTGGGTTTGCATGGCTTAGTTACACTTGTCCTTAATATGGCTTATGATGGAAAGGAGCTGAACTTCCGTGTAACGTCACTTCCAAAACTCAAATCACTCGAGATACGGGATGCTCCAAATCTCAACAGAGTTACAATTGAACAAGGTGCGATGCAAAGCATTGTGAACCTAAGTCTTCAGGATTGTGAATTGAAGGATCTTCCTCATGGCATCGAGCATCTTAGAACCTTGGAGTACCTAGAGCTGAAGGATATTTCTGAAGAGCTGACACGGAAGCTTCAGCAAAATGAGGAATCAAAGGATTTTGATGAAGACTGGATGAAAATTCGCCATGTGAGACGGGTTGATATACTTTAGGTGTAATGTAGTAGAACAGAGTGAGTGCAGGCAGGGGTTGCTTGTTGGAAATACAAATGTTTTTTGTAGCGTGCTGTATTTTCAGTTTGAAATGGTGAAGCACTTGCCCTTTATTAGTGTATTGATCTTTGTTGGGGATGCCAAAAGCACGCACGCACGGATGTAATTTGTTCCTTTTTTACCATCAACAAACATGTCTGTGAATGCTACATCTACAATGTTTCTACAATGTAATTTGCTTTCTTGCATGAACTTATTTGTACGCTGTTGGTCATCTAGCTTTATCTTGTTCTGAGATGATGTCATGTGTGCAGCATGGACAGCATCCATTTTACTGTCACCTCTTTTCAACCATTTAAACCCAGTTCCGGATCCAAGCTTTTGTACAAATTCTAGTTAACAGTTCCATTAACCGAATATGTGCGCCTGATTGTACAGTTGTAGGTTCTCAGATGTCTAGAATTCCTTCCATGTGTTTGCTTCCTTCGGTTCTGAAAAATCAAACATGTGAGTTGATATGGCATCAGCTCAGCTTGTTGATCCTTCTGAAAAACTAATCATCATTCAGCTCCCAGGTGGATGTAGGCGCATCCTTTGAGTTGCAGAGAATAGATGGAATGAATTCAATTGCAAACTGTGGAATGATCCGTCTAAAACTTTGGTTCTCTGACCCATTAATTCCATATATAGTCTTTCTCGTTGGCAGCAACATTGGCTTTTCTTGCTTGTTAGTAGTATGTAATGTAGTGCCGCGCAAACCATGTCAGAATGCCATTTAGTCAGTTCCTGATACTGAACTATTGCAACAACAAATTGATGATTTGGCATAATAACATGTTGCTGTTTTTGTCTGTAGGCTGTCAAAAGGGCTGGGCTATGGTTCCTGATACTGAACCCAAAGAGACTGGAGCGAAATCATACCATAGGTTGAAGCGAAGAGATGGAGTCAGTTCCTTCCGCCTCGTCGTAACACCCAAATCCGGGAGCAGATCCAGCCCGCCGCAATGCCAGCGCCACCACGGGATCCCCTCCAACCCCATCCTCAAAAAAGATACTATCAAAATCGGAGGCGGTTCGCCTTGGATGTTTTGACAGAGAGACTGGATGGATTTGTCGCTCTTGCTGATGAGGTTGCGAGCTATGGTGCTCATGATGATTTTAGGCCAGATTTTGTTGCTCAGCATGAAGCAGATGCAGAGCACCGTTGCTGGTGCAACAGCCAACAAGCTTGCAGAGTCTAAGGAGGTGCCGGGGATTGAAAAGTCAGAAAAGAAGCAGCTGAAGGAAGGAACGGTGCATCGTATGCTCCCAGCCAGACTGGGGGACGACGAAAACAGAGAAATAGATGATGCCATGAAGTCGGAGCCTGGATCAGAGAAGATGGACAGTGACTTCATTCCATTTTTTCCATTGAGAAATCCTTCATTCCTTATTTCCATATATGATATTTACTTGCATCTTTCATACCATATATTGTATCCACCGAGAACTCTGTTCTTTTTTTATTCTGATGCATTCCCTGCATAGCCTTCTTGTTGGTGGTAACATTGATTTTCCTTTTGCTAAGAACTCATTAGTATGTGATGGTCTGCCGTTGAAACCATGCCAGGATGCTTTCTATGTGGCATTTCCTATTTCGTCAGGCTATCGGCAACAACGCAGTGATGATCTGGCATAATGACAAGTTACTATTTTTTTCTCCGTAAGCTGTTAAAAGGGCTGGGTTTTGGTTCCTGATAATGAACAGGGTTAGATACATGGTCCGGGGCTAGAGATACGGCTTAGCTGTCCCTGATTGCAAGGTGTGAGACATGTTTCCTGACCCACTCCACCGTTCAGTTTGCAGCGACTGTTGTCTTGTCTAGCAGGAATGATTCTTCCATTTACAGTGTATTGTCATCAGGTCTCGTCATTTCATCGGTATGCTGCGGTGCTGATCAGGTGCCATGAAGCGAGGTTCCTTTGGTCAATGGCTTTGAGAAAGTACATATATCTTTATGCCGGTAGCAACACATGGTAGTTGACTTGTGGAGTATTGCTCTTCGAACAGGCAGCAAGTGATGTTTGAGTCTCACTCATGGTGTCTCTGGAGATGCGCACGGACGGCGTCCCGGATAATGGCGATTGCTTCGACCTGCAGGTATGAACCCCGATCACAACTTCCTACCTTGATGCTTCAGTTCCCTTTGCTTTGAGAGAAGTGTCTGGTGCTTGTTTCAGTAGTGCTAGCTCTAGATATTTTCTAGTGGGCTGCTTGTTTGTTTCAATTCCGATAATGTGTAGTCATATGGTGCTTCCTGTTCTGCACCCCTGCCCAAGTCCAGGGGTGCTGACAGATGATTAGGCAGCAAACTGGAACATTTATGAGAAGAAGCCCGTGTGAGGGGCTTAATTTCTTCTCTGCAGCTTGGCTCATACTCCTAAGTAGTGGAATGCTGATTGCTGATATTGTGTTATTTCTCCTTAACATATAGGCCTTTCCTTTCTTTGGCTTTGGCCACAATACTGCTTTTGTTATTAAGATTCACAACATAGGGACGACACAAGCAATCGCTCACAGAGACCCATCTTCATCTGGTGCTTGACCCTGAGGCCTTCGAGATCGATTAGCTGTCAGGCATCGGGGCAGGTGACAGCGTAGTATCTATGATAAAGGGTTTCCCTCCACTTTATATATTATAAAGCAAACACCCAATACATCCAGCTCGCTGGGGCCGCAGCACAGATAAGCCCAAAAGAAAAACAAGAAGAAGAAAGAGAAATAAATGCCGGCACCGGCAGATCAACGACGAAATGAAGACCGGCAGCCGCTGCAGCCTCCGAAGAAGTACCACCACGCTCCCAGCATCCCGAAGCGCTGCGCCCCTAGCAACACCTTCAAGAAGGAATGCGACGATGCCGCCGTTGTTGCCCGAACAAGTTCTACGGTTCCCCCCGGTACGCGAGGGACAGTGGGGAAGGGGTATACTCGATGCCCCTCAGGAAGGTCTGACGGCGCCCGCAGGCGTCATCGCATCGGTGCCGCCAGGCCGACAGGGGTTTCTCCCAATCCACAACCACCACCACTACCCCAGACATTTCGAAATGCACCATCCCCTCAGCCACCCGCCAGCTTGTGCCACCACGATTACCGGACAACCCTCACCGCCTCGCTGGAGCTATCAACACGAGACTTGGAAAGGAAGAGGAGACACCAGCCACGGGAGCGACCACAACTCGACCGGAGGGAGGGGATAGCCTCCACCGCCGCAGCGGAGCCGACCGGACGCGGCGACGAGGACTTGCCGGGCCTCGACGGCCCAGCCAGGCCCACGTGGACCCGGACAGTCCTATTACCATGTTGCAGCTCGCCGATCAACGAAGTCCTCATCGCCTGAGACCGCCGCCACCACGCCACCACCAAGGAAGGTCACCGTCGAATACCAAGCCACCGGCCCGCTCCAACACAGCTGGGTGAAAAGGGCCTAGATCTGGGCTGGGCGGGCGCCGCCAGCCACCGCGCCGCCCCACGGCCAACGGCCTTACCGCCACGTCGAGAGCCACCGGGCCCGTGGCACCACCACCGACGGGCCGCACTGATGCCGGCCGAGGAGCAGCACCGCCAGCCACCACCGTCCGAGCAGGAGGGAGCCGCACGGGGGGAAGGGCAGGCCCATCGCCACCAGCACCACGCGGCCGAGGTCCGGCGGCGCTCGCTGGCAGCGGCGGAGTAGGCAGGGGCGGGGGAGGAGAGCTGGAGAGGAGCGGGGAAGAGGCCCCCAGTCGCCTCGCTCGGGGAGGCGACGCGGGGGTACGGGGGAGGAAGGGGAGGGGGAGGGGTAGGGGAGCGAGCTCCGGCTAGCGGGCGGCGACGGGCTCCGGCGGCGGCGGTGGCTCCGCGCGGGGGAACCGCAGGCGGCGGCGAGGGAACCCTAGCGACAGCGTAGTATCTGCCATTGGCTTTGCGCCGGCAACATAGTTGTGCATCATCTTGTCGATTACATGAAATAGTTTGTTTGTTCTCATTCTAGAAGAGGCTAACTTGATTTGCGTCTGCCGATTTCTCTAGAAAAAGAAGTTAACTACTCCCTCCGTTCCTAAATACTTGTCTTTCTAGAGATTTCAACAAGTGACTACATACGGCACAAAATGAGTGAATCTACACTTTAAAATATGTCTACATACATTCGTATGTTGAGTCCATTTGAAATGCCTAGAAAGACAAGTATTTGGGAACGGAGGGAGTAGATGACAAGTGAAATGTGTTATGTTTCCCTTCCAACGAATATGTGTTGTGTATATTACTATCAGATAAATCTGCATGCATTTCAAAATATGCTACCGAATAACTAGTTATTCTAGCGTTGCCATGAAATTTCGATTTGCGTTCCCTATATGTGTCTCTGAGACCATTTTGCTCTTGTGGTGTTCATTGAACGAGGACCGGAACATGTGTGCAAAATAACAGTGTCATGGAGAGAAGAATTTTGAAATCGACGTCATCAAAAGATGAACGATTTATTCAGTGACATACCTATGGAACTCCGAACGGTTAGGTGGAATTATAGTGCATTGGATTGGGATCACACATCTATAACTCGGTTTCAATAGTAGTAATAGTGCTATGGAATAACTTGCGGTGATGTGTAATTTTGGTGGTGCTGTCGCCGTGGTAGCCAAATGAAATATGGTTGGCCTTTCAAGTTGTTTGCTTCAAGTGGTTGATCATTTAGAGATTAGTTGGTTAGTACGTAACTACAGGGTTAGTCGGTTGATAACTATAGCCAAGCCTTGTTTACGCATGATCACACATGAAAATTCACCGTGCTTTAATTTTTCTAGCTAGTCTGTAGCTTTTGAAATTGATCATTATAAAAGCTTTTATTCCTTTAAGGTTGGTTGCTACATTGTTGTTTGCTATTTTCCTTTCTCTCTTTCTATTAATTTGATAGTTTTCATCCACCTTTTCCGCAGACTTACAATAATCAAGTATTTAAGTGAGCCTATCAATTTCTCGAGATCCCGAAGAGTTAAGAAAGCATAGAAGGTCGGTCGTGTTCTTGTTTATTCAATTTAAAAAACTAATAGGATGACTTTGATAATTGGCCCTGTAAATAGAAGTATGTATATTAACCCACTTTCCTGATTTAGCATCTACCTGAAAAATGATGTCCACTACTTCCTTTTCACCTTTTTCTGCCAAGACCAGGAGAATAATCCACATCATCTTTGGAACCCAAGGTACAAGTGGCTAGCATGACCTTGCGAGCTCCCTGTCAAGACTTAGTCGTCAACCGTGATTTATTTGTTTAATATAGTATTAACATAACAGCCCAGGATTAAACATCCCAGGATGTTGTGATTTATTTGTTTAATATAGTATTAAGATAACAGCCAATGATTAAACAATTAATTAATTAGCTTCCCTTTTGTTCATATACAACAGAAGCCCCATGTTCCTCTTCACCAGGATTGAGCCAGATGTGCAGGACAGGACATCCTGCCATCACAAAGGTTGGATCTACTTAATTGTTTCTTTACACCAAGCAATTAGAAAAATTATTTCACCCCAATAATTTCTCACGTATTGGGGTGGATGGCCCATGCTGCTTTTCAGAACATATGAGCTAGTAGTCTAGCTTGCAGAAGATTGGTCACATGTGCAGCTTCTTCACTGCTTCCTTGGATAAAAATTGAGATGCAAAAGATGATGCTGTAGACATTGATTTCTATGTGATATTATGAAACTTTCAGTTTTGTCAGCAATTTTCATTTTTCATGGGTGTTTTAGCTTCTTCTCTATAATATTAGTTTTTAGTTGCTGAATAAAGTCAGATCATTTACAATAAACAAATAAAAAGAGGGGATAGGGATGGTGGTAGTGGGGGTTGGAGCCGGGGGGAGGCGCATGTGCGAAGAAAGTCATCAGTTGGTGGGTAGCGCGTACTATTATACTCATTTAGTTCGTAGAATTAGTGTGCACTTGCAGCGGTCGATTATTTTTCATGAAAGGAGCATATATAGAATTGCGACTTGGTTGAGCACATTGACTACAGTAGATCTCTGCGAGACCAGACTGTAGCTTGATCGAGAAGCCTCTGAGGATTTTTCATCACATGACCACCTAAACACTTGGAAGAACATGCCAACCCAGAATACACACGCTTACACCTGGGTTCTCAGACGAGAACACAGCTCATCCACTATGGCAGAGGGCGTTGTAGCGTTGCTGATTGCCAAGCTCGGTTTTGCCTTAGCAAAAGAGGCAGCAACCTTCGGCGCATCGCTGCTATGCAACGAGGCATCTGCCCTCAGGGGCCTCTTCGGTGAGATCCGTGAGGCCAAGGAGGAGCTGGAGAGCATGCATGCCTACCTCCAAGGGGCGGAGCGGTTCAAGGACACTGATGAGGCTACCCGTATTTTTGTCAACAAGATCAGGGGCTTCGCCTTTGAGATTGAGGATGTGGTCGACGAGTTCACCTACAAGCTGGAAGACAAGCATGGTGGATTCACCAAGAGGATGAAGAAGAGGGTCAAGCACATCAAGGCATGGCATCGTTTGACACTCAAGCTTCAGGATATCAAGGGAAGGCTTCAGAGTGCAGACAGGAGAAAGGTTCGCTACAACATGAGAGAGATGGATAGAGAGGGGAGGAAGGGTGGCCACTCTAGATCAGCTGACCATTCTCTGAATCTTGTGAGGGGAGAGGATCTTGTGGGCATTGAGAAGAACAAGGACAAGCTGATGCACTGGCTCGTGGGTGATTTGGAGGAGCCACGAAGCAAAATTGCAACTATTTGGGGAATGGGAGGTGTGGGTAAGACCACTTTGGTTCATCATGTGTACAAGGCCGTGAAGATGGACTTTAATATTTCTGTGTGGATAATTGTATCAAGTAGCTACCAAGTTGAAGACTTGTTGAAAAAGATAGCAAGTGAATTGGGTATCCCAAATAGTGTTGCCAACGAAAACAGAAGCTTGGTTGAGGTAATCCATAATCATCTGCAGGGTTCAAATTATCTCATAATCCTGGATGATGTTTGGAATGTGGATGTCTGGTTTAAGATAAGGAATGCATTTCCTACAGAAAGCACTGGTCGATTTGTTATCGCCACTAGAATTCAGGAGGTAGCATTGCTGGCAACAAAAACCTATACAATCAAACTCGAACCATTGGAAAGAGATTATGCGTGGCAGCTATTTTGCAATGAAGCCTTTTGGAACAATGACAACAAAACATGCCCAGTCGAACTAGAAAATTTAGCTCAGATGTTTCTGAATAAGTGTGGTGGCTTGCCAATTGCTATTGCTTGTGTAGGACGCTTGTTGTCATGTCGGCATCCAACTTACAGCCAGTGGGAAAGTCTATACGAGGAGTTAGAGTCGCAACTCAGTAATAATGTGATCCTCGATGTCAACATTGTTCTGAAAGTCAGCTTGGAGGACCTTCCAACTGATCTAAAGAATTGTTTTCTGCACTGCACAATATTCCCAGAGGGTCGTCTATTCGGAAGGAAAAGGTTAATCAGGCATTGGATCGCAGCTGGATTCATTAAAGAAGCAGGGAGCAAATCATTGGAGGAAGTGGCAGAGGGCTACCTTTATGAACTTGTAAACAGAAGCCTACTGCAGGTGGTCCAGCGGAATTCGTATGGCAGAGTTCGCAGGTGCCGAATGCATGACATTATCCGTGTTCTTGCTCTTGCTAAATCAGAAGAGGAATCCTTTTGTCAATTTTACAATGGCTCAAGGCCTTTTTCTACCGAGAATACGCGTCGCCTGTCAATTCAGGGTACAAGCAGGGAACAACTGACCATATTGTCAAGTGCAACAAATCTTCGCTCTCTGCATGTTTTTGACAGTCATCTGAGAACAGATTCTCTAGAGGCTTTCCTCAAACCTTTCAGCTTGCTTTCAACATTGGATCTGCAAGGAGTTCAAATCAAGAGGCTACCCAAGATGGTCTTCAACTTGTTTAATCTGCGCTTTCTAGGTCTTCGAGATACTCATATTGAATATCTCCCAAAAGAAATAGGGAGGTTACAGAACCTGGAAGTCCTGGATGCTTGCAAGGCGATGCTATCGGCACTTCCAGTGGAAGTGGCCACACTTCGGAAACTGAAATACCTGTTTGTGATTACTGTTCCAGCTGGAGCTTACGGGAGATTTGTTGTTTTTGATGGGATCCAGGTGCCCAAGGGTATCGGCAATTTGACCGACTTGCTGGCCCTGCAATATATCGAAGCTAACAGTGAGGTGCTATGTCAGCTAGGATGCTTAACCAAGTTAAGAACTTTTGGTATCAGTAAAGTCAGGAGTGGTCATTGTACAGATTTGTGTGGGGCAATCACGAAAATGGTTCATCTTGTTCATGTAGGAATCTTTGCACTTGATCAAACGGAAGTCCTGCAGCTGGAGGCACTTCGCTTACCTCCAACGGTTTCGAAAGTTGAGATATATGCGCAATTAGACGAAAGAACTCTACCTCAGTTCGTCTCATCCAGTTCAAAACTTATTAACCTCACTGATTTAGCTTTGTGTTGGTCCAAATTACATGAAGATTCTTTTGCGTGCCTCATGGGTTTGCATGGCTTAGTTAAACTTGTCCTTGGTAAGGCTTATGATGGAGAGGAGCTACACTTCCGTGCAACGTCACTTCCAAAACTCAGAGCACTAGGGATATGGGGTGCTCCGAATCTCAACAGAATTGCTATTGAACAAGGTGCGATGGAAAACATTGTTGACCTAATTCTCAGAGACTGTCCATTATTGGATGATCTTCCTCATGGCATCGAGCATCTTAGAACCCTCGAGTACCTGGAGTTGCACAATATTTCTGAAGAGCTGACACGGAAGCTTCAGACAAATGAGGAATCAAAGGAACGCGATAAAGATTGGATGAAAATTAACCACGTGAGACGGGTTGTGGTTATTTAGTGAGTGCAGGCTGGGGTTGGTAGTTTTTTTTTTTGAACAAGAGAAGGATCCGGAAGGACCCACCACTGCGTGAAGTCAAGCGGTGTGACGGTCATCTTACACACAAGACCCTAAGAAAACAGAAAATTACACACATATCAGGGATCGAGTCCAACCTCGTGGAAAGCCAACGAGGCAGGGCAACGGGAGCGCATGCAACCGCTACATCTTCCTCCACGCTCCTTACCGCCACCTCGGCGAGCAGGAACTACGAAGAAGAACTGACCGTCGACTTGCGCCACTGCCGCCACGAGCTTATTCAGGTACGGGCTGCCACCAAATCCGCCCCCATCTCCTTGCCTCCGCCATGGAGGAACTAAGGATCAAAGGATGGCGACGCCGGTGACCACCAGGCACTGCGGGAGGAAGAGGTGAGGGGAGCCGGGGATACCTGGAAGCTCTCAAGGAAAGGGGGAGGAAGAGATAGAAAGGGAAGGGGGAAATGAGAGAAAGGTTAGAATTTTCAGGTGTTGCTAGTTGGAGATGCTGCCCGATGGTTCTGGCCAACAAAGCAGGAGTCTTTCTCAACGGCGTATTTGTCTTTCTCAACATGCCCAAAAGACCAACCAAACATCAAACTAGCTCAGCACAAAAGTCTCAAGCTGGCGTATTTGTCTGTCACGCCTTCACCATAGTCATCTTCATCTGCTCCATGATCCCGTCCATGCGGTCCGCGTCACGCGTCTTTCTCAACGGCGCCCAAGTCTGTAGGAAAATGTGGCATTTGAAGATAATATTAGCGGGGTGAGCAGGGAACTTTTGTTCAATCGTAATTTTGTTCCGGACCAACCAAAGAGACCAAAGCAGCGCCCCTATGCATCGCCAGGCTATCCTAGCATTAGCACCCCTTTGAGCCGTTAGCAAGGTAAGCAGGTTAGTGCTAGAATGTGGGTTCCAGTTTTGCTTGAAAGATTCTCTAACGGTGCTCCATGCAAATCTAGCGAGAGAACAGCCGAAACACATGTGATTTGCGTTTTCCCCTAAACCGCAAATAGCACATGTTTCGTCTGCCGGCCCGTTTCTCTTGGCCACATTATCTGAGGTCGGCAGGCGGTTGCGAAACATTTGCGACATGAAAATTTTGATCTTGAGGGGAAGACAGGCCTTCCATAACCCCCTAGCCATGTCGAGCGCGGTGCCCTCGGTCAACTTGTTATATAAGGATTTGACAGTAAACTTTGGGGAGGCAACGAGCCTCCACGAAACATTGTCAGCCCTCTGGCTAAGAGTCCGCCCTTCGAGGTCATCCACCAGCGCGTCCTGATAACTCACAAGTATAGGGGATCACAACAATTTTCGAGGGTAGAGTATTCAACCCAAATTTATTGATTCGACACAAGGGGAGCCAAAGAATATTCTCAAGTATTAGCAGCTGAGTTGTCAATTCAACCACACCTGAAAACTTAGTATCTGCAGGAAAGTGTTTAGTAGCAAAGTAATATGATAGTGGTGGTAACTGTAACAAAAGTAAAGATAGCAAAAGTAATGTTTTTGGAATTTTGTAGTGATTGTAACAGTAGCAACGGAAAAGTAAATAAGCGAGAACCAGTATATGGAAAACTCGTAGGCACCGGATTAGTGATGGATAATTATGCCGGATGCGGTTCGTCATGTAACAGTCATAACATAGGGTGACATAGAACTACCTCTAATTCATCAATGTAATGTAGGCATGTATTCCGTATATAGTCATACGTGCTTATGGAAAAGAACTTGCATGACATCTTTTGTCCTACCCTCCCGTGGCAGTGGGGTCCTATTGGAAACTAAGGGATATTAAGTGATACGTCTCCGTCGTATCTACTTTTCCAAATACTTTTGCCCTTGTTTTGGACTCTAACTTGTATGATTTGAATGGAACTAACCCGAACTGACGCTGTTTTCAGCAGAATTGCCATGGTGTTGTTTTATGTGCAGAAAACAAAAGTTCTCGGAACGACCTGAAACTCCATGGAATATCTTAGAATAAATAATAAAAAATCCTCGCCAAAGATGAAGACCAGGGGGCCCACACCCTGTTCACGAGGCACGCCCCCCTACCTCGTGGGCCCCCTGGTGGCCCTCCGACGCCAACTCCAACTCCATATATTGGCTTTCGGGGAGAAAAAAATCAGAGAGAAGTTTTCATCGTGTTTTACGATATGGAGCCGCCGCCAAGCCCTAATCTCTCTTGGGAGGGCTGATCTGGAGTCCGTTCGGGGCTCCGGAGAGGGGGATTCATCGCCGTCATCATCATCAACCATCCTCCATCACCAATTTCATGATGCTCACCGCCGTGCGTGAGTAATTGCATCGTAGGCTTGCTGGACGGTGATGGGTTGGATGAGATTTATCATGTAATCGAGTTAGTTTTGTTAGGGTTTGATCCCTAGTATCCATTATGTTCTGAGATTGATGTTGCTATGACTTTGCTATGCTTAATGCTTGTCACTAGGGCCCGAGTGCCATGATTTCAGATCTGAACCTATTATGTTTTCATGAATATATGTGTGTTCTAGATCCTATCTTGCAAGTCTATAGTCACCTACTATGTGTTATGATCCGGCAACCCCGAAGTCACAATAATCGGGACCACTCCTGGTGATGACCATAGTTTGAGGAGTTCATGTATTCACTATGTGCTAATGCTTTGTTCCGGTTCTCTATTAAAAGGAGGCCTTAATATCCCTTAGTTTCCAATAGGACCCCGCTGCCACGGGAGGGTAGGACAAAAGATGTCATGCAAGTTCTTTTCCATAAGCACGTATGATTATATACGGAATACATGCCTACATTACATTGATGAATTGGAGCTAGTTCTGTGTCACCCTATGTTATAACTGTTACATGACGAACCGCATCCGGCATAATTATCCATCACTGATCCGGTGCCTACGAGTTTTCCATATACTTGTTTACACTTATTTACTTTTCCATTGCTACTGTTACAATCTCTACAAAATACCAAAAACATTACTTTTACTGTCTTTACTTTTGTTACCGTTACCACCACTATCATATTACTTTGCTACTAAACACTTTGCTATAGATACTAAGTTTCCAGGTGTGGTTGAATTGACAACTCAGCTGCTAATACTTGAGAATATTCTTTGGCTCCCCTTGTGTCGAATCAATAAATTTGGGTTGAATACTCTACGCTCGAAAATTGTTGCGATCCCCTATACTTGTGGGTTATCAAGACCTTTTTCTGGCGCCGTTGCCGGGGACCATAGCTCTATTCTTTGAGTCACTTGGGATTTATATTTGCTGGACACTATGAAGAATTTGAAAGATGATCGAACTACTATTTTGCCCTCAACTACGAGGGGAGGTAAGGGATTGCCATCTATCCTTGCACTAGATTCTCCTTTTGTTATGAGTAAGTTTGCGACACCTAAACCTACTACTGCTATTGATTCTGATATGTTGCATGTTATTGATGATGCCACTTCTGCTATGCATGATACTTATGATGAAACTACTTCTATGCTTGATACTATTGTGCCCCTTGGTGAATTTCTAGATGAACAAATTTCTAGGTCTAGAGAAAGAGAAATTATTGAAACTGAACACGATGATGTTAGTGATGATGAAAATATGCCTGCTATTCCTGAGGGTTATCTTTTTAATGTTGAATCCATTGAAGTTGTTCTTGCTTGCCAGGATAGTCTTGAACGTAAGAGGTTGCTAGTTAAGTGGAGTAAAGAATCTTTTAGAGATAGGATGAGACCCGACCCTGCTTTTGCTACTTCACCTATCTGTGTTCCTGATCAGGATTATTATGATTTTTCTGTTGATCCAGATATAATTACTTTGGTTGAATCTAATCCTTTTTATGGCTATGAATCTGAAACTATTGTGGCACATCTTCGTAAGTTAGATGATATAGCTGCCCTTTTTACTAATAATGAGAGATCGCGCTACCTTTATTTACTCAAAATATTTCTGTTATCATTAAAGGGTGATGCTAAGAAATTGTTTAATTCTCTTGATCCTGGTTGTGTGCAAAGCCCCCAGGATATGATTTATTACTTCTCTGCTAAATATTTCCCTGCTCATAAGAAACAAGCTGCTTTGAGGGATATATATAATTTTGTGCAAATTGAATAAGAAAGTCTCCCACAAGCTTGGGGGAGGCTTCTCAAGCTACTTAATGCTTTGCCTGATCATCCTCTTAAGAAACCTGAAATACTTGATATCTTTTATAATGGACTAACCGATGCTTCCAGAGATTACCTGGATAGTTGTGATGGTTCTCTTTTCAGGGAAAGAACACCGGATGACGCTGAAATTCTATTGAATAATATGTTGGCAAATGAAAATAATTGGGCACCTCCCGAGCCAGCTCTTGAGCCAATTACTGAACCTATTCCTAAACCCACTCCGAAGAAGAGAGGTGTTCTATTTCTTAGTCCCGAAGATATGCAAGAGGCAAAGAAATCTATGAAAGAAAAAGGTATTAAAGCTGAAGATGTTAAGAATTTACCTCCTATTGAAGAAATACATGGTCTTAATTTACCGCCTGTTGAAGAAGTATATGATCTCAATTACTTATTTACTGAAGAACCTCCCGATATCCCGACACAGGTAGTAAAGGTAAACTCTCTCTATAGGTATGATAAAGCTAAAGTCCCTCCTACTAAAATTGCTAGTCAGTGCTTGGATGAGTTTGATGACTTTATATTTAAGCAAGATGACTTTAATGCTTATTTTCGTAGACAATTAAAACAGAATACCTTCATGATTAAACGCTTGAGTGATTATATGGAGGTGAACTTAAACTTGTTAGCAAACATGCTTCTATGGTTACCACTCAAGTAGAGCAAGTACTTAAAGCTCAGAAAGAAGTGCTTGATGAAATGAATAGTAAGAAAAATGATTATGCTGTTAGAGTGGCTACTAGAACTGGTAGAATGACTCAGGAACCTTTGTATCCTGAAGGCCACCCTAAGAGAATCGAGCAAGATTCTTAGAGAAATAATATTGATATGCCTAGTTCTTTTAAGAGGAAGAAAAAGAAAAATGATAGGACTTTGCAAACTTCTAGTGAACCTATTGCTGAACCACCTGAGAATCCAAATGACATCTATGTTTCTGATGCTGAAACACAATCAGGTGATGAACATGAACCTAGTGATAATGTTAATGATAATGTTCATGTTGATGCTCAACCTAGTAATGATAATGATGTAGAAGTTGAACCTGTTGTTGATCTTGATAACCCACAATCAAGGAATCAACGTTATGACAAAAGAGATTTTGTTGCTAGGAAACACGGTAAAGAAAGGGAACCATGGGTTCAGAAACCCATGCCTTTTCCTCCTAAACCATCCAAGAAAAAGGATGATGAGGATTTTGAGCGCTTTGCTGAAATGATTAGACCCATCTTTTTGCGTATGTGATAAACTGATGTGCTCAAAACAAATCCTTATGCAGTATATGAAGGATATTATTACTAATAAAAGAAAGATACCTGAACCTGAAATTTCCACCATGGTTGCTAATTACACTTTTAAGGGTGGAATACCAAAGAAACTTGGAGATCCCGGAGTGCCTACTATACCATGCTCCATTAAAAGAAGTTATATTAAAACTGCTTTATGTGATCTTGGAGCCGGTGTTAGTGTTATGCCTCTCTCTTTATATCGTAGACTTGACTTGAATAAGTTGACACCTACTGAAATATCTTTGCAAATGGCTGATAAATCAACTGCTATACCTGTCGGTATTTGTGAGGATGTGCCTCTTGTGGTTGCAAACGTTACTATTTTAACGGACTTTGTTATTCTTGATATTCCCGAGGATGATAGTATGTCTATTATTCTTGGAAGACCTTTCCTTAACACTGCAGGGGCCGTTATTGATTGCACCAAAGGCAATGTCACTTTTCATGTTAATGGCAATGAGCACACGGTGCATTTTCCGAGGAAACAACCTCAAGTTTATAGTATCAACTCTATTGGAAAAGTTCCATCGATTATATTTGGAGGTTTTGAATTTCCTCTCCCTACTGTCAAGAAAAAGTATGATATTCTTATTATTGGGGATTTTCATATCCCCGTTGAGGTAACTTAGTGTCATTCGAAATTTCTCCGGTTCTGGGATTATTCGGAATGAGTTCGTTAACAAGACTTGATCAACCTTGTTAGTGGGTTCATTTTGATGATCACGAGATGGATGAAATTAGAAGCACAACCTTCTGTACCCTCTTTATTTTTATTTTTTACATAGTAGAAATAAAGTAAAATAGTATTTTTCTGTCTGTTTCCTGACTTATCCGTGCAATATAAAAATATCCCGAAAATAAAAGTCATGCCATGCCAATTTAATATGATTTTTTCAGGAATATTTGAGAATTTACTGTGCAAAAATTACCACGGGGGGAGCTGCCACCTCGCCACGAGGGTGGAGGGCGCGCCCTACCCCCCTGGGCACGCCCCCTGCCTCGTGGGCCCACGGTGGCCCTCCTCCACTTATTCCAGCACCCATCTTCTTCCTCTGTCTCACACAAACACGAAAAACCTACTCAAGCACGAGTTCCAGCCCCCGTTGCTGTGATTTTCGATCTCCTTGCTCAAAGCACCTCTCGCAAAACTGCTTGGGAAGATTGTTCCTTGGTATGTGACTCCTCCATTGGTCCAATTAGTTTTTGTTCTAGTGCTTTATTCATTGCAAATTTGTGCTGCATAGGTGACCATGTTCTTGAGCCTGCATGACAAATTTATATGGTTCCAAGTAGTTCCAATGCTTTATATAGGCCCTAGGCACTTGTGGGAGTTGTTGCTATCAATTTTATTGAAGTTGGTTCACTTTTATTTGAAGTTACTAAAAATTTTAGAAATTTTTCAGAGGAAACAATATGCTTAGGAGGATGTTCCAAGGTGGTCCTTCAAGGAAGCAAGGTCCCAGGCTTGCAATACGTGATGCTGATGAGGAACCACCAAGAGACGCTCCTGTGAGGCCCTGTGAATGGCCTTCGAAAAATTTTATGAATCAAGTGGGAATCGAAGAAGAATTTAGCACATATTTGAGCAACGCCAGTCTTGACGACTTTGAAGCTGTCAAATTCCCCCAGTATCATGATCTCACAAGTTCATTTGTGAGGAGGTTTGAGTTTTCATCTTCGCGCAATTCTCCTTCAGTCATGTTTGACCTTTATGACAAATCTTATACCATGGACTTAGAGGATTTCACTTCCGCTTGCAAACTTCCATCTTGGGGTAATGTCAGGGATACCCCTAAATCTGAATATAGCTTGCTAGAATAACTGTGGGGGAATCTAGAGATATAACACAAGCTACTATAGGGAGCGTTCACTTTCCTGCTATACATTATTTTGCTCTCTTCATAGGTAGATGCATAAATGCTAAGGATGAAGCATGTCACATGTGTGTCCCTGATCTCAGTATTCTCAGGAGTGCTGTGTTGAGAGACCAATCTTATCATTTGGGAGTCATAGTAGCTCGTAGGTTGCATCAGAATAGACATAACGGAGATTTCTTTGGAGGAATTTATGCAACCCGCTTAGCTAATTTTCTTGATGTAGACATTCATGAGGGTGATATGGAGTTACCCTCTTCTTATTTAGATCTTGATTCTATGTTTTCCCACCAGTTCATTGAGAGGACTGGACCACCTTACCAGTATCGACTAATCTTTAACAAACGGCATGTGGTCCGTGTTGCTCTTCCTGCTCCTACCTTCTTTGATTTTCAGGCGAGAGGAAGATATATTATTACCAGAGAGGAGGCAGATGAGTACGAAAGGAGAGTGGAGGCTGCTCGAATCCACGCTACAGCTCAGGCGGCGATAGCCGCTGCGTCACACTATGACCCCAGCTTCACCTACGGATATCCGCCAGGCCATCCCTGGCAATAGACCAACTTAGGCCAAAAGCCTCAGCTTGGGGGAGTACGTATTTCCCACCGACATTACATTTATGTTCACACACACACTCATTGCTAGATGTCGGTGCTCATACTCTTTCACTGTAATATCCATGCTAGTTTATTTCCCTTTTTCCTGCTTTCTTCTTGTGTGTTTAATAAGCCTTAAGAAAAACAAAAAAATTAGTAGTAGTTTATTTTTCCTGCTGTAGTGGTAATAATTAAAAAGAAAACCCAAAAACATTTTCCGTTCTTCTTTTGCTTGTTGGGAGCTTTCCCGTGTAAATAGTTTTTATTTCTTTTCCTTTCTTTGGGGGTCGAGAAAAATATATTGAAAATGCTTAGTGGCTCTCATATGCATGATCGTTTATTTAACTTAGAGCCCATATTACTTGTCTTCTCTCTTGAGTTGAATGCTTGCAGATTCCAGCTTAGTCCAATGCACGTGCACTCTTATTATTATACACACCGTTCGGTCGTGCAAGTGAAAGGTAATAATGATGATATATGATGGACTTATTGGGATGAGAAAAGCTGGTATGAACTCGACCTCTCTTGTTTTTGTAAATATGATGATTCATTGTTCCTGATTCAGCTATTATGAAGTAAACATATTTGCAATGACATTTAGAGATTATAGTTGCTTGTGCCATGCTTGATTAGCTATGAGTTATAATGGTTTACCTTGCGTGCCAACATGCTATTGAGATGATTATGATGTGGTATGATAGGATGGTATCCTCCTTTAAATGAATTGAGTGACTCGACTTGGCATATGTTCACGCATGTAGTTGAATCAAATCAACATAGCCTTCATAATATTTATGTTCATGGTGGATTATATCCTACTCATGCTTATATTCGGTGTAAATTAATTTTAATGCATGTTTACGACTGTTGTCGCTCTCTCAGTTGGTCGCTTCCCAGTCTTTTGCTAGCCTTCACCTGTACTAAGTGGGAATATTGCTTGTGCATCCAAACTCCTTAAACCCCAAAGTTGTTCCATATGAGTCCACCATACCTTCCTATATGCGGTATCCATCTGCCGTTCCAAGTAAATTTGTATGTGCCAAACTCCAAACCTTCAAATGAAATTCTGTTTTCTATGCTCGAGCAGCTCATGTGCAACTAGGGCTGCCTATATCTTCCATGCTAGGTGGGTTATTCTCAAGAGGAGTGGACTCCGCTCCTCATTCACGAGAAAGGACCGGTAACCGGGATGCCCAGTCCCATGATCCAAAAAGATCAAAGCAAATCAAAATAATTAAACAAAGCTCCCCCTGGGACCCGTTGAATGTTGGAGGCACTCGTTGTTTCGAGCAAGCCATAGATTGATGCTTGTGGAGGAGGGGGAGTATAAACCTTTACCATTCTGTTTAGGAACTGCCTATAATGCATGTAGTATGGAAGATACAGTCATCTCATAGTTGTTGCGTTAACAGTAAAAGTATGCCGCTCAAAATATAATTTATCCCTATTTCAAAACCGAGCTCTGGCACCTCTACAAATCCCTGCTTCCCTCTGCGAAGGGCCTATCTATTTACTTTTATGTTGAGTCATCACCCTTCTTATTAAAAAGCACCCGCTGGAGAGCACACTGTCATTTGCATTCATTATTATTGGTTTATATTGGGTATGACTTGACTGGATCTCTTTTACCATGAATTACAATGTTTAGTCAGTCCTTGATCTTTAAAGGTGCTCTGCATTTATGTTTTGTGGTCTCAGAAAGGGCTAGCGAGATACCATTTTGTTATATCATGTTATGATTATTTTGAGAAAGTGTTGTCATCCGAGTTTTATTATTATGGCTCGCTAGCTGATTATGCTATTGATATGAGTAATTGTGAGACCTATGTGTTATTGTGAGTATGGTTAGTTCATAATAATTGCTGAAACTTGAATGCTGGCTTTTCATGTTTACAACAACAAGAGCAAACATAGTTTGTAAAAGTTTTTCTTTTTCTCTTTCAGTTTGTCAACTGAATTGCTTGAGGACAAGCAAGGGTTTAAGCTTGGGGGAGTTGATACGTCTCTGTCGTATCTACTTTTCCAAACACTTTTGCCCTTGTTTTGGACTCTAACTTGTATGATTTGAATGGAACTAACCCGGACTGACGCTGTTTTCAGCAGAATTGCCATGGTGTTGTTTTATGTGCAGAAAACAAAAGTTCTCGGAATGACCTGAAACTCCATGGAATATCTTAGAATAAATAATAAAAAAATCCTCGCCAAAGATGAAGACCAGGGGGCCCACACCTTGTTCACGAGGGTGGGGGCGCGCCCCTCCCCCCTGGGCGCGCCCCCTACCTCGTGGGCCCCCTGGTGGCCCTCCAACGCCAACTCCAACTCCATATATTGGCTTTCGGGGAGAAAAAAACCAGAGAGAAGGTTTCATTGTGTTTTACGATACGGAGCCGCCGCCAAGCCCTAATCTCTCTCGGGAGGGCTGATCTGGAGTCCGTTCGGGGCTCCGGAGAGGGGGATTCGTCGCCGTCGTCATCATCAACCATCCTCCATCACCAATTTCATGATGCTCACCGCCGTGCGTGAGTAATTGCATCGTAGGCTTGCTGGACGATGATGGGTTGGATGAGATTTATCATGTAATCGAGTTAGTTTTGTTAGGGTTTGATCCCTAGTATCCATTATGTTCTGAGATTGTTGTTGCTATGACTTTGCTATGCTTAATGCTTGTCACTAGGGCCCGAGTGCCATGATTTCAGATCTGAACCTATTATGTTTTCATGAATATATGTGTGTTCTAGATCCTATCTTGCAAGTCTATAGTCACCTACTCACTACTAGGGAAAACCTTATACACGGAAATATAGCAACAGCGCGGGTCAAAAAACTGCGCTAGTGCTATATAGCAGTAGCGACCAAATAAAAACCGCGCTACAGACAAAAACTTAGCAGTAGCGCTTGTGGTGGAGAAAGCGCTACTACTAATATTCCCATTAGCAGAATGCTAGGCTACGCATAGCAGTAGCGAGCTTCAGAGAAACGCGCTACTGCTAGAGCAGAGTTAGCAGCGCGTTTCCTGAGAAGAGCGCTACTACTAACGGAAATAAAATAAGATGAAAAACAAATAGAAATTTAAATGAAAATGAAAGAAATAGAAAAAGGAGAAAGGGAAAAATAAAATGTAAAGCAAAATAAACGAAAAAGTGAAAAATCGGAGGAAGGCATAGCAGCAGCGTTTGTCTGTAAGAGGCGCTATAGCTAACGTAGCTGCAGCGCATGTCCTAGACCCCCGCTATAGAAACAGAATAGGAAATTAAAAAAGGAAGAAATTTACATAGCTATAGCAGCAGCGCGTTTTGCAAAAACCGCTATAGCTATCTTAGCTATAGCGCGTTTTGCGAAACGCGCTACCGCTAAGTTTGACTTAGCCAAAAAACCGTTTCCCCCCGGCCACCACTTCCCCCAAATCCCTCAAACCCACCCCTCACACGCGCCGCCGTCTCCCAGATTCACAGTCGCCCCACTTCGCCGCCGACGACGACGCCACCAGAGCCGTGCGCCGTCGACGACACCGGAGCCGCCCCCAACGCCACGGAGCCGCGCGGCCTCGTCAACGCCACCGGAGGAGCCGCCATCGACGCCACCTTCCTCGCCGTCACCGGAGACGCCCCTGCCTCCCTCGCCGTCACCGGAGACGCTCCTGCCTCCCTCGCCACCACTGCCTCCGTCGCCACCACCGGAGCCATCATCTGTAAGCCCCCACCCCTCCTCTCTCTCTCATGCGGTTAGCTAGTTTAATTAGGTTAATTATCTAGGTTAGGGCAAAAATTTAGTTAGGGCATTGACAGAGAAGTAGTTAGGTTAACTAGTTTAATTAGGTTAATTATCTAGGTTAGTGCAAAAACTTAGTTAGGGCTTTGAGAGAGAACTAGTCAGGTTAACTAGTTTAATTAGGTTAATTATCCGTGTTAATTAGTGCAGAAATTTATTTTAGGCTTTGACAGAGAACTAGCTGCGTTAACTAGTTTAATTAGGGTTAATTATCTAGGTAAACTAGATTAACTAACTAGGTTAAATAGGTAGGTTAATTAGGTTCATTGGATTAACAAGCTAGGTTAAGTAGATTGGCAAAGGTTTTTGATTTTTGAGAAGACCACTATTTTTCAAGGAAAAGAATTTAGGCAAATTTTATTTTTCATTGAAGTGGTCATGTTATATCTTTTCATTGAAGTTGTTCGATTGTGCCCAAGTGGCTTTGTTGTTTCCAGGGAATGATGCTGAGTGGCCTATGTTCTGCCGGAATGTTGATTCATTTCTGTTCCGGCAAATTTCAGGTTCTTGATTTGTCCACTTTTTAGCAAAGGTCATGCCGAAATTTCCCATGAATTTCGGCATGACTTGTGCTACAAACTAGGACATATCGAGTGCCCGGGATTTGCCGCACCAGGAAGGAGTCAACATTCCTGCAAAACAATAGTCCTTTTTTATGTCATTATTCATTTTATTAGGTCTAGAATTAATTGACTAGATTTAATCATAGGAAACATGGCTAGCAACGATGAAGGACAGGGTTCTGGTGATTGCGACGACGTCTACCGGGCGGTAGACGAATTTTTTAGCTTTACCGACGATCAACAGATGTTGTTGCTGGGCCCACCGATGGCATCGGGGACTGAGATCGACACGCAAACCGGTGCTGAGACCGACACGCAGACCGGTGCTGAGACTGACACCGGCACTGAGATTCAGACCGGCATCGAGACCGGCGCTGAGACTGGTGCTGCCTCGGGGAGCGGAGCCGGTGTAGAACCGAAAGCAAAGAGGCAACGGGTTCCTAACAAACTCAGGACTACTAGACTGGTGGTCACGGAGGCGGACGACGACAATTTTGAGCCAAAGGCGCCCGAGGAAGCGCGCGCGTGCTACGGCAATCAAATAGGCTGCATCATACGGACAACCGCCACCATCAACGATGAGAATCTAAAGAAGGTAGAAAATATAAGGAGCTCCCTCCTAAAGAAGTTTCACCAGATATTCTTGTTCCCGGGCCGGAATGAGAAGGATTATGAAGATCCAGACAATGACCTGGCAATGAAGAAGATAAACAAACACGCCATGACCAAGTTTAGCAACGCGTTGGCCGCCTGGAAAAATCGAGTGAAAGCAAAGATCAACGATGGGGAACCCTACTCCGAGATTGTAAAGGAAAGTCCGACAATCACGGAAGAGCAGTTTCAAATATTCAAGGAGGCTTGCGAGGCCGAAGCTGCCAAAGAAAAGTCTAAGTACATGAAGGGGCTTCAAAAGAGGAACATTGGGACCCACCACCTCGGAAGCCGTGGTTACGGCGGAAAGAGGTCCAAATGGGCCAAGGAGGATGCGGAAGCCGCGAGTCTGGGCATCCCAGACCCCTTGGCGGATTTCACCGTCCCGCAGGAGCGTGACGTCCTGAGGGCCCGCCACCGTTTGGACCCACTGAAGAAGGTTTATGAGACAACACCGGTCATTACGGAGTTCATGAGACTGCTGGTAATTTTAGTTTCTGATCAATTCGACTGCACACGTTAGTCATATTTGTAAACGATCCTTGTGCCTTTTGCAGAGAGAGCAACACCGGATTGCGGCCGAAAGCGACTCGCCGTCTGAGGCATTGGCGAGGCCCAAGTGGGACACTCCATTCAACCGGGCATTGAACATATTGAAACGACAACCGGTGGATACTCGACCGTCGTATGGACGCGTGCACGGTGTCGGGGACGGCGCCACGTGGAAGAAGTACTACCGTGAGACCACGGAGGAGAAAAAGGAAAGACGGAGGTTAACTGAAGAAAGCATCAACAAGAAGGTTGAGATTGCGGTTGAGAAGAAATCATCTCAGGCAGTCGCAACAGCGGTAGCTTCCACAAAATAGGCGATTGCAGATATATCTACTTCCTTGGTGACGGGCGTTCACACTTGGACAAGGGAAAATCCGAAAAAAATGCAGAGGACTTTCCCCTTGCTGACTTCTTGGCAGCACATGCTCCCGCACCGGCTCCCGCACCGGCTCCCGCACCTGGTCCCGCACCGGCTCCCGCACCGGCTGCCGCACCGGACGTGCTCGGTGGTGCCTCCTCTTTGGCTGAGCTCGACGCCCTCACGGTATCTGCCACACCGGCCCCCTTCAATATAAATGTATAATCTCCCGTTTTCGTTGCCTTTCGGATGTCTCACGTCGCATACTTTTCTTTGCAGGCCGACGAAACCTCGTGCACCATATTGTACACCATCGGCGAAGAGAAGGTGGACGTGGGGAAGGGGACGATAATGGAGCCGAAGGAACCATTGTTCCACAGCCGGTCGATCCCCCCGAATGTCTTTAAGGTTTCCGTGGCCAGTGTCAAACCGGGCCACGAGAATTTGCCTCCTCTAATACTAGTGGGGGATGACGACGAGACCCCGCGGCGGCTTGGTGATTGTTGCAATGGGTGGGTCCTGTTGTGGCCAAAGAGTCTGCTTCGTCTGGAGGCGGCCGGGAGCACACCCACGAGCACGCAGCCTCAGCAAGGTATGAACATCAACACCCCACCTACCCAATTAGCGTCGGGTGTCGGGTTGGGTGATAGCGGACGGGGTAAGCAGGTGGCTCCATTAGAGGCTGATGACATCGCCATGGATGAGGATGAGGATGACGATGGCGCTGAACAGTATGTCTATACTGGCGCCTCCTCAGGGTTTGAGCATCATGAGTCGGTGCCTGAATTACCCTCTCAACGTGTTATTGATGACCATCCGGTGGCAAAGAAGCCTAGGAAGAGAGCGAGGAAAGGCAAAAAAGCTGATTCTATGATCCAGCCGCCTCAGCAGCCTCGGCTTCAGGACCGTGTAGATATCCCCGATGCGAATAAATGGCATATCCCCGGTCGACTAATCCTACCTGAAACAGCGCTACGGGCCAGATTCGGCGATCTAAGGAGACTTCATGACGATGTGCTGCGGGTAGAGAAAGGCCTCATCGCCTCGAAAGATCCAGGACACCCACTCTACGTGGTTAACGTTCCGCAGCAAATGTCGTACGTCAAGGGCTTCCCCGCGGATAAGTTCTTCCTCCGATTCGATTACATATTCGACATGTTTCACGTGAAGAAGCTGGATTTTACTTTTGTCCGCCTTTATGCCTTGCACATGAGCTACATCATTGGGGTTGAGCAGATACGTTTTATCTGTGTCGTTGACCCGTACTGCATGCATGAGGGCTTCTTGGGAGTCTGTGCACAGCATCGTGAATACGCGAGGGATTACATCGTCAGTTTCATGCTCGCCAATAAGGACAAGGAGGCGATTCTCGTGCCTTATCATCCCGTGTAAGTCATCCGCGCTGCTATCCTTCCTTCGATTTCAATAATTCATTTGCACGGTGGAGGCTAATTAATTTGAGGTGTACTTATTTTGCGCAGCAGCGGGCGCGCCGTCCTCATCATCGTCTATCCCCGATTCTCCCACGCTCTTTACTTGGACTCGTCGAAGAACATTCACAAAAAGGATTACACCCACATCAAAGATGTTCTCGACAGTGCTATGTTTTACTACCAAGCAAGGGGTGGAGAGGTTAGGGACAAGAAGAGAAGGGGCGGCAGGGCCGCCTTCAGCCATAAGACTGACTTCTGCTGCATCCAGCAACCAAACGATTCTCTTAATGATGGATTCTATGTCCTACACCACATGCTGGAGTACCGACAGGATCACCAGAACCTTCACATGGCACCGAGATCTAGCGATGCCCATATTCTGCAATGGGCAAAGGACATAGGAGATATCGAGGATCATCGACTTCAAGCTGAGTTCTATAACATCCAGCGCGAACTTGCCCAAATCATCATGAATGAGGTCGTCGGAAAAACAGGGATGTTCCATGCAGAAGGACAAATGTCGCGGGAAGACATCCGAACATGGATAGCCTCTCAGCGTCTCGACATGAAGCCTTTCACTAAGCTCGATGACTATCTCCCTGACTTGGATGGATGGCACGACATGATGGAGTGATTGTCGATATATGACAATGTGTCCGTTTAGTCCATACTTTCTTTTATGACAAAACTTTGAGTTATGCACAGTGAAACTTTATTTGTGATGTAATTAAACCGCCCTCCTCCTCGACTAGCGAAAATCACTCTAGTTAGGTCATTTTGGGTATGATGAGCTTTGTTATTTATGCTTATGATATGTTGTTTCTATTTTTGCCAAGTCTGTCTCTTTGTGTTGCTCAACTATATATGTTGCATATCATCGACTCATGTGATGATGCAGGTGCATAGATCATAAATGACGAAGAAGTGCTACGCCAGGAGTATATATACGACAAGTGGCCGGAGTGCCAGGCCCATGTGTACCGGTTTTCGGTTTCCGAGCGACACGCAGTACTTAGTTTAGGTTCACGCTAATGCGAGAGAGGGATACAAACTCATGTACTCAAAGTGATAGCTATTCTTGTGTATATCATTGTTTAGATGGATGACGATGTATTTGCAAGTAATCGAGACTTGTATCGCTATTTTCGAGATTGATGACGAGAGACCACTTTGTGTTGGATGATGATTATGATGATGACATGATTTGATGAGACTAATTGTATGTATATGCTATGATTACATTTGTATGTGGATGATATGCTAAAGACTATTGTATAAAGCCTATTCAAATACAAAACAAATAAAAAACAAATCTGCAGGAAAAAAAACTAATAAAACTAGTAGTAGCGAGGGGGTGATTTAGCAGTAGCGCCTACTTACCAGTAGCGCTTCCCTGTAAACGGCGCTGCAGATAATATCAGTAGCGTCCTTTTCTAAAGAGCGCTGCAGCTATTCATGTGTAGCAGTAGCGTGGGTCAACACGCGCTACTGCTATACGTTAGCTGTAGCGCCTTATTAGTAGCGCCGGTACCCGCGCTACTGAGAGGGCCAAAACCCGCGCTGCTGCTAGGCTTTTCCCTAGTAGTGACTATGTGTTATGATCCGGCAACCCCGAAGTGACAATAATCGGGACCACTCCCGGTGATGGCCATAGTTTGAGGAGTTCATGTATTCACTATGTGCTAATGCTTTGTTCCGGTTCTCTATTAGAAGGAGGCCTTAATATCCCTTAGTTTCCAATTGGACCCCGCTGCCACGGGAGGGTAGGACAAAAGATGTCATGCAAGTTCTTTTCCATAAGCATGTATGACTATATACGGAATACATGCCTACATTACATTGATGAATTGGAGCTAGTTCTGTGTCACCCTATGTTATAACTGTTACATGATAAACCGCATCCGGCATAATTATCCATCACTGATCCGGTGCCTACGAGTTTTCCATATACTGGTTTACACTTATTTACTTTTCCCTTGCTACTATTACAATCTCTACAAAATACCAAAAACATTACTTTTACTGTCTTTACTTTTGTTACCGTTACCACCACTATCATATTACTTTCCTACTAAACACTTTGCTGCAGATACTAAGTTTCCAGGTGTGGTTGAATTGACAACTCAGCTGCTAATACTTGGGAATATTCTTTGGCACCCCTTGTGTCGAATCAATAAATTTGGGTTGAATATTAAGGCCTCCTTTTAATAGAGTACCGGAACAAAGCATTAGCACATAGTGAATACATGAAGTTCTCAAACTATGGTCATCACCAGGAGTGGTCCCGATTATTGTCACTTCGGGGTTGCCGGATCATAACACATAGTAGGTGACTATAGACTTGCAAGATAGGATCAAGAAGTCACATATATTCATGAAAACATAATAGGTTCAGATCTGAAATCATGGCACTCGGGCCCTAGTGAAAAGCAATAAGCATAGCAAAGTCATAGCAACATCAATCTCAGAACATAGTGGATACTAGGGATCAAACCCTAACAAAACTAACTCGATTACATGATAAATCTCATCCAACCCATCACCGTCCAGCAAGCCTATGATGGAATTACTCACGCACGGCAGTGAGCATCATGAAATTGGTGATGGAGGATGGTTGATGATGACGACGGCGACGAATCCCCCTCTCCGGAGCCCCGAACGGACTCCAGATCAGCCCTCCCAAGAGAGATTAGGGCTTGGCGGCGGCTCCATATCGTAAAACGCGATGATTTCTTCTCTCTGATTTTTTTTCTCCCCGAAAGCCAATATATGGAGTTGGAGTTGGCGTCGGAGGGCCACCTGGGGGCCCACGATGTAGGGGGGCGCGCCCAGGAGGGGGGGCACCCCCCACCCTCGTGGACAGGGTGTGGGCCCCCTGGTCTTCATCTTTGGATTTTTTATTATTTATTCTACGATATTCCGTGGAGTTTCAGGTCATTCCGAGAACTTTTGTTTTCTGCACATAAAACAACATCATGGGAATTCTGCTGAAAACACCGTCAGTCCGGGTTAGTTCCATTCAAATCATACAAGTTAGAGTCCAAAACAAGGGCAAAAGTGTTTGGAAAAGTACATATGCCGGAGACGTATCAACTCCCCCAAGCTTAAACCCTTGCTTGTCCTCAAGCAATTCAGTTGACAAACTGAAAGAGAAAAAGAAAAACTTTTACAAACCATGTTTGCTCTTGTTGTTGTAAACATGAAAAGCCAGCATTCAAGTTTCAGCAAATATTATGAACTAACATACTAGCAATAACACATAGGTCTCACAATCACTCATATCAATAGCATAATCAGCTAGCGAGCTATAATAACAAAACTCGGATGACAACACTTCCTCAAAATAATCATAACATGATATAACAAAATGGTATCTCGCTAGCCCTTTCTGAGACCGCAAAACATAAATGCAGAGCACCTTTAAAAGATCAAGGACTGACTAAACATTGTAATTCATGGTAAAAGAGATCCAGTAAAGTCATACCCAATATAGACCAATTATAATTAATGCAAATGACAATGTGCTCTCCAGCGGGTGCTTTTAATAAAAAGGATGATGACTCAACATGAAAGTAAATAGATAGGCCCTTCGCAGAGGGAAGCAGGGATTTGTAGAGGTGCCAGAACTCGGTTTTGAAATAGAGATAAATTATATTTTGAGCAGCATACTTTCATTGTCAACATGACAACTAAGAGATGACGATATCTTCCATGCTAAACAAACTATAGGCGGTTCCCAAACAGAATGGTAAAGTTTATACTCCCCCTCCTTCACAAGCATCAATCCATGGCTTGCTCGAAACAACGAGTGCCTCCAACATTCAACGGGTCCCAGGGGGAGTTTTGTTTGCAATTATTTTGATTTAGTTTGCATAAAGCATGGGACTGGGCATCCCGGTGACCAGCCATTTTCTCGTGAATGAGGAGCGGAGTCCACTCCTCTTGAGAATAACCTACCTAACACGGAAGATAAGGGCAGCCCTAGTCGACATATGAGCTATTCGAGCATGCAAAACAGAATGTTTATTTGAAGGTTTAGAGTTTGGCACATACAAATTTACTTGGAACGGCAGGTAAATACCGCATATTGGTAGGTATAGTCGACTCATATGGAACAACTTTGGGGTTTAAGGAGTTTGAATGCACAAGCAGTATTCCCGCTTAGTACAGGTGAAGGCTAGCAAAAGACTGGGAGGCGACCAACTGAGAGAGCAACAACAGTCGTAAAACATGCATTAAAATTAATTTACACTGAATACAAGCATGAGTAGGATATAATCTACCATGAACATAAATATCATGAAGGCTATGTTGATTTGATTCAACTACATGCGTGAACATGTGCCAAGTCTAGTCACTCAATTCATTTAAAGGAGGATACCATCCCATCATACCACATCATAATCATTCTAATAGCATGTTGGCACGCAAGGTAACCATTATAACTCATAGCTAATCAAGCATGGCACAAGCAACTACAATCTCCAAATTTCATTGCAAATATGTTTACCTCATAAAGCTGACTCAGGAACGATGAATCATCATATTTACAAAAACAAGAGAGGTCGAGTTCATACCAGCTTTTCTCATCCCAATAAGTCCATCATATATCATCATTATTGCCTTTCACTTGCACGACCGAACGATGTGTATAATAATAAGAGTGAGCGTGCATTGGACTAAGCTAGAATCTGCAAGCATTCAATTCAAGAGAGAAGACAAGTAATATGGGCTCTAAGTTAAATAAACAATCATGCATATAAGAGCCACTAAGCAATTTAATCATGGTCTTCTACTGACCCCCAAAGAAAAGAAAAGAAATAAAAACTATTTACACGGGAAAGCTCCCAACAAGCAAAAGAAGAACGGGAAATATTTTTGGGTTTTTTTTAATTACTACAGCAAAGAAATAAACCACTACTAACAATTTTTTTTTGTTTTTTCTTAAGGTTTATTAAACACACAGGAAGAAAGCAGGAAAAAGAAAATAAACTAGCATGGATATTACGGTGAAAGAGTATGAGCATCGACATCTAGCAATGAGTGTGTGTGAACATGAATGTAATGTCGGTGAGAAATACGTACTCCCCCAAGCTTAGGCTTTTGGCCTAAGTTGGTCTATTGCCAAGGATAGCCTGGCGGATACCCGCAGGTGTAGCTGGGGTCATACTGCGATGCAGCGGCTATCACCGCCTGAGCTGTAGCGTGGCGTCGAGCAGCCTCCGCTCTCCTCTCGTACTCATCTGCCTCCTCTCGTACTCATGCCGTTTGTTAAAGATTAATCGATATTGGAGAGGTAGTTCAGTCCTCTCAACAAACTGGTGGGAAACCATAGAATCAAAATCTAAGTAAGTAGGGGGTAACTCCATATCACCCTCACGAATGTCTATCTCAAGAAAATTAGCTAAGCGGGTTGCATAAATTCCTCCAAAGAAATCTCTGTTATGTCTATTATGATGCAACCTGCGAGCTACAGTGGCTCCCGTATGATAAGATTGGTCTCCTAACACAGCACTTCTGAGAATGCTGAGATCAGGGACACACATGTGACATGCTTCATCCTTATCATTTATGCATCTACCTATGAAGAGAGCAAAATAATGTATAGCAGGAAAGTGAATGCTCCCTATAGTGGCTTGTGTTATATCTCTAGATTCCCCCACAGTTATTCTAGCAAGAAAGTCTCTATATTCAGATTTAGGAGGATCCTTGACACTACCCCAAGATGGAAGTTTGCAAGCAGAAGTAAAATCCTCTAAGTCCATGGTATAAGATTTGTCATAAAGGTCAAACATGACTGAAGGAGAATTACGTGAAGATGAAAACTCAAACCTCCTCACAAATGAACTTGTGAGATCATGATACTGGGGGCATTTGTCAGCTTCGAAGTCCTCGAGACCGGCGTTACGCAAATATGCGCTAAATTCTTCTTTGATTCCTGCTTGATTCATAAAATTTTCCGAAGGCCATTCACAGGGCCTCACAGGAGCGTCTCTTGGTGGTTCCTCGTCGCATCACGCATTGCAAGCCTGGGACCTTGCTTCCTTGAAGAACCACCTTGGAACATCTTCCTAAACATATTGTTTCCTCTGAAAAATTTCTGAAATTTTTAGTAACTTCAAATAAAAGTGAACCAACTTCAATAAAATTGATAGCAACAACTCCCACAAGTGCCTAGAGCCTACATAAAGCATTATAACTACTTGGAACCATATAAATTTGACATGCAAGCTCAAGAACATGGTCACCTATGCAGCACAAATTTGCAATGAATAAAGCACTAAAACAAAAACTAATTGGACCAATGGAGGAGTCACATACCAAGGAACAATCTCCCCAAGCAGTTTTGCGAGAGGTGCTTTGAGCAAGAAGATCGAAAATCACAGCAACGGGGGCTGGAACTCGTGCTTGAGTTGGTTTTTCGTGTTTGTGTGAGGCAGAGGAAGAAGATAGGTGCAGGGATAAGTGGAGGAGGACCACCGTGGGCCCACGAGGCAGGGGGGCGTCCTCCACCCTCGTGGACAGGTGGCAGCTCCCCCCGCGGTAATTTTTGCACAGTAAATCCTCAAATATTCCCGAAAAAATCATATTAAATTGGCATGGCATTCTGAGGACTTTTATTTTCGAGATATTTTTATATTGCACGGATAAGTCAGGAGACAGACAGAAAAACATTATTTTACTTTATTTCTACTAAATAACAGAAACTATAAAGAGGGTACAGAAGGTTGTGCTTCTAGTTTCATCCATCTCGTAATCATCGAAATGAACCGACTAACAAGGTTGATCAAGTCTTGTTAACAAACACATTCCGAATAATCACGGAACCGGAGAAATTTTGAATAACACTAAGTTACCTCAACGGGGATATGAAAATCCCCAACAATAAGAATATCATGCTTTTTCTTGACAGTAGGGAGAGGAAATTCAAAACCTCCAAATATAATCGATGGAATTTTTCCAATAGAGTTGATACTATAAACTTGAGGTTGTTTCCTCGGAAAGTGTACCGTGTGCTCATTGCCATTAACATGAAAAGTGACAGTGCCTTTGTTGCAATCAATAATAGCCCATGCAGTATTAAGGAAAGGTCTTCCAAGAATAATAGACATACTATCATCCTCGGGAATATCAAGAATAACAAAGTCTGTTAAAATAGTAACGTTTGCAACCACAACAGGCACATCCTCACAAATACCGACAGGTATAGCAGTTGATTTATCAGCCATTTGCAAAGATATTTCAGTAGGTGTCAACTTATTCAAGTCAAGTCTACGATATAAAGAGAGAGGCATAACACTAACACCGGCTCCAAGATCACATAAAGCAGTTTTAACATAATTTCTCTTAATGGAGCATGGTATAGTAGGTACTCCTGGATCTCCAAGTTTCTTTGGTATTCCACCCTTAAAAGTATAATTAGCAAGCATGGTGGAAATTTTAGCTTCCGGTATCTTTCTTTTATTAGTAATGATATCCTTCATATACTTAGCATAAGGATTTGTTTTGAGCACATCAGTTAATCGCATACGCAAAAAGATAGGTCTAATCATTTCAGCAAAGCGCTCAAAATTCTCATCATCCTTTTTCTTGGAATGTTTCGGAGGAAAAGGCATGGGTTTCTGAACCCATGGTTCCCTTTCTTTCCCATGTTTCCTAGCAACGAAGTCTCTTTTATCATAACGTTGATTCTTTGATTGTGGGTTATCAAGATCAACAGCAGGTTCAGTTTCTACATCATTATCATTACTAGGTTGAGCATCAACATGAACATTATCATTAACATTATCACTCGGTTCATGTTCATCACCTGATTGTGTTTCAGCATCAGAAATAGAGATATCATTTGGATTCTCAGGTGGTTCAGCAATAGGTTCACTAGAAGTTTGCAAAGTCCTATCATTTTTCTTTTTCTTCCTTTTAGAAGAACTAGGTACATCAATATTATTTCTCTGAGAATCTTGCTCGATTCTCTTAGGGTGGCCTTCAGGATACAAAGGTTCCTGAGTCATTCTACCAGTTCTAGTAGCCACTCTAACAGCATAATCATTTTTCTTACTATTCATTTCATCAAGCACTTCTTTCTGAGCTTTAAGTACTAGTTCTACTTGAGTGGTAACCATAGAAGCATGTTTGCTGACAAGTTTAAGTTCACCTCTAATATTAGCCATATAATCACCCAAGCGTTTAATCATAAAGGTATTCTGTTTTAATTGTCTACCAAAATAAGCATTAAAGTCATCTTGCTTAAACATAAAGTCATCAAACTCATCCAAGCACTGACTAGCAATTTTAGTAGGAGGGACTTCAACTTTATCATATCTATAGAGAGAATTTACCTTTACTACCTGTGTCGGGATATTGGGATCAGGAGGTTCTTCAGTGAATAAGGAATTGAGATCATATACTTCTTCAACAGGAGGTAAATTAAGACCGTGTATTTCTTCAATAGGAGGTAAAATCTTAACATCTTCAGTTTTAATACCTTTTTCTTTCATAGATTTCTTTGCCTCTTGCATATCTTCGGGACTGAGAAATAGAACACCTCTCTTCTTCGGAGTTGGTTTAGGAATAGGCTCAGTAATAGGCTCTGGAGCTGGCTCGGGAGTTAGCTCGGGAGGTGGCTCAGGAGGTGCCCAATTATTTTCATTTGTCAACATATTATTCAATAGAATTTCAGCTTCATCCGGTGTTCTTTCCCTGAAAAGAGAACCAACACAACTATCCAGGTAATCTCTGGAAGCATCAGTTAGTCCATTATAAAAAATATCAAGTATTTCAGGTTTCTTAAGAGGATGATCAGGCAAAGCATTAAGTAACTTGAGAAGCCTCCCCCAAGCTTGTGGGAGACTCTCTTCTTCAATTTGCACGAAGTTGTATATTTCCCTCAAAGCAGCTTGTTTCTTATGAGAAGGAAAATATTTAGCAAAGAAGTAATAAATCATATCCTGGGGACTACGCACACAACCAGGATCAAGAGAATTAAACCATATCTTAGCATCACCCTTTAATGAGAACGGAAATATTTTGAGTAAGTAAAGGTAGTGCGATCTCTCATCATTAGTAAACAAGGCGGCTATATCATTTAACTTAGTAAGATGTACCACAACAGTTTCAGATTCATAGCCATAGAAAGGATCAGATTCAACCAAAGTAATTATATCTGGATCAACAGAAAATTCATAATAATCCTTATCGGGAACACAAATAGGTGAAGTAGCAAAAGCAGGGTTGGGTCTCATTCTATCTCTCAGAGATTCTTTACTCCATTTAACTAGCAACCTCTTAAGTTCGTATCTATCCTGGCAAGCAGAAATAGCTGCAGAAGATTCCGCATCAAAAAGATAACCCTCAGGAATAGCAGGCATATTTTCATCATCACTCTCATCATCGTATTCAGATTCAATAATTTCTCTTTCTCTAGACCTAGAAATCTGTTCATCAAGAAATTTACCAAGGGGCACAGTATTTTCAAGCATAGAAGTAATTTCATCATAAGTATCATGCATAGCAGAAGTGGCATCATCAATAACATGCGACATATCAGAATTCATAGCAGTAGCAGGTTTAGGTATCGCAAGCTTACTTATAACGGAAGAAGAATCTAGTGCAGAGCTAGATGGCAGTTCCTTACCTCCCCTCGTAGTTGAGGGCAAAATAGTAGTTCGATCGTCTTTCAAGTTCTTCATAGTGTCCAGCAGATATAAATCCCAAGTGACTCAAAGAATAGAGCTATGGTCCCCGGCAACGGCGCCAGAAAAAGGTCTTGATAGCCCACAAGTATAGGCGATCGCAACAGTTTTCGAGGGTAGAGTATTCAACCCAAATTTATTGATTCGACACAAGGGGAGCCAAAGAATATTCTCAAGTATTAGCAGCTGAGTTGGCAATTCAACCACACCTGGAAACTTAGTATCTGCAGCAAAGTTTTTAGTAGCAAAGTAATATGATAGTGGTGGTAACGGAAACAAAAGTAAAGATAGAAAAGTAATGTTTTTGGTATTTTGTAGTGATTGTAACAGTAGCAACGGAAAAGTAAATAAGCGAGAACCAATATATGGAAAACTCATAGGCACCGGATTAGTGATGGATAATTATGCCAGATGCGGTTCATCATGTAACAGTCATAACATAGGGTGACACGGAACTAGCTCCAATTCATCAATGTAATGTAGGCATGTATTCCGTATATAGTCATACGTGCTTATGGAAAAGAACTTGCATGACATCTTTTGTCCTACCCTCCCGTGGCAGCGGGGTCCTATTGGAAACTAAGGGATATTAAGGCCTCCTTTTAATAGAGAACCGGAACAAAGCATTAGCACATAGTGAATACATGAACTCCTCAAACTATGGTCATCACCGGGAGTGGTCCCGATTATTGTCACTTCGGGGTTACCGGATCATAACACATAGTAGGTGACTATAGACTTGCAAGATAGGATCAAGAACTCACATATACTCATGGAAACATAATAGGTTCAGATCTGAAATAATGGCACTCGGGCTTTAGTGACAAGCATTAAGCATAGCGAAGTCATAGCAACATCAATCTCAGAACATAGTGGATACTAGGGATCAAACCCTAACAAAACTAACTCGATTACATGATAAATCTCATCCAACCCATCACCGTCCAGCAAGCCTACGATGGAATTACTCACGCACGGCGGTGAGCATCATGAAATTGGTGATGGAGGATGGTTGATGATGACGACGGCGACGAATCCCCCTCTCCGGAGCCCCAAACGGACTCCAGATCAGCCCTCCCGAGAGAGATTAGGGCTTGGCAGCGGCTCCGAATTGTAAAACGCGATGATTTCTTCTCTTTGAATTTTTTCTCCCCGAAAGCCAATATATGGAGTTGGAGTTGGCGTCGGAGGGCCACCAGGGGGCCCACGAGGTAGGGGGTGCGCCCAGGAGGGGGGGGCGCCCCCCACCCTCGTGGACAGGGTGTGGTCCCCCTTGTCTTCATCTTTGGCGAGGATTTTTTATTATTTATTCTAAGATATTCCGTGGAGTTTTAGGTCATTTCGATAGCTTTTGTTTTCTGCACATAAAACAACACCATGGCAATTCTGTTGAAAACAGCATCAGTCCGGGTTAGGTCCATTCAAATCATACAAGTTAGAGTCCAAAATAAGGGCAAAAGTGTTTGGAAAAGTAGATACGACGGAGACGTATCAACTCCCCCAAGCTTAAACCCTTGCTTGTCCTCAAGCAATTCAGTTGACAAACTGAAAGAGAAAAAGAAAAACTTTTACAAACTCTGTTTGCTCTTGTTGTTGTAAACATGAAAAGCCAACATTCAAGTTTCAGCAATTATTATGAACTAACCATACTCACAATAACACGTAGGTCTCACAATTACTCATATCAACAGCATAATCAGCTAGCGAGCCATAATAATAAAACTCGGATGACAACACTTTCTCAAAATAATCATAACATGATATAACAAAATGGTATCTCACTAGCCCTTTCTGAACAGGGTGTGGGCCCCCTGGTCTTCATCTTTGGCGAGGATTTTTTTATTATTTATTCTAAGATATTCCATGGAGTTTCAGGTCATTCCGAGAACTTTTGTTTTCTGCACATAAAACAACACCATGGTAATTCTGCTGAAAACAGCGTCAGTCCGGGTTAGTTCCATTCAAATCATACAAGTTAGAGTCCAAAACAAGGGCAAAAGTGTTTGGAAAAGTAGATACGCCGGAGACGTATCACGGCCCAGCTAGCCGCCTCCTCTGCATCGAGCGAGTGCATGAAAGAGATCGCCGGGGGATGAACCATCAGGGCATCACCCACCATAATATTGGTGTCCATGGCGAGCTTATATAGCTCCGGGTGAGATTGCCACAACGGCAACTGGCCCACCAGTAATCGAGCAAAAACCATGTGGCCATGCCATTGTTAACGGAGAACTGATCCCCAACTGAGAAGACTGGCCTCACCGCTTGAATCCCGTTCCAAACGCCGAGCCGTTGGGTTTAGCCTTGAACAAGTTACCATCTGGGAAGTACTTAGCCCGGAGGATGTCCGCCCAGAGTCCCGACTCGTTTTGGGCAAGGCGCCACCACCACTTGGTGAGCAGGGCTACATTCATGAGGTTGGAGTTAGTAATCCCCAAGCCTCCGAATTTTTTGGGCCTACACACCGTAGCCCACTTCACTAAGTGATATTTGCGCTTGATACCGGTTCCTTCCCGAAAGAACCGAGAGCGCGGGATGTCAAGTTTCGCATGTACCCCATCCGCAAGAAGGAACATACCCATTGTAAATAGGGGAAGAGAGGATAGGCTTGAATTGGTGAGGATCAGCCTAGCCACCGAAGACATGAACCTACCTCTCCAAGGGCTCACTCGGTTGGCCACTTTGCCATAAAGTGGCTCCCATTCTACTATGGATAGTTTCTTATAAGAGATCGGGAGGCCAAGGTATTTAATCGGAAAGCCCCCAAGCTTGTAATTTAGGAGGTTGGCAACCCGGATGCTTTCGTGATCATCCATCCCGATGGTGATCGCTTCACTCTTAAGGAAGTTGATCTTCAGCCCCGACAAAATCTCAAAGGTGATGAGCAGGAGCTTGATCGAGGCGATACTAAGATCATCGGGTTCGAAAATTAACATCGTAAGTGTGTAGCCCCGCCTGGGATGAGGTGGAGAACGAGCCCATGTATGTGACCCGCTGCTCGTGCTTTATTGATCATGGCCGCAAGGGCGTCCGCAACAAAGTTGAAAATAAGCGGCAAGCTCGGGTCTCCCTGCCGGAGGCCACGCTTGTTGCGGAAGAATTTGCCCATTGTACCATTGATGGTCACCGCCATATACCCACTACATACGAGGTGCATGATGTGGTGCACAAAACCTGCCTCGTAGCCCTTTTTGAGGAGGACCTCCCACACGAAATCCCAGTTCACCCGGTCGTATGCTTTCTCGAAATCTAACTTAAGGAGCACGCCATGTGCCTTGGTGCGTTCGACCTCATGCACAATTTCCAGAAGTGCAACTTGGCCCTCGAGAATGTTATGATGTTTGAGAAAACTGGTCTGGCTTTTGCTAACAACTCGTTGCGCAATCGGAGCCAAACGCGAGGTGTACGCTTTCGCACAAATTTTGAACGGAAAATTGATGAGGGTAATTGGTCTAGACAGCTTAATGTTGTCCGCACTTTTAACCTTAGGGATTAAGCTAATTGCCCCGTAGTTGAGGCGCGACAAGTCTACCGTACCCAACGCAAAACCATTGACAATCTCGTAGAAAAGATGTTTAAGACAAGGTCAGAACTTCTTGAAGAACTCCACCGGCCACCCATCCGGGCCGGGCTCCGTGTCCATTTTCATGTCAGCTAGGGCCTTGTCAATCTCTTCCGGCAAGAAGGACAAAACGAGCCCTTCGTTTTCTTCTTGCGACACCCCCGCTCCGTTGGATCCCACAAATCCTCCCGCAGGCAAAGAGGCTTATCCTCGGGCGTCCCCAAAAGGCCCACAAAAAACTCGTATATGTGGGAAACTATGTCCTCTTGGGTCAGCAAGAGACCGTTATCGGATTGAAGGCGCAATATGGAGAACTTGCGTTTTCGGCCATTAGCATAGGCGTGGAAGTATCCAGTGTTTGCGTCCCCTTTCGTCACCCATTTGACGCCGCCTCTATGGCGCCAATATTCTTCCTCCGCTCGCAAGATTGCGAGGACTTGGTTTTCCAGCACATATCTGTGAACCACTCCCCCTCTGAGAAGGGACGATGATCAGCCTGGGCATCGAGCGAAGCAATTTCGTCGACAATCCTAACCCACTCCCTCTTGGACTCGCTTCCATGATTGGCCCCCAACCCACGAAGGAAAGCCCGAAGCTTGCCGGCCGCCACGGTCCAGCATTCTGTCGGGCCGCGTTGCGGGCCAAGATGTGCTTGGATGAGCATCCAACGGTCGATCACCATTTGAGCGAACCCTTCTGATTCGAACCACGCCGTTTCAAAATAGAATCTAGGGCTACGTCTGATGTAATCCTCCCCTGAGGATAGGATCAGAGGGACGTGGTCCGAACCTATGCGTGTTTCCGCCACGAGCGAGCAGAGAGGACAGAGCACCTCCCACTGGGGGTGAAGAAAACCCGATCTAGCACGCTACAGACCGGCTGCAACTATTTGTTTGTCCAGGTAAACCTAGCATCGGTCTGAGCTGCTTCCCGTAGCGCAGCGGCCGTAATGGTGTTATTGAACAGGGACACCCTAGTCCAGTCAATATTAGCGTTATTCTTGACTGCCCCGAGCGGATCAAGTTGAAATCGCCCCCAACAATCACCGGCGTGTTGGCAGCCTGTTAGCCCCCCACTAAATTTGTTAGTTCTAGAAGGAAATCACTCGGTCGGGAGTGATCCGCTGGTCCATAAACGCAAACGATGACCCACGACTGTCCAGATACCTGGTGTTTAATGGTAGCAGCAAGAAAATACACACCACACTCCCAATTCATTACATCACATACATCGCGGTTACAACCCATCAAAATACCGCCCGAGTGGCCAACAGAGGGTGCCCAGTGCCAATCAAAGCGCTGCAACGGATCGTAAGCGAGGAGCTCTCTAAAAAAGTTTGTTATAATCGTTTGCCTCCACTCCCTCCACAATACGCAAAAACAATAGTTTTTCCATGCGAAAACGGCGACGAAACCATGGATCATCCAGGAAAGCAGGTGTGGAAGCAAAGTAGTCATTGTGCAATAGCTTTGCTCCGGACACTCTGTCCCGGTTGATCACTCTTCTCCCTTTCATTGAGCCCTTGAAGTTGAGAATATGCTTCACTTGACAGTCCATTTCCTCTTGCATGCTCATGAGCATGATCATGTCCACTTCTTCGTTCGAATCCGACGAATCGAAGAACTCATCTTGAATCATCTGGTCAAGCTCCATCGGTCCATACTCCTCGACCGACGAAGCATCGGAATCCATCATTTACCTAACAAAATCACAACAATTCCAGTCGGTCAATGTGTCAAACACATCAAGCGCAAGGCGGAGCCGGAGAATTGTCGGGCATACCACGGTGGCGTCCGGGCCAGCGACAACGTCCCCCACACGAGGACGGGGGCGCTCTTCCGGAGCTGGCGGCGAAGAGCCAGGGAACGGCTGTGGAGCGGGCGCAGCGGCGGAGCTGCGAGCCGGACGGCGTGGAGGAGGAAGAACAGAGCAAAGAGCAAATGGATCTGGCATCTCGGGGGGGGGGGGGGGGGGATTTGGTGCAATTTGAGGTGGTCGGGTTGTCGGGTCCGACGTGGCGGGTGCCCCCATATCCGCCCCATATTTTGGCTGGATATGGGGGGTGCCGGTAAGCCCGGACGTTTGAGGGCCGTTTGAGAGGCCCATCTGGATTAAAAAATCATGATCGACAACAATCAGACGGTCTGCCCGGGCGTATGAGGCGGGTTTGAGAGGTCCGGTTGTAGATGCTCTTACAAAAAGACATAGGAGAAATAAGACCAGCGCTCACGCGCGCCCCAAGCAGGTCGCGGGCTAGCGGAGTTCGTTCGATCAGACGCTCCCTTCGCTCGCTCGGCTGCTCGCTACGCAATATTCTTCTTTCGTTTTATTTTTGTCGGACACCCGTCAACCGTTAACTTTCAAAAAAAATCCGAAAACAACTAGAAAAATTCTAAAATATCATGAACTAAAAAAATTTCATGGATTTAGGAAAAAAATCACAAACTTCAAAAAAGCTCATCTACTTTTTAAAAAGGTCATCGAATTGGAAAAATTCATGGATTTTGAAAAAAAATGTTCATCAGTTTCGAAAAAAGTTCAACAATTTGAAAAAACTTCATCCATTTTTCAAAAAAAATGAATTTTATAAAACTGTCATCAATTTAGAAAATATTCACAAATTAGATAAACAAAGTTTACGAATATGAATAAAATCATAATTTCTAAAAAAAATTAAAAACTTCATGAATTTGAATAAGTTAGTGGATTTTGAAAACAAATCACGAACTAAAAAAAGTGCATAGATTTTAAAAAAGAAATCATGATTTTAAGAGAACCCAGAAAAGGAAAAAGAACAAGAAAAAAGAAATCCAAATAAAAACATCGGGAAAATGGCCAGTGAATTGGGAAAAAACAAAGAAAGTAATAAAAGGAAACAAAAAGGTAAATTTGCACAAGCGGTAAGCTAGCATAATGGTTACTACGGTTCCTTTCGGCGTTGAGGGTATGACTTCGAACCCCTTTTCGCCGCACCATTTTGGGAAGTAGAAAAAACAAGGTATATGGGCTGGCCCAGAGTGACGTGTGGGTATGCGCCCGATTGCAGAAAGACTTGTAACGGGTGCAGAAGGCGTCATTTAGGAAATACGTACTTCCAGCAGCAGCAACAACAACGGCAAGCGAGCGGGGGGCGGGGCTAATGAGCGGACCAACGCATGGCCCAACGGGTAAGCCTACTATGTTGCAGCCCATGTAGGCACTGTAGAGAAGGGGAGCTCCTATCTGCCGCAAACTGTGGTAGAATGTCGAGGGCACGCACAGGGCGGTGCCCTGACTGGGCCGGCCCATGTGGCTGCGAAGAAACTACAGCGATCGCAAAAAATAATTCACCAAGCAGGATTCTATCGCAAGACCAACTGCTTCACGATGAGTACTCATACCACTTGCGCTGGCGAGCTAGGTGTTTTAATAGACAGCGCAAATACTTAAGAACCGAATCAAGCGCCGATACGAACGTTTTTCAAATTTTGAACACGAAATATTTTTTTGGAAAAAAAAGTGAATTCCGTATGAAACCGCGAATACTTTCTGAAATTTATATATTTGTAAAAACTCAAACATTTCGGAAAACACAAACAATTTCTGGAAATGGAAACAATTTTTAAACTCCCCCAAAATATTGAAAAAACAAACATTTTTTAGAAAACTAGAACATTTTTTGAATGTCAAAACAGTTTATGGATACGCGAACATTTTTAAAAAATGTGATTTTTTTCTGAAACTCCCGAAAAAATTGAAAACACTAAGAAAATTGAAATTCCCGAACAAAATTTGAAAACATAAAAATAATTGAAACTCCAGAACAAAATTAGAAACACGAACATTTTTAGAAATTTGTGAGCAATTTTTTAAATCCTAGAACAACATTCGAAAACAGGAACATTTTTTAAACTCCCGAACAAATTTTTAAAACCCATTTTTTAATAAAATTTGAGACAATTTTCGAAATACTGATCAAAATTTGAGAATAGTGAAATTTTGAACAAATTTTGAATTTATGAACAATTTTTGAAAAGCACGAATGTTTTTTTCGAGAAAACGAACATTTTCTGAATTTCTGAATAAATTTGAACATTTTTTAAAAATTTTGAACAATATATGATAAATGCAAACATTTTTTTTGAAATTTAAGAACATTTTTTGAAAAACACAAAAAAGGAAAGAAGAAAGAGAAAAGAACACGAAAAAGGAGAGAAAAGATAAAACAAACAGGAAAAAGGAAAGAAAGAAAAACGAAAAAAAGGGGGGAAACCGGTTTAGGAACCTACTAGAAGGTTCCCAAAACCGGTAAAAACCAACTGGAACCTTCCAACAGGTTCCCAAAACCGGGATTGCTGGAACACTGAGGAAGACTCTGCGATTGCCCGACATTTTCACGGAGAGTGCGTCGTATAGGAAATTCCATAGAGAAGCTCCCCGCTGAGGCACACCCCGAATTTGCATCCAAAAGCTTCATCGGGAAGAAGAGCTAACATTGCCATGATCTCACAAGAAGAGATCAGAGTTCAAGTTGTAGCTACACGGCTACACTCTCATGTTCTTCTTTTTTTTCGGGTGATCACTCCTGTTCTTCTTCACAAGATCAATCTAGAATTTATTTTTTAGTTTAGAAAATCTCGGATTTCTGGGTTTTTTAGATCTTCTGGGATTTCTGTTGAGAGGGAAGGAGTGTCGACCACAAAAATGTCGATTCAACGATGTGAGAGATTGGATTCTCAAAAAAAAAACGAGAGCAACTAATTAACAAGCGCTCCTTCGAGAGCCTCGCAACGATCAGCGCCACTCGGCGCGCTCTCAGCCATTTGCAACGTGTCGCGTTCTGGGCGTTCCCTCCGGATTTTTTTATTTTTTTTCCACTCGTTTTCTGCTTTTTAACGGTTTTTTCTCGGTTTTGGTTTTCCGCCTGTCTTCCTTAGCTTTTCGATCAAAAAAAATTTAAAAAAATTGCGCAAAAAAGTGTTTTTTTCTTTCACGAGAGTCGCGGTTTTGCTTTCGCGAGAGTTGTGCCCGTGCCTCTCGGAAACGGAAAAAAACACGTTTTCTCTTTTTTTTTTGTTTCGCGAGAGTCACGGTTTTGCTTTCACGAGAGGCATGGTTGTGCTTTCGCGAGAGTCAAGGTCGTGCTCTTAGAAATGAAAAAATGTGTTTTCTGTTTTTTCTGCTTTCGCGAGAGTCACGGTTTTGCTTCCGCGAGAGGCATGGTTGTGCTTTCGCGAGAGTTCCAGCCGTGCCTCTCAGAAATGAAAAAAAAAACATGTTTTCTGTTTTTTTGCTTTCGCGAGAGTCACGGTTTTGCTTCTGCGAGAGGCATGGTTGTGCTTTCACGGGAGGCACGATCGTGCCTCTCGGAAACTGAAAAAAAACGTGTTTGTTTTTTTCTTTCGCGAGAGTCATGGTTTTGCTTCTGCGAGAGACATGGTTGTGCTTTCGAGAGAGTCGCGGCCGTGCCTCCTCGGAAACGGAAAAAAGCGCATTTTCTCTTTTTTTCTTCTTTCGTGAGAGTCATGGTTTTGCTCCCGCGAGAGGCACGGTTGTGATTTTGTGAAAGGCACGGTCGTGCCTCTTTCGGAAAGGGAAAAAACCCGTGCTCCCGGTTCGTTTTTTTCGTCCGGTTTTTTCATGAAAAAAAAGTTTATCAAAATCTATCAATATGGGATCTAGTTTTAAAGATCTCAACGCGAGAAATCCAACAGTGAAAGTGGTTCGAGATTTGAACGCACGATTTAAGAGATAAAACGTTTTGAATAAACGGATCTACGAAAAAAAGGAAAAACTCCCAGGTTGCGACAAGTAGTGCATATGCAGCGCACCACTTGTTGCAACCTGGGGAAATTGGAGTAATCTTTGCAACGAGTATTCCTTGACTAGTGATTTGGAGAAAAATGTCGATTCAACAAGGTGAGAGATTAGCAAGACATATGAGCTTATGGGCGTGGGCGGTCGACAGAAAGCGTTGTGGGCTTTCCTCCCCCAAATCCGAGTGGGCAGTGTCGTCGTCTTCCTCTCATTCGATAGGCCTCCTCGCCGGCGGCGAGCTCGACCACTCCGGCTCCAGAGACGGAGCCTCCACTCCCCATCTCTCTCCAGCATACATAGTCTCCGTGTCCCCCAGCCCCTCCCCTCCCCTTCCCTCCCCACCCCCATACGGCAAAGGCGCGCGCTTGGCAGCGGCGACTACGCACCGTCGGTCTGTCGCCAGATTCCACCCGCCGGTAATTTGCAAATTATTTACCTTTATTATTTCCCTATATATCTTACGCGCGATTAACATCCTTGTCTTAATTTTGAGGTCTAGAATTCCTTCGTCTTCATTTTGAGGATTTGGTCGTGCCATTTCTTCACTGAAGCCTTGCATAAAAATTGAGATGCAAAATATGAAGCCATAGGCAATGACTTCAATGTAGTTTGATGAAACTTTCAGTTTTATCAGCTATTTTCATTTTTGTGTGTGTTTTGGTTTCTTCGATATAGCATATTCTTTTAGTTAGTGAATAAAGTCAGATCATTCCGAAGCGGTGCACGTTCCTCCGTCACCATGATGGCCGCCACATGTATCACCAAGGAGACCGAATTGATCGTCGAGAGGCTGAGGCTTGGTCCTGGTGCTCTAGACCCAGAAGAACCCCTGACCTGAGCACACAGATACGGAAGCTCTGGCCTTAGCTGCATTTCACAAAGTCGTCGTCAGGCTTGCTCTGATGTTGCTCTGCTGGTTCAGAAGGCTACACTGCTGGGCATTACAAAGGACGCTCACACCATGGTTCACAACCTGAGGGAAGGGTATCACGGCTACTACGAGGACAACCTTGGATGTTTTGACAGAGTGGACGGATTTGTCGCTCTTGACGATTAGGTTGCGAGCTATGGTGCTCATGATGATTTTAGGCCAGATTTTGTTGCTCAGCTTGAAGCAGATGCAGAGCACCGTCGCTGGGACAACAAAACAACCTTGTAGAGTCTGAGGAGACGTCGGGGAATGAGAACTCTGGAAAAAAGAAGCAGGAGGAAGGACCGGGGGATGATGAAAACAGAGAAATGAATGATGCCATGAAGTAGGAGCCTGGATCAATCAGGGAAGATGGACAGTGATACGTGCAATCCCTTGAGCTGCAGAATGTATACAATTAATTCCCTTGCAGCTATGGAATAACCCACCGAGATCTTATTTTTCGTCTCATGCATTCCTTGTATAGGATTCTTGATGGCAGTAACATTGATCTGATGTTGTGCCGCGGAGACCATGTCAGAATGATGTGTAACATTTCCTATTTGGTCAGGCCATTACAATAACATAGTGATGATCTGTCATTAGAACATGTTACTATTTTTTCACTCCATATCAGAAGGGTTCCTGATACTGAACGGGGAACATATCGCCTCGCTAGCTGTTCCAGATTGCAGGTTTCTGACTCACCTCACCGTTCAGTTTGCAGAGACTGTTGTCTAGCAGGAATGTTTCTTCCATTTACAGTTTATGTTGCACTAATCTTGTCGATTTAATAATAACTAAAGTAGAGATCGCTAATTGCACAAGACAATCAGAGTGGCGCAGCGGAAGCGTGGTGGGCCCATAACCCACAGGTCCCAGGATCGAAACCTGGCTCTGATACATTTTCACTTTTTATGTCCATTTTTCTTTGTTGGGCTTCGACCGTTTATGGGCTAGTTTTCTTTTAAACTGGGCTTTCCATATTCCTGTTAGGCCCATTTCTTTGTTTCCAATCAATTTTGTCGCTGCTTTTGTCGTACATCATCGGGTTGACTTTGCAGAAATTCTCAAGCCGTGCATTCGCAATAAAAAAAGAAGCTTGTTTTGGTTTCTAAAAAAAAAACTTTGTAAGACTGATGATTGTTAGTGGCCATCGAGGACTTTATCATTTTTATCCTTTCAGCTCCTCCCTCTTCCTAGGATACTGATGTGTACTCCCTCCGTTCCGAATTACTTGTCGCACGTATGAATGTATCTAGATGTATTTTAGTTTTAGATACATCCATTTCAGCGACGAGTAATTTGGAACGGAGGGAGTACAACTTAAGAACGAATTGAGGTAGTGTTAGGCCCAATTCCTACAAGTCTTGTTGTGTATTTATATCTTTTTTCTGGGTTGCTTACCACATTGTGTATTTGTATCTTTTTTCTGGGTTGCTTACCACATGGGCCATGTGGTTGTGTGTATTTATATCGTGTAGGTTAATGTTCACTACACTGCATATGTGCATCGTTGCTATATCTCTTTCTTTATTTTTGGAAAAACCCTTCCCCATAAATTAATTAATTAAAAGGTCTACACAATCATTCATCATAGCCCCATCTATTATCAAAACTGAATTTTGCAATCTCATGTGCCAGCACATTGCCCTGATGATTGATCTTTGTGATCTTGAAATTATTGAAAAGACTCGTGATGCCCAATGATTCCTTCTTCACCAATAGGCAACATGCATGTAAGGTTTCCATTTGCAATGAAGCCACGAAAGAACAATAAACTTCCAAAATAATGTACTACTTGTGAAAGGTGATACCGATATATGCGCAAAGACAATTGTCAAAAAAGGAATCAGACGAAAAATAACAAACTTATTGCTTTTGGCCCAATATACAGCAATTTCGGTCGAGAAGAAAATGTTTACATTTAAAAAAAATCGTGGTGAGCCTGAAGATACAAAGCCACTAATAGCCCCAAACTTTGTTGAATCAGGCAATAATTAATCTCTCCACTCCAAGCCCGTTAGGGACGACGGCATCTGATCGGGTGCTAGACTCGGGGGAAGTTGTTCAGTTCCTCCTGCCGTGCAGGTTCTTGCAGCGTGGCCGCGGGTGCAGGTCCTCACCGTGTGGCGGCACAAGTGCCACCGGCGGTGGCTGAGCATAGACATGGCCGCCGCTACCGCCGCCGCCCCCACTGCTACTGCCGCCCTGGCGTATCGGAGGCCCGGGCGATAGTAGCTAACCTGCGATCGATGTGGTAGAGGCTAAGACAAAGGATTAGGGGATGTTTGGTTGGTGTCCATGCCAGCCCTACCAAAACGAGGGCTTGCCAAGATTTTGGCGATAGATTTGGCCGCCAGGGACTCGCCCACAGGTTGCTGCAGAATCTGAAAGGGTGACCAAATAATTGGCAGGGATCCAAAAAATTTGTTGTGATCCAAACACTTACCAACCCATCGGTCAACGACCAAATAATTGGCAGGCCGGCTCTAGGCTCCAATCCAAACAGCCCCGTAATGTCTAACGAGGGCCACGACAATCCCCTGAAAGTCAGGCCCATCATGTAAGAAAAAATTCAAATACTAAAATGTGGTTCGAAGTGGAAGTTGAACAATAGCGTGCAAAGTTTGATTCAAAGTGGTACTTGTATAAAATAAAATGGCGTTCAAGGTGTCATTGTTGCTGACGCAAATATTTGTGTTGTTTGCCTTCTCCTATATATGAAGGGATATGCTCTAATTGAGTATGAGAACTTTGGGCAATTCCAGGCTGCAATAAGAGAATCAGACGGAACTGAGCTTCTTCCACAGATAGTAAGTGTTGACTGCGCATTTAGTAATGGCCCTGTCAAAGGAAGAACCACATGTATAACATATCCTTTGCTTGCCTTATCGCAATTTGACGGTCGCTTGTAGTATGAGACAATTGTAGGCGTCAGTGTTGGGTTGGCATGTTTGCGCAGACACTGATCACATGCACGGCGAAGTGAATCAAACAAAATGCCCAAAAGCATGTCAATTATGATGATGTATTAATTAGGATGAGAGGTAGTTGTGATTCTCGCGACCTCCTATGTGACGCGCTCTGCGGCAAATTGTCGATACAACCAGCTGAGCTATCAAGCTTCAGTGATTTTAAGACAACACATACTCTTAAGAAACAAACCCCAGCGCAGATTCGAAAAAAAAGTACTGAAATTTCAAACGCAATTTTTGTAAGGCAGCGCAAATCATTAAATGCTGGAAGACATTTTCTGAAAATCATGAACACTTTTTTGAAACGGGAACATTGTTTGTAATTCCAAAACAATATTTTGAAAAGCGAACATTTTTTGAAACTTCCAAAGAAATTTGAAAACACAAACATTCTATGAAACTCCTATAAAATGAAGACATTAAAATTTTAAAATTTTGTAAAAAAATTGAATACAGAAACATTTAGTGAAGTTCCGAGTAACTTTTGATCAACCTTCCGAACAATTTAAAAAAAATAAAATTTGAAAACACGAACTTTTTTAAAATTTGTGAACTGTTTTTGAACTCCTACAAAAATTTGAAAACAAGAACATTTTTTAAAATTCAGAACAAAATTTCGAATTTTTTTGAATGTTTTGAAGAAAAACATACATAACAAAATAAGAAAACATGATCATTTTTTGAGAATTGAGATTTTTTAAAAATGTGAACATTTTTTGAACTCCGGAAAAAATGGAACATTTGTAACAATTTTTGAAACATGAACATCTTTAAAATTTGTGATTGTTTTAGTAATCAGAACATTTTTTGAAAAGTACAGAAAAATTCAAAATAATGGACATTTTTTTGATTTATGAACCAAATTTTAAAACGCAATGATTTTTAAAAAATCTTAAAGAACGTTGATGAAAGAAAATGCAAAATTAAATTGAAATGAAAGGAAAAAACGAAATACAAACAAAATAAAAATAAACAGAAAATGGAAAAGGAGAAAAAAGAAAAAGAAGGAAAACGAAAAAAAACAGAGCAAGAAAAAACCTGTTCAGGAAGCTCCTAGAAGGTTCCCAAAACAGAAAAAAAAACCGGCTTGAAGGTGCCAAAAACCAGGATCGCAGCAATCATCAACGGGCCGGCCCATATCACGCGCTCACTCGGGAAGCCTGTGCGTATCCTCGACAGCTTGACACAACACAACATGCGTCCAATAGGAAATTCCACGAATCTATACCATTTGCTCGTTTAATACTTGTGTCAGTTCTGAAAAAAAAAACAGGAGTATATGTTTTTTTTCCTTTTCCACCACGGGCCTCTTTTGTTCAGTCTGATTAGGCCCCGGAGGTTCAGAACCACATGAGACAACGCAAGTCCAAGTAACAACCAGCCCATGTTTGCATCTTCTGCCAAGTAACAGCCAGTCAATGGATCATGGCCCAAATACTCATAAAAAATGTCGCAAAAAGTCTCCCTCTGCTGCCTATATGGCCGATTCCGCAAATACAGCGATCGGCCATTTTCGACATATATAGAGCTGATATGGTATATATCACTATGTATATCCCATAATGCCCATAAACCCCCGTGGGGGTCATCAAGTGTGTGGCATTACCACCTTCATCTCTGTTGTTCTGCTGCGTTCCTCCGGACCCGAAAAGGGTACCGGCGGGAACCGCTTCCATTTGGTTCAACGGTGGCAGGCTCCAATGGAGATACCAGTAGCCCACAGGAACTGCGGGTACGCCGTCGATTGGGGTCGGATATGATATGTGTGTCGCCATCGCTTTTTCCGTGGATGTTAGGATGGTGTTCATCTGATTGCTTAGCTTAGATACCATGTTTCTGTCAGATGAAGGTGTTTTGATGGTTGATGAAGATCACATAGCTTCATCTTCATCTGTGATCGCCCCGACGCCGCCCGCCGCTCGCCCCTGCCTGCCCCGACGCCGCCCTTGTGAGCACCGCGCGCCCCTGCCGGCCCCGCTGCCGCCGCCGTTGTTTTAGTTATATATATATGCTTTTTTTTACATGTTTTTAGATGTTTTTATATTTTCATATATGTATGTATGTATTTTTTTAGATATATGTATTTTTTATGTATGTTCATATATGTATGCATGTATTTTTTACATGTTTTTTGTATGAATGTATGTATTTTTTCAATTGTAATATGCATGGTGTTTTAAAAATACATTAATTTTAGTACATTAATGTTCTCTGATTTAGTACATTAATTTTAGGTTAGTTTCATTTTTAGAAAAGTTTTATATATTTAGGAAGAAGGAAGAGAAGGAAGGAGGAAAAAGAAGAAAAAAGTTTTATATATGCAAAAGTTACATTTTTAGAAAAGTTTTATATATCTAGCTAGAAAGAAGGAAGAAGAATAAAATGAAGGAGAGGAAAAAGGAAAATAAGAAGAGGAAGAAAGGAGAAGAAGAGGAGAAATAAATAAGAAGAGGAAAAAAGAAGAAAAAGAAGAGGAGAAGAAGAAGAAAGGAATAGAGGAGAAAGAAGAAAAAAATAGAGAATTCTATTTTTTTCTTCTTTCTCCTCTATTCCTTTCTTCTTCTCCTTTTTTTTCTTCTTTTTTTTCTTCGATTGCTTCTCTTCTATTCCTTTCTTCTTCTCCTCTTTTTATTTCTTCTTTTGTCTTCTTATTTTTTATCGGGTATGTCGTTGTCAATATACCCCCTCCCGAGAAACTTCAACACGAGGGGGGGGGGTACTGATACCCCCTCCCCGATAACATTATTTTCCCATGTATATGTATATCGCGTCGTTGTCGATATAACCCCCTCCCAGATAACTTCGACATGAGGGGCGGTCGATATATATACCCCCTCTCGACCGTGATAACTTATACCACGGCAGCACCCCCCTCGGCCCTCTCACTCGACCAAAACTCTCGAGGACACCCAAACCCTAGATAAAAAACGATGTTGGTCTCCTACCCCCTCCCACCGCGCCCCTACCCGACAAACTCTCTCGAGGCCACCCAAATTTACCAAGTTAAAAGAGCGTTGTCATCGAGGCCACCCCAAACCCTTGAAGCGTTGTGTCGAGGCCACCCCAAACCCTTGAAGCGTTGTCTAGGCCACCCCAAACCCTAGAGAAGCAGCGTCGAGGCCACTAACATGATTCCTTATTGTGATTAGCTAGCTAGTTCTACGTTTGCCACTAATATATATCCATTTGTACCATGTTTGAATAATAATTGACATGTTGTAAATATTTGCAGAAACTATGGAGCACTCCCGAGATGAAGCAACATAAGCGATGTTGGGGGACATACTCGCACAAGGAAGTGATGTCGTTGCATCATTTCTCAACGACACCGATGGTCAGGAAGGACTGGGTGAAGAAGAGGGCTATGTTCATGATGGCTCCGGCCCATTAATGCCGGTACAAGAAGAGGGCTATGTTCATGATGGCTCCGGTGACCCAATGGAGGTACAAGAAGGAGACCGTGTTGACTGCTCCGGTGACCGAACCGAGTCCAGCCAGGTATATATATTAGTTAAGCCCGTGCTGACTAGTTAATTGATGCATTCATTGTTTTGGTATATGTACACATATTAATTAACTCTCGTCTTTCTTCCTTTTTCTAGCCCTCCGGATCGAGCACAACTTTGGTAAGGAGACGAGGCCCGAAGAAAAAGTTGAGCTCGGATGAAAGGTTTGAGATCACAGCAATCGTGCCCGACGGCGAATGATTGAACCCATCCGGACAAAGAACGCATTTTCTGCTCAGTGCGGGGTTCTTGTTAGGAACAAGATCCCGATCAGCATCCACCAATGGTATAAGCCTAAGGAGGAAGACCCTGAGGTGTCTTATGTCAATGATATGCAGAAAGATGATCTTTGGACCCAGCTGAAGGCAAATTCCACCCTACCGCCAGAGGAGGATCCGGAGAAGCCAGTTGAAGAGCAATTAATCAAGTCTTGTGCTCTTAAGAAGATGGCAAGCCTATTCAGGAGGTGGAGGAAAGAGCTGAACAAGTTTGTCGACAAAAAAGAGACACCAGAATTCATCGGCAAATATGAGAAGATCAAAGATCACTGGCCCGCATTTGTGGCCCACAAGACATCGGAAAAGAGTAAGAAGATGTTGGCGACAAAGAAGCAAAATGCTGCAAAGAAGCAGTTTCACCATCGCATGGGGTCAGGTGGCTACCTCAAAGTCCGGCCTAAGTGGTCCAAGGCTGAGAATGATCTGCTTGATAAAGGGATCGAACCAGAGACAATGAACTGGCCAGACCATTGCCGGACTTGGTTCTTCAGGACTGGCGGAACCTTGGACCCTGTATCAGGGAAGTGCCGTTGGATGGACGAGCAACTGAAAATACCAGTCAAGATGCTTTGGCACTATATCGATGCAGCGCAGCAAGGGACGTTCATTCCAGACAGGGAGAAGGACGAGCTCACAATGGCCCTCGGGAATCCTGAGCACCCTGGACGGACACGAGGCACGCCAGGCTCCATTCCGTGGAAGGTTGGTTTTCCAGACGCATGGGGTTACAAAACCCAGGAGAGGAGGAAGAAACTGGAGCAGGGCCAACTACAGGCGCTGCACGAAAGGGTAATGGGGCTAGAGGAACGAGAAGCATATCGCAGCAAACGACCTGCCGAAGCTTCCCCCGAAGCTACCCCGCCATCTCAGCGGAGAAGCAGTGTGGCTTCCACCGAGCTGCTTCAGTCGGAGCATGTCTTGACGGCTCCTGCCAGCTATCCCGTGGATGCTATCACGGACAAAATTGCCACATTATGACGCGATGGATGAATTTAAAGGTCAAGGCGGCTGTTGGCTCTGTTTATCCTACTGAACCCGGCGCAACTTTTCACTGCCGGCCGATTCTAGAAGGATATGCTAGGGTGATGGTGTATGAAATAATGGAGGGATTTGAGGACCTCCAACTTGACCACCCTACCGGTGAAGGGGAAACTAGGCTGGGTTCTGCTCTGAAGACTCCATGCCTATGGCGGAAGGAGCTCATCAACCATCCGAACTGGACGCCTCCGCCTCCTCCTCCTCCTCCGACGAGTCAGGGCACTCCGCCTCCTCCGCCGCCTCCTCCTCCGGCGAGTGACGATCAGGGCACTGGGCCTCCATCTCCGGCGCGTGGCGGCACTCCGCCTCCTTCTCTGCCTGCGCCGGCGCGCCCGAGCAGCCAGCAGCCTCCTCCTTCTCCGCCTTGCCAGCAAGGGCGGAAGAGACCCACCGCTACCCCGGCTACTCCGGCGCGTCGTAGTCCTTCTCCTCCGCCTCGTAAGCAATCACGAAAGAAGAATGACGCCGCAGCCGCTCCGTCTGCTCCGGCGTCTAGCAGTACAACCAGAGGCGGGAGGAAATACAGATACGGTCCTCCTCTCAAGCCTCTAGAGCAGTTACCGTACGAGAGGACCGTGGAGGAAAACGCGAAGATCGTGCGGACCCAAGTGGACGACTTCTTTGAAGGGTTGAAAGCAAACAGACATCCACCTCCGGAGGAGAAGATAGATCCGGTGAAAGCAAAGCGCACTCTCGATGCCCTGAGGAAACCAGCAAAGTCTCCGCCGAGAACCAATTATGAGCGCATTACTGAACAGACATATCTCCAAGCGGAGCGGTCGGGAAGTACTGTCAGACATCAAAGGTCAAGAGAACGAGCAACTGCGAAAAAAATTGCCCAGCTCGGCGAACAAGCAAATCAATCGTGCCCCCCGCTCAATGTGTCTAGCGGTGACATCGTCACTAATGCTTCTGGGACGGTGGCCGGTTATGGAAATCTTGCAGATTACCTGCCTAACGATCAACTTCTTGATTTCATGGAGGTGGGCGAACACAGATACGACTACGGGAAGCCTCTCATCAAAGATGAAAAATCTCTAACAACGATGATGCGAAGATTCCGTAATTGGTACATGAAAACTTGTAGAGAGTCTGGGGGGACGAATAGTTTGTATCTGAACATTAAAGAGGAGAACGACCTCGTTGGAACTGATCTGTTGCCTGTTCCATGTGAGGAGTTCTTCGCGTTCTTCAATCAAAAGGCCCTCAATAAATTAACGGTCTTTTGCTACTGTCTGTAAGTACTATTTCTGTCATTAAGTCTCTATATATTGCTCGGCTCTTTCATTGCATGTATTTATAATTAATTATTCTCACTATATTATGCAGATTGAAGATCATCGAGTGCAGAAAACAAGAAGTGTATGATATTGGGTTCATTAACACAAATATCATAGATGAAATTCAGGTTAAAAAGCACGCTGAAGAGGCCGAGGCCAACTTGCTACAATCGTTGATCAAAAATCAAAAGAAAGATACCATACTCTTTCTTACAACTTCAAGTGAGTGTTACTGTCGTGTGCATATTCGGTTTCCCTTATTACTCGAGCGAGGTTATAGTAATGTAATTGATGAGTTATGCATGCGTGCGCAGCTTCCACTATGTTCTTTTGGAGATTAAGCTTGAGCGGGGACTAGTAACTGTCTTAGACTCGAGACGGAAAGATCCCGAAACCTATGCGGACATGACTAAATTGCTCAACAAGTAAGTTCAATCGATCATTATCGCACCATATCAGCAACTTTTTGTTCATTTTCTGATATCTCAAGTAATAATAATTATTTTCTTTGTCTTGCAGGGTTTCAAAACAGTTCACCGCAGAAGCTCCGGGACTGCCGAAGGAGTTGCGATATACATACCCGAAAGTAAGTACTACTGGCTAGCTAGTTGCGCGCATCTCCCGTTGATTCTATAGCTATACTTTCATCAATGCCATTTATAATGCTTCATTATCAGTTTGATTGACCTCTATTTCTCGTAAAGTGCTTGTGGCAGGAACAAGGGAATGATTTCTGTGGATACTACGTGTGCGAGTTCATCTACAACGCGACTTTGAAAAATAAGCGGGGCTCCTCTAAAAGACAATATGAAGTGCATCAGCAATAATATTCACAATTTCATTTTATTACACCATCATTTCTGTTGAGGTTCATTCATATATATGTATTAATTAACCCCCTTCTTCAAATTAGACGTGGCAGATGCGGAATGAACTCCTAGAACAAGATCACATGAAAGCAATTCAAATGGAATTGGCGATATTCTTTCTTGACCACGTCATCAATAAAGCCGGAGAATACCATGTGGAAGTTGATTTCAATTGCTAGGGGATTGTAATTAAGAGACCTTACATATTGTATATGTATGTAGCCAGTAGCGTCGGATAGATAATACGAAAACTTGTTGTTCGACCAATCTCTCGGAGAAGGAGAGGTCGATCGATCACTTCTCTCGGTATGCATGATGAACTTCTGTACTTAATGGTTCCCTTCATTTTCTTACTAGCTAGCGTGTCGAGGGCCTCTCTATGTATAGTACGTAGCGTCGACCAAGCACGGACATAAGAGAGGACACTTCTCTCTATTAATTAGCTAGCTAACACAATATATGAAACACCTAAATTAACCCCCCAAAACCCCCACCCCCACCCCTTTAAAAAAAACAAAACCCCAGCCACTGAAATGCTGACGCGTGCGTCCAACCTGGACCAAAGGCCCTCTTGCCTGGGCTCGGCGCACCGGCCACGTGGAGGCCCATCTGTCACGGTTCGTGTTAGAACCGGGACTAAAGGTCTAGGGCATTAGTAACGACCCTTTAGTCCCGGTTCATGAACTGGGACAAAAGGCCCTCACCAACCGGGACTAATAGGTGTTTTTCTACTAGTGAAGTCTTATCCATGCCATTGCCAAAATGATGGCTACCCGCCTTGCCCCGCACATGCCAAATCTTGTCTCCAACGCCCAAAGTGCCTTCATCATGAAACAAAGCATCCACGAGAAATTTATGTATGTGCATAGCTTGGTGAGGCGCTTCTAGCGGAATAAGTCTCCAATGCTGCTTCTCAAGCTTGACATCAAGAAGGCGTTCAACTCGATCAGTGAGATGGGATTTTCTGATTGATCTTTTGAGGCACCTTGGCTTTCCGAGCCGATTTCGAGGTTGGGTGTTGGCCCTTCTAGCATCAACATCATCGAGAGTTTTGATCAACGATGTCATCGAACACCCTATCAAGCATGGTAAGGGTTTGACACAGGGAGACCCCTATCCTCACTTCTCTTCGTCCTTGCCATCGACCCACTTCGTCACCACATCCTTGCTAAGGTGACGAGCCAAGTCTAGCTGCACCCTATTCTATCCAGAACCGAGACCCTCTGTGCGTCTCTCTATGCAGATGTTGCTGCCATCTTTGTCAAGCGAATAAAAGAAGACATTCAATTCTTGGCATCCACCCTTGCTAATTTCGGAGAGGCGACAGGTCTGGTGACTAACTGCACCAAGAGTCATGTGGCAGCTATTTGCTGCGATGGCATTGATCTCGATGATATCCTCATGTCCTTCCCAGCCATCCAAACTACGTTCCCTATGAGATGTCTCGGGCTGCCCCTTTTGGTCCGGAGACTTCATAGGGTTCACTTCCATCACTTGGAAGACAACGTGGCCGGAAAGCTCACCCCTTGGCTTGGCAGACACGTTAAGTCACTAGGAGGCATTGTTCTTGTCAAGGCGGTCCTCACTGCTATCACGATCTACCACCTCACTTCTCTGGATCTGCCAGCTGAGGTCATCAAGGCAATTGACAATATTACACGTGTGTATCTTTGTGCGGGATGTGATAAGGTCACTGGTGGGAAATGCAAAATTAATTGGGAGATGGTTTGCAAGCCCAAGTTATATGGTGGATTGGGCGTCCTCAACCTACAAAAGTTTGCGACCACTCTCCGTCTACTATGGCTTTGGTTTGAGTGGGCTGATCCCACTAAACCTTGGATTGGCATGGGCACTCCATGCCATGATGACGATAGAAATCTCTTTGCGCTTGCAACTCGTGTTACCATTGGCGATGTTCATCGTGCCACTTTCTGGGAATCACCTTGGCTGGACGGTTTTCGTCCCAAGGATTTTGCTCCGAAGATCTTTGACCTATCCAGGAAGAAAAGAAGGTTTGTCTGCTTGGCTATCACCGACAATGCTCGGGTCTCCAACATTATTACCTCTCAGGGCCTCATTTTTGAGCATATTGATCAATTCACCACCCTTTGGGAGAAGCTCTCTAATGTCATACTCACCCCTGGAGTCGACGATACAATTATTTGGAAGTTTACTGAAGAACTGAAGATGGTGTCTACTCTTGTGTCTTCTGCGTACAATGCTCAGTTTGAGGGTCTCGTCGCCTCGACCATGATCTCAACGATTTGGAATGCTTGCCCCCCTCCCCCCCCCCCCCCCCCCCAAGTGCGACTTTTTGCTTGGTTGATAATCCAGAATAGGGTCGGACCGCCGATAGGTTGCAACGTTGGGGATGGACGAATTGCAACCTTTGCCCTCTTTGCAAGCAGGTTCAAGAGACGGCGCCCGACCTCCTCTTCCAGTGCCGGTTCACAGTGAGAGTGTGGACGGAGATTAAGACTTGCCTTAGTTTTCACGACATCAACCCGAGACTTGTGCCCTCGGTGAGAGTTTGGTGGAACGAGGTTTGTCACGAAAGGGGTGACTCGCGCAAGGCTCATAACACCTTGGTGATGCTTGTTGCGTGGGAAATCTGGAACGAGCGTAACGCGAGGAACTTCCGCAACATAGCCGCCCCTACTACTGCCGTCATCGCCAAGATCAAGGATGAAGCCTCTCTTTGGGCTCGTGTGCGTGCGAAGTATTTAAGTAATATAATGTCGTGAGAGTAATTTGTAATCGCCCGCTTGGCTGAACCATGTGTACTCCTCTTCTTAATTAATGAAAATGGCAAATCTTTTGCCCTGATTCAGAAAAAGAGAGCACGTTCTGAAGTCAAGAGTTGAGACTAGCTACTAGTCCTGCTCTGAAGATTCGCTGTGATGGAGGCCCGCCATCTCATGGTGATCGATTCACAGCGACTCCATTGGTCAAAGTCGTCACACGCACTAAAAGATTTCCACCACAAACCATGGTAATCAACATGTTCCATACAAATGCACAATGCACGCAATAGCTTACACTTCCATCTGCCTCTCACAAGGTACGTGGACTTTGAGGGCGCACTGCATGGAGCTTACTCGTAGACAGTTACCACTTGTCAGCGTCATATTGCAAAATTCCAAATGCCCATGTATATTTTCCATGGGATTTGGGGACTTTGCTGCAGTCCTGACAAAGATGCTACGATAAAAAAAAATCTAGTAAGCTGCCAGCATGTTGCCATCATCTGTGGAGAAGAAGATCATCTCCAGTAGTACGATCAGTTATTCATTTAAGTATTTGTCAGGTTAGTACATATTTTGGTGATGTAGAAAAGTAATGACAAGATAAAATAATAATAATAATAATAATAATAATAATAATAATAATAATAATAATAATAATAATAATAATAATAATAATAATAATAATAATAAGGTACTCCCTCCGTCCCAAACGTAAGATATGCACAGGTTGCCGAAATAGGACGCTGCTATGCGACGCTCGCCGCAAACAGCATCACACGCTCGCCCACGTCTATGTAAGGTAGGTCGCCCCATCGGATTATGATCGCTTGTTTTCTGCGTATTAGTTATGCTACACAATATATGTTGGTTTCTTCCTTATTTATTAATTTTCTATTTCACATTTATTTTTCATTGCAGTTGTTTAAAACGAAAAAGAGAACGTTTTGTTCATTTGTGCACCATAATGATCCTGCATATCTAAAAAAAAGCAAACAAAAATATTCAAAATGAATATTTCAAAAATATTTTGGTTAAAACGTTGATTGCTAATTAAAAAATGTTTCATATTATTTAGAGAAATCTCTGTCACATATTAAAATAAAATCAACATTTCAATGTATATTAAAATATATTCAATTTACTTATAAATGTTTTTCATTTAATAAAAAATCAATGTGTATTTTAAAATGTTCAAATTGTATTCATAAAACATTCATGCATAAAGTACTTAATAATATAGATAACATCATTTATTCTCCCAAATATGAATACATGTACTTAATGTAAAACGAGAATATATGGGAAACTAAAAATAGAATGGGCATTAAAAAAACTAAATAGAAATTAAGAACAGGAAGAATACAAAAAAAATATTAAATGCAAAAGAAAAAGAGAAAAAGAGGAAAGAGAAAGGAAAGTAAATAAAATTTGAAATCTAGAAATAAAAATAAGAAGAGAAATATAGAGGTAAACTAGGGGAAAAAACAACCCACCCTAGAAAAGCGGACAAGGAGAATCGTCAGAAAAAGTCACTCCGCTCTCACTATTGTGCCGGTCGAGATCATAGCGCACGTGGGCAAGCACTATGTATTGCGCCAGAAATAAGCTACCTAGGCAAGAAATTCTACCACCCGAGTAAACGCGGAATCAATTTTGAAAATGTATGTAGTTTTTGTTAAAAGATATGCGAACACCTCAATAGCCTCGGAACAACTAGCGGAGCAGTACTCGTTCCAGGGCTTCCGCCATTTTCACTTTTGGTGGGCTGAGATTGTGCCACTTGCGCGCTCTCAGCCACCGCCATGTGTCGTATGATAGACGCTTCATCAGGATTTTTTTTTGTATACACGTCTTCGGGTTTTACATTATTTTCTTTTGGGGATTTTTGGTTTTTGCCCAATTTTTTCTAGGTTTTTGGACAAAATCTTTCCAGGAAAAACGCATTTTTCCTTACATGGGAGGCATGGATTTACTTCTTGTCGATAAACAAATTTTCTCCCACGAGAGGTGCAATTATGCCTCTCGAAAACGGGCAAAACATGTTTTCTTTTTTTCCCTTGCGTGAGGCACATATTTACTTGTCGTGGAGGCACAAATTTGCTTCCGCAAGAGGCACACTCACTAAAGAAAAAATGCATTATTTTTTGCTTCCGCGAGAGATATAGTTTTGGTACACATGCAAACACGGATTTGCTAACGTGAGAAGCACAGCTCTGCCTCACGGAAAAGAAAAAAGATGTATTTTTTTTCTTTCTTTTGCAGAAGCATATATTTACTGCTCATATAGGCACAGATTTTTTTCCATGAGTTGTGCCTCTCCAAAAAAAGAAAAACAACCTGTTTTCTTTTTTCCTCTTCTGCAAGAGGCACAGACTTACTTCTCGTGTAGCCATAGATTTTCTTCCGCGAGAGACCCAGTTATGCCTCTTGAAAAAAAATGTGTTTTTTTCATCTTTTAGAGGCACAAATTTGATTCTCTTGTGGGCATAGCTTTGTTTCGCGAGAGCATAGTTGTGCCACTTTGGTTCGTGGTTTTTAGTCCTTTTGTGAAAAAAAACATGCTTTCGGTTCGGGTTTTTTAGTCCTTTTTTGTGAAAAAAAATCGGTGAAACAGATCAACATGAGATATAGTTTCAAAGGTCTCGGCGCAAGGAATCCAATGGAAAAAATGGATCGATATTTAGACGCACAGGTTAAGAGATAAAATATTTTGAATAAACAAATCTATGAAAAAAGGACTAACTCCCAAGTGTCAACAAGTGGCTCACATGCAGTGCGCCATTTGTCGCAACCTAGGAGATGGGAGTGACCATTGCAAAGAGTACTCCTTAATTAGTGATTCCGCAATGGATTTGGCCTAAAATCCCTTTTCTCGCCTCCTATGCTCGTGCGTGGCCCACTTAACCAGCCCATTCTTAGTTCAACGAATCACTGATTAAGATAAGAGGTACCTTTGCAAAGATCACCTCATTCCCCTAGTTTGCGACAAGTGACACACTACATGTGTGCCAGTTGTCGCAACCTTGGAGCTTTCCTTTATTTTTTGAGATTCGTTTATTCAAAATATTATATCCCTAAAATCATGTGTCCAAATAGCAAACCATTTTCACTGTTGGATTTTTTGCATTGGGATCCCTTGTTAATAGGTTTTGATGGACTTTTCTTCTGGAAAAAGTAAACAAAAAAATGAAACGAGAAGCACGATTTTCCACCAATGTTTTCCCTTTCCAATGCCTCTCACTGAAGAAAACATGTGCTTCCAAAAGGAGCAAATATGTGGCTCTCACGAAAAAAACACGTTTTTTCAAAATAAAAAGAGGAGAAAACACGAACCGGAAGCACGATATTTACTTCACTTTTTTTCCTTTCCATGAGGCACAGGTGTGCCTCTCACGGAAGAAAACATGTGTTTCCATGAGTAAATTTGTGCCTCTCATGGAAGAAAAAACACATCTTTGTTCTTTTCGAGAGGCACATTTGTGCTTCTCGTGGAAGCAAACCTATGCCTCCATGAGTAGCAAATCTGTGCATCTCACGGAAGAAAAGAATGCGTTTTTTTTTCTCTTTTCCTTGGCACGTGCAAACATGTGCCTTTACGAGAAGCAAATATGTGCCTCTCGCAGAAGAGAAAAACATGTTTTTCCCTTAGCGAGAGGCATAGCCGCGCCTCTTGTGAAAACAGACCTATACCTCCATAAGAAGCAAATCTATGCAACTCGCGGAAGAAGAAAAATGTTTTCTTATCTCTTTTCCGAGAGGCAGAGAACAAACTTGTGCCTCCACATGAAGCAAATATTTGCCTTTGGCAGAAGAGAAAAAAGGTGTTTTTTCCTTTCCGAGAGACAGAGTCATGCCTCTGGTGGAAGTAAAGTTGTGCCTTCACGAGAAGCAAATCTTTGATAAAACATGTTTTTCACGATTTTTGTAATTTATTTTCCAAAACCTAACCGGGAAAAATTAATTAGCCGGAAAACCTGAAAAAAGACCATTTCAAACCTAAAAACTTGTACAGAAAAAAAAAATACAATTCTGTGGGAGACCTCAGCACGTGACACATGGTGGCAACTGAGCGCGCGCCAAGTGATGCGCTGCCAACACACCGAAAATGAGCCTTAGGGTTTCTGCAAAGGGTACCCCTGAGTTAGTTGCTCGTTTGGTTCAGATCATCCACCTTGCAGCTTGTGCGGAAGGGATCCGTCTACATCACAGACCGGATGCTTGTCTCTCTCGCACATGTTGGATCGACCCACTACAACTTCATCGTTGGTTGAGTTGGCTACAGTCAGTTGCTAAAAAACATCGTAGGTATGATTTATATTCTATATATGCCCAACAAATATAAGGTTTTGTATTTCTTGAGGGAAATATAAGTTTTTGTATTACTGAAAAGAAAATTGTACAACTTTGTAATTTTATTTTATTTTTATTTTTATATATTATAACTATTCCAACAATATATATTTGTACAAGTAATTCTATTTTACTTATTTTTTTAGAAAAATGTTCACCGTGTATTATAGATAATTGCTTATTAGAAACAACACATGTTATTAAAAATTTGTTTATTGTGTCTTTCAAAACTTGTTCATAGGCTGCATCATGTGTTAAAAGTTTGTTCATGTGTATTCCAAAAGAGTTCGTTTGCATGTATTCAAAATGTGTGCCGTGTCATTCAAATGTTAATCTACTTCACAAAAAAAACTTTGTGCCATTCAAAAACGTGATATTTCAAAAAAATTCACACGTTTAAAAAATTCAAGAAATTTGAAATAATGTTTATGACTTCAGTGAAATGTGTAATGAAAGTTCCAAATAATGTAATTTTTAGAAGGAAAAAAAAGCATGCCGTACAAAAAATGTTCACTCTATTTTTCAAAAATCACTAAATATGGAAAATTAATAGGATTAGGACACAAAATAATTTTTTGTGCAAAAATGAATCTATTGTCAAAGTTCACTGGAAGTACAAAGCACCTCAATCATAATAAAAATTGCAAGACCACCGAACGAAAACTACCGCTGCCTAAACTACTTGTCGTAGAAGTGAATAAAAGTGGATGTATCTTGAACTAAAATAAGTATAAGATACATTCATTTCATCGACAAGTATTTCCGGTCGGAGGGAGTATTGAACATAGTTTATCCATACCACGCAATAGCATATACTTATTTCCACGTGGCACTCTGGGTATGTAATCCAAACAAGATCCAAAAAAATAACACATACTTATTATTTGGATTTTATATAAACAATAAATTTATATAAAGTCATCTATAGCTCAAAGTTGTCCCGAATCAAGCTCGGAACATACATATAAGCACACCAAACACGGTTAGTTGTGGCCAGGGCCCCGTCCCTGCTCGGACGTTGGCGACGGAGGGCCAGCACCTTCTCGGTCTCCGTCCGTATGAACAAGGGACGTTTGCAACAGCCTGCGGGTGATCTTCCCGTGTGGCGCCGGCGGGTGCCACGGCGGCGGAGGTGTCACTCCCGATCGGTCTCCATCCATATGAACTGCATAGATGCACATGGATCATAAATTAATAGAGTACCGACAACATGCATATGGAGCCGGCAGCGCCTCGAACATTTTGCTGCTTGTAGATAGTTCTTATCCTCCCTAAAAAGAAAGTAATCCAATACTGCGGTTCAAAATAAATAAATACTGACTTACCTTGGATTGCCACCGAGGATGGCAGGGAGCAGCATATGATTGCCAGGATGGCCATGGTGCGTAAGAGGTAGGAAGAAGCCGAGGAAGATCGCTCCATGATCTCCTCTTCTCAGTTAGAATCTGTGTGAGCGATTTCTACGTACGTCACTGCTAGGAAAAGGCCTACTAATGACGCACCTAATTTGGCCATTAATGGTGCATTAGTGGTGCACCATTAGTGCCACGCCATTACTATATTTTACTCTGGTGCGCCATTAGTATCTGATATACTAATGGCGCACCACTGATGTGCCATTAGTGCATACATAAGTGCTCCATTAGTATGCCTCCCAGGGGTCATGTATACCCAGGTGCTCTGGCATACTAATGGCGCACAGCAACAAGATGCGCCATTAGTAACCTCGGCATACTAATGGCGCACTGTTTAGTGATGCGTCATTAATATACTTTGTCATACTAATGGCGCACTATGATGTGATGCGCCATTAGTATGAATATTATGTTTTTTTATTTTTTATTTTCTATTTTTTGCACAGGTTACAAAATGTATAATTGGACAAAATATAGACAGCACACATCAACAACAGATTCATCAAATACAATAGAAGATTAGTCTTTGAATACAATTCATCATATTAGTCTCCAAATACAATTCATCATATTAGTCTCCGAATTGAAAAGACCGAACAAAGATAGAACATTATATTACAAGTCTCGAGACCGCGAGTAGGGAGTTTGTCTTCACATTACAAGTCGATATCGATCATCTAAACTACCATCACATAGAAGAGAGCTGCGGTCATCACGATGAGCATCGTCACGATGAAACTCGTCTTCATCCGATTCCTCCAACGCTCCCTCCCCTCTCCCGCTAGATAGCGGGCGTATCTAGATTCGGCTTCGGCCCTATTGGTGTACCCTTTGTAACTGTTACCGCTGAATCGGTGAACCTGTCTCCGACACTCCTCCCAGTCGCCGTAGACTCCGGGAACCTTACCCTTGTACACGACATACGTCGGCATCGCTATGCACTAGCCAAACGAAACATTAGTACCAATTCACAGACAATACATAAGCAATATATAAGTATCAACAGAACGATCGGAAGAGAAAAGCAAGACATTAATAGCATCGATTACATCTAAGTTGAACGACTCTCGAAACCAAAGAGACATACTACAAGTTCATTAAAGTTTAATTACAACATGAGCCAATCGATGTTTCAGAACTAGACACAATATCACTGCTTTTGACTCGACTCAAGGGACCGGAGCGTGGATGAAGCCGCCGTCTATCGTGGGAGTCATGAAATAACGGTCGTTGTCAGCCTGCATTTGTAGCATTGTGTCGATGTCACTGTTGGACGGTTGATTGTTGAGGTAGAACTGCCCCGAGGTACGAAGGACATCTTGATGGATGATTTCCGCAAACTCCGACTGGATGCGAAAGAATTCTTGTCGGAGGTCCGCGTCCTGGATTGCCGACACGCTCTTTGCCCAATCTTTGAGTTTACTCGGTAGCAGAAGTTGATGATGGTCCTGTACGATCGCCCGCATGTGATGGATGGCATAGTAGGCACCCTTCTGACCGCTAGGCGGCTGCTTGACGCAGCAGAATGTCGTATTGTGGGAGAACACGTGCTTGCCGTACTTACGAATAGGCTTGGTGAAGGTGCCTCCAGATTTGGCGTAGCCGGGGAGAACATCATCAAGAACCTTCTTGACATTTGTGTAGTCTACGTTCGACTGACGGTCCGGGTCGAAATACGTGGCCATGGAATATTTGGGGCTTAGGAGGATGAGCGTGCAATGTGTGTCACTGCAGAAAACACGGAATGTTAAAAGAAAAACGATCGAAATCTAAGAATTCATATGTTACGGGCCGGTTGAGGGGAGGACTTACTCGGGAAAGTAAGGCACGAGGAAGTTATCCTTATCTTGGTTTGCCAGAATGACGCCTTCGAGGTAAGAACTCGCGACTTGCCAGTCCCCAGCGCTGCCCAAGATCTTGGCACGCATGTAGAAGGGGTCGACTATCACGATGTCCGGGGTCTTGTCGCGAATGATCCGCATCTCCATACTCAGCGAAAATAGCCGAACGAAGGTGTAGTGCAGCGGATGAAGGTTCAACATAGCGTGGATGTCATCAAAATGCAGGACGATCGTACGCCCGATGGAGTTATCCACAAAGCCCTTGCCCTCTGGCACCTTGGCCGCGAAAACCGGGTATGCCACATCCTTCTCTCTGAGACGCCGCTTCTCCAAAGAAAGAACACTGTCATGCAGACTCCGCATAGCACCGGTTGCAGCATTGAGCATATTTGTCGGTAGCATCGCCCTACCCGCCACATGCACCCTCCTCGAGATATCCTTAGGTGAAGGTGGCCCGTCCTTAGCACGGATCGTACTCGGTGCCGGCTGGGTCGCACCCTTCTTAGTCTTTCTTTTGCGTGCCTTCTTCTTCTCCTGTAATGGGACCGAGTTCTGCTCACAGACCGCCTTCTTGAATGTGTTGGGGCTGATAATATTTTGCACCTCGCCTATCTGAGGCTCGGTGAAGTCGGCGGCTGGAGGCGTCTCCTGAGAGCTGAACGCCAGACGGCACCTGTTGCAACTTGGCTTCTCCGCGGTACCAGCTAGATCGCACACGTCTTTTGTTGGGTTGGGTTCTTGAGAAGGAGGCCCCATGAAGTCGCCATCATACCCATGATCGGCAAAGTACTGATCGACGTTGCCAAATGTATCATCGTCGTCGTCGTCGTCGTCGTCGTCGTTCTGATCCTGTGCCATATGCATGTTTGGATCCAGTGGCATAGGGATGTCCGGCACCGTTGCGGCGGTCTTGCCATGGGGCCGACTTGGCGCCGGCACGACTGGCGGTGTTGTCTATGGGGTGGTGTCCCCCGCCCCCAAACGAATCTGGCTCTTCGGCCAAAGCAGGGGCCAGCTCAGGCAGGCGCTGAGGGTCATCACGTCATCATCGTCGGCCCCGACGGGTCGAATCGGAGGTAACAACTCGTCGCAGCCTGGCAGCACCCGAACCAGTTGAACCCTAAACAAGTTGGGTGGCATCTGGGTACCGTGGAACAAGGGGTTGCCCGGTTGAACGATTTTGCCCTTGGCGACATCGACCAACTCGTTGTTCACGAAGTGGAGGAGAGTGCACAGAACGTCGGCGGCGCCCTCCGAAAACATGTAGGGCGTCAGGGTTGCCCAGTCAAAGGCAAGGAGATGAAGTCCTCGGCCGAGAGAGGCTTAATTAGTTACCGTGATGATGGCGTCGAGCTCGGCTAATGTCGAGGCACCGCCAACGGCGGGCGTGCAGTTGACGGAGGGGCCGCTTGCTGCAGAGGTGCCGGCCGGCGTACACTCGGGTGCATTAAGCTCCCGTGCCGGCGTCGGAGACACCAATGCCGCCTCCGCCGGAGGCACCAATGGCCCCGCCATCGCATTATGCGAGTTGCTGGCCGTGAAGCTAGGAATCGGGGGCGGCCCCTGTTGGCCGCCCGCAATCCACGCACTCAACCCCGAGATCAAGGTAGGCACAATGGCGGTGATCGTCGCTCCGAGTCGTTGTTCCACTTGCTCTTGGACAATCTCCGGAATCCGCGCCACCTGTGCCTTGAGTTCTTGAACCTCGCGCGCCTGGCTTTCCGAGCTGGTCTTTTTCTCCTTCCGCACACCAGCGGTATAGTATGACCCCCATTTTGTCGACAAGCCTTTGCCGGCCACACGACCAGCTGACTTCGGCTTACTGAGCTTATCATTGTTCTTCATTACATTCAACGCCCTATTTAGAGTGGTGTCCCAAGGGTTGCTCTTAGTCGACCCCGCGCTACTGCTTTCAGTCGCCTGCGGAAGGAATGTGAACCATTTAGAAATTTGGCTTCATTAATTAGAATGCAACCATATGGAGCTAATTACGCGGGGGTGTATTCCTTACCAGAACAAGCTCAAGCTTCCTGGTCTTCGGATCCGTGGTAAGCTCCTTTGTTTTCGGGTCCTTCTTGTACCGGGCCCTGACAAAGTTCCTGGTCTGCTTGTCACCGTATTTATCGAAGAGGGGCGGTAGGCCTTGCTCGGCACGGTCCTCCTCCTCCTTTTCCCATATAGGCTCCGCCACTCTGTAACCGCCGGGACCGAGTGTGTGTTCCCCTATGTTCAGCTCCCGCATTTGTTTTCCCCACTCACTTGATTGGGAGTTTGCGGTGCTCGAGCAATTGATCTTGAAGTCATTGTAGTCATCTTCGGTGATCGAAGGATTTTTCTCCTTGATCTTCTGATAACTCTCACCTTTCTCGATCATTCTCTTCACATTGCTTTTCCAAGTAGACAGGGCCTTGCTCATCTTCGTGAGGGCAGCATTGTTCACTTTATTCCCTTTGAGGCTTGTGTTTGCAAATTCAGCGGGGAACTTGTATCGTTTGTGCAGCTTCGTGAAGAAGAGGTTGCGCAAATTCCCTCGGTCAGGATGCCTCAGGTTCTCGGTGTTGATCGAGACGGTGCTCCAGAGAATGCACCCGAGCTGAAGCGAGTACCCCTTGACTATTCGTTCGGGCGCCGTTGGATTCTCGTTGGAGTCCACTTCAGTAACTTCCTCCTTGAGGGTGAGGAGCACGATCGGGCGCCGGTCCTTCCGTTGCCTCTTCGGTTGGCTGCCATCTGTGTGTGCGCTGCCATCATCAGTGGTGGCATCCTCGGCGGCACCATCAGTGGTGGCATCAGTGGGGTCATCCTCGACGGTACCATCAGTGGTCTCAGGATCGGTGGGGAAGGCGGCGTCCTCATACAACTGAGGTTGGTCCTCCATCTCCTGGGACAACTCCCAGAATTCCTTGCCGCCCGAACCCCCGGCCTCATCGTTGTTGGCCATGTTTCTCTCTAAATAGGAACAAAGTTTGGTCAAAAAGTTGGTTATTGTTTAGGGTTTGTCGACACCGAGGCATCCTAAAAGCTAAGCTTTTATCATTGAGGTTTTTTCAACGCCGAGGCACCCTAAAAGCCTAAGCTTTCATCATTAGTCACAAGTACCCCATATGTCCTATTTTTAGCAAAGTCATGCTAAAATTCACGGAAAATTTCAGCATGACCTTTGCTGAAAATAGGACATATGGAGTACCCGAATTTGCTGGAACGGAAGTTAATCGACATTCCAGCAAACTCAAGGGCCTCTCGGGTGGACAAGGCAAAAAAAGCCTCCATCACAACAAAGCAAATCATTGCATGGGCATACAGATGCTGAAGTAAGAACGCCAGAAGTAGCATTCACAAAATTAAGAGCAAAGTCTAGCTTGCAAACCACAAAATTAAGAGCAAATTAAGAGTAAATTTTTTTCAATTTTCATTGATGTTTTGCCAGTAGGTGGTTGTTTGTTGGTTCGAGTATCAAGCCCAGTTATACCATTTGCATAGTTATATCTACCGACTACAAATTGTTAAGCTATGTCGTAAATAGATCTAAAGAAAGGAAGAATCATAGAACCAATTCAATGGCAGTACACATAATAAAGATAGATACCGCCATAAATAGAACAGATCAAAGTTGTGGTCGACTCACCAACTGGTGGAGGATGCAGTGACAAGCACGGAAAGGGGATCGCTGCGCCGCAGCTGGAAGCTGAGTCGTTGGGAGCAAGAATCCTAGTAACCAACCAAATCAGACAATATAAAAAATCAGTGCCAAACATAAGGAGGCATCTCTACATATTCATGACATCCACACATATGGAGGGCCTCTGGACTTGAGTGGGGCAAAGAAACTCACCTGAGTGGTTGCAGCAAGCAGGTCAGGTGGATTGTCTCTTGAAGATGAGCCCCACGGTGTAGCCTTCTGAAGAAAAAATGGCATAAGAACTGAAGCCTGAGCAAAACATTCAATTATTGTTCACATGCTGCATTGGCTGGGAGATGCTAGGAAAACACAAGATAACAACTTCAATAAATCTTGGAGTATATAACATATGTTTGGTAGCCGCAGTTTCCTACTCTATCTATCATTTCAGGTGTTCACATAAATTCTGAATTGAACAGCCAGACTCAAAGGCATTGCATCAAGAAATCATAAACCGAGCACTTTCACAGCTACAATGCATATTGATGAGTCAGGCATGTCGAAACATAAGAGATACCAACCAACACTTGGGATTTGGGAAGCACGACACATCGCATTCGCATCAGTGCTGCTACTTGCATTTAGTGAACACCTGGGATATTAACCAGCTATAGATGCATTTATGTTCTTGCATCTGTACTTCACCTATGTGCCAGACTGCTGTATTGAGTCATGATACCTATCAAGACATGATACCTATCAAGACACCTGGGATATTGACATGTATCACTCGTGTGATGTGATAAAAGTTGCATTGCGTACTATCGACAGACAACATAGCGATGCATACTATCTCCACACATACCAATTGGCAGGTGAAATGCACACCGTGCACACATGCTTCAATTGACAAATTCGCATAGCAATGACCAATGTGTACACATGCTTCAATTGAAAAACCGACAATATTTTAGAACAGCAGCCACTAGCATTAGCACAACCACCCGTTCAACAGAGTACAGTAGCACAAGTAGCAGCACAACACCAGTAGCTCAAGGCTCAAGCGGAAGCAGGTAGCACACGCACAAGAGTAGAAGAGGAGCTCACCGCCCGATGACAAGGCGGAGGCAGGTCGGCAGCGGCTCCGGCGTTGAAGAGGAGGCAGAGGCGGGTCGTCGTCGAGGAGGGCGGTGTCCAGATGAGGAGGGGGGGTGTCCGCGTCTCGCCTGGATGCTCTGCACAACGGGGGAGGGGGCGGCGTAAGTTTGGTTGCAAGATACCAAAGTAACCCCGGCAAGGAACACTGGACAGCGGTCAAGAATATCCTGAAGTACCTGAAAAGGACAAAGGACATGTTTCTCGTTTATGGAGGAGACGAAGAGCTCGTCGTAAAGGGTTACGTCGACGCTAGCTTCGACTCAGATCTGGATGACTCTAAGTCACAAACCGGATACGTGTATATGTTGAATGGTGGAGCAGTAAGCTGGTGCAGCTGTAAGCAGAGCGTCGTGGCGGGATCTACGTGTGAAGCGGAGTACATGGCAGCCTCGGAGGCAGCGCATGAAGCGATTTGGATGAAGGAGTTCATCGCCGACCTAGGAGTCATACCCAATGCGTCGGGGCCGATCAAACTCTTCTGTGACAACACTGGCGCTATTGCCCTTGCCAAGGAGCCCAGGTTTCACAAGAAGACCAGGCACATCAAGCGTCGTTTCAACTCCATCCGTGAAAATGTTCAAGATGGAGACATAGAGATTTGCAAAGTGCACACGGATCTGAATGTCGCAGATCCGTTGACTAAACCTCTCTCGCGTGCAAAACATGATCAACACCAGAACAATATGGGTGTTCGATTCATCACAATGTAACTAGATTGGTGACTCTAGTGCAAGTGGGAGACTGTTGGAAATATGCCCTAGAGGCAATAATAAAAGGATTATTATATTTCAATGTTCATGATAATTGTCTTTTGTTCATGCTACAACTGTATTATCCGGAAATCGTAATACACGTGTGAACACTTAGACCCAATGAGTCCCTAGTGAGCCTCTAGTTGACTAGCTCGTTATGATCAATAGATAGTCATGGTTTCCTGACTATGGACATAGGATGTCATTGATAACGGGATCACATCATTAGGAGAATGATGTGATGGACTAGACCCAATCATAAGCATAGCATAAAAGATCGTATAGTTCGTTTGCTAGAAGCTTTGCCAATGTCAAGTATCTATTCCTTCGACCATGAGATCGTGTAACTCCCGGTTACCGTAGGAGTGCCTTGGGTGTATCAAACGTCACAACGTAACTGGGTGACTATAAAGGTGCATTACAGGTATCTCCGAAAGTATCTGTTGGGTTGACACGAATCGAGACTGGGATTTGTCACTCCGTATGACGGAGAGGTATCTCTGGGCCCACTCGGTAATGCATCATCATAATGAGCTCAATGTGACCAAGGTGTTGGCCACGGGATTATGCATTACGGTACGAGTAAAGTGACTTGCCGGGTAACGAGACTGAACAAGGTATTGGGATACCGACGATCGAGTCTCGGGCAAGTAACGTACCGATTGACAAAGGGAATTGTATACAGGGTTTTGATCGAATCCTCGACATCGTGGTTCAACCGATGAAATCATCGAGGAGCATGTGGGAGCCAACATGGATATCCAGACCCCGCTGTTGGTTATTGCCCGAGAGTCGTCTCGGTCATGTCTGCGTGTCTCCCGAACCCGTAGGGTCTACACACTTAAGGTTCGGTGACGCTAGGGTTAGTAGGAAGTCAAGTATGTGACCACCGAATGTTGTTCGGAGTCCCGGATGAGATCCCGGACGTCACGAGGAGTTCCGGAATGGTCCGGAGGTAAAGATTTATATATGGGAAGTCCTGTTTCGGGCATCGGGACAAGTTTCGGGGTTATCGGTATTGTACCGGGACCACCGGAGGGGTCCCGGGGGCCCACCGGGTGGGGCCACCTGCCCCGGGGGGCCACATGGGCTGTAGGGGGTGCGCCTTGGCCTGCATGGGCCAAGGGCACCAGCCCCACATAGGCCCATGCGCCTAGGGTTCAAGGGGGAAGAGTCCTAGGAGGGGAAGGCACCTCCTAGGTGCCTTGGGGGGGGAGGGAAACCCCCCTTGGCCGCCGCCCCCCTAGGAGATTGGATCTCCTAGGGCCGGCCACCCCCCCTTGGCCCTCCTATATATAGTGGGGGAGAGGAGGGACTTCATACCTTGTGTCCTTGGCCTTTGGTTGCCTCCTCCTCCCTCCCCAACACCTCTCCTCCTCCGTTGTGTGCTCAGCGAAGCCCTGTCGGAGTACTGCTTCTCCACCATCACCACGCCGTCGTGCTGCCGGTGGAGCTGTCTTCCTCAACCTCCCCTTCCTCCTTGCTGGATCAAGACGGAGGGGACGTCACCCGTGCCGTACGTGTGTTGAATGCGGAGGTGCTGTCCGTTCAGCACTTGGCATCGGTGATCTGAATCACGTTCGAGTACGACTACATCATCACCTTGCAAGCTTCCGCACGCGATCTACAAGTGGTATGTAGATGCAAACTCTCTCCCATGACTCATTGCTTAGACGAACTCATAGATGGATCTTGGTGAGGCCGTAGGAAAAATTTTAATTTTCTGCAACGTTCCCCAACAGTGGCATCATGAGCTAGGTCTATGCGTAGTTCTCTAATGCACGAGTAGAACACAATTTGTTGTGGGCGTTGATCTTGTCATCTTACTTGCCTCTACTAGTCTTTTCTTGCTCAACGGTATTGTGGGATGAAGCGGCCCGGACCAACCTTACACGTACGCTTACGTGAGACCGGTTCCACCGACTGACATGCACTAGTTGCATAAGGTGGCTGGCGGGTGTCTGTCTCTCCCACTTTAGTTGGAGCGGAATCGATGAACAGGGCCCTTATGAAGGGTAAATAGAAGTTGAAAAAATCACGTTGTGGTGATTCGTAGGTAAGAAAACGTTCTTGCTAGAACCCAATCGCAGCCACGTAAAAGATGCAACAACAACTAGAGGACGTCTAACTTGTTTTTGCAGCGATTGATCATGTGATGTGATATGGCCAGAAGTTGTGATGAATGTTGAATTGTGATGTATGAGATCATGTTCTTGTAATAGGATTCACGACTTGCATGTCGATGAGTATGACAACCGGCAGGAGCCATAGGAGTTGTCTTTATTTTTTTTGTATGACCTGCGTGTCATTGAAGAACGCCATGTAAACTACTTTACTTCATTACTAAACGCGTTAGTCATAGAAGTAGAAGTAGTCGTTGGCGTGACAACTTCATGAAGACACGATGATGGAGATCATGATGATGGAGATCATGGTGTCAAGCCGGTGACAAGATGATCATGGAGCCCCGAAGATGGAGATCAATGGAGCTTGATGATATTGGCCATATCATGTCACAACCATATAATTGCATGTGATGTTTATTATGTTTATGCATCTTGTTTACTTAGGACGACGGTAGTAAATAAGATGATCCCTTACAAAATTTCAAGAAGTGTTCTCCCCTAACTGTGCACCGTTGCTACAGTTCGTCGTTTCTAAGCACCACGTGATGATCGGGTGTGATGGATCCTTACGTTCACATACAACGGGTGTAAGACAGTTTTACACAGCGAAAACACTTAGGGTTAACTTGACGAGCCTAGCATGTGCAGACATGGCCTCGGAACACGGAGACCGAAAGGTCGAACACGAGTCGTATGGAAGATACGATCAACATGAAGATGTTCACCGACGATGACTAGTCCGTCTCACGTGATGATCGGACACGGGCTAGTCGACTCGGATCGTGTAACACTTAGATGACTAGAGGGATGTCTAATCTAAGTGGGAGTTCATAATTTTGATTAAGAACTTTATTATCATGAACTTAGTCTAAAACCTTTGCAAATATGTCTTGTAGATCAATGGCCAACGCTAATGTCAACATGAACTTCAACGCGTTCCTAGAGAAAACCAAGCTGAAAGATGATGGCAGCAACTATACGGACTGGGTCCGGAACCTGAGGATCATCCTCATAGCTGCCAGGAAGCAATATGTCCTAGAAGGACCGCTAGGTGCCGCTCCCGTCCCAGAGAACCAAGACGTTATGAACGCTTGGCAAACTCGTGCTGATGATTACTCCCTCGTTCAGTGCGGCATGCTTTACAGCTTAGAACCGGGGCTCCAAAAGCGTTTTGAGCATCACGGAGCATATGAGATGTTCGAAGAGCTGAAACTAGTTTTTCAAGCTCATGCCCGGGTCGAGAGATATGATGTCTCCGACAAGTTCTACAGTTGTAAAATGGAGGAAAATAGTTCTGTCAGTGAGCATATTCTCAAGATGTCTGGGTTGCACGCACGTATGACCCAGTTGAACATTAACCTCCCAGATGAGGCGGTCATTGACAGAATCCTCCAGTCGCTCCCACCAAGCTACAAGAGCTTTGTGATGAACTACAACATGCAGGGGATGGTAAAGACCATTCCTGAAGTGTTCTCGATGCTGAAGTCAGCAGAGGCTGAAATCAAGAAAGAACATCAAGTGTTGATGGTCAATAAGACCACTAAGTTCAAGAAGGGCAAGGGTAAGAAGAACTTCAAGAAGGACGGCAAAGATGTTGCCGCGCCCGGTAAGCCTGTTGCCGGGAAGAAGTCAAAGAATGGACCCCAAGCCTGAGACTGAGTGCTTTTATTGCAAGGGGAAGGGGCACTGGAAGCGGAACTGCCCCAAATACTTAGCGGATAAGAAGGCCGGCAAAACCAAAGGTATATTTGATATACATGTAATTGATGTGTACCTTACCAGTACTCGAAGTAACTCCTGGGTATTTGATACCGGTGCCGTTGCTCACATATGTAACTCACAGCAGGAGCTGCGGAATAAACGGAGACTGGCGAAGGACGAGGTGACGATGCGCGTCGGGAATGGTTCCAGGGTCGATGTGATCGCCGTCGGCACGCTGCCTCTACATTTACCTACGGGATTAGTTTTAAACCTCAATAATTGTTATTTAGTGCCAAGTTTGAGCATGAACATTGTATCTGGATCTCGTTTAATACGAGATGGCTACTCATTTAAGTCTGAGAATAATGGTTGTTCGATTTATATGAGAGATATGTTTTATGGTCATGCTCCGATGGTCAATGGTTTATTCTTGATGAATCTCGAGCGTAATATTACACATGTTCATAGTATGGATGCCAAAAGATGTAAAGTTGATAACGATAGTCCCACATACTTGTGGCACTGCCGCCTTGGTCACATTGGTGTCAAGCGCATGAAGAAGCTCCATGCTGATGGACTTTTAGAGTCTCTTGATTATGAATCATTTGACACATGCGAACCTTGCCTCTTAGGCAAAATGACCAAGACTCCGTTCTCCGGAACAATGGAGCGAGCAACCAACTTGTTGGAAATCATACATACCGATGTGTGCGGTCCAATGAGCGTTGAGGCTCGCGGAGGATATCGTTATGTTCTCACTCTCACTGACAACTTGAGTAGATATGGGTATGTCTACTTAATGAAACACAAGTCTGAGACCTTTGAAAAGTTCAAAGAATTTCAGAGTGAGGTAGAGAATCAACGTGACCGTAAGATAAAGTTCCTACGATCAGATCGTGGGGGCGAATACTTAAGTCACGAATTTGGTACACACTTAAGAAAATGTGGAATCGTTTCACAACTCACGCCGCCTGGAACACCTCAGCGAAACGGTGTGTCCGAACGTCGTAATCGCACTCTATTGGATATGGTGCGGTCTATGATGTCTCTTACCGATTTACCGCTATCATTTTGGGGATACGCTCTAGAGACAGCTACATTCACTTTAAATAGGGCACCGTCTAAATCCGTTGAGACGACACCGTATGAATTATGGTTTGGGAAGAAACCTAAGCTGTCGTTTCTAAAAGTTTGGGGATGCGATGCTTATGTCAAGAAACTTCAACCTGAAAAGCTCGAACCCAAGTCGGAAAAATGCGTATTCGTAGGATACCCTAAGGAAACTGTCGGGTATACCTTCTACTTAAGATCCGAAGGCAAGATCTTTGTTGCCAAGAACGGATGCTTTCTGGAGAAAGAGTTTCTCTCGAAAGAAGTAAGTGGGAGGAAAGTAGAACTCGATGAAGTACTACCTCTCGAACGGGAAAGTGGTGCAGCGCAGGAAACCGTTCCTGTGATGCCCACACCAACTGAAGAGGAAAACGTTGATGATGATCAAGGTACTTCAGATCTAGTTGCTACTGAACTTCAAAGGTCCACAAGGACACGTTCCGCACCAGAGTGGTACGGCAACCCTGTCTTGGAAATCATGTTGCTAGACAACAATGAACCTTCGAACTATGAAGAAGCAATGGCGGGCCCGGATTCCAACAAATGGCTTGAGGCCATGAAATCCGAGATAGAATCCATGTATGAAAACAAAGTATGGACTTTGACAGACTTGCCCAATGATCGGCGAGCGATAGAAAATAAATGGATTTTTAAGAAGAAGACGGACGCGGATGGTAATGTTACCATCTATAAAGCTCGACTTGTCGCTAAGGGTTATCGACAAGTTCAAGGGATTGACTACGACGAGACATTCTCTCCCGTAGCGAAGCTTAAGTCCGTCCGAATCATGTTAGCAATTGCCGCATACTATGATTATGAGATATGGCAGATGGACGTCAAAACGGCATTCCTTAATGGACATCTTAAGGAAGAGCTGTATATGATGCAGCCGGAAGGTTTTGTCGTTCCTCAGAACGCTAACAAAGTATGCAAGCTCCAGCGATCCATTTATGGACTGGTGCAAGCATCTCGGAGTTGGAACATTCGCTTTGATGAAATGATCAAAGCGTTTGGGTTTATGCAGACTTATGGAGAAGCCTGCGTTTACAAGAAAGTGAGTGGGAGCTCCGTAGCATTTCTCCTATTATATGTAGATGACATACTCTTGATGGGAAATGATACGAAACTCCTGGACAGCATTAAGGCCTACTTGAACAAGTGTTTTTCAATGAAGGACCTTGGAGAAGCTGCTTATATATTAGGCATCAAGATCTATAGAGATAGATCGAGACGCCTCATAGGTCTTTCACAAAGCACATACCTTGATAAGATTTTGAAGAGGTTCAAAATGGATCAGTCCAAGAAGGGGTTCTTGCCTATGTTACAAGGTGTGAGATTGAGCTCGGCTCAGTCACCGACCACGGCAAAAGATAAAGAAGAGATGAGTGTCATCCCCTATGCTTCAGCCATAGGATCTATTATGTATGCCATGCTGTGTACCAGACCCGATGTAAACCTTGCCGTAAGTTTGGTTGCAAGATACCAAAGTAACCCCGGCAAGGAACACTGGACAGCGGTCAAGAATATCCTGAAGTACCTGAAAAGGACAAAGGACATGTTTCTCGTTTATGGAGGAGACGAAGAGCTCGTCGTAAAGGGTTACGTCGACGCTAGCTTCGACTCAGATCTGGATGACTCTAAGTCACAAACCGGATACGTGTATATGTTGAATGGTGGAGCAGTAAGCTGGTGCAGCTGTAAGCAGAGCGTCGTGGCGGGATCTACGTGTGAAGCGGAGTACATGGCAGCCTCGGAGGCAGCGCATGAAGCGATTTGGATGAAGGAGTTCATCGCCGACCTAGGAGTCATACCCAATGCGTCGGGGCCGATCAAACTCTTCTGTGACAACACTGGCGCTATTGCCCTTGCCAAGGAGCCCAGGTTTCACAAGAAGACCAGGCACATCAAGCGTCGTTTCAACTCCATCCGTGAAAATGTTCAAGATGGAGACATAGAGATTTGCAAAGTGCACACGGATCTGAATGTCGCAGATCCGTTGACTAAACCTCTCTCGCGTGCAAAACATGATCAACACCAGAACAATATGGGTGTTCGATTCATCACAATGTAACTAGATTGGTGACTCTAGTGCAAGTGGGAGACTGTTGGAAATATGCCCTAGAGGCAATAATAAAAGGATTATTATATTTCAATGTTCATGATAATTGTCTTTTGTTCATGCTACAACTGTATTATCCGGAAATCGTAATACACGTGTGAACACTTAGACCCAATGAGTCCCTAGTGAGCCTCTAGTTGACTAGCTCGTTATGATCAATAGATAGTCATGGTTTCCTGACTATGGACATAGGATGTCATTGATAACGGGATCACATCATTAGGAGAATGATGTGATGGACTAGACCCAATCATAAGCATAGCATAAAAGATCGTATAGTTCGTTTGCTAGAAGCTTTGCCAATGTCAAGTATCTATTCCTTCGACCATGAGATCGTGTAACTCCCGGTTACCGTAGGAGTGCCTTGGGTGTATCAAACGTCACAACGTAACTGGGTGACTATAAAGGTGCATTACAGGTATCTCCGAAAGTATCTGTTGGGTTGACACGAATCGAGACTGGGATTTGTCACTCCGTATGACGGAGAGGTATCTCTGGGCCCACTCGGTAATGCATCATCATAATGAGCTCAATGTGACCAAGGTGTTGGCCACGGGATTATGCATTACGGTACGAGTAAAGTGACTTGCCGGGTAACGAGACTGAACAAGGTATTGGGATACCGACGATCGAGTCTCGGGCAAGTAACGTACCGATTGACAAAGGGAATTGTATACAGGGTTTTGATCGAATCCTCGACATCGTGGTTCAACCGATGAAATCATCGAGGAGCATGTGGGAGCCAACATGGATATCCAGACCCCGCTGTTGGTTATTGCCCGAGAGTCGTCTCGGTCATGTCTGCGTGTCTCCCGAACCCGTAGGGTCTACACACTTAAGGTTCGGTGACGCTAGGGTTAGTAGGAAGTCAAGTATGTGACCACCGAATGTTGTTCGGAGTCCCGGATGAGATCCCGGACGTCACGAGGAGTTCCGGAATGGTCCGGAGGTAAAGATTTATATATGGGAAGTCCTGTTTCGGGCATCGGGACAAGTTTCGGGGTTATCGGTATTGTACCGGGACCACCGGAGGGGTCCCGGGGGCCCACCGGGTGGGGCCACCTGCCCCGGGGGGCCACATGGGCTGTAGGGGGTGCGCCTTGGCCTGCATGGGCCAAGGGCACCAGCCCCACATAGGCCCATGCGCCTAGGGTTCAAGGGGGAAGAGTCCTAGGAGGGGAAGGCACCTCCTAGGTGCCTTGGGGGGGAGGGAAACCCCCCTTGGCCGCCGCCCCCCTAGGAGATTGGATCTCCTAGGGCCGGCCACCCCCCCCCCCTTGGCCCTCCTATATATAGTGGGGGAGAGGAGGGACTTCATACCTTGTGTCCTTGGCCTTTGGTTGCCTCCTCCTCCCTCCCCAACACCTCTCCTCCTCCGTTGTGTGCTCAGCGAAGCCCTGTCGGAGTACTGCTTCTCCACCATCACCACGCCGTCGTGCTGCCGGTGGAGCTGTCTTCCTCAACCTCCCCTTCCTCCTTGCTGGATCAAGACGGAGGGGACGTCACCCGTACCGTACGTGTGTTGAACGCGAAGGTGCTGTCCGTTCAGCACTTGGCATCGGTGATCTGAATCACGTTCGAGTACGACTACATCATCACCTTGCAAGCTTCCGCACGCGATCTACAAGTGGTATGTAGATGCAAACTCTCTCCCATGACTCGTTGCTTAGACGAACTCATAGATGGATCTTGGTGAAGCCGTAGGAAAAATTTTAATTTTCTGCAACGTTCCCCAACACGGACGTCCTTTAGGTAGGGTGGTCCTGCTTCTTCTTGTGGTGTATGCTGCTACTTCATCATCATCGTCATGTTCGATCCTCGGGTCACCGTACTTGTCAAAGTCTTGCTCATTGGCTACTCCATCCATTCCGATGATCTTCCTTTTGCCTCTCCTCACGACAACACGACTGGGCTTTGACGGGTCGGTAATGAAGAAGCATTGGTCAACTTGGGAAGCCAGTACCCATGGCTCATTTTTCGCGGTGACGTTTGCGCCTGCGGTCTTGGATTTGGCTTCGGGTATAACCATGGTGGTGAAATACCGGTCTTCTTTTAGGACACTCTTCGCCCATCAGATGCACCATAACGTCGAAGAATGCGGGCGGGAAGTACATCTCAAGCTCGCATAGTATCACCACGATCTCTTCCTGTAGCCTTCTGAGTTGCCTCACGCCAATCGACTTCCGAGAGATGACGTCGAAAAAGTTGCATAGGCCAAATAGCGTTTCACGGACGTGCGCATCCATGATCCCACGGATTGCAACTGGAAGTATCTGTGTCATCAGCACGTGACAGTCGTGAGACTTCATCCCACTGAACTTCTGCTTCGCTGGGTGTAGGTATCTGCTTATCTTCCCCGCGTAACCGTAAGGAAGTTTTACTCCTAGGAGGCAGGTGAAAAACTGCTCGATCTCCTCCTGACTTAGAGTGAAGCACGTGGGAGGGTAGTCATTTCTGGTCTTCTTGGCCTTTTTGCCTTTGCGACGACTTTCTATGTCCTGCTTCGCCTCATCATCATCATCATCATCATCATCATCATCATCATCATTAGCGTGAAGCTCCTGCCTGATGCCCATTGATTTCAAGTCTGCCCTTGCTTTCGGCCCATCTTTGGTCCTCTCTGGCATGTTGAGCAGGGTACCAAGCAGACTCTCGCACACGTTCTTCGTGATATGCATGACATCAAGGCTGTGAGGCACACGGTGGATCTTCCAGTACGGCAAGTCCCAGAAAACAGACCTCGTTTTCCATACCTTCAGCAGCGGCTCTGGCGCCTTTCGCTTCTTTCCCGGCTCTGGCGCCTTTTGCTTCTTTCCCGGCAGTGGGCAGTCTTTCCAATTTTTCAACAGCTTGTCTATTTCCTCGCCGCTCCTCGTACACGGGCGTTTTCGGGGTTCGGTTTCACCATCGAACAGATCCTTGCGTTTCCTCCACGGGTCATCGTCGCGAAGCCACCTTCGATGTCCCATGAACACGGTTTTCGAAGACCCGGGATCTCTATCTAGCTGGCGATACGTTGTGTCATCCATGCACCTTACGCATCCAGAAAATCCGTGGACTACCTGCCCCGCGAGATATCCGCAACCGAGATAGTCGTGCACCGTCGTGAGCAGTGCGGCTCTCATAGGGAAATATTCTTTCTCTGCAGCGTCCCACGTATTGGCTGGCGTTTTCCACAGCGTGTCAAGCTCCTCTTTCAGCAGCCCCAGATACAGATTGATGTCGTTCCCTGGTTGTTTCGGCCCTTCAATTAGCATACTCATGTGAATGTACTTCCTCTTCATGCACAACCAGGGGGAAAGGTTGTACATCCACACAAACACAGGCCAGGTGCTATGTGTGCTTCTCTGGCTGCCAAACGGATTGACTCCATCGGTGCTCGCGCCCAGCACGATGTTCCTTGGATCGTTCCCAAATTCTGGGTATTCGAAGTTCAACGCTTGCCACTGGCTCGCATCCTTAGGGTGACTCAGCATCTTGTCTTTTTTATCTATCTCCGGATCATTTGCGTCATCTTCTTGCTTCTTCTCCTCCCTATCCGCGTGCCAACGCAGGAGCTTTGCTACCTTAGGATCCACGAAATACCGCTGCAGATGAGGAGTGATCGGAAAGTACCACACCACTTTTCGAGGAGCTTTCTTCCTCTTCTTGTATCGAGTGACGCCGCACACCGGACATATGGTAGACTCCGCGTGCTCGTCCCGATAAATGATGCAATTGTTCATGAACACATGGTATTTCACGTGCGGTAAATCCAGAGGACACACGATTTTCTTCGCCTCCTCCAAATTGGTCGGGCACTTGTTCCCCTTGGGAAGACGTTCGTGCCAGAATGACATGTTCTCGTCGAAGCATGCGTCGGTCATTTTGTGTTTTACCTTCATCTCCAGAGCCATGAGCGTTACTTTCAGGCGGGTATCCTCGGGCCTGCATCCTTCATACAATGGAGTAACCGCGTCTAACTCAAGTTGATCCATCTTGGCTTTCTCTCGGGCGGCAGCTCTTGCGTTATCCGTCTGCTTGAGAAGTAGCTCTTGAATATGAGGGTCCTGCACCCAGCCCATCGATGGTCCAACGTCGTCTGCTCCGCCGGCATCATCATCATGTCCTGCATCTTCTACATGATGACTGTGTACAGCATCACCGTCGTGATCATCTCCTGGGGATTCTTCGTCTTCTCGCCCGCCCGAGCCGCGGTGGTTGTCTTGCTGCCCTTCCTCATTTCTTGCCCGGCCCCCATGGACGACTTCGTAGTCATCTTCATCACCTTGCCACCGATAGCCATCCATGAAACCACGCAAGAGCAGGTGGTCCCGCACCTGCCCGGAATCCGGGTCCGCAATAAGGCTCTTCAGCTTGCATCTTAGACACGGACATCTTATCTCCGTCTCGTTCTTTTGAAGCATCTCGGCCTTTGCGGACCTCAAAGACCTATTCACGATGCCTTCGGTCATCGTGCGAACCATGGTCGCCTGCGGGGTAGAGCAAAACGATATTTTAGAACCAAGAAAAAATTTGGCATGACTTTCCCTAAAAATAGGACCAAGAAGAATGCTTAATGCCAAAATTCTCGCCGAAACGGAAATGAATCAACATTCCGGCAAAATATTGGCAACTATCGCATTTCAAATACCGGTACACCTCCAAACACAAACACATATGCAACACCACAAACATATGCAACACCACGAACATACATAGATCTAGCTAGGCCATAAAAAGTGCATTTGCACATTGTTGTAGGGAGAACAACATAAATATAGCTTCCCCCCTTACTTACCTATCAAAACAAGGTAATTTAACCACTTAATTTAATGAATCTATGGTGGAAATGAGGTGAAAAAGAGGAGGCACCCGAGACAAGGAGGAGGCGGTGGAGAGAATGAAGTGGGGAGAAAGTGAGTGTGGGAGGAGAGGCTGTCCAAAAATATCTTGTTGCTGCCCACTTACTAATGGCGCACCAACCATAAATGCGCCATTAGTAATCCAGGTTACTAATGGCGCACCCTCTGGTGGTGCGCCATTAGTAGTTTTGCAAAAAAAAACATACTAATGGCGCACTGTCACACGGTGCGCCATTACTAGTTTAAACTAGTAATGGCGCACCGTGTGACAGTGCGCCATTAGTAGTTTTGCAAAAAAAAAAGGAATAAAAAAAATAATAAAAAAAACAACATTAATGACGCACTTTCTGACAGGTGCGCCATTACTAGTAAATGGCGCACTTCGTCTGGATGCGCCATTAGTATGTTTGGACAGGCGCACTAGTTTAAAAAAAAATTGATACTAATGGCGCACCTTGATCCAGGTGCGCCATTAGTAGTTTCAACACTAATGGCGTATCAGAAGGTGGTGCGCCATTAGTATATACTAATGACGCACCACTTGTCTGATGCGTCATTAGTGTCAATCCCATCTATAGCCCTTTTTCTAATAGTGCGTAATTAATTGTGAAAAATGTGTTGAACTACTTCTGCTGGCCTTCCCATAGAATAACCTCTGTTGTTTTTATATACATAGAGAACGCTGTGAAGTTGTGACTAGTCCTGTACAACGACTTCCACGGTCAAAGTCGTCACACATATCACTAGCAGCACGTCGCACTCATCATTGGAGGTTCCGTTTGCACTCATCGCAATGACAGTTCCATCTACCTCACGTAACATGAGGTATGCACTCTCAAACAGCTAATCTTGTAGTCTCATGGGGTAAAACATCCAAATAGTACGCGGAACTTTGCTGCAGTCTTCAACTGGGACGCTGCCGGAAAATTTTGGCAACCACAGTCTGTGAGAAACAGATCATTTCCTTCCCTTCAAAAAAAAAGAAAAAAAAGAAGAAGAAACAGTTCACTTCCAGTAGTACGTGTCAGTATTAATTGAAGCATTTTCATATTGATAGTGTTTCGGTGATGTCGAAAGATGATGACAAAGAGCAAAAATAAGGTAGTTTCTTGTAGAAAATTATCACATGCGCGAAGCAGACCGTTCAGATTGCAGGAGAAGTGCAACACCTTGTGGATGGTGGCCTCTCTATACTGTCATATGCCAATGATACGATTCTTTTTATGGTACATGACGTGGATAAGGCTCGCAACTTGATACAAATATCTTATTATAGCATAATAGCATCATTTTATTTTCCCAAAAATGTTTATATTTGATTTAAAATAAAAATAATATGTAAAAAAATAAAAAGGGAAGATAAAATAAAATCAAAACGTTTAAAATAAGAATAATAAAGAATACATTAAAAATAAAACCGGATGGAAAAACAGGAAATGAAAGAATGTGAAAACAAAGGAAAATATAAAGAAAATATAATGAAAAATAAAAAAGTAAAGTCCAGTAAATAAGGTAAAATAGAAGGCAAAGTAAAAATAACATAATAAAATAGAAATATATAAATCAAAATAAAATTGCCAAACACCTAAAATATAGACAAGGAAAGCACCCCCCCACCCCCCCCCCCCCCCCCCCACACACACACACACACACTCTACAAAATTCTGACAGGGAAAATTGTCATGCTCATGAACTTCCACCGTTGGGCTGGCCCATCTCACAGCACCTATGGGCGAGGGATACTTATCGCTCGCACTAGGATTTTATGTGTTAGCCAGACTGGTGAAATTTCATGACACGAACAAATACGGAAGAAATTTTGTGAATTTGAATTTTGTTCTTTTAGTGGAGTATGTAGGGTTCTTTTTTACAATAACAGACTTTATTCCTCAAATGATAGGTAGGTGGTGTACAAGAAATGGAGAAATAAAGTCAGGGAAGTAAGAATCCCAAAAAGTTGAAGATCTACTACTAGAAGCATGTTTAGCTAAACAATTAACTACCTCATTAGCCTCTCTAAAGCATTGGACAACAGTCGTACTTGTGAAATCAGCTGCCAACTGCCCGCACTCCACAATGATCGAAAGACCAGGACCCAAATATGCATCAGCTTGGTTAACACCTTGAACCGCAAAGGTGCTATCAGATTTAATAATCAGCCGGTTGCACCCCCTATTCATAGCTAGCATAAATCCATTTCGAAATGCATTGATCTTTGGCGAATCCGCATTGCTTATATGAGCTAAATACCAAGTTGCTGCTGCTATAAACTCCCCATGATTATCAGATGCTACCGCTCCTGTGGCCCCCGATAGTGTTTCAGCATGGAATGACGCATCTACATTGATTTTGACAACACCTGCCGTCAGCTTCTTCCACATTTGACGATATTTGTGGTTTTTTATAAGATAAGCCTACAATCCAGTATCCTTGGGCTAAAACCTCCGGGAAAGGCTATCCTTCCTGATTCGGCCTCCAGTGCCCATGGCCCGCTAAACCAGCCACCACATAGCCCATGCAAATGTACCCACTTCACTTTAAAAGAATAAGGTTTGTAACTTCCAGTAAAAAATACTAAGGCACTAAAGTTTGAAACTTTCACTAGAGAAAACTGAAGTTTGAAACCCGTCCTAGAAAAATAATATGGCCCTACATGATCAAGTGTTATTTTGGTCCAAAAAGTGACATCTGATATTCTGACCACGTGGGCATTGGAGCCCTTTTTCTAAGTTCAAAAAACAGGTTTTTACGGTTTGAAAAATTCTAAGTTTTTGTGTACATGAACATATAGCAGTGCAATATAACGGGCCAAAATCTCACCAATATACGTCTCACATGTGAGAGATAAAAAAGACAAATTTCATGCAAATTTGGGGTTTGGTATTTGGCCGAACTTTTGTCTTTTTTGTGCAGTATACAGTACAGTGTATTTTTGAACGAAATTTCACAGGTACTTAGACCAGATGCATGCGTATTCATGTGAAGAAAAAACAAAAAAAATCAAATCTTTTAAGCACTTATTTTGGGGTGGTCCAAAAAGTGGTCTCCAATGCCCCCGTTCCAAAACTCCGCTTTTATATTTTGGTCTGGGTAAATGGTGCAAGTTTCGATAGTCAAAGTTCGACACTAGCTAGCTCCTAAGACTAGCCACAATGCATAGTAACATACACTAGTAACATACACAAATCCCTAGACTATATTACTACCTTCATAGTGGGTAGTAACATAAGTGTGGTAACATGCAAAGCTTCATTTATTAGGTCATAGACACATATTGCATTGGGACATGTGATGTTACAGTAACTAGCTAAGTTACTGTAACTACCTCTCTCCTCATTAACTCATTGCCACATAAGCAAATTTGCTGAGTTGGACTCGATGTTACTGCTGAAGTTACTCCCACTGTGGCTAGTCTAATAGGCTCTACATGCGGTCTACGTACCTGCAGCCTGTGCACCGTCAGCGTCCAATGGTGTGGTCCACTCTGCGGATATTTCCTACTAGCTCATGGCGATATGGTCAGCACCGTCATCGTCAACACTCAAAACTCACTCCTTCCCGCAAAACACACACACAACTCTCCAAGGAACGGACCATGTTTGCTAGTCTAACATTTTGGAAGCGATCACATTGCTTTCTTAGAAAATTGACTCTCGCTACCGGGATCATGTCCGATAGCATTAAAAGGAGTATGCTTTCTTCACAGGATTTTTCATCCTCAGGTCAAACTTTATTTTGACAGTTCATTCTTACTCAAAATTCAACAGAATTGGCTCCGGCCCCCTCACGGTTCTTGTCCAACTCCATAAACTATATATCCATCTGAACAATGGGCTCTAGCTAGGACCTTTAACACTGTATGGCAAAGCCAAGCAAAATGATAAAAGCACTCAGACACTAACACTGACACTGATAGGGTAAAGTGTGAGAGGGTTTTCCTTCCCTTATTATACTTAAAAAACATTGTACATGGTTTTATGGAGAGGAGGTCATCGCATCAGTGGTGCACCATGGGCAAGGGGAACATTCGCAACGGTCTGCAGGGTCTTGCGGTGCGGTGGCGGCAATTTCTTCCACGGTGACCCGGGTTTTGGTGATGGAGGACCCATTCCCTCATGTTCTCCATCCGGATGAATTGCATACATACATACACACATATCATGAACCACCAATCATACTCGGTAACTCCATGCAAGTAGGCAGAGCTTACATGAAGTTTGGTCCTGAATATACTCATACTGCTCCTAATAATTGTCTATCGTTATATTAAAGGCCTAACGCTTACCTTGGATGGCCACCGAGCATGGCAGGATGTAGCAAACAAATATGATGGCTATGATTGCCATAACTAGTGCCATGGAAGAAGCACAAGAGGAAGAGCGCTTCATAATCTTCTTCCCAATCATCTTCGTGTGGTGCTTCTACTTGATGACTGTAATTAATCATGTATAATTGTGTTAAGTGTGTAAGAGGCCAGATTGCCTTGCCTTGGGAAGAGCTCATTAGTGCATATATATACTCTTACAGAGATCAAAAGTTAAGTGTCCTAGGGGTTCTACACTCATGGGGACGGGACTTGAATATGGTCAAAGTCTACACCCGCCCAATAGGGACATACTTGGAACCTTATGACCATGTTATGTTAGACAAATAAAACATCCAATATTTTAAGAATTGTACAGCATATCGATCAACCGGAAGCTTGTGCCACCCGGCTTATTTTTATTGTAAAGTCTCGGTCAAGTTATCAGCACGGTACCAACCCATTATACTTCTAACATGGTACCAATCCACCTAACGATAGTTATCTCAATGCTCCATGACTATAGTCTTCTGTAGACGCTATGTGAGTTCATACATGTGGTGGTTGCATTAGGTCTATTACTATTTCTTTTTAAACAACGCAAGAAAGCAAGACAACCATATATAAGTGCAATGAGTGAATGAATTCTAACCTCAATAACTCCTAACTAGCTCAGTAGATATGAGTGAGATTGCTACCTGGGCTAAGCCCGGAACCACCACACTAGTGATGGACTTTCCACATCCCCTAAAAGTCAAAGGAATGATAATCATGGAAAATGAACAAGTTCACCAAAATCAGATGACAGTTGCTCTGCTCATAATTGCCAGTGTTAATCCAAAAAAATCATATTATATATACTACGACGGATGGTACTTCTATGTGGTGACTACAAGTCTACAACCCAGTATAACATTTCTTCATAGTGTTAACCCCGATTCCCTGTCATATTGTCTAAGAATTTTCTAGTACTTGTGCATCAGGCTTGTATTATCTTGACTTAGTATTGACATTATTAGTTCTATACAGTCGAAGTTAACCTCGAGTCAGTAGGGATATATTCGAAACTTTATGTATGTCCATGTTAGGTGCAGCAAATAGAACCTTCAATATTTTGGGAACTAGGTATGCAAGACGTCGCCACCAACTCTAAAGAACAAGAGCATCGCCAGCAAGGTACATCCTAGATAATTTCTGTTTTCTGTTTTCTTAATTGTTTAAGATTTTTTTAGTGCCCACTTGATGTGGAGAACCAATGATTTGATTGGTGAGCAATTTTAACAGGGTCCCTCTCACCTCCTCATTTCACATGCGAGCTACAAACGTAAGAGTTAGTTAACACATGAATATGAATCATTGTCATCAAAGAAAAAAAAGAGATAAGAGAACCAACATATCTTCTTCGATGCAAAGACCTGAACAATTTTTATTCCTTTTTAGATGATCAGTAACACCTACTCCCTCCATTCCTAAATATAAGTCTTTTTAGTGTAGATTCACTCATTTTGCTCGGTATGTAGTCCATATTGAAATCTCTAAAAATACTTATATTTAGGAACGAAGGGAGTATTAATTACACATCACAGTACATAGCACGGTCGTCCATCACACACAAGCAGGAGGCAAAGGCCAGGTAGGACATAGCACCGATGGCTGGTTTTCAAAATGAACGGCCTCAGCTTGCATGACAAAATTCAGGAAATGGTCTACTGACGGCTCCCGACCACAGGTTTGATGACATGCGTACGTGACTGTGCAAGACACATCTGTGATTTTACGGAATGTTTTCTGTACCAACCAGCCTGGTCTTGCGGTGCGGTGGCGGTGGAGTTCTGGGGCGGTCGCACCCAGGGCACTTGTGGCGCCCCGACCCGGGGATCGGTGGCGGGGGAACAACTCCTGGACGGCTTCCTTCTGGAAGATCTGCAATGATATATACACATGTATCACTAACTACTCATCATTTAACTCTAACTCCATGCAAATATCCAGAGCTTGCATGAAGCCCGACCTAGAACAACATTACGTTCTTCTCCTAATGCTTAGCTGTTGTCAAGTGAAAAATCTAATGCTTACCTTGGACGGCCACCGAGCAAGGCAGGCTGAAGTATATGAACATGATAGCCAGGATTGCCACGGCTACTGCCATGGAAGAAGAAGATGAGGAGCGCTTCATAAACTTCTTGTGTTTCTACTTTTAGTGTATGTAATTAAACATGTAATTTTGTGGACTATGCAAGTGGACAGATTGCCTTACCTTGGGAATGAGCTCATTACTCCATATATAGAGATGAAACGTTCAGAGTGTTAGTTCTCAGGAACTCTGATATGGTCAAAGTCTACTCCCGGACTCCCGGTCAATAGGGACATACCTGGAACCTTATGACCATGTTAGGTGGAGAAGATAGAGCCTTCAATATTTTGAGAGCCCGCAACCTATGACCGTGTGGAAGCTTGTGCCATCACGTGGCATATTTTGTTGTAAAGTCTTGGTCAAGATATCAACACGGTCAAGCCTATTATACTTTTGCTGATACACAATGTCGTGTAAATTGTGATTTTGTAATCCTTTGATGCTCTTTGACTAATGTAGACGCTATGACATACTATGTTGAGGTCTGTTACGGGAGGTTTCTTGAAAACAATACGAGAAGGCTGCTTTCTGAACGCAAGACCATCATAAGGGGCAATGATCAAACTAATACTAACCTCAGTGATGCAAAACTTATTCGCTGGATCTGTGTGAGGTTGTTGCCTGCATGGGCTAAGCATGGTAGTATGACACCAGCGATATACTCATACATGTACCATCACAACTTATTTCCCCTAAAAGAGCAAAATTAAACCTTTGCACATGACAATCATAAAAAAAAAACAGTTGCTCTAAGCTGTAAAATGTGCAGATGGCCAGATTGCCTTGCATTGGGAATTACTCTCCTCGTCTACCTTTCTTAGTCCCTCTCGAATTTGAGCCTAAATTTTACAAACAAAACATAAGTTATATGGCACAAAAAGTATATTCTTTGATTCATATTACAAATCGAGTTTTCAATGATTTACTTTCCGTGGCATATAACTTATGATTTAATAGTTAAATTTTAGGTCAAAATTAGACTCCAATTTGAGGGGCCTTATAAACCCGAACGGAGGGAGTAGATAAAACGTCAAGAGTGTTAGTTGGTTCTATATTCATGGAGGCTCTCAGCTTGAGGATCTCCGATATGGTCAAAGTCTACTCCCAGCCTCCCGGTCAACAGATATACTTTGAAGTTGGAACCTTATGATCAAGCAAGATAGGTGAGGCTAATAGAACATCCAATATTAAGGAGCTCACATAATCGTAGCCTCTGAAGCATGTGGAAGCTTGTGCCATCCTGCAACTTATTTTGTTGTCAAGTACTCCCTCCGTTTTTATTTACTCCTCGTATTAGCTTTGGTCAAAGTCAAGCTTTGTAAACTTTAACAAAGTTTATAGACAAAAATATTAACATATACAATAACAAACTAATACCATTACATTCATTATTATTCTTTTTGAACATCATTACATTCATTATTGAATGTACTTCCACATCATATAGATTTTTTATGGTAAATATTTATATTCTTTTCTATAAACTTGGTCAAACTTTAGAAAATTTGACTCCAGTCCACTCTAATATGCGGAGTAAATAAAAATAGAGGGAATATCAATCGGATTATCAACACGGTCAAACCCATTATCCTTTTAATGAAAGTTAATGTACCTACCAATAATTACTTGTCAATTTTGTGTAAAATATAATTACTAATCCTCGGTTAACTTGAACGTATGCATCTATTTTACCAATTAATAAGCATTGCTTTCTCAAAAGATGTTTTAATTCATAGCCAAAAGCCAACCTATAGTTGGGTGGTGGTTGCACCCCCTGCACACCAAGAATCAAACCAAACATGCACTTTAATCTTAGAAGTGCATGAAAAGACGGGAGCCACCATTCAGGGAGACAAGCTAACATATTACTCTCTCCAATCCATTTTCCTCTGTGCATAACGTTGGACTCGTATACCAATGAAAGGACGCATTCAGTGTTTTCGGACTAATTTGCACTTGCTTTTGCATGTAAGGGAAGTTGGGTTGTTGTTAACCTGCATGCAGCGATTGGTTCTCTTCTCCATGACCATCGCTGATCTCCTCAATTCATGTGTCAGTTTCTCTCTCCTGCAATGCATGGCGTCCAGAACAAAGGCTATTATTAGTTTGATTGGTTGCACACAAGCGGAATATAAGGGGCAGCATAGGAAAGAATCGGTGAAATAGGCAACACACAGAGTAAATCAGAAAAAGGGGGAAAAGTTATTCGCAGAGTAAAATAGATCGGAGGGAGTATAATGCACTTCACACAAGAACGAAAAAAGATGTTGGATTTTGTTTTAATTAGTGCTAACTCTAATAGCTAATCTTTTTTTGCGGCTGAACTCTAACAACTAATCTTTACATGTTTATAAACTTATGAGGTGAATAAAATTAAACTAAAAGAATATGTATCTATCAGATGATATATTGTACAATGGACATAATTGTCTTATCTTCTGTTCAAGATATCATCACTTTACAACAAGAAGACAACCCATTCTGTTTCCGTTTCTCTTTCTTCTAGATCAACAATCATCCTATGTGGTATGAGCAAGATAGCACTATTGTAGATAACCTAATACCCTTAAACTAACTCATCATCCCAGCGGTAGGTCCATCGTGGTGTGGCTCGGTATGACAATGTGGACCGATGACCTGGCGTTTTTGTCTGGGCCAAAACACAACGAAGCCGAATTAGTTTGGCTGGTATTCATGGCTCATGCTGATTTTTTTTTCTTGTGTCGAAATTTATAAAAGGTCCAAAATATAAATACTTCATTAGAAAAATCCCAAAAAGTGAATCATTGTGCGTGTATGAAACTGTATGATGATCCCCAATATGAATATCTTATTTATTCGAAAAGGAGGATTACCCCGGCCTCTGCAATGAAGATTTCATGGAATCCCTGTTATATCAGCATACTTAGCCATGGTGTAGATAATCATGTATTTTCTGCATTGGGAGGTAACGAGTTTGAGTCCCCTCTTTGTACCTTCTTTTATTTCTCACGATACGCAAGACACAAAACTAGTTCAAGCCTTATCTATAACTACTCCCTTTGTTTCTAAATATAAGCCGTTCTACAGATTTCAATATGGACTACATACGGATGTATACAAACATATTTTAGAGTGCATATTCACTCATTTTGCTCCGTATGTAGTCCATATTGGAATCTTTAAAATGTCCTATATTTAGGAACGGAGTGAGTAGTTTAGACAAGTCGGTGGATTAGGATGGCTTAGGCGTCCTCGCTCTTGTTTCCTCTTCCTTGTGTTCCTCTGCTCCTCTGAATCAATGGCTTGTAGTTCAAATCAGTGAGCAATTGATCTATGTACTAGTGTGCTGCTAACACTAGAAACTTGGTCTCAGGTTGATCCTTCTGTTTAACTTTTTCCAAAATGGAGTCCATGGCCCAGCCTTGGCCCTTCTATTCTCTGATGAGCATGTATGAATGGACCATGCACAAGGCACACCTCACTTTTATGAATAGAGTATATAGTTTCACTATAGTTTTTTCATGCACCGTAATAACATGCTATCTAGATATTGTTTATACAATTATAAGAACGATTCAACCATATTCGTTCATTATTTGTTTTCCAGAGTCTAACTTATATCCCAATCACACAAACACCCTTTCACACAGTGTGATTCGAAGACGACAAGGAAAATCATGAAATAACCGAGAGATCGACATGGCGCGGCAAGAAAAAGAGACCGTCCTCATGGCATTAGTGGTGCTTCGTACATTAGGGGCACGTAGGCAGCTGCTCGCTGCAGGATCTTGCGGTGCGGCGCTAGTGTAGCTGGTGGCGTAGTGTCAAGGTGGCGACATCCATGGAAGCAGCTAATGGATGTCCGGGGCCGCGGCGATGGAGGACCCAATCCTGGGTGGAAACCGTCTGGATGAACTGCATACATGAACCCATGGGTAAAATATTGGGACTGCTCATAATATTACTGCCAAACAAAAAATAAACTTAATATTTACCTCGGGTTGCCGTCGAGCATGGCAGGAAGTTGCATAGTAATAAAATAGCCACAATTGCCATAGTTTGTGCAATGGTGGAAGAAGAAGAAGAAGAAGAAGAAGAAGAGCCCTTCATGATGTTCTATTGAATTATCTCCCTTGGGAATGAGCTCATCAGTACACATATATACACATAGATGGAACGCGGTATGCTCAAGAATAGTCTTCATGGAGGCTCTCGTGGCGATGGACATGGACTCCGATACGGTCAAAGTCTACGGTCAACAGGGACATATTTGGAGCCTTATGTCCATGTTGTTATGTGGGACATATAGACCTCCAATCCAATACTCTGAGGAGCAAACAAGCAAGTCACGTGCCACCAACTCTAAGGAGTAAGAGCATCATAAGCAAGGTACTCCCTCCGATCCATATTAGTTGTCGCTGAAATGGATGTATCTCGACATATTTCAGTGCTAGATACATCCATTTGAGAGAAAAGTAATATGGATCGAAGGGAGTACATGTCAGGTATGTTTTGTTAATTCTCCGTCTACCGACAATTTCTCAGCGCTTACTAGATGTTGAGAACCATTGATGCTGAGATCTGTTCAGTATTCCAAAAATTTTAACTCCGAGACCAAATATTCTAAACTTTTATATCGGATGAGCTTTGGATGGCGAACTTTTTTTTTTTTTGAGCTGAGTGAACAATTTTGTAAAATTGAATGGAATTTTCCCCTAAAATAATGAAACTTAAGATTTCGAGTCGACTAAGATTATACTAATTTTGCACTCACTAAACAAATTATTGACACACACTGAACACTCTTTTAGAACAACATGAACACATTAGTAATCTTGACTGAGAAATAAGATGTCCACCGAAACGGCTAGACGTGGACATCTCTGGTAGACTGGTAGTAGTTGCTTTGATGACAAAGAAAAAAACGGCAGCTCAAGCAAGCGAAATGATTAAAAAAAAGTGTGTGCAAAGACTTGGCAAGCCACCATAGAGGGAGATGAGAAGCATTATTATCTAAAAAAAAGGACAAGAACATCATCGTCACCCAGTTAGTGCATTGCCTCTGAAACAAGATTCTGTTCCATTTTCAGATGATCTGAAACCGGTGTTATTTCCACACGGTCATACATTATACACACGCAAGAGGCAGAGCCATCGATCACAACTTGGACACCATGAGATGGACCGGCGATTTTACGGTGTAGTGTTTGGTGTACCAACCAACAGCAGAGTCTTCCAGTGCGGCGCATGTGACGGTGTCTTCGCCGGCGACATGCTGGCCGGGCGGTCGCATTCCGGGCACATGTGGTGCACCGGCCCGCCCCGGGGCGACCGAGGAGTCCATCCCCCACGGCCCCCGTCTGCATGCATGCACGCACGCACGCCGTTACACAGATAGGGACATATAGGAGTGAAAGTAAAGGGCTAATACGTAGTACGTGCGTGTGCTTACCTTGAACCGCCGCCGAGCACACCGAGGAAAGGCACATGGCGGCGATGATGGCCACGGCGGTTATTTTCCCTGCGCTAGTAGGCTTGCCGGTGCAACAACGGAGTCGGGGATGGTGACTGCCAAGCACGTCTATATAAAACCGAGCTAGCCTGGTCATGAAGAATGGTCATGGGTAGCTAGCTAGGATATGTCATATGTGTATAGAAGCGTTAGGCTGAACACGTGTACAGCATGCACGTAGGCGCTCACTCCAGTTTTCATGCTCAAAGTCTAACCATATTCTTTTTCCTCGTCGATATGGTCCGTTATGATTTTTTTTCTATTCTTTTCAAAACACAGTACAGAGCAAATGCGATCTCGTGGATCAGATCTGGGCCTGAGGCGGGCATGGCTCTCGCCCTGTGCATGTAAGGTTGGGTGTGGTCTGGGTGGTGCCTGCGTAAATTGAGGCCCTCTCCTCACGGGTGTGGTGATCGTTGGTGTTGGTCGGGGCCCCGCTTCTCTATTGGGCAAACCAGCATCGATAACCATGAACTTGGCGTCGTGTGAGCGTGCTGGGGGACAGCTGTCGGTAGTCACAGGGTTGTGTCTCCCCCGATTCACAGGGACTGGCCGAAGTTGCATCCTTGGGCACCTTAGTGTCAACGCAGACTCCGTGGCTGATGTCGGGCTAGGAGTGAAAGTAGATGCCTTTTACTCCTCCTACTGTGGTGGGTGCACCGTGATGTAGGAGGTGGGTAGTATCTCGGATATGGATACCGTGATAGCAGCCTCGGATGGCCGTTTGCATGGTTGGCTCTTCGGTGGGCACCATGGAGGCGGTGATGGCTTTCCCTCTTGGTCATGTGTGCGGCGAGGTGGGACCGGCGAATAGCTTGGGCGCGATATGTGTCACTTACAGTGGCGATGCTCCGATGTACATTTGGATATCTGAAGTCGTTGCACTTGTTCTAGAGGCCTCGCGATGGCATGGGGAGTTGCCGAGCGAAAACTCCACTCTTTGTCGCCAATGATGGTGACGTTCACGGGCGTCGCTCTTGTTGAAGACGTCGTCCTGGTTCTCCTCTCCTTGTCTGGGTTCCGGCCTTCCGTGTGAAAATTTGTCTGATTGTGGACTTGACAGTCGCAACGCCTAGAACCATTCTCCCTCTTGGGGTGTTGTCGTGGAGCTTAGGTGTTATAGAGCGTAGCATGGCGTTGTACTTAGTTTTTATTGTGCTCTCTTTTGATAGTATAGTCATGTGCGTCCCAAGTGACCCGATTATCATTGGATCGACGTTGTATGAGAGCTACCTCATTAAGTTGCATCGTTCGACTGTGTACTTTGTTCAGCGTTGCTTTATATAAAAAGCGGGACGAAAGCTTATTTCGAGAGAATTAATTACTTATATTGAAAGTAAGAATTTCATACAAGTGGCAAAAAGGAAGAAGGGGGGAGGAGGGCAAAAATACTAGAAAGTCTTGCAAGTTGGAGCACTACTGCACTAGTAAGAAACCCTGCCTTCAATCGGTTAATGTTTGCTCTCTGTTGACGTATAAATGTATTGACTAGTCTCTTTCATCAAATCGGTCTTTTGATTGCATTGGCTACATGGTATCAGAGCCAAGACGTCTTGAGTTTATGATCCGACTGACGCAATTAAATTGCAGCCCACTTTCGGTCCATGTTCAGGCCCGAGGGAGGCATGCGTGAGAGAAAGTGTTAACGAATAAATATATTGCCTAGTTCTTAGACTAGATCGGGTTTTTTGTTGCGTTGACTGGAGCATGCACTTCTACACTCTCGAACACCTGCTATGTGGCAACACCCTACTAGCAAGAGGCACAAATGTTTAAACAAAAAGTCATGGATCACATAGCAGATTACAGCCAAAAAGTAGCACTTGCTCTAAACATAGAAGCATCATCCCAAACCACCACCTGAAAAACTAGCAGAAATTTTGATAACCGCTGGCTGCGGCAGGTGAACACCATGGCAGGAGCCATCACATCACCTGTGGTTCCACGGCGTTTTACCCTGCGGTGCCGGAGGGGGGCGTCCCAATGCATGCAGACGGCAAAGAACTGACTGATGGCAAATTCTTTGTTTCCAGTAATGCCCAATGCATGCCCTGATGTCATCGCAACAAATTATGTATATATCAAAACAAACACAGAGCACATCTAGCGCTACCAGGGTCATCCACTTGAAATATAGACACAAAGACAGATGCATGGTCACATACCTTTGTAAACGGCAGAGCATGGGAATGCCAGCAGGGAGCAGCAGCACACGATCACCAGGAGCATTGCCACGGTGCGCGCGAGCGAGGACGGAGAAGAGGAAGACTGCTTCATGGTCGATCGGACGATCTTGTCTGCCCAGCTTCGGTTCTCAAGCACTGATTAGATCTCTCTTTGTGGACGGGTCTCTCCACCTAGTTAAGTACTCTAACAGTGACGACAAGTTCTCTGCACATCTTGATTGATTAACATAATGTAATCACGATCATCGATGCCGCCATTGAACAAGTCGAGCTAATAGCTGCTCGAAGGCCCCAAGTCAAGTACTCATAGTCGTCCGTGTCGACACTCACAATCTTTGCATCTCAATCACAGTTGTTGGTAAGTGTAAGTAACATGGAATTCGTACGTACACGTTCATCGCATCCACTACAAGCTGCCAGTTCTAGATGCTGTACTACTTCAGATGCTCGAGATGCAAGTGCTCCGCCGAGCAGCTGGCCACTACAGCCTTGTAAACTGAAACCTATATTTATGTAAGACATCGTAAAATAATAAACAAGATGGGACCTATATTTAAGTAATCACGATTTTCGAAGGACCCAAGTGCCGCAGCGGAAGCGTGGTGGGCAGGTCCAGGATTGAAACCTAGCCCAAATAAAAAAATTATTTCGGCTTTTAGTTTCTTCTCTTCGGCCCATTTCTTTTTCATGGTTCTTCGGCCCATTTACTTCCAGACAGGGCATCAGTTTGTCTGTTAAATCCATTCTTATTTCCATCCAATATTGCGACTGATTCTAAACAAAAACAAATCCAATTTTGTAACTGCTTTAGTTCCGATCATAAGGTTGACTTTGTTTCTCTACAAAAAAATCAGGTTGACTTTGCAAGTTTCAAACTGAGTAGATTTTCTGTAAGGCTCATTCTTATTTCCATCCAATTTTGCCGCTGCTTTAGTTTGGATCATCAGGTTGACTTTGTAAGTTTCAAACTGGGCTACAGTTTTTTCTGTTACGCCCATCCTTATTTCCATCCAATTTTGCCGCTGCTTTAGCCTTGAATTATCAGGTTGACTCTGTAGATTTTTTTTTGTAGGTAACACCCAAGTGTATTAAAAACAGGGTTCAACCCAGATTACATTCAGTTTCACACAGAGAGGTAATTGCTAAGGCACACTCGCCGGTGGAAGGAAATCTCCCTGCACTCTAGCATAGGAAGCAAGTTCGCTGGTGACCCTGTCGCATTGTCTACTTATCTTTCCGACATCGCACGCGGAAAATCTCTTGACAGCTTAGCCTCCTAATAGATGCTCCACCACTTTGTTCTTCTTACATCACCGGAGTTGATGACACTAATATAACGATTATGGAATCAATAATGAGTGGCCCCTTGTGGAACTGGCCTGTCATCTCGGCAGCGATCATCGGCACATGCACTCGTGCACCCAGCATTGTTCCAAAATTGATGATTGTTAGTGGAGATTACTTGCTATATAGGATTCAAAGAATATCTTCTCCTACTAAATACCAATACATTAACTCGGTGTCCCGGGCAGAGCAGTGTCAAATCGGCTAATGGGTACTACTAAACCCCTAGAAATGGACCAGGAGCTCCAAATGGTTTCCTTTAGAAAAACATTTAAAACCTAGAATTTTGGCAAAAAAATGTTTAGACTTCCCTGACCATAAAAGAAAATTTTCAATGAAAATGTTACTCCCTGTCGGGACACTAGAGCGGCCAAGAGAGCCCACCCGACGATCAGAACATCCATGCAAGTCTACGTGGGCGCCATTAGTACCCGGTCAGATGCTGGTAATTAGTTCGGGTGGATGACTTGTCGCTTGTCATTGTTGTCACCGACCCATCTCTATTTTTTTTTCATCATATTATTTCTTCATTGTCATGCACAATTCAGTTCTTCCTCCTGACATCTGAATGATTCATAGGAGTAGATCTCAGCTTCTTTTTTCTCCAAAAATAGACTATAGAGTTTGGCCTAGTTTATGAAAAAAATATGCACTATTATTGAATAGAGGGTCATTCTCTCTTGATTCTAGATCTTAACATCGCGACTACAATAGCCGAATTGACTGTGTGTCACCATTCACAAAAATATTGTACTCGTTGACATGTAAAAAAAGAAAATGGTAATGGTGGCAAATCACAAATTCCAAGGAGGATTCGAACACGTAAATCCTCTAATTATATTGTCCTAAATGAAGTGTTTGACTACATATTGAATTCCTTAACTCTACAACATGGTTTTAATTGCAAGGTCAGTATGGAGATGTGAGATTGGCATGTATGCCCCAATTTCTCATATTACAAAATAAGCCTTGTAAGCAGAAATGGAGTGGGCAGCCCGAATGTGCATACATCGCCATTGATCGTACATGAATAGCATATGTGCCGGTCACCGGTGTCACCTCACTGATCGAATTCGATAGTTTCATTTTCTTTACAGCCGAACTAACTCCATTTCCATTAATTGCTTATGAAAAATAATCAGCGAACAAGTGGCAAAAAATGAAGGATGAGGGAATAACAAAAATAATATTTTTTTTGACTCGAACGGCAGGTGCTCTGCCTTTTCATTGAAGATTAGGAATATACATAAGAGTGAGCAGTCGTCCAGAGAATGCTGCCTGTACAAAAAAAGGGGAAATTACAACGCTACTCTCAGGAAATCTAAGTCAGCTTTTATCAAAGAAACCACGCTGTCTGCTGAGGTAGACTTGGAGTTGAAGACCCTCCTGTTCCTCTCATTCCACATGTGCCAAGCAAAATAAGCAGCAGCAACGGCCTGCTCGTTGTTGCGCTGGGAGCAAACACTCCACCAATGAGAGATGGACTGAATGGTAGCAGGCAGGGAAGGGTAGCACAAGGGTCGTGCCACGCATAGCTTGTTCCAAACATCCTTGGAGAAAAGGCATGTGTTGAAGAGGTGGAGTGCAGTTGCAGGGAGTTGGAGGCAAAGAGAACACGTCGCGTCATGATCGCTCCCATGGGCTCGCAGCCTGTCAGTGGTTGGGAGTTTGTTTTGAGCCAAAGTCCAGAGGAAAAACCTCACCTTTCTTTCAATCTTGAGCCTCCAGATCAGGTCAGCATCAGGCTTGGCAATCGAACCAATGAACTGACAGGAATATGCAGACTTGGCGGTGTATTTTTTGTCCTTCGTCCAGATCCAATCAATGGTATCTCTTGTTTCAGATAAGTTGACACTCTGAATCTTCTCCCACAGAAGCAAAAAGGAGTGCAGATCATCATGGGAGCTGATTCTTACAAGCCCCTTCATCCACTTCCTATCATGCATGGCTTGAGCCACAGTGTAGTTTTTCCTGCGCGCCAGCTTGAAGAGGGAGGGTGCAAGGTCACGTGGTGCGGCCCCATCCAACCCACTTTGACTTCCAGAAACTCGCAGTTTGCCCATTTCCAAGGTGAATGTTGGTGGAGGCATGAAAGAGCTGCATATCCGCTTCAGAGCAGGGGAGTTTCATTCCAAACCAGGGCCTAGGTTGGCATTGCCACGCGAACCAGGCCCACCGCAGCCGTAGAGCTCTGCTGAAAGACGAGAGGTTTTTGATGCCCAGTCCACCATACTTTTTTGGTTAGCAAACCAGCTGCCAGTTGACTGCACAAGTCCCACCTTTGGCCTCCTCCTCACTGCCCTTCCAAAGAAGACTTCTCCTAAGCTTGTTGATCCTCTTGATCAGCCACTTGCTAGGAGCGAACAGGGTCAACAGGTAGGTGGTGATAGAGGTAAGGACTGAGTTGATCAACGTTAGCCTTCCCGCTTTGTTCAGGAGCTTGCCTTTCCATCCTGCAAGCTTCACAGCTATCTTGTCAATCGGAATTTGGAGGTCGGCGCGCCTAAGGTTGTGTAGGCTAAGTGGTAGCCTGAGATATTTGCAAGGGAAAGAGTCAGTTGTTCCCGCGAACTCGGAGAGCACTTCATTAGTTGCCAGCTCATCACAACAGATAGGGAAAACCGAGGACTTGTTGAAGTTTGTGTAGAATCCAGAGATTCTCCCAAAGGCTTCCAGGATTGCTTGTGAGGCCATCATCTCAGACTTGCACGGGTTCAGAAATAGGGCAGCATTGTCCGCATAAAGGCTGACTCTGATGGAGGCCGAATTGTGCGCCATAGGCTTCAGGATCCCGGCTTCGGTTGCAGACGCGAAGATACGCTGTAGTGGCTCTATAGCAAGCAGGAACAAAAAAGGCGAGAGAGGGTCACCTTGTCGCAAGCCACATCGATGGTAGAAAGGCAGCCCCGGATCACCATTGAGGATTACTCTGGAGGAGGTTGAGCAGAGCACGATTGCAATCAAATCACGACATCTCTGTCCGAAGCCTATGTGGCAGAGCACCCCAAGCAGATAGTCCCATCTGACGGAATCAAATGCCTTCGCAATATCCAGCTTCAGGAAGATTGCCCCTTTCTTGGCTCTATGTAAACTCTGGACGAGATTTTGAACATACAGAAAATTGTCTTGGATCGATCTTCCTTTGAGGAAGGCACTTTGGCTCATAGATATTAGATGCTACATAGTTGGCGCCAGTCTATTGGCAAGGAGTTTTCCCAAGATCTTAGCAACACTGTGGGAAAGACTTATTGGGCGATAATCAGCAACGCGTAGAGCATTTTCTTTCTTCGGGATTAGGACAATGAATGCAGAGTTCAACAGGTTCCAGTTTGTAGCATCAAGGGCAGAGAGCTGGTTAAGGGCATTCAGCAAATCCACCTTAATCGTGTGCGAACATCTTTTGAAGAAAAGCCCAATGAAACCGTCCGGGCCCAGTGCCTTCTCTGCTGCCATTTCTTTAATAGCTTTGCCAAGCTCATCTAAGTCAAATGGGTGATCAAGGTGTGTCAGGTCTGCAGATGGCAGATTAAGATTAGACCAGTTCATTCGCAGAGTGGCGCTTTCCGGTTGACCCAACAAGGAGATGAAGTGATTTTTGAGGATTGTTGCCTTGTCCTCATGGTCAGAAGCAACATGGCCACCATGATGAAGGAAGGGGATATGATTCTTCCTTCTTCTGCTGTTGGCGCGAAGGTGAAACAGCTTGGTGTTCGCGTCGCCAACTCTGATCCAAACTAATCTTGATTGTTGCCTCCATCTTATTTTTTGAATAGCAGCAAGGGCAAGCAGCCTCCCCTTTAGCAACGCACGTAAGTCAAGCTCCTATTGTGTTAGTGACCGGTTCTCCATCGCGAGGTCAAGCTGCAATATGACCTCGGAGGCAACTGCAGAACAGAATCTTCTCTCTTTGATCAGGTTTTTACTCCATTTTTTGAGGGCTTTGGCTGTTCTAGTAAGCTTGATGTGCAGCTTCCGAATGCAACCATTGGTATGTAGTTGCTTGGACCATGCCTGGGAGACAACCTCACTGAAGCCATCCTCATTTGGCCACCAAGCCTCGAACCGGAATCCAGAGAAGTGACGCGCTTGAATCTTCTTCATGATCAGAGGGCAATGGTCAGAGATGTCAGTGGATCCCGGCAGTAGCTAGAAGTCAGGGTATCTTGATTCCCACTCCTCAGTGAATAGCACTTTGTCTATCTTGGTTAGGGTAGAATTCAGCCTTTCATTTGACCAGGTGAAGCAGCGTCCGATCAGAGGCAACTCCTTTAAATGCAGATCATCAATGACGGCACGAAAGGCACAGATCATACGAAGGTTGATATTGCTGTTGCTCTTCTCGGATGCACGGCTAATAAGGTTAAAGTCTCCAAGTACAACCCATTCAGACGGAGCCAAGGCTTTGATGTGTCTGATCTCATTCAAATAGTTGAGTTTGTTCTCGTCAGATTGTGGGCCGTAGACCCCTGTCAATAGCCAAGACGAGTTGCAGCAGAGGTCGGTGATCAACGCGGACACTGAGAAAGTCCCATGTAGCAGCGGTTGCGGAGTAACTTTGATGTGATCAGAGGAGGCGGCAACGAGGATGCCCTCTCTGGTGCCAACAGCAGGAAGGAAAACAAAGTTGTCCATGAAGGAGGGATCCAAAGTTTCGGCGATGATGCTGTTAGAGATAGACTCCAGCTTTGTCTCTTGCAGACAGACAAGCTTACAATGGTGATCTCGAACAACGCCAGCAACAACTCGGCGTCTCGCGGGATTGTTTAGGCCTCTTACATTCCAGCTTAAGATCGCACTATCCATAAGCAAACCAAAACACAACTGGGTAGGACCGGACAGAAGCACATGGAGACTTGGAGCCATAGTAGGTAACAGCAGCAGGTACAGACTTAAAGAAACAAGCAGCAGGTGAAGTGAAGAGGTTGCAAGGCAGCAGGTTAGCCGAGACCGCTCGTCTCGACATGAAGCAGTGGCGTACAATCATTGGGAACCTGGGAGCAGCCACCGTGGCCGGCAGCAACCGAGCTACTGCACGACCGCCGTGGTCGGCAGACTTGTGGAGGCGGAGGCCGAGGTACATCTTCCCTTCTTCGTTGTGGCGGCGGTCAAATCGGTGACCGCATCGATGAAGTGGGGTGGGAGGGGCCTCTGGTAGATGTCCTTGTAGCGCTGAATATCATTAGCGGCCGGCGGCTCGGCCGGCGTCTGGCCGTGCTTCTTGAGGAGGACGAGCTGGACCTTGGCCATGGTGGAGAGGCCATGGCTCGGCAGCGCAGCAAGGCGACCACTGCGCCGCTGGTCGGAGGTGCGAGCAGAGTCCGGGCGAGGGGGCGGGGTGGTGAGCATCGGCGGCGGTGGCGGCGGTGGGGGGAGCAGGGGAGATGGCGCTGGGGAGCAGAAAGATGCAATGAAGCGATCGATCTGTCCCTGTGGGCTAATAGGAGGAGTGGTGGCTTGGGCCGGCCCAAAGGAGATCAGGTCTGGAAGCGTGCCGTTCGCCACAGGGCCCACCTCCGAAAGGATTCCGAGCTGGCCCGGGCCAATACCGCTCAGCCCAGCATGCAGCCTAGCTGGCACCGCCACGGATTCGCCATCGCACTCTGGCAGTTGCATGCCCATGCATGCAATGGCCTCCACAGCCAAGCACGGGAGTGATCTGGGGGGGCCAGGTCGCGCCTAGTCCACCGGCAGTAGCAGAGTGTTGGCAGCCGCGGCAGCAATAGCAGGCATGCCTCCCAGCTCGACAGAGGGTTCAGTAAACATGCACATGGGATCTGTCTCCTGCACCGGGTCGGAAAGGTGGTTGCCAGCTTCTTCTCTTGGGTGGTCGCATGCGACCGGCGCTGGGGGTGGGGCGTCGTGCTTGTCTCCAGTGGCGTGGCCGTCAGGCGGCATGGCAGTGTCGGCGCCCGTCCCAGCCTGGTTAGCAGTGGCTATGCCAGGATAGTTGACGCCGTCACTGCCGAGTGCGCCGTCATCGCGCACAGGAGTATCCACGCCAGCGCGCCGTTAGGGCCAGCACCGTCCACCTGACATTGATCACGGCCGTGATGGCGCCCGTGATGGCGGCCCTGCGCGCCATGCTTCGAGTGCCTGCCGGAGCCAGGGCCATGAGAGGACGACCAAGGGTTGGAGCCGCCTCCTGCAGCTCCCAGGTCGGCACCGGATGTCACGCCACCACCTGGGCCTTCCTGGTCGTCGCGGCCGGCGAAGTTGAGGCACGAGTGCACGGGTCCCCGCTGCTGCCGAGGAAGGAAGGTCCCGTCCTCGAAGTGCAGATTCCACCGGTAGTGCCACTTGGCCGAGTCATCGCGAGGAGGCGAGTCAAGGTCGTCGGAGGGGATGCCGCTGTTGGCGCTGTGGGAGCTCGCCGGGCTGCCCCGGAAGGGTGGCTCCACCGGCTCGGTGGAGTAGTCATGGATGCGGTCGAGGTGAATGAGGATTGGGTACGCCAGCAGGCTGACCAGCTCCGACCGGCTTGGCTCGTCGCAACGATTCTCCAGGAACCTCCTGTGGAAGCTTGCCGAGGACTGGTCAGGAGGTTCCTCGATGGTTAGGGTTCCCCTGGTAGCGATCTTGGTCGGGTCCTGGACCCAAACCCAGGTGCAACAGCACGCGGATTCCTCATCACTGAAGGCGCCTTCTTCGATGTGGTCGACGATGGCAGGGCGGAGAAGAGCTGCTCCACATCTTGCGGCGTCCAAACGTGCCGTGGTGGCCCCTCGAGGCAGACGCGCGCCTTGAACGGCAGGCGGATCATGGTGGCACCAGCTCGCCTGGACCAGGCAGAGAGCCCGAGCACCTCGTTGCCGATGCGCAGCACGCCCGGCGGGCGCAGGGCCACCCCACGGTAGCGCTGGTCGGAGAAGCGGATGAGGAAGTCGCCGGGCTCGAAAACGGAGACGTGCATCTGGGTGTGGGCGATGCCGAACTGCATGGACGCTGCCACGGAAACGTCTTGCACCGTGAAGTTGGGGCGGTTCCCAAGTACCGTGGCGATAACGGCGTGGCGCTCGAGATCCCGATCCGCGTCGACGAGGGCAGGCCGCCACGCAATCGTGGCGGAGACCATCCTAGGGCGCAGGTGGACGTCCGGCACCGGGTTCTCCATGGCGACAGCGGGAGCAGCAGCAGCTGCGGCGGCTGCGGCGAGGGGGGGCGCGGCTGCGTTTGGTGAGTAGGGGGCGGGGATGACACAGGAGGTTGCGGCCGCGGGGGGTGCAGGAATGGTGGCCTTGCGGTGGTGGTTGAGCTCGCAGGCACTGGAGACGTGCCCGGAGCGGGAGCACAAGAGGCACCGAGGGAGGTTGGTGCACGAAGCAACATAGTGTTTGGGCGAGAGACAGCAGAAGCAGCAGCCCTCCGCACGCGTCATAAATAGATGCTGGATGCGGGTGAGGGGGCAAGGGAGAGGGTTGCGCTGCATGCTCTACTCCGACTACTTCGCCGATGCTCCACTTCATGGCGAGAGAACATTTCGGCGCCTTTATCGGATGAGCCGAAAGCTCTTCCTCAGGATTGTGAATTCCATCCGGGAGTTCGACGACTACTTCAAGTGCAAGATGGATTGCACTGGCGCTCTTGGATTCACCTCCATCCAGAAGTGCACGACAGCGATGAGGATGCTTGCATATGGAGCTCCCAGTGATTCACTCGACGACTATGGGCGCATGGCCGAGTCCACCAGCATAGAGTGTTTCTACAAGTTCTGTCGGGCAGTGGTGGCAGTGTTTTGGCCACAATACTTGAGAGCACCCAATGCGGAAGACACTGCTCGGATCCTAGCCCAGAATGCAGCAAGAGGATTTCCTGGGATGCTTGGAAGCATCGACTGCATGCATTGGAAATGGAAGAACTGCCCATTTGGTTGGCAGGGGATGTATAAAGGTGCCAAAGGCGGTTGCAGTGTGGTGCTTGAGGCGGTAGCCACACAGGACCTCTGGATTTGGCACTCCTTCTTTGGTATGCCAGGAACTCACAATGACATCAACGTGCTGCAGTGCTCTCCTGTTTTTGCCAAGCTCGTTGAGGGCCATTCTCCTCCGGTGAACTTCGAGATCAATGGGCACCAATACAACAAGGGGTACTATCTAGCTGACGGCATCTATCCGAGATGGTCGACATTTGTGAAGACGATCTCAAACCCTGTGCCAGGAGGCAAGAACGCCTGGTTTGCGAAGGTTCAGGAGGCTTGCAGGAAGGATGTCGAGCGGGCATTTGGTGTGCTCCAATCTCGATTCGCTGTTGTTTGGTACCCCGCTCAGACATGGTCGAAAGATCAAATGTGGGAGATCATGACTTGCTGTGTCATCTTGCACAACATGATCATCGAGAGCGAGCAAGAAGACCCAGTGTTTGACACTGAACCATACTACAGGCAGGGTCCTCTAGCCGAAGTTGATCACCAGCTACCGGCAACTTGGACTGCCTATCTTAGTATGCGTCAAGAGATCCGAGACCCACATGTGCATCATCAACTGCAGAAAGATCTGATTGAGCACCTATGGAGGCTCAAGGGGGACGCCGCGTGATGAAATACGAGTTTTTATTTGTTGAACTATATAATTTGTATTGAACTATTTGTTGTTGTACTATTTTGTTGAAGTATTTGATTTTTTTGTGATGAAATATGTGATTAAGGAATAATTATGTTGATAAATGAACGCCGAGACAGGGCGAAACCACGCCGAATTTGGGCCTATTCTCGCCCATATGAGCCGTTTATTCGCCGAAATTGGGCTGCAAAGTGGGCCAATTTCGGCGCCTGGGGGCGAGCTGGGGGCGGCGACTGGACGAAAAACCGCCCCCAGCGCCGTGTGTCTCGCCGGCTCGCCCCCAGGGAGCGATTTTTGTGCGTCCTGAGGGGGCCAACGGCTGAAGATGCCCTAACTCCTAACCCAACACGGACATGGACCCAAGTCCTAACCGGACTCTCCTAATCTAATCACCGGCAACCTTTGATCACAAGCCTAACATGACTCCAACTCTAACTTCTATACGTAAAATACCTGGTACTACTACTTGGATACACGGCTAGTTACTACTCCTAGCCGGACTCTTTGCTTAACATCGCGACATGCAAAGATATGACTAGACCACTTTGCAAACTAAACTGACTTGTTTGGATTAACCTAACATTCACCCCCTAATCCAAACATCAGACTCTTTACTCGACCTGACACGCAGACGACCATCTGTTCGTCTTGTCACACCGGTTGCCTCTGGTGACACGACTAACTAGGCCGCAACTTCGCTCTTCATGGCCACCACTTCATCACCATCCTTTCTGTTCATGCCGACTTGTAGACTGGAACCAGCGATTACCCGGACTACCAGCCACGCTGCCACATCTTAGCGTGCTACATGAAGACTAAACGCATAGCCTCATGCAGGAACTCGACTTAACTGGTGCGCGTCCATCTTCAAGTTGATTTTCATCTTCTCGTCGGTTGCTTGTGCACGGGGAGACACACCTATTCACCCGCCACATCTTCAATCTTTCTCATTGTCGCCGATGCCACATCTTATCAAACGACACCTCCTGTCCAGCGGCAACACAACTCGTCATATACGTGCAACTCATCTCCACCGTATATGAACTCGCCGGAACTCCACGACCACGAACGGAAATGCAAGGCACGAATTCCTTTTTCCGCCAGCTCTCACTCGCAATTCTCCTCCGCTAGTGACGCATCTCAACTGCAGCAGAAGATTCACACACCTGAACTCTTGGACGCACCTTACAAAAACTCATGTGCACACCTTGACTACAGCTCGCAACTTTGTCGCCTCTTCCTCGCTCCCCCCAAACGACGATCTTGACGAGATCTTCTAGCACCGCACCTCGGCACTACCACTCCCGTCAACCTCCTCCATGTCGTTTTGTCGAACAACAATCACCCGACGTCTCGCTTGCGACAGCGTCCTCGCCGTCTTCTTGTCGCCGCTCCGCCGAACGACAACTGCTCGATCCTCCTTGTCGCCGCTCGAACGACAATTGCCCGCTCCTCTTCGCTGCACCATCCAGTGGCCGTATCGCCTGCTCTTCTTCGTCGTTGCACCACCCAACGACAATATCGCCCGCCCCGAGGCGCTAGTCGGGTCGCCACCCCGGGGCAAGAACAGCTTCACCGCGACCTTGCTCTAGATACCAATTGTTGGAAATCCACCCTCAGGATCAATCACATAAAATTGCACGAACACACGCACATACAAAACTGATAGCCAAGGGCCCGTATGGTGCCCCTTCTTCTTCCTCTTTATTGATTTTCTGTTTTCTCAAGGTTACAAAGCTACGTATATGTGCGTATATATAGGAGCTACCCTACTCATAGCACGCATAGCAAACCGACCTGGGTCTAACTCCTAACCCAACACGGACATGGACCCAAGTCCTAACCGGACTCTCCTAATCTAATCACCGGCAACCTTGATCACAAGCCTAACATGACTCCAACTCTAACTTCTATACGTAAAATACCTGGTACTACTACTTGGATACACGGCTAGTTACTATTCCTAGCCGGACTCTTTGCTTAACATCGCCACATGCAAAGATATGACTAGACCACTTTGCAAACTAAACTGACCACTTTGCAAACTAAACTGACTTGTTTGGATTAACCTAACAATCGCAACAAATTATGTGTCAAAATGGGCATCCACTTCCAAAATATAAGAACTAGAACTCACGCGTGGTTGTGTACCTTTGCAAACGGCAGAGCATGGGCATGGTAGCAGGGACCAGCAGCAGACGATCACCAGGGTGATTGACATGGCGCGTGCGAGGGAGGACGGAGAAGAAGAAGACCGCTTCATTGTCGATAGGGCGATCCTGGCTTCCTAGCTTCAGCTCTGCAGAAATGATTTGATCTCTCTTTGTGGCCGGCCGGGTTACTCCTAGTGAAGCAGTGCTCTAACAGTAACGACAAGTGTGTCAAGTCAACAGATTGTCTGCACATATAGATTAACCAAATGTAATCACGATCAGGTGTAGGTAAATAGCTGCTCGGAGGCCCCAAGTCAAGTCAACTGCTCAAAGTCGTATAGGCCGACACTTAATCTTTGTTGTCAGTGCATCTTAATCATGGTTGCAGGCTTGAAACAGTCAGGCAAGCTGCTGGCAACTGTAACATACAATTCGTACAAGCTGCTACTGCCAGCTGAGCAATTGTACTACTTGTCTATTGGAGATGCTCACTGCATCCGCAACACTCAAGGCCTCAACTCAGTGGCACGTTTCGATCTGGCATGAGTCGGACTCATGGGACCAGAATGCAAGTATACTGCAAGTCTGCGTTGCACTAAGCAGAGCAACATGGCAGTTCACCGATAAGCAAAATGGACATCGCAATTTCAATAAGAAACATCAGAGTGCCGCAGCGGAAAGCGTCGAAGGCCCATAATGCATAGGTCCAAACCAGGCTCTCGTAATATTTTCCCCATTGGGCTGAATTGTTTTTGCTGTGCTGCGATATTTCATGTGTTGTTCGACCAATTTTCCAATGTGATGAGTTTTGAACTGGACTTCAGTTTTTCGTATGGTCCATTTCGATTTTGTAGGATTGTTTGGCCCGTTTCTTCTATCCATGCATGTTTCGAACTGATTCTTGACTTGAAAAAAAGGTCTTGGATCAATCCGTTTGACTTTCTTTCTTTCTTCGGATATTTTAGTTCTTTTTACGGGGACATTGTAGAAATTTTCAAGCCATGCATTTGTCCTCGGTCCACAAATAAATATACATCTATCACATGGTACAACAAATTGCTTTTCTTACCCCCCCCCCCCCCCCCCCCCGCCCCCTCGCAAGGCAATTAGGGAAAGCCTTTCTCCCCTCGATTTTCGCCGACAAGCTCGTGGATCCACCTCCACTCTGCCTGCCGCTCTGATTGCCAGTGTCGGGAAGAGGACCATGTCCCTCGGCTCCGGCCAGTTGATAGGTAGGATTTTGGTCCTTTTTTCATTGCATCCACTTAATTTCAATCATGTCAAAATAAAAACTGAAAACAATTCTTGACCACAGAATCAATGGAAGGAAAGAAAAATAATATAAGAATAGAATATACTAAAAAGTAATAGGAAAAAACCTGCAAATCTTTCATACTTAAATATCCCACGAGGTGCTTCAGAAGAGCATAAAATCATTCTAAGAACAAGAAAAAGGGTATAAAACAAATGGAGATATGTGATATGCCGTGAGTAGTGCCGTGGCGATGTAAGATAGAATGGGGAGTTAGGGCATCTCCAGCCGCGCCCCCAGGAAGGCCTCCCCAGGCTTTTTTTCGCGCCGGCACCGAGAAAACGGCCCAGTCGCGCCCCCAGGAGCCCGATTTTCGCCGGCTTGGGCCGAAAACAGCGTCGGCGGACCCAGCCCGAACCCGGCGTGCTGGGGAGCGCCCGGGGGCACCGGGCGAACTGTTTTGGCGCGAAAAAGCTGCGGGCCTGCCGCGTCAGCGACACAGCTCTCTTCTCGGCCCTTCGTCGTCCTCATCGCCTCGTTTCCCGCGGTGAATCAATGCCAAAGCTGCCGCGCGCTGCCACGCCGGTCAGCCTGCGCCATTGATGCCTCACGGGCGGCGCAGTGAAGACGACGCACGTCCCTCGCCCTCCCTCCCTCGCCCGCCACGCGTACACACGGTGGCACGCCCGCGGGCGGCGCCTCGGCCTATATATGACGCGCCCCGACGCACTCGACGACTCACACTCTCCCGTCGTCGTCGTTCCTCCCTCTCCTCTCCTCTCTTTCGCCGTCTCCAGTTCACACCCATGGCCGAGCGCTTCCCAGGCGACGGCGCGGCGGCGAACGGCTTCGGCCGCCGCCATCTTCATGAAGACGACGCTCACCTCCTTTACGAGGCCGAGTACCCGGTCCCGCCGGACATGCGGGTGCCCGGGGCGTGGAGGATCAGCGCGGGCGGCGTGCCGGTGCCCTCGGTACCCACCGGCACGGCGCGGCGTGCGGAGATCGCACGCATCCGCGAGAACCTGCCGCGTGCGGCGAGGCACTACAAGAAATATGTCAACTTATGACCACCACAATTGGTCACTGAAAGGTCACAAATTTCCATTTATGACCATTTTGTGACCAAAAACAGAAGGTCAAAAGCTGGCCATCGTAAACTAACTATAGCGACCTTCTCTGTGAGAAGGTCGTGGACGTTTACGACCAAAATATTCCTACTGTGGCGTTTTGGTCACTAGCAACCTCCCCAGGCCACGTAGGCATCCAGCGTGGCAAGCTGATGTGGCACAAGATTCAGCCCGGTCCGATTCGGCATTTTACATGGGCCGAGCCCAACAATTCGGCCCATTTGGTATATTTATTTCTGTTAATTTTTTTCTGCTACATGGGCCAAGCCCAACTGGTCAGCCCATCAATTTTTATGCACGTTTGGCCTTTCAAGAATATATGTACAATTTTGTGCAGCCCATTTCTGGTTTACATTCAGCCTTTTTATACATTCAAATATTAATTCAATCCTGGAGTTGGTCCAGTACTCTTTTCAGCCCATTCACATATTCATACATATGATCCACCTTTTTGACAAATTTTGCAAATAATTTCATATTTCAGCACTAAATATGTTTACATCACAGGCCATAAAGCCCTACAAAATAGTATCACTTGTTCCTATGTTGTCCTAGCTTAGAGCTCTTGTAATAGCACAATCTTTACATCGTTCATTTCACCAACATACTATCATATATACTACAAATATACTTCTGACTTCTTCACTTCCAGGCTAGAGCTCTTGTAAATTTTCGTAGAGGATGAATGAAGCAGCATGACCTTGTTGAGCAGTAGATCATCAGCATCATCCCAGGTTGGATCAGCTACATCCCCGGTCGTCGCCATGACTTGAGCAGCAATATCTCATGTTGATAACCAGATCCTGCAGCAAGCAGCAGTTGATCCAGCATTCCTGCAATAGCAACAGCAGTTTCGATCAGCAACAGTACAACATATAGTATCAGCAACATTAACTACTCCAAATCAATAGCAACTACAGCATATCAGATCAACAACTACTGCAGCAGATCAGATCAGATCAACAACTACTACTACAGCAAGATCAACAACAACTACTATAGCAGATCAGATCAACAACTACTACAGCAAGAACTTTTTTGCACTAAAACATTACAGATCAAGAAGAGATTCTGGAAACTTTAATTGAATTCAATTAAATTTGTGCTACTGCTGCTGTTATAAAACTACTGAAACTACTCATGCAATAATTAGCATGAGATACAAGCAACACTAAGCACCAAGATTACTACACCAAGTCAAATTTAAGCTACTGAAAAATGGTGGAAGATTCATGACAAGAATAACAGTAGCAGAAGCTTCATGTGCTAAAATACTGAAGCTTCATGTGCAAAATTACTCAAGATTTATGTGCAAAATTAACTGTAGGTGCTGAAGCTATTCCCAAATTATCACAAAATTTAAGATATCATCCTGCTGCAGAAATAGCCACCGTCCAGGCCCCCGTCATCCGCCAGGCTGCCGCCAAGCTCCAGCCCCTCCAGCGACGACCACAAGGGCCTCCTGTACAACATCATGAGAACAGTCAAGGACTGCAACATCCAGGTAACAACAAAGTTCAACACAATAAAATAGATATTATGGTCACTTGACTACAATGATTCTTCCTACTGCTGTCATTCTTAGAAGTGAAAGCTTCTGCTAGTCATTCTGTTACTTCACAGTGCCATGGCATGTCAATATATTCAATACAAACATATAGTAGTAGGTATGTAGGAGAACCTCATGCTTGACAGGGGTTTCTCTGAATTTAATGGATGACAGCCCCTAGCTTACTGAATTAACAAACACACCAGCAAGCAGTTAACTTGACAGGAAGGAAGGAAGGAAAATGAAGGACGGGAGATGGCATACCTCGTGTACGAGACCTGTACTGCAGCTCGTGCCCGGTCCTCGTGGCTGGTGATGGAGGAGGTCGTCGGGTGCCTCATGCGTGCAGGCGACGACGACAACCTTGGTGAGCCGCCATCACCAGCGTGCATGAACCAGCCTATGCCCATCAGCCGCGCGAGGGCTTGACGACGACCTGTGTGAGGAAGGAAAAATATAGATCACTCTGTCCATTCACAAAAATAAAGAAATAGGTGGATGTCATCTCAATATTGTCGCTAATTAAGAGCTTCAATGTTCATCAAGAATGCATGCTCATTGTTTTGCTAATTAAGAGTGCCATAGTTCACTGTCAATAAGAGCGGCTTCAGGGACACCGAAAATTAAAAACCAAGGATGGAAGTAAATTAACCCTGACTAGTGTTGAGCTGGTCGTGAAGCTGAAACTTAGTTTGAAGAAAAGGAGGTCCTGGTTGGTCAATTATTGTCAGTCAGGCTGAGCATTGTGCAGCAAAAAAAGCAAGCAGGAGCTAATGGCCTAGGAACTACTAGTAGCACAGCTGTAGTAGAAGATATAATTGTGCATGCTGTAAGACAGTAAGAATGAGTAATAAATAGCAAGCATAATTGTACACTTGGTAGTGCATCGTCCCCTGTTTACCCCACCCCAGCGCACCCCAAACTAAAAATAGCAGAAACTTCAAGTCCAATATTACTATTGCTGTAGTTTCTAATGGGATTTAGCTTTTTTTTATTTGAGATAACAGTACATAAATCATCAGACCAGATATTGATTATATGCTTTCAATGAATGTAAACAAACCAACAAATGAATGTAAATACATATATGAAGTTTCAGTTATACTTCAAAACAAATAATTAATCTAATGAATTATACACTCAATAACAACCAACATAAACATAGTCAATTATGTATGACAAACTAAAACAGTTTTTGTTGAACACGTGTAGTGGAGAAGAGGGGTAAGTGACGAGAGCTCCTCTCCCGACGGCAAAATAGGGCCACCCGCTAAGCCGTATAGTTCTAATCCGGCGGCGCCTGCAGAAAGATAGAGAGAGATTGAGCGAGTCAAACAGAGAGAGGGGGCAGGTCCAATATACAAGTTATCATGATCTATTAGCATTCGCAACAGACTAAATCGAGCACCCTGGTATGAGCAAAATGCATTACCATTTTTGTTAATAAAGATGCATCATGTTCGGGTCATGCTATTGAAGCTGATCATTGCGACTAACACCAGCACGGTGCTCACGGACATACTGCTAGTATTGACATGCACACAACACAAGACAACTACCAAGCATCCAACATCAGTGTCTTATCTCCTCTAAAAGTGCAACCTTATTTTGCATCTACACTAGCCCCTAATCATGCAACAATTTATAGTAATTTGAGGAGTATTTGCTAGGATCATGATGACAATTTTAGATTAAATTGCAGTGCTTGTCATCCACAGTTGTATGGTTCTATCTAGGATTACATAAAAACAGAGAAAACAACATTCAGATGCGCATAATAATTTACGTATATAATCTAACTTGATTTCTTCTAAAAAAATTCTTATCAACATGGCTAGAGACTATATAGATGGTCTACTCTGGCCCAGAGTATTGCTGTCAGGATCCAATCTGCACTGACAACACAAAACAAATCTGAATTTCAATGCTTTGGGAATTAACTCTAAAAACTGACTATGTTGCTAGAATGGAGAGGAGCAAGGAGTTTGCTGTACAGCAAGAGAGTTTTCCACTCTGGACCAACTCCTACCCAAACCAAATATCCACAATAACATATCAACTATAATGGTGCCCGGCTCAGTTACAGTTGAGCAAAGCAACGAACAAAATTGTACTCCCCAAGGCTTTCCAAGCAGAATGCGCAAAGAGGCCACTGTGCCGTGGGGAGTTGGGGGCACCTTCACCTTGGGTGGCTGGACGACGGCGCCGTGGATTTAGAGGTCTAGGTGGAAGAAGCCCTTGACGGAGGCGACTGTGGTGGCTGGGTGCGCCCCTCCTGCCCCTCCTCCTCGAGCAGGACAAGGTCAGCAGCTACATGGTGAGGAGAAGGCCCTCCTCTCCTCTCCGGGCGTCGTCCTGGTCGCTTGCCGGCGCGGTCTACCTGCAGAGATGAGACAAGAAGGGGTCAGGGGTTTGGAGTGGCTAAGGTTCAGGGAGCGGGGGAGGAGGAGGGAGACTCGCCAGATCGGATGGGGAGAAATTGCACAATCCCTAGCCATGGCTGCTGGCTAGGGTTTCGTTGGCGAGGAGGGAGGGAGGGAGGTTGGCGCGGCAGGCGGCTGCAGGGGGAGAGGAGGAGCCATCGGTGCTCTGCTGCTCAGCTCGCCGAAGCCCGACCACGAACAGGTCGGCGGCGCGACCGGAGAGGAGACGAGTTGTAGGTGGAGGAGGACCGCGGGCTTCGGCGCGATCTTGGGGAAGGAGACCGCGGGCTCGGCGTCGCCTGGAGGTGGAGGAGCCAACGGTGGCGTGCGCGGGTGCGGGGAGGGTGGGGGCCGCTGCGGGTGCGGGGTGGGGGTGGGAAGGAGGTTGGCGGCGGAGATCTGAAAGGGGAGGAGGCGACGAGTGGCTGGGTAGGGTTTGCGAGGACGAGGAGTGGGTGCGGTGGGTTATGGATGGATGGATGGACGTGCGGTGGGTTAGGGCTAGCAATGGATGGTAGGATGTCTGCCATGTCATCGATCCGTATCATAGATGGTTCCACCAATCAGAATCCAGCTTATGTAATTGTTTTTTTTCTTTTATATTTTTTACCCTCTTATTTCGGGTAAACACTCAACATATTGGCTTCATGTTGTATGTTTAAATGACCCAATATTGCACATATGTGTATTTTAGGATTTCAATCAATGATGATTTTGTGGTCCTCATTTCCATTGCACACAAAAATCATTTTCCATTTTTCTCGTGCCCAAAAGGAGGTTTTTTGTAAAGGACCTCCCAAATAATTGTTGCAAAATTGGACCAAATCATTTTTCTAAAATACTAGGCCATATTTAATGCATAATTGACCAAATGGTTGGGTGTAAAAAGTTTTGATCCACCTCTCGTGAAAAAGACAAATTTTCGCCAATTCAACTAGAAGCGGGTCAAATTTGAACTGCAGCTGCCTCATAGTTTGCTATTTAGTTTTTCTAAAAATCATTTCTAGGTACATAAGTACCTATTTAATCAGAGAAACACCAAAAAATTTTCAAGATTCAACAACTAGCTAGGAACGGTCATTCCCGCCGTTTTGACCGCATTTTGAAATGGGCATAAAAAATTCAAAAAAATTCAAAAAATTGGGAAACCTACGCATTGTGTCATTATATGTGGCCAAGTTCCCAGGAAAAATAACAAACTTGTAATACGGCAATTATTTTAAATAAGTGTTCTCAGAAACGAGCTATCACGTGTGGAGATCAATGGCTTTCAAGCCAAATGATCAATCTTATGGCCACATTCATGGCATAGTTTGTTCAAATGATCTCATATTGTGCACAAGGGTGCATATTAGAATGGCAAACAATGTTGCCTAAGGAAGTTTTCATTTTCTTTGGACGAAAAAACCATTTTTCATTTTCCGAGTGCCCGAAAGGAGGTTTTTTTGTGAAGGAACTACAAAATAATTGTTGCAAAATTGGACCAAATCATTTTTTATAAAATACTAGGACATATTTAATGCACAATTGACCAAATGGTTGGGTGTAAAAAGTTTTGATCCACCTCTCGTGAAAAAGACAAATTTCCGCCGATTCAGTTGGAAGCGGGTCAAATTTGAACTGCAGCTGCCTCATAGTTTGCTATTTATTTTTTCAAAAAATCATTTCTAGGTACATAAGTACCTATTTAATTAGAGAAACACCAAAAAAATTCCAAGATTCAACAACTAGCTAGGAACGGTCATTCCCGCCGTTTTGACCGCATTTTGAAACGGGCATAAAAAATTCAAAAAAAATCAAAAAAATTGGGAAACCTTTGCATTGTGTCATTATATGTGGCCAAGTTCCTAGGAAAAATAACAAACTTGTAATACGGCAATTATTTTAAAAAAGTGTTCTCAGAAACGAGCTATCACGTGTGGACATCAATGGCTTTCAAGCTAAATGATCAATCTTATGGCCACATTCATAGCATAGTTTGTTCAAATGATCTCATATTGTGCACAAGGGTGCATATTAGAATGGCAAACAATGTTGCCTAAGGAAGTTTTCATTTTCATTGGACGAAAAAACCATTTTCCATTTTTCGAGTGCCCGAAAGGAGGTTTTTTTGTGAAGGAACTACCAAATAATTGTTGCAAAATTGGACCGAATAATTTTTATAAAATACTAGTATTTAATGCACAATTGACAAAATGGTTGGGTGTAAAAAAATTTGATCCACCTCTCGTGAAAAAGACAAATTTCCGCCGATTCAGTTGGAAGCGGGTCAAATTTGAACTGCAGCTGCCTCATAGTTTGCTATTTATTTTTTCCAAAAATCATTTCTAGTTACATAAGGACCTATTTAATCATAAATACATGGTTTGGTGGCGATACGTCGAGGTTTGGGTGGTGGCCGAGGGCCTCAACTCTAGAGCGCGTAAACTCGCATGCCCGTCGCGTGGTCACCGCGTGACCGTAATGTTGCCATGTGTTTTGGGCGGCTTAGGCATGTCTAGTGGGTTGGGCACTCCCCAGGTTGGTGCTAGGAAGAAAATTACAACATAAGATACTCACGAGAAGACCGATCGATGCTCAAACATGAATTAGCAACCAAGTGTTTGATTAGCGGTACGGGAAATGCACATGGCCAATGGGCGTGAGTTTTGGCTGAGGGCGATCATCTACTAATGAGAATGTCTTCACAAATTTTTAGCTCAAAAGGAGGATCCTAGGTGGTACTTGCTTTGCAAAGTACCACGCTGGACAAAAATATGAATGTTGAAGCTGGGCTCAAAATAATAAATGGATTGAGCTGAAATTTTGTGGAGGATGGTTATTTGGGCATAGGAAAGCATTGTAGAAAATTGATACCATTTGGACATGCCAAAGTAGTACTTCCTTCACAATGCTCTTTTATGGACAGAAACTTGGGAAAACTAGTGAGACAGATTGGATGAATGAAATGAGCTCAAAATTAGTGTAGGTAAGTTACTTAGGTATGGCCATGCACTGGTCAATTTTCAGATCGTTTGGGTAAGTCTAGCTAGTACTTACTTCACAAAGCTTCTCTCGAGGTAGAAACTTTGGAAATTTCCCGAGGAAGATTTACTAGGAAAATTGAGCTGAATATTATCATGTGGCAATGATTTTGGTATGGAAGAGTGCCCGAAAAGTTTGATGGTAATAGGAGGGGTCTATATAACACTTGCTTTGCAACGTGCCAATTTGGCCATAAAATATAAATTGAACCTGGGCTCACATAGATGATTTGACTGAGCTGCAATTTGGAGGAGGGTGATAATTTGGGCATATGAAGAAACTGTATAAATTTCATGTCATTTAGAGATATAAAAAAGGGTACTTCCTTCACAATGCTTCTAGGTGGACAAAAACTTTGGAAATTTGCCGAGGAAGATTTGCTAGGCAAATGGAGCTGAATTTTGTCATGCGGTAATGATTTGGATAGGAAAGAGTGCCCAAAAATTCATAGGGCAATCAAGAATATATAAATAGCACTTCCTTCATAAAGTGTTGTTGTGAACATAATAGAAAAATGAATATTGTTGAATTAGTTTTGAACTAGGCAAGGAAGGATTTTTACATATTTGATGAAGATATGACCCAAAGAATTTATGAGATTTTTTGGGGAATTTTGGGAATGATAGAAATATAGGTTGCTTCACAACCTAGGGCAAAAACTGCCACATGGACATGACACATAGGCAAAACTGATGAGATGGCGCCTAGTCATCACAACCCACCACAATCTACAAGGTTATGACCATCTATATTGGTCATTAACAACTAGAAATAAGGCAGCGAACTAGCACTGTTTGCTTTGTGACCATTTCGTGTAAGGAAATTACGACCTTTCTGACCAAAATGGTCGCAATGGTTTAGGGTTTGAAGCCCCCTGAATAGCTTTTGACCAATTGGTCTAAAATGGTCATAAAGTTATGACCAATTCTTCGAGGGTCACTGACAGAAGGTCATAAGTTGACATATTTCTTGTAGTGAGGGAGGGGCCACGGTACGTCCCCGACAGCCCGCTCTGGGACCCTTACTTCCGCCACCGTCACGCCCAGCAGCTCGAGGCCATCAACGGCGTCGTGCCCTCCGGCAGGCTCAACGCCGCCGGCCGGCATCGGTGGTGGGGCGTGCCCGGGCGCACGTTGGAGGCCGTCCTCGAGTACATCGAGGGCGGCAACACGTCGCGCCTCGAGTACCCCGCTCCCCCTTCCTTCTCACGCCGCCGGGGAAGCTCCTGGAACCCGAGGCGCATGGAGACCGGGGGGTCCTCCTCCTCGTCCGGCGGCTCGCCCTGCCTCCGCCCCGTCAAGCCAGAGCCCCAGGGCACGCCGGTCAGCGCGCGCACACGCAGCTCCGGCGTCCGCATCGGCGCCAACGCCTCTCCACCCACCGGCCGCTTCGTCCTCGTCGAGCCCAAGCCAGAGCCCGGCCTCCCCGCGGAGTACGAGGAGATAGCCCGGCGCGGCTTCTCCGACGAGGACACCATGCGGTGGGCGTGGGACGACTACCTCCGCGAGGAGAAGGTCCGGCAGCGCCGGGCCCTGGAGGAGATCGCCGCCCGCAAGGGTGGGCGCGAGGACGAGCACGGCGTCGTGGTCCTCGACAGCGACGACGATGACGACGACGACGCCCGCGGACCGTCCAACCCGCCGTGCCAACCGGGGGAGGGATGCAGCAGGGACGGCGGAGGCGTAGGCGGGGCCGGCGACGACGACGACGACGATGACGATGACGGCGGTGACTACACGCGGTTCTACAACCTCCTCGGCATGTAGAACCGCGTGGGCGGGTGGCGAGGCGGGCGGCGAGGGAGACGGCGGGGGTAGCCCGCGGTAGTTTTTTTCTTTTTTTGTAAAATATGTTTAAGTTTGAACGAACTCGCCGATGTTTGCGTTAAATTTGAGTCGTTTTTGCGCCGTATTTGACTTTTTTGACTAACCGGGGGCGCCGCGACTGGGGGGCATCACGCCCCCAGTGCACGGTTTAGCTCCGGTGCGCCCCCAGGGGGCAATTTTTTGCCCCTCCTGGGGGGCCAACGGCTGGAGATGCCCTTGGGCCTTCGGTTTCCTCTATAGCCATTTGCCGGCATGCGGACTCACTTCTCTGTTCGGACAGATATGGCGGCGCTTCTTCTTTGATATAGTCTTCGAGACTCCGTTCCTTCTCAAGTTCGTCCATCTGGACAGATTAGATAGAGCTCCTATGTAGATTCCTGCCAACTCCTCGGCGCGGCAGGCTTAGGTTTTTTTGTCATGCGTACACAATGGTGTGATTTGGTGCAGGTTCTTCAGATGGATTCAAGGATTCAATGCCAAGGACAGTGGCTCTGGGGTGCTGGTCCTTAGGGGCACATGCACGAAAACTTTACGACTGTCATCGATAAGATCAGGTCGACTTCAGTATGAGAGCGGTGATAGTGGCGCATCGGCTGCTCGTTCTGACAGCGGCAAAGGTCGTTCTGTGGTCCATAGACCTCGATGTGTTTTTTTTATTATGTTTGTGCTACTTTGTGCTTCCGGTGAATCTTTATTTTATTGTAAACCTTTTTTGCATAGAAATCATATGTCATACAATAAAATTATAAAATTACATTTAATTTGCACGCTGACATGCAAAAGAAGAAGGCCCATTATACTGTGAACACAATTCAACTTCAAATTTTGCCGAGCTGACTGACTGTCTTTTCTTTTATGATTTGGGGCAACTACAGCGGGCAAAAGCCAACCTGAACATATTTTTATTTTTTGAAAACAAAAAGCAGGATCAGATACCGTTCGATCAGTAGAAAGGAGATCGGCCACCAAGAATATAGACAGAAGAAGTCACTGGCTTGCCGGAGTCACCCATTTGCATTAAGGCGAGAAAAACAAAAATATTGAAGAGACTTGCGAGTTGGAGCACCAGTAAGAAACCAATTGTGAATGTCCGCTCTCGAACAACAACTACGGGAAGGAATAAAATTACTAGCAAGAGATACAAATGTTTTAAAAACTTGGGGACAGCAGCACAAATTACAACCGAATGGCAGCACCTGCGCCAAAGGTAAGCATCATCCCAAACCACCCCTAGGAAGAGCAGCAGCCATCAGCTTCCAATAACTGCCGGGGGCGCCAGATGAACGCCGTGGCAGGAGGGAGTCGTCACATCACCTGTGGTTCCTCGGTGTCTTACCCCGCGGCGCCGGAGGCGTCCGTCCTACTTGGTTTCCTCCTCCCATCCCACCCCCCTGATAAACGTTGTTTCCTCCTCCCCACGGCCCTGCTTCCCCACCCCCCTGATCAAATTGGTTTCCTCCCATCCCAGGCCCTCCCTCCCCACCCTCCTGCTCAAATTGATTTCCTCCAACCCCTGGCGCCCCCTCACCAAAGTCACCAAATGCATGCCCTGATCCTGATGCCATCACAACATATGTCAAAACGGGCATCCACTTACAAAATATATGAAGTAGAAGTCTAGAACTGACGTGTGGTTGCGTACCTTTGCAAACGGCAGAGCATGGGAATGGCAACAGGGAGCAGCAGCACACGATCACCAGAAGGATTGCCACGGCGCGTGCGAGTGAGGACGGAGAAGAAGAAGACCGCTTCATGGTCGATCAGACTACCTTGTCCTGCTTTCCCAGTTTCAGTTCTGAAGAAATGATTCGATGTCTCTTTGTGGTTGTGGCTGGGTCACTCCACTCCTCCTAGTTAAGTACTCTAACTGTAACAACAAGTGTGTCAAGTCAACAGATTCTCTCAACGTCTTGATTAACGTAATTAACTTAATCAGGATCGTCGATGCCGCCGTTGAAGAAGTGACTCTAATAGCTGCTCGGAGACCCCAAGTCAAGAGCTCAAAGTCGTCTCTGCCGACACTCAATCTTAGGTGTCAGTGCATCTCAATGGCAGTTGCAGGCTTGACCAACCAGTCAAGCAAAACTGCTGGCAAGTGCAAGTAAAATAGAATTCGAGGCATGCATGGCCACCAAAACGTACTCCCTCCGTCCGGAAATACTTGTCATCAAAACGAATAAAAGGAGATGTATCTAGATGTATTTTAGTTCTAGATGCATCCCTTTTTGTCCATTTTGATGACAAATATTTTCGGACGAGTACGTGGTACAGTGAATGAAAATATTTACTGCCACTACTGCTACCACTCCGCCTCCACTACAAGCTTTTTTTTTTGTGCGCGAATACGCTAAGTTGTGCATGAACCATTGTTAGTGGATTGGTGATTGTGACTTTGTGAGTGGCCATCGAGACAATGTAGCACAGGACACATACACACCCTCAGAACCCTACCAGTGGTCGAACCGGTAAGGCTTCGGTTCAGGCTTTTATTGGTCGGACCGCTGGTTCACTGGTTCGATTGCTGATTTTACAAACAATAATATATTTAGAGTAATAATATGCTAATATAGAATTGCAAATAGGGTAAAATAGCGATTTCCTCTATTGGAAAACAAAGAAACGCGGCTGAGGTGATTATCAGCCAAGGATAGGTCAATGCCCATGACCTAAGATCAGCCAAGGTGAAGATCATAACTCTCTTCGGCACCCTTGAGTCCCAAACCAAGGCAAGGACTTGGTCGTTGAGCTGGGTGGATGGGGCAGCATATGCGCCTCGCGTGGTGAAATTTTCACCATTCAGCAGCCTCCTAGTGTCCGGTTCCTGTGAGGTAGACACATCCTGCAACAAAGAGTTGAGAGAGGCAAGTTCTGCGACCGCAGTATTGGTTAGTCGATTACGAAGAGCAAGCTCGATCCCTTCCTGCAAAATGTTAGCTACTAGGGCATTTTTTGGTGTGGTGGGAGAAGAGAGCAGGGTAAATGATAGCCAGAGGCTCAGGCAGAAGCCAACGATCTAACCAAAAGAAGGTGGACTGTTCATTACCAATGGAACAGTGAGAAATCTCTCTCAGGCTCTGCAACTGTTTATAGATAGTTTTAGCAAGGAAGGAGCTGTTACTACCAAAACCAGTGTGAAGTGGTGAGTGATGTAAGATCCAATCTTTCCAAGGAAGATTGGTGGAGTGCATGAACTTGTAAGCAAATTTCAGCAGTAGACAAAAAATTTGAGCACGTAAGTTTTTGACACCTAGACCACCTGCAACTTTTGGAGTGCAAACCTTATCCCAAGCTACCAGTCATTTAGCCCCAGAGCAAATCTCATCATTAGACCAGAAAAAGGTATGTCTGCGTTTATCAATGGCTTCAAGAACACTAATAGGAAGAGAAAAACAGAGCATGAAGTAGGTGGGCAGGCTATCTAGGATGGCTGACAACAAGACGAGTTTACCACCGCGAGAGAGAAGGAGGGAAGCCCAGCCCGAAAGATAGATATCACATCTGTCAATGATTGGTTGGAAGGCCGACTGGGGCAGCTTGTAGGGGGAGAGAGGGAGCCCTAGATAGGTTTGGGGGAAGGAGGAGATGTTAGTGGCTAGGTCAGAGGCCATTTTAGTGGCAAGCTCTGAGTCCACATTAAGAGGGATGAAGGTGGTTTTGTGAAAGTTGATTTGGAGACCTGTGGCGGCTGCAAAATTATCTAGGATTCGCTTCAGGTGCGAGGCAGCCTCAGGAGTTGCTTTGACAATAATGAGGGTATCGTCAGCGTATTGAAGGACCGGACAGGGCAGGGTGGGATTGAGAGGGTGCAAGAGAAGCCCATCCTGATTGGCTTTGATAATAAGTTGATGAAGAATGTCGGCGATAATAATGAAGAGGTAGGGCGAGAGCGGATCACCCTGGCGTAGTCCATTCTGGTTCATGGCTAGGAAGGCCGAGGCGATTTCCTCTTCAGTGAAAGGATCAGCGAGATGCCTAAGCTGATGCGTGGGCGAGGGGTAAAGCTCTTCGAGATTAAAGGCCCAGGTGGGGTTGAAGGATGTGCCGAGGAGCCCAGTATAAAAGTCCGAGAGGATATTAGCTTTATCAGCGTGGGAAATGAATTTTAAGCCATTTGAAACAAGGATGTTGATTTTGTTCCTGCGGAGGCGAGCTGAAGCGGAGGCATGAAAAAAGTGGGAATTCTCATCACCCTCGATCATAGTGCGAATTTTACCCCTTTGAGTCCAATATAAAGATTTTTTTCACGAAGAGAGCGTTGGAGGACTGCAATCACCACTCGCCTCAGAGAGAGCTCGGGCGGGGAGAGGAATCTGATCTCCTTGATAAGATCCAGAACAGAGATGACGGTTTTGCAGTTGTTTTCTCTGATATTGAGAGGGACAGCGAGGCGACGCCATTTTTTAAGGTCCGAGCGCAAGCGCTTGAAAGCTGCCGCAAGCGAGAGCGCGTGGGTTGATCGAGTTGGGGCCGCAGCCCAGGACGAGAGGATGGTGGGGCGACAACCAGGCCTCAGGGCCCAACTGTTTTCAAAACGGAAAAGGGTGGGACGGGGGATAGAAGTGTCGATCGAGATGATGAGGGGGACGTGGACAGAGATGAAACGGGTCAGGGAGGCAATTGTAGTATTCGGAAAAAGGAGGTCCCAATCAGTGTTGATGAAAACCCTGTCAATCTTTACTAGTGTGGGTTTGTCACGTTTGCTGGACCAGGTGAAGCTGCGATCAAGAAGGGGAAGCTCAATAAGGGCATGGGCGTGGATGAAGGCGTTGAACATGTCAGCCTCAGATTGACGAAAGCCAATGGTATTCTTGTCGGACGGGAGGCGTAGAAGATTAAAGTCCCCCAAGATGATCCAGGGCAAGTTAGCAGGAGGGGAGTAGTTGGCGAGCTCCTAAAGAAAAGCTGATTTCTGGGAGTGGTCCGTAGGAGCATAAACGTTGGTAATGGTAAGGGGGTGGGGGGAGGCGAGACACGAGATTTGGGTATTCTGGGTGTAGAGGCCAGCGTCCAAAGTTAGCAGCGAGAAGTGAGCCGAGGAGAATGCAGAGAGCATACCTCCAGCGGATCCAGAAGAGGGGAGAATGTGGTGAAGATCTAGGTGGCGTGGCAGGAAGCTTTTCAACTTTAGAGGATGGGATAGAGCTGAGCTTAGTCTCTTGGGGAAAGCAAGCATCGGGTTTTATAGCAATGAGCTCAGAAAGCACATCCGAGCACTTGACGGGCTGCCCAAGTCCATGTACATTCCAACAACAGAAACTTAAACTAAAGGAGACCTAAAGGATTCCTTAGATCGGCTAGAAGTGCCAACTACAAAAAGGACGACGCGGTAGGGACTCGAAAGCGCCAAGTGATCAACTAACAGAATAAAAACATTGCCTGAAGGGCAGATAGGGCCTAAACAAGTGGCGACGAGGCGGCTTAGGCCATGAGCCGGCGTCAGGAGGCTTGGGCGTGCGATCATGGAGCCTGGGAGGTCACCTCTGCAGCTTCCTCCGGCTCGACGCCACAGATGACAGCGATGTGAGCAAGAGTGGCCGAGTAAAGCACTGGTTCCTCCGGCACGCTGGTGAGGCCAGAGACGTCGAGCGCAGCGACGAGGTCCTCGGAGGCGAGCTTTAAGTCAAAGGGACGAGCTTTGACACACATGGCCTTGGTGGTCATGTCGACAAAGAGCGTGCCTTCCTTGTCAGCGAGCCGCTGGCTGCGGCGGAGCTTGGCGGCATCCGTGGCTCGCTTTCCAGCCCCGGAAGCACGACGCAGGGTAGCTTCATGGCCACCGGCTGAAGTCAAGGGCAAGGAGGATACGGGGGGGTTAGCAGTAGGCGAGGTCGATGAGAAGGAGGAATGACTAGGTGAGGTTTGATCATTACCAGAGGGGGCCGATTGGACGTACTCGTCTTCTAGTAGCGCGAGGGAGGAGAAGGAGTTGGACACCTCCACTGTAGGAGAGAGATCGGAAGGCTGACTCTCCTGGTCAGGCAGGGCGTCACTGTGGTCATCGTCGTCGGAGTCCAGGGGGGAGGTCATGCGCCGCAGCCTGGGGAGGCCCCCCGATGAACGGCTGCAGAGTATTGACGCGGCTTGCCGGAGTTGGGGCAACAGTTGGAGACGGGGGAGGCATGAGGTCGGGGGAGTGGGAGCCGTTGCAAGGGCCTGAATGACCGCAGTTCGAACGCCACGCCCCATGCACGTGGGGGCCGCGGTTGTTGTCACTGCCGTGGTCGTCATCAAGAGGAACAAAGATGTCCTCAAAGATGGCCCACGTCTTGATGCGGCGGAGCTTCACGTCAACAACTTGAGCGGGCGGCAAGCGGAGAATGCAGCCGTCCGGGGTGTCGTTGTCGCTCTCGACGCGAACGAAGGCGCAGACGGCCGTGAAGTCACCGGCGACGAGGGTGTTTTGGTCGACGCAGCAGAGCACCCCAAAGTGGCCAAACACAAAGTTGGCGCCTTGGGGGTGCCACAGCTCGAGCGGGTAGTTCTTGGCCTCGATCTCCACCAAACGATCATAGAGAGTGGTGGCACGGTTGTCGATCTCCTCGGGGCGGAGAAGGGTGACTCGGATGCCGGCGTAGTCCACAGGGAAGAAGGCCATAGTGGCCTCCCGGTAGGCATGGGTGTCGAAAATGATGAGCGCCGCGCAGCCGGTAGTGGCCGCGAAGTGGTAGGAGGGGCTGTTGGCGTGGAGCTCGATGGCGCGGTGGATGAGGTTGTAGGGCTCGACCATGACATTGTCAAGTGCACGAAGCAGAAGTGGCCGACGTCATGGATGAGGCCGGAGGGGACGAAGATGTCGAGGTAGGTGGAGTGAGCGTGCCCTGGAGAGGACGTCGAGGAGGACCACAGGGACGCAGAGCGGACCGGGCCCCGGACGGCAGGGGCTGCATCGGTGGGCAGCACCGAGCCCTCATCGTCGAAGTCGTTGCCGCGCTGCGACAGAGGAGCCGAGTCACCGTCCGAAGAGACAGGGCTGGAGGGCCTTGGGGAGTGGGCGAGCGGCTTGCTGAGGGTGAGGCGCTGGGATCCGATCGAGAGGACGTTGGGCTCGTCCTCGCAACCCTTGGGGGACGGGACGCGGGCGGGGGTGGCCATGGCGGGGTGGTTAAGGAAGCAAAGGCGTTGGAAGGCGAGAGGGTGGTTGGAGGAGCACCCAAAACTGCGGTGCCCGGAGCCGCCGCAGCAAGAGCAGCGCACTGGGTCGCGGCAAGACTAGACTAGGTGATCTCTAGCTAAGCAGCGGAAGCAGAGAGGGCAGGAGCGAATGCGAGGAGGGAAGGAGAGGTGGGCGCGGTAAAATAGAGCCGGAGGATTTGGGCGGGATCGCGGGGTGGGGGCGGAGCGGCAATGGCGGTCCAGCAGCTTTTGCGGGGATAGCAGGGCATCGCGATAGGACGGCACAGAGGCAGAGGCCGCGGCGATGGGACTGAGCTCGGGGCTTGTGCGCGGTGCAACAGAGGGAGGCGTTGAGCTCTTGAGCGCTCTCAGGGTAGGCGGGACGTAGGACGTACTTGGCTGGCAGCATGGGTTCACCACCTCAGAGCCGTGGACCGTGGTTTGAGGGAGGGCGGGCGTATGCGGGCGGTCCAGGGAGGGCAGGAGGGGTGGTAGGTTTGCATTAAATGCTGACTGGGATGGGGTATGGGGCGGGGTGGCGCGTGCCTGCATGTTGGCGCCAGAGAGGGATGCATTTGAAGGAGGGGGAGCGGGAACCGGGAAGAGAGGGTGGGGGAAGTGACAAGTCCTGACTCCGCCATTCACCTCGCCGCGCGTGCTCACCGAGAGCTCACGCACGCCGCCCGTACTTTCCACGTGAGTAAACAACTCAAGTAAGCGAGCGGCTGGAGGAGGAGGAGGCAAAGCAGGAGGACAGCCTAAGATAGACGCAGTCGTGAGGGACCGAATGACAAGGGAGAGGGCAGCGTGATGGTCCGTGGCAGCCTCGTTTTGACCTGACCGGGGACCATCTCGGGGGGGCTGACCGGGGACCGTTGGACGATCTCATTCAAAACATCCGCAGAAGAGACAAGCGCAAGGAAAATATTAGCCTGGTAGTGAAGGACGAAAAAACTAGAACTGCCAGAGAAGAAGTGGTCTAACGTCAAGTTAACTAGACATGCACTTGGTTTTGCTACTGCTGAAAAAAAACTTATCCAAAGAAGTGAGTGATTAAGAGGATCAGGTGGAGCATATTGGTGTGGGACAACCTCTACTTTGAATCTACGCAGGATAAGGGAGCGAAACTTAAACCCAGGACGTAATTGACGAACCTGAACTGACGGCCGAGGCCGGCCTATTGTAATTCGATGATGTAGGCGGATCGCCCCCGTCGGAGCTGGCACAGGAGCGGCTGCCGAAGGCGCGGGCGATCGCTGCTCGGGCAGCAAGAAACGCACGTCAATCCCCGGCCTTCTGAGGTCGCCAAACGACAGGATGAGATCAGCGACCCCTCTGTTGGCCACAACGCAGGAGAACTCGTCCTCCGCGACGACGGCGGAATGGAACTAGCGAGGATTGCCACCAAACAAGCAATGGAGGATGAGGTCGCAGAGCACAGGCGAGATGGGCAAGGGAAACTGGAAGAAGCTGACTGTAAGCGGGCAGGAGGGCGGAGCCGGAGCCGTAGGAACTATGGTGAAGGATTTTAGCCTCGTCCAGGCTGCATTTTCGAACTTGAGCCCAACGGAGTGGTGCAACATCAGAACGTCGGAGAGAGGTTTGCAGGAATGGGGCACGGATGGTGGTAACTGAGCATAAACAGTTGGCCCATAAGGGAGGAAACAAAGCGTGAATAGCCGCCGGTGAAGGGGTTGACAGAGGAGGATTTTTTGCACTAGACTGGCGTTGGGGACAGAAAAGAGGAAAGTTTGGTCAGAGAGCAGACACACATTGAAGCATCTAGCGACCCCCCCCCCCCCCCCGAGGAGGGCCTACAGAAGGGCGCCGGCGAGCAGCTCGTCGAACCAGAGCTTAGAGGAGGAGATGCGGAGACAGACTAGGTGGTCGGAGGGGACGAAAGCGGCAGCAGGGAGGACGGCGGCACTAGTGCAGAACCGGGCAATAGCACCGGTTCGTAAGGCCCTTTAGTGCCGGTTCCATAACCAGCACTAAAGTGTGGGCACTAAAGGCCCCCCCCCCCTTCAGTACCGGTTCAGCACGAACCGGTGCTAAAGGGCAACCACGTGGCACGAGCCAGCTCCGGGGGCCTGGAGCCCTTTAGTACCGGTTGGTAAGACCAACCGGTACTATAAGGTTTGGGGGGTTTTTTGTTTTATGATTTCTTTTTCATTTAATTTTGTGTTTCCATTTTAATTCTTTTTCGTTTGCTGGTATTTTACGATACTACACATTGTACACGTTATGCATATATATATATATATATATATATATATATATATATATAAATAGAATTTCTAGTGGAACCAATCATGCATATATATATCATCAATGTCTCACAAACCACCATATTAATTAATTCACACATACACACATGTATAGCTACTAGTATGTATGCATGTGCAACGCACGTTTTAACATTATTATGGAGTGGTTTTTGGTTTAAAAAACATAGACTTGCCAATAGATTCAAGGCAAAATGAAAATATCGTTTTATGTACGGATGCAGAAAGAAAATACATTACCAAAAAGTAGGAGTTAATATATGTAATCCCCTTAATTTGTTAAGAAAGAAAATAATTCATAAAATTGCTTGCCGAAATGTTTTATATTGTGGGATGGAGAGAGTATAACTTTACTGTATATTTCCTCTCTGAAAACAACTTTTCATGGGCTCAACACGTCCTTAAACTGCAACATGGGCCAAGAGGAATCAATATGGGCCACTTATTTTGAGAAGGATGAGGCGATCGTTCTGGAACATTGTGGATGGAGCAGTGATGTACTGTTTATTGCGAATCCCACTCTTTTCAGCCGTTGGATTTCGCACACGAATGGCTAGGATTGATGATCATGCCCAATTCAAAACTGGTACACTATAAGTAGTATAGATATACAATTTCTCCTACATATGCATGTTGCCTTCGGAGCCAGTGGCATTAGCCTAATTGGTGCCTTCGGAGCACGATGACAGTTGGAAGTGGTTTTCATGGGGGCGGTAGCGGGTAATAGTATTCTCCCTTCAGATTTATGACCTGGTCTAGCAAAAATCCCGCTATTTCCTCTTGAAGTGCTTCTACGCGCTCCGTTTCTAGGAGCTTCTCCCGCACCTCTTTGAACTGTTAAGAAGGAGATCAATATGCATCTGTATTAGTTGTGTGAGTAGATATCGATAATGATGTAAAAATTGTGAATAGTATTCTGACAAGCGTACCCATTCCTGTCTTTGAGATCTGCTCCTTTCGGACGCCATCATGCGAATGTTCTCGCAAACGCAGAATGCACACAGATCAGTCCCCTGCGCCTGCTTCAGGGCCTTTACGAGAATGGAATTTGATCAGATAATAATTAATCAAGCATGATAATTAAAGAAATGGCAGCTAGCTAGCTAGCTAGTACTACTTAATTACTTACCTTGGGTTGAAACCATTTAAGCTTTTTTTTCCATTCGCCTTCCGTGACGCTGATGAACCTTGCCCAAGCCCTGCCCGCCGACAAAGAAAATGAATAAAAGGGTTATTAAATAGTTCATATCATGAAATGACGAACTAAATAGGCCGAGATATATAGTTAATAATGATTGAAATTACCTGTTGACTATCCCAAACAAGATGTTATAGTCAGTATTTGCTTTGAGTAGTGAGTCCATTATTTCAACTGTTCCGGCGTCAACTTTAATGATACACAACATCCAGTGAAATCTGCATGCACACACGTTTGCATGTCTTAATTAAGCGGGCATATGTAAGCAAAAACATGTAGCTAGCTAGTAGGCAAAAACAGAGAATTTGTAGTACAAGACAGTGTGACTCATTGGAAGTTGTAAGGAAGTAGTATATCTTCATTGTATTTGAGGCGCTTCAAGAACTCTAGCATGTTGTCCTCTATGTCCTTTTCATGATGTGGATTTAGTAGCCATGTGTATTCATTAACGGTGTTTGGGTCAATGAACCCAATGCCAAAGCGTCCACCTTTTCTCATTTCATACATCTTCATCCTGCATAATACCACAGAAAAGAATATAGTGAGGATAATTACAGGTAATGATTGATCAAAAGGATCACTACAGCTAGCTTGAGACTTAAATTACAGAAAGAAATCACTTACAGACAATGGCAACTGACGATAGATTTGTCGAGTGCGTCTTGATTGTATAACTGAAACAGTTCAGAATACTCAACGGACAGAGCTTTCTCATGGAAGTAATGCTCCTCCTTGACATTCACCATGAGGGACTCTCGATTGGAAATCTTGGTAATGTTCATGTACCATTGATGCAATTCATACATTCTCGTTGGGAGGTTCTTGACCTTGTCTGGCTCGACCAAAGGTTGGCCCCAGACATATTTCCGTTTTATTTCATCCTCTGTAAGCACAGGCATGGGCTCGATCTCGGGGAGTTGTCCAACAGTGATGTTGAGAACTTCAGCCTGCATTATATGGTTCTTGGTTATTACCACATTGCCCACCTCGGGAACGTAAACTGTTTGCCCACAATAATATTGGGCGCGCGTACTGTCACGTGATGTTGGCACAACAAGCAAGGGGATCGATTGCGCCGCCTGTTCTCCCAGCTGGGGAATGGTTTTCCCGCATTTTTTGACAGGTGCTTGTTGTTTGCTCGATCCCGAGCTCGCCTCCTTATGTAGACGTGCTCGATTTAACTTCCTGATGTGGCGCTCATAGTCTGTGTCAACAGACTTGGGAGCTGGTGGTTGAGCCATACGAATGAAGTGGTCAATCGTTTCCTCAGGCACTTTCTCCCTTGGCGGCGGTGGCGGTTTCGGTGCAAAATGGGCTTCCACCTCGGGCTTCGATATGGCTGAATTTTCCTCCTCGGACTTGTCATAAGGCCTCTGCGGAAGAGGCGTGAGGCTTGGACCATATTTACATCGCTTGCCTCCGCCTGTACTTCCTGTACTACCTCGACTCGTACCGCTACGCACCATAGCTGCAGGGTGTCTCTTCTGTGATTGCTGAGGCGGCGGAGACGGCTGACGGGGCTGAGTTGGACGAGGAGGAGTGGCCTGAAGCTGTACCGGACTTGGAGGAGGAGTGGCCTGAGGTTGTGCCGGACTTGGAGGAGGAGTGGACGTCTGACGCTGTGGCGGACTTGGAGGAGGAGGAGTGGCCTGACACTTTGCCGGACTTGGAGGAGGAGTGGCCTGACACTTTGCCGGACTTGGAGGAGGAGTGGCCTGACACTTTGCCGGACTTGGTGGACTTGCAGGAGCGGGAGTCTGCTGACTCGGTGGCGGACTTCGACGAGGAGTCGGCTGACGCGGTGTCGGTGGCCTTCGAAAGATGATGCAATCCTTTTTCCATAGGATAATAAGATGTTTGGCCTCTCCGAGAAAGCGCTCGTCGTCACCTCCAGGAATGTCAAGCTATAGCTCCGAATATGGTGGGTCCACCACCTCATCAACCAAGACACGAGCATAGCCCGCTGGAATCGGGTTGCAATGGAAGGTTGCCTCGGGGGGATTTGTAAAAGCAACGGCGTCTGCCACCTTCATGGATATGTTCTTCATTTTGACGTGTAGCTCGCAGTTAGTGTTCTCCGTGATGTCATCCACGGGGTATCTACCCAGCATTGCGTCGTCCGGGGCGGAACCCACGCTGCTTCTCGGCATGGATGGGGCGGTGCTATCCAATGCTGGATCATCCGCTAGCTGCTGCAGCTGCTGAGACCCCCTTTGCTGGGTAAGTGAGTCGATCTGCTCCTGCTGCCGCTGGAATTTGACTGCCAATTCCGCTTGACTTGCTTCTAGGCCTTGAAGGCGTTCATAGTCCCGCTTCCTCTGCTCCTCCTCCATCTTCCTCTTCTTCTCCTCCGCAATCTTCTTTCTCGCACGGGTTCTGTAGTCGGTGTTCCAGTCTGAAAACCCCTCATACCACGGAATAGCGCCCTTGCCTCGTGTTCTTCCTGGGTGTTCAGGATTTCCCAGGGCACGCGTAAGCTTGTCGTTCTCTCTGTTGGGCTGGAACACCCCCGATCGTGCCTCTTCTATTGCAACAAGTATCGCATCTCGGCTCCCTTCAGACTTGCCTTCGTCGAAACATTGCCTGTCTTCGGGTCCAACTCCCCCCATGCGCATAGAACCAAGTCCTGCACCTGGGGGGCCAGCTCTTAGTAACCGGAGTGACACCTGCATCCTCCATCTCTTTCTCAGACTTATCCCACTTAGGCATTGCCACCGCATAGCCACCTGGCCCCAGCTTATGGAACTTATCCTTTTTTTCGGCATTCTTCTTGTTTATTCTCGACCGTTCCTTAGCTAATTCTGAATCCTTGAATTTCACGAAATCGTCCCAATGAGCACGTTGGTTCTCTAGTGTTCCCTCGAATACTGGAGTCTTCCTTCCTCCCTTGACGTACTTGTCCCATTCACAATTCTTGTGGTTCTTGAATGCAACCGCCATCTTCCTAAGAGCAGCGTCCTTGACTTTCTGCACATCTGCTTCTGTGAAATGATCTGGTAGGGTGAAATGTTCCATGAGAGTATCCCAAAGAAGATCTTTCTGATTCTTGTCGACAAAAGTAACATCTGGACGTGGCTTTGCTGGCTCTCTCCATTCTTGAAGTTTGATCGGGAGTTGGTCCTTCACAAGAACTCCGCACTGACGAATGAATTTGTCCGCAATCTTCTTAGGCGCTAATGGTTCGCCATTAGGTCTGACTGCCTCGATATTGTACTTTACGCCCTCCTTCAACTTTTTGTTCGGGCCTCGTTTCGTCCTTTTGCCTGATGATTTGCTCGATCCGGATGGCTGAAAGAACAAAGATCGATTCGTTAATATATCTTCAAGTCATTTAAAACATGTGATGATCACCAGATGCCTGCTTATATAAATATATATACCTCGCCGGTCTTTGTTGTTTCAGGATCAACATGTTCTTCGTCATCGTCATAATCGTAGTTCATGACTTCATCAATTCGGTCGTCACGATCGAATGTCATATCACCCTCTCCGGTGTTGTTTAGAAATTTGGAGCCGTCATAATCTTCTTCATTCTGATCATCATCTGGCCCGCGTATCATATCGAACATGGTCTGTTCTCCCTCTCTGTCGGTATTGTCTACCATAACTTTTATTTAACTAATCCAAAAGAAATATAAAACAATTTAGTATTCAAATTACATCGTCTCGAATAATAGATATAATCTCGAATACATCGTCTAGAATAATAGATATAATCTCGAATACATCGTCTCGAATAATATATAATATTGAATAGTACATCACTGGCTAGGTAGCTAATTAAAGATCGAATACTACAGAAGAATCTAGGACACTCGCGGTTCCTGCGGCGCGGGCGGTGGACACCCAAAGAGAAGGAACCCTCACAGGATCATAGCTGAAGTGAGATCCCTGAAGAAACTGCCAGGTATTGGAGAACCTGCCGCCCTCTAACGCAACCATGTAGCGATGGACGTGCTCGTCCTCCTCCCTGACACGGCGACGTACCACCTCCGGCGGGGCCGGGTCCCTCTGCACCGAAACTGGCCCACGCGAACGCCACCAAACGAGATCAGGGTCGACGACGGGACCCGGGGCCGGGTTCCTCATCAAGCGGCGCGCCCCTCCAAGCAGCACCTCCCAGTGCCAGCCCGACGGAGCCCAGACCCGGACATGGGTCAGCCGGACGTCGTCGCAGACGGGTCGACGGCGAGGATGCGGGCCGGGCATCGTCGAGAACAAATACTAGCTATATGCCCGCAAAAAGTAACATTTTTTTAATGATTGGATTTTGATAACTAAAATTTCTAACATTTCTATATAACACTAATTATGCTATCATTGCATATGTCAAAAATCTATATACTATTTCATACTAATTAAGCATCTAACACTAAAAACAGAAAACACAACTTCTATACATCCATTAAAAAACTGAAAAACAACATTATATAAAAAAAATTCCATACTAATTAAACACTAATTATATCCATCTAACATGCATTCATACATATATAATAGTGAAAAAATAATAATCTAAATAATCTAAACTAATTAAACATACAAAATACGTATATACTAATATATACATGCATTAATTCATACATATGTACGTGTGTGTGTGTGTGTGTGTGTTCATCATGCTTGTGTGCGTGTGTATGGGCTCGGGGAGGGGCGGCGCCCATGGTGGCCGCCGGGGGCGAGGGAGAGGGGTTAGAGGGGGAGAGCTCATAGCGGGGCGACGGCGACGGCGAGGCGACGGCCGGGGGCGGTGACGGGCCAGGGCGTGACGCGGGGGCGGCGACGCGGGGACGGCGCGACGGGGACGGGCCTGGGGCGGCGACGGAGACGAGGGCGGCGACGGGGACGGGGGCGGCGACGGCGATGGCGTCGATCGATCGGGGCGCGTGGGCGGTGCTTCAATGGGGAAACAGAGGAAGAAACAGAGGGAGAATAAAATTTTCGTAAGTGTTGTATATATAGAAGGCAACTTTAGTACCGGTTGGAGCCACCAACCAGTACTAAAGGCCTGTTTTGGCCAGGCCAAGCGGCGGGAACCGCACCCCCTTTAGTACCGGTTGGTGGCTCCAACCGGTACTAAAGGCCCCCCTTTAGTACCGGTTGGTGCCACGACCCGGTACTAAAGGGGTTGCGCTGGCGCAGGTGCGGTGCGGCAAGTTTAGTCCCACCTCGCTAGCCGGGGGGCGACCGCACTAGTTTATAAACCCCCTTGCGGTCGCTCTCTCGAGCTCCTCTCCAAAGCAGGCCTACTGGGCCTATGTGTTCTTTGCTGCCCTGTGGGCCCACTTGGCCTTTGCGGCCCTGCATCCTGGCCCAACAACAGGTTGGGTTTCTAGTTGTATGTAGGCCGCTCTGGCCTAGTAGGCGGGCTTTTTTTATTTTTTTTGCTTTATTTATTTTTGTGTTGTTTTTTTTGTGTATTTAGAGTTTCTTTGTGAATATTTTTGCTTTAGGTACAAAAAATTACAAACTTTCTGTTAGTGCTCGTAGTTTTCAAATTTGAATAGTTTAAATTTTGAATTATTTGAAATTAGTGTGAATCACTAGTTTGTGAATAACTTAACTTTAAAAATCAGTAAAGGCATGAAAGAATTTGTTTGCACATAAAATTTCTTCGCGTTTCAAATGCCAAAACACATAACTACCCTAACTATTACGGAGATTCCCCTCTGGGTGTGAAACACAGAAGAAAGTGATGATAGTGAAGCCGATCACATCCCAGATCTTTGGGTGTGAAACTTTTTCTTCGCGTGTGTCCCTTTGCGCCGTAACCATGGAAAATCTTCATCATTTAACGGGATGCTCGGGTCAATATTCACTGTGAATGGAGCAATTTCATCAAACTTTTCATAATCTTCTGACTTGTCTGTCTTGTCATCCACTCCCACGATGTTTCTCTTCCCAGAAAGAACTATGTGCCGCTTTGGCTCATCGTACGATGCATTCGATTCCTTATCTTTTCTTTTTCTTGGCTTGGTAGACATGTCCTTCACATAGAAAACCTGTGTCACATCATTGGCTTGGACAAATGGTTCGCCTGCATACGCAAGATTGTTGAGATCCACTGTTGTCATTCCGTACTGCGGGTCTTCCGTTACCCCGCCTCGTGTCATATTGACCCATTTGCACCGAAACAAAGGGACCTTTAAACCACGTCGATAGTCAAGTTCCAATATGTCCTGTATATAACCATAATATGTTTCCTTTCCCGTCTTGGTTTCTGCATCAAAGCGGACACCACTGTTTTGGTTGGTGCTCTTCTTATCTTGGGCGATCGTGTAAAATGTACTACCATTTATCTCGTACCCTTTGAAAGTCATTATATTCGAAGATGGTAACTGGGACAGCAAGTACAGGTCATCTTCAATAGAGGTGTCATGCATGGTACGTGTCTGCAACCAGCTGGCGAAACTCCTGGTTTGTTCACGTGTAATCCAGTCATCAGACCGCTCCGGGTGTTTGGAGCGTAGCAAATTCTTATGTTCATCCATATACGGAGCCACCAAGGCGGAATTCTGTAGAACTGTGTAGTGTGCTTCAGTGAGAGAATGTCCGTCCATACATATTATTTGTTCCCCTCCTAGCGTGCCTTTTCCATCCAGTCTGCCCTTATGCCGTGATTCAGGAACACCAATCGGCTTAAGGTCAGGAATAAAGTCAATACAAAACTCAATGACCTCCTCATTTTGATGGCCCTTGGAGATGCTTCCTTCTGGCCTAGCACGGTTATGAACATATTTCTTTAAGACTCCCATGAACCTCTCAAAGGGGAACATATTGTGTAGAAATACAGGACCCAAAACGTTAATCTCTTCGCATAGGTGAACTAGCACGTGCGTCATGATGTTGAAGAAGGATGGTGGGAACACCAACTCGAAACTGACAAGACATTGCACCAAATCATTCTGTAACCTTGGTATGATTTCTGGATCGATTACCTTCTGAGAGATTGCATTAAGAAATGCACATAGCTTCACAATGGCTAATCGAACGTTTTCCGGTAGAAGCCCCCTCAATGCAACCGGAAGCAGTTGCGTCATAATCACGTGGCAGTCATGAGACTTTAGGTTCTAGAACTTTTTCTCTGTCATGTTTATTATTCCCTTTATATTCGACGAGAAGCCAGACGGTACCTTAATACTAAGCAGGCATTCAAAGAAGATTTCCTTATCTTCTTTGGTAAGAGCGTAGCTTGCATGACCCTGATGTATGCCGTCTTCTCCGTGCATACGTTGCTGGTCCTCCCGTGCCTCAGGTGTATCTTTTGTCTTCCCATACACGCCCAAGAAGCCAAGCAGGGTCACGCAAAGATTCTTCGTCACGTGCATCACGTCGATTGCGAAGCGGACCTCTAGGTCTTTCCAATATGGCAGGTCCCAAAATATAGATTTCTTCTTCCACATGGGTGCGCGTCCGTCAGCGTCCTTCGGAACAGGTTGTCCGCCAGGACCCTTTCCAAATATCACCTTCAAATCCTTGACCATATCATGTACATCAGCCCCAGTACGGTGGCGAGGCTTCGTCCGGTGATCCGCCTCACCTTTGAAATGCTTTTCTTTCTTTCTTATGGGATGCCTGCGCGGAAGAAATCGACGATGTCCCAGGTACACATTCTTCTTACAACTATTCAAATATATACTGTCGGTATCATCCAAATAGTGCGTGCATCCGCGGTATCCCTTGTTTGTCTGTCCTGAAAGGTTACTGAGAGCAGGCCAATCATTGATGGTCACGAACAGCAACGCCTTTAGGTCAAATTCTTCCCCCATGTGCTCATCCCACGCACGTACACCTGTTCCATTCCACAGTTGTAAGAGTTCTTCAACTAATGGCCTTAGGTACACATCAATGCGTTGCCGGGTTGTTTAGGGCCTTGGATGAGCACTGACATCATAATGAACTTCCGCTTCATGCACAACCAAGGAGGAAGGTTATACAAACATAGAGTCACAGGCCAGGTGCTATGGTTGCTGCTCTGCTCCCCAAAAGGATTAATGCAATCTGCGCTTAGACCAAACCATACGCTCCTTGCGTCATCTGCAAACTCCTTCCCGTACTTTCTTTCGATTTTTCTCCACTGCGACCCGTCAGCGGGTACTCTCAACTTTCCGTCTTTCTTATGGTCTTCTCTGTGCCATCGCATCACCTTGGCATGCTCTTAGTTTTGGAACAAACGTTTCAACCGTGGTATTATAGGAGAATACCACATCACCTTGGCAGGAATCTTCTTCCTGGGGCGCTCGCCCTCGACATCACCATGCTCATCGCGGCTGATCTTATAGCGCAATGCACCACATACCGGGCAAGCGTTCAAATCCTCGTACTCACCGCGGTAGAGGATGCAATCATTAGGGCATGCATGTATCTTCTGCACCTCTAACCCTAGAGGGCAGACAGCCTTCTTTGCTTCGTACGTAATCTCGGGCAATTCGTTGTCCTTTGGAAGCATATCCTTTATCATTACCAGTAACTTTCCAAATCCCTTGTCAGATACACCATTCTCTGCCTTCCATTGCAGCAATTCCAGTGTGGTGCCCAGCTTTTTCTTGTCACCTACGCAATTCGGGTACAACAATTTTTTGTGATCCTCTAACATGCGCTGCAACTTCTTCTTTTCCAAATCACTTGCGCAGTTTCTCTTTGCATCGGCAATGGCCCGACCTAGATCATCAACAGGCTCATCTGATGCCTCTTCTTCAGCTTCTTCCCGCATTGCCGGCTCAGCTTCTTCCCGCATTACCAGCTCAGCTTCTTCCCCCATTGTTGTATCATCGTATTCAGGGAACCCATGGCCAGGATAGCTGTCGTCGTCCTCTTCTTCTTCATTGTCTTCCATCATAACCCCTCTTTCTCCGTGCTTGGTCCAAACATTATAGTGGGGCATGAAACCGGACTCAAATAGGTGGACGTGAATGGTTCTTGATGTAGAGTAATTGTGACCATTCTTACAGCCAGCACATGGACAAGGCATAAAACCATCCGCCCGCTTGTTTGCCTCAGCCGCAAGCAGAAAAGTATGCACGCCCTCAACGAACTGGGGAGAGCATCGGTCATCGTACATCCATTGCCGGCTCATCTTCATTACACAACACCGAATAGAGCAAATTAATACAAGTTCATACATAAAGTTCATACAACACTTAAATGCAACAAACAAATAACTCTCTAGCTAAAGCATTTAAATGCAACAACAAATGCGATCAAGATCGCAACTAAGGTAACAATTGATCCAACAGCATAATGATACCAAGCCTCACTATCGATGGCATATTTTCTAATTTTTCTAATCTTCAAGCGCATTTTCTCCATCTTGATCTTGTGATCATCGACGACATCGGCAACATGCAATTCCAATTCCATCTTCTCCCCCTCAATTATTTTCAATTTTTCTTTCAAGTACTCGTTTTCTCTTTCAACTAAATTTAACCTCTCGACAATAGGGTCGGTTGGAATTTCCGGTTCACATACCTCCTAGATAAAAATATCTATGTCAACTTGATGGGCATAATTTGTCATAAACACGAAATGCAACAAATAGTTTTAAAAGAGAATATACCACATCCGAATCATAACAAGGACGAGGGCCGACGGGGACGGATATCAAAACCATGGCACTATGTATAACAAACAACGTACGGGTAAGATAATTATACGAGTAACTATATATCCAAATCACACAAACATCAATTTTTTATATAAAATTTCATGAACAAGAGGCTCACCACAAGGTGGTGCCGGCGATGGGACGGTGCGGGCGATCGACGGTGGTTACGACGGAGATTTAGAAGGCACTAAGTAAACCACACCTACATATGCAAACTAAGTGTTATTTTGACCTCAAATTGCATATAAATCAAATACTACCACATATAATTCCTCCCAAATTACTAAAACCCACAATTAATCACTATATAAACCAATGCAAGAGCTAATCTAGCAATGAGAGCTGAAAGGACAAAGTTGCTAACCTTGGTGATCATTTGAATGGATGGGGGCCTGCAAATCTTGACAAATTTGGGGCAAATTTTGTGATGAACTCGAGAGGAAGAAGGGAAGAACAGAGGAGAGGGAGAGGGGAAAGGGGGAAGAACAGAGTGCGGGTGGACGAAGGGTTTATATAGGACGACCTTTAGTACCGGTTCGTGCCACGAACCGGTACTAAAGGTGCTGGAAGGGCCCCACTCTGACAACATCCTGCCACCACTTTCTTTAGTACCGGTTCGTGGCACGAACCGGTGCTAAAGGTTCGCCACGAACCGGTACTAAAGAGCTCCTCCCGCCTAGCCGTTGGAACCGGCACTAATGGACACATTAGTGCCGGTTCTGTTACAAACCGGGACTAATGTGTCTCACATTTGATCCTTTTTCTACTAGTGCGGAGTCGAGCTGGTCCCCCTTGCACAGGCCGATGAAGAGGCGGAGGGACTCCTGCGCGAGACGAACATAGCTGGGGGAGGCGTCGGAGGGAAGGGCGGCCGGCGGCAGGGCCGGCGGGGCGGAAGGAGGGGAGGGAGGCTGGAGAGCAGCCATCGAAGAAAGGTCAACTAGGGCTTAATTTGGCTGGGATATTTAGATAGTTAAATTGTCGACCTAGAACTATGCGAATGACTTATACACCAAGACAAAGGTAGTATGTCTTTCTTGGCTTTTTTTTCCAAAAAAAAAGCAGATTTGGATGTGGTTTTATTTAAGTGCGATACAGATATCATGCTTTGCAGTCCGTACAAAACTTAGCTGCATATTTTTGTGTAGTTCCAATTTCACTACACTGCACATGTGCATTGTTCTATTTCTCTTTCTCGACTGTCTAATGGAAAATAATTGTAAAAATACAACCGAAAAATCACGAAACTATTGCTTTGGCGAAATATGACAATGTCTAGGAGAAAAAAAATGAAATTAAAGAAAACTAGTTCGTGATGAGTCCAAAGATACAACGCCAGTAATAATAGCACAAAGCTTGCTGAATCGGGCAATCCCTCCTCTCCCAGTAGTAGTAGTGTGGCCGCGGGTGTAGGTTCCTAGGACGTTGTTCAGTACCTCGTGTCGGGAAGTTTCACACCCCGGGCAGTGATGTGGCCCGGGGGTGGCTCGTGGTGTACCCACGGGTGGCGCCAGACCGTCTGCATAGCCACACCCCGGGCAGTTCGGTTGGTTCGGCGGCCGGGCCGCTGAAACTGCCGTACCGGACAACGGTGGTGGCGGAGCGTAGGCGTTGCTACACCCCGGGCAGTTCTGTTGCTTCGGCGGCCCTGGCGCCACAAGTGCGGTACCAGCCGGCGGCGGTGCTGCATATTCATGGCCAGAACCCGGGTGGCTCTTTCCCCTCGGCGGGCCCGGGATCGGTGAATTCCGCCATATTCTTCCTCCACGCACTCCCCTCAGAAAATTAAAGGTTGCACCTGCATGAACACCACCATCGCATACAAACCACACAACTAGCACCAGTTGCCGCATGCATGGACATCAATTCCAAAGACAACAAAACACCAGCAGGGCGAGAGGTTACCTTTGACCCTGGCGGCAGAGCATGGAAGCAGGAAGCAGCATACGATAATAGCCAAGAGGACCAAATCGTAGGATGAAGAAGATCACTTCATTATCGATGTCAAACTACCTTCTTGTCGACCTTGTGTCTGTAGACAGTTCCCAACGGCTTCTTTTATAGGATTATTAGTACTACTATACTCCCAAATCGTAGTGACATTAATCAAATTAATTAGTAGCAGGTGACTTTAGGTCAAAGTCGTCTCTCGGTACGCATGTAAGCGATACTCACCCTGGGTTCGATTCTTTGCCAAAATAGTCAGCCCAGTGTACTGGGATTGGGAGTTAAGCGATGCTAGTGGCCTGCTAGAACGGGTCAAGCAGGAGTGTAAAATAAAGAGAAATTGCCTTTTGAGCTTTCTGCAATGGATAGTGGCACAGCCATAGTTTGCACAAATTTTGTGACAACCACTGAATATCAGACTTATTATTATTATTGTGGGTGAAATAATGTATTACTCTCTCATAATGTTCATACGATCAGCAAGAGCCAACTCTACTGCATCTGACGGGCCAGAACCAATGCAAGTCATAGTTCTATCTTCTCTACGCTCAATTTATCTAAACTATCGATGGCCTTATTTTTAGTGCGACTAACACGAGTAATACAAGATTCACGATGACACATGAGGTGCCTAATCTCCTTAACGAGCGAGGAGTAGACCGATCTTTCCAGTTCCTGAAAATGAATCAACTTGACTGTAATAATAGAATACATCTCAACCATGATTGGCAAGTCACTCCTCTGGATGGTAATCGACAAACCTTCCATGCAAGCACATAATTTAGCTTCAATAGCTTCACAGCAAGAAGAGCTCCTTGTAAGAAGAGAAGATAATGCTTCCCTTAATTTGGACCAGCGCCCAACACCTAGAGCACATGAGGATAGTGGCGGAGCCAGAAACCGAATATAGAGGGGGCCAAAACATGCCATATAATGTCAGAGGGGGCCAAATCACCTAAACCTACTTAAGTTTGTCTGACAAATGAAGGATTAGGAGTACATATAGTGTATTTGTGAGAGCATAGAGGGGACAAGGCCCCTGCCAACACCCCCTGCCTCCGCCACTGCATGAGGAGCAGCAATATCGAAACCACTGTCCTAACACAGGGTTCAACCACAAGGGAGTTGCACCATTGTCGGTCCCTAGCCATCCAGCACCCAACATTAGGGTGGTCTTACCTGTGGCAAGGTGGTAATGACGAAGGGGAAACACAAGCTCAATGAGCATGCACCAAGAGAGTGTCAATTCACCACATGAAGAGATTGTTAGTTGGTGGGAAGTAACAGAGGAGTGACTGGCTCACCGATAGGCCTCGGGGTAAAATTACATTTGGTATGTGAGTAGAATTTATAGAGGAAAGACAGGAGCAGCGCCAGCTTTAAATTAATAATGCCCAACAAAAGTTCAACCAAAGATAATTGAGTGAGCACATCTAGCTAACACATGGGTCTTAGTAAGCTACTCCTCATCATCGATGAGATGTCAATGGGATACTTCCCCTTGGAAGAGAGTAAGGCCTCTAGATTATGGGCGCCCTCCTCCTTGTCCGAGCATATGATCATTCTAGATCATTAACATCACGACTAGGATCACCATATTGACTGCGTGTGGCGATTCGCTAAAATATTATACTCATTGATATGTAAGAAAAAATGGAAATGGTGGTGGTGGGAAATCATATATTCCCGGAAGGATTCCAACACGTAAATCCTCTAATTATTGTGCTAAATGAAAATGTTCGACCTCATATCAAATTCCTTGACTCTTCTACAAACCAATTATTGTGGCATTGCTCATCCCTCGTTTTCTCGTCACATGCATGTATTTGTTTTAATTGCAATGGATACATACATTCTTTTAGTTGCAAGGTCAGTATGTATTAGCTAACGATTATGTGAAGATACAGAGAGATGTAAGGTTGACATGTACGAATTTCCCACATTACAAAATAAGTCTTGTTTTAGTAGCCCGAGCACACATACATCAACATTGATGGTGCATGAAGAGCATGCGCGAGCACTAGCATCCACCAGTTGAATTCCATAGCTTCACCTTGTTTGGGTTTACAACCTAACTAAACCCAATCCACTAATTGCTTAAGAAAATAACAGTTACAAGTGGTAAAAGGGAGGGGGGAGAACAAAAACAATAAAGAGAGTTGCGAGTTGAAGCACTAGTAAGAAACCCACTCTGAATGATGTTCGCTCTCGAACAAGCACTATGAATCAAGTCCCCCCGCAAAAAAAAAAGCACTATGAGGCAAAAACCTACTGTTATGAGATACAAATTCTTGAAAAGCTGGGGATCATAGAACAAATTACAACCGAAACCAGCATTTGCTCTAAACATAGAGGCATTATCCCAAAGGACCCAAACCACCTTCGGGGAGACAAGCAGCAATCAGCTTCCAGTAACCGCGCATAGCAGGAGCCGTCACGTCACCTGTGGTTCCTCGGCGTCTTACCCCGCGGCGCAGGAGGCGTCCGTCCTACTTGGTTTCCTCCTACCCCAGTTCCTTCCCCCCCTAGGCCCTCCCCAACCCCCTGACCAAAATGGTTTCCTCCTCCCCCTGGCTCCTCCCCAGCCCCCTGACCAAATGAATGCCCTGATGCCATCACAACAAGTTATATGTCAAAACGGGCATCCAATTTCAAAAATGTATGAACTAGAAGCGACACGTGGCTACGTACCTTTGCAAACCGCAGAGCATGGACATGGCAGCAGGGAGCAGCAGCATACGATCACCATGATGATTGCCACGGCACGTCCGAACGGGGACCAAGAAGAAGAAAGCCGCGTCATGGTCGATGATCCTTTCTCTGGCCAGCTTCAGTTCTGAAGAAATGATTCGGCCTCACTTTGTGGCCGGGTTACTCCTTAGTTTAAGTACTCTAACAAGTGTGTGTCAAGTCAAAAGGTGGTCTGAACATCTTGATTAACCTAATGTAGTCACGATCCTCGATGCTGACATTGAACCAGTGCTGCAAGTCAAGTGCTCAAAGTCGTCTCTGACTCTGTGTCCACACTCGATCTTTGCTGTGAGTGCATCTCAATCGCACGTGCAGGCTTGAACCCGGTTCAGATTGGCTGACGTTGTGAAGCCAAGTCTCTCGCTGACTTAGGCACAACATCCACCATGCAATCTGCATCCTACGGTTGCTGTACCACTCAATTTTCTCAGTGCAAATGAGGCAGCCCAGTGTAGAAAAGGCCCAAGTAAGCCTAGTTCATACACAGATGCAAATGGACAGAGAAAATACAAGTGCAGCAGCCTGACATATTTCTACCTTACCACTGAATTTTCACACAGTCTCACTGTATTTAGCACTAGATTTAGAACTCACTTTCAGTTTCGTCAAACCAAAGACCAGCACCTAGCAGAATACTTTTATCATCAAGTTAACTGCTACAAATCAGTGCAAAATAGTACCAAACAGAGTACATTCAGTTTTGGCACTTCAACTCAAATGCGCTCAGTTTCAGTACATTCATTCCAGGAGAACAAAATAACTTGCACCTTCAGAGTAACTGATGAAACAGCGCCACTTCCTACTTGAATGTCTCCACTCTTCAGCTTGAGTACATCCATTCCAGGGGCCTAAAGAAGGTGTCCAAGAGATAAATCACCAATTTGACTATGACCCTGTGATGACAAGAAAACTAGTGAAACAAAACAATACATTTGAAGTGAATTGTTAATTAAACATAAATGATGCATTACCATCAACAGATCAATAAAGTTAGTGTTGCTATCCATGTCATGTAAATCATCATACTCCCTGTTATTGTCCATACACGTACTATCCATTGCGACTTGATTTTGTACAACACCACTGTTCTCTTGTTGCTACATAAAAAAAATGGAAACTTTTTATTCTGTATGTGTAATGAGTAAGAATACAAGATTGCAAGTTTTTCAGGAACATACACTAGATTTTTTTGGCACTTTCTTTTTGAACTTGCGTAATTTCTCAACCCAACTTTTCTTTCGTTTGGAACTTCTTGGCTGAACCTCCTTTTTCTTTAGGCGTGCACCACTAAGCAAATCCTCTTCTTTTTGAACATCTTGCTGGGCATTATGTGATTCACTCATAATATTTGAAGCTGCGTTGATTTTTTCTTGAAGATTCTTACCAAAAGAATCAAGTGCATTATCCAGTAACAAGCAATATTCTGGAGAATTAGCTACTTGATATGCCAAGTTAAGAAACTTGCCAGAGAGATACCTACAACGGAGCATAGCATCCATATTTGGATTTTCTACAATGCTTCTTCCTTGATTATCATATATAGTTCCACAACGTGCCTCCCTTGTCCATCGCCTCAGAATATAATGTGGTGGCAACAACTTGATATTCATCAAGTCAAGAACTTTCAATGCATGGCAACACAATATTCCAGTCCGTGTAAACAGCCCACAACTACATACGCTTGTTTGCTCCAAAGGATTACCAACAACAATGCGCTCTTTCTCTACAAAGGCTAAACCATCTTCTCCACTCCCAATTGCAACAACATATGTATTATTTCCATCCAATACTCTTGTGTATGCAGCCATGGATCTTTCATAGTGAGTTTGGAATGCTTCAAATATAATTGGGGTGTATAGTTTGCTTGTTTGCACCAACATAGGTGTCCTCATTCTTACTCTGGGCATCTTTTTCCTTGCTTCAAATTCTGCTTCTAGTTCCTTGTTTCTTTTTTCTTGCACAGCCCTTTCAAAATGTTTTAAGAACCGGAGGATGTAAAAATCAGATTTCAAATGTCTTTTCAAGTCACTATTGAAACTCTCACTTAACTGTGTACTTCTCATACCCAATGAGAAAACATCCCTCATGTAACATTCAGCCCATTTTTCTTTGAACTTATATATACTATCAAACCATGTTTTCTTATCCACCTTATTCCTCATGGCGTCAAATGCTTCTTCAAAAGCAGCCTTCTCTTCAATTTCATACATGCAAGCACTAAAATCTGCGAGAATATGTGGTTCTTCATCATCCTTCTTCTTTCCTTTCAAGGGAGGTGACTCTTGATCTTTAACATGGCATAAGTGTTTGACTGCATTCTGCATTATGTGGAAGGTGCATAATCCATGGCATGCTTCAGTGAATACTTCCCCAATAGCATTTCCCATTGCAATGTCTTGATCGGTGTAGATGGTTCTAGGTTGCTTTCCACTATGTGCTGCTAAAAAAGCCTCAAATACCCATGTGAAAGAGGCCTCAGTTTCATCAAACATAAGTGCAGCACCAAAAATGATGGTCTCCCTAAACTGATTGAATCCAACAAAGACACCAAAAGGTCTATATTCTTTGTTTGTGCCAAAGGTAGTGTCGAAGGTAACAACATCTCCAAAGAGTGCATAATCAATGATCATCTTAGCATCAGCCCAAAATATATTGGCTATATCTTCTTGACAATCCAATTGTAAAGTATAATTGAAGGAAGGGTTCTCAGCAATCTTCTCCTGAAAATACTTCAACATGCTTCCTGCTTGACCATATGCCAATTCTCTCTGGCGCTTGCTCTGTAAATGGTTTTTCTGATCACGACAGGTGTAGGAAAGATTCATTCGCCCACCAACTTGGCAACTAGCCAACTCATGTGCAACTTTTGGGGCGATTCCCGTATCATCGGTTGTTTCAATTTCAAAGGCTTGCACTTCTGAAATCTTTCGTTGTGATACCATCAAATGAAAAGTTTGCGGCAAGTAAAGGTTGTGATTGTGCACAAGAACCAATTCAGTCACTTCAAAATCGCCTACAACTCGATCTAGTGTAAGAGTCATATGAACATCACAACAGGTTCTTGTTTCAGCTCGAGGATTCTTTATCACACGATTTCTACTATCTTTTTTCCGATAACCCTCCTTTGCACAAACATATCTACATGAAGTGACCTTGCCATCAAACTTGCTTTTATTTGTGTATCGTTTTCTGACCTCAAAGCCTACTTGACCGCCATAATTAATCCAATACGACCAAGCCTCATCCAGATTTTTAAATCTCACACCAACTTGAGGTGCAGGACTAAGATTCAGACCTTCCCTATATGAATAATAAACATATACTTCAGTTAGACATCTAGTTCCGAAAGAAAAGAAAATTCTGGGAATCAAGAACTCAGAAGGAAACGTCACTCACGTAGTGGATTGTGCCATTGAAAATTGATTGAAGGTGTGAACTCAAGGCATGCTGCAACGAGGCAATAATCGTCGAAATTTTTCAGTTTAATAACAATCAAATCGGGAATTCTAAGAACGGAGAGGGAGAAAAAACATGAATCAGACAAACCTTCAATCCGTAGCAGGGAGAATCGGGGATGGATAAACAACTAGCCGATGCGAGCTAGAAGATGGGTGAGGCGTGGAAAATCGCCAGTCTCCAGCTAGACCCACGGCGCCCTCGTCTCGCTGCTCCCGCCAAATCCAGGCCTCCTCCCCGCCAAAACCAGAGTAAATATCCCCTGCCTCCACAAAGTGGGCTTCTTGGGCTGTATTTGGGCCATCTCCTTTGCACTGAGAAAATTGAGTAGTGCAGCAGCCGTGGGATGCAGATTGCACGGTGGATGTTATGCCTAAGTCAGTGAGAGACTTGGCTTCACAACGTCAGCCAATCTGAGCCCGCTTGAACCAGTCAAGCTAAGCTGCTGGTAAGTGTAAGTAGATCGAGGCATGCATGGCCACGAAGACATACGTGCTACTGTAAACAATTTACTGCGCCATAAAAAAGTACTACAAGATGCACAGCTCGCTGCAGGCCTGCAGCCGCAACAGCAAGCTTACTCAGAGTCGGCGTTGCACTAATCTTGTACTTACATTTCAGTGTAAAGATCGGTAAAAGCACAAGACAATCAGAGTGGCGCAGCGGAAGCATGGTGGGCCCATAACCCACAGGTCCCAGGATTGAAACCTGGCTCTGATAATTTTTCACTTTTATTTTAAGTTAGGCCCATTTTGATTGTTGGCTGTTCGGTCCATTTTCCTTAGTTGGGCTTCGACCGTTTATGGGCTAGTTTTCTTTAAAACAGGCCTTCCCTATTTCTATTAGACCCATTTCCTTGTTTCCATGGACTAAAAAAAAACTTTGTTTCAAAGCAATTCTGTCGCTCTTTTTGTCGTGGATGTAAACACCTTTTTTTTTATTTCTCAAAAAAAAAAGTAAGTCTGATGATTGTTAGTGGAACAGAAATACAAATTTAAATTCAATTTGCACATTGATTGCAGAATAAAAGACCAATTCTGCCGTGGATAAAAAATGCAATTCAAATTTTGTTGTGTTGAGTAACCACAAAAAATAGTACTATGTGTTCTTTGCTGCTTGGATATACACCAAATTGGATGTGGTTTCTTTTTGGTACGATATACACACATCTTGATTCCCAATCCCTACAAGACTTGTTGTGTATTTATACCGTGTAGGTCAATGTTCACTACACTGCATATGTGCATTGATGCTATTTCTCTTTCATTTTTTTCGAAAAAAAACTCCCCGTATATCAATTTAATTAAAAGGTACATATGATCTTTCGTTATACATACACCACACGGGGCAGAACACTATCAAGAGAAACATCATTTTGATCTATTATCAAAACTGAATTTTGCTCATGTGCCACCCCGTAGATTGGCTTGATGATTGATCTTTGTGATCTTAAACTTATTGAAAAGCGTCGTGATGCCTAATGATTCCTTCTTCACCAATTGGCGACATGTTAAGATTTTCGTTTGCAAGGAAGCCACAAAAGAACAATAAACTTCCAAAATAATGTACTTGTGAAAGGTGGTACCAATATATGTGCAAAAACAATTGAGAAAACAGGAATCAAACAAAAAATAACAAACTTATTGCTTTTGGCCCAATATACAGCGATTTCGGTCGAGAAAAAAATGTTTAATTTTTTAACATATATTTCGTGATATCTAAAGATACAAAGCCACTAATAGCCCCAAACTTTGTTGAATCAGGCGGCAATAATTAATCTCTCCACTCCAAGCCCGTTGGGGACGCCGGCATCTGTTCATCTGATCGGGTGCTAGACTCCAGCGGAAGTTGTTCAGTTCCTCCTGCCGTGCAGGTTCTTGCAGCGTAGCCGCGGGTGCAGGTCATCACGGTGTGGCGGCACAAGTGCTGTCGGCGGTGGCTGACCATAGACATGGCCACCACCACCGCTGCCGCTGCCTCCGCCCTGGCTTCTCGGAGGCCCGGGCTGCGGTGGCGTCGGCGAGTATACTGGTACACGCCCCCCTGCCGGAAAACTATAGCCGACACCTGCATGAACACCACCATCACAAGCAAATCACACAACTAGCGCCAGTTGCAGCATGCATGAACATCAACTCCAAACGCCAAACACAGAAAAAACAGCACGAACTGGTGTGGCTACCTTTCTCCGCGAACACGCCGTTACCTTGGTCGGCGGCGGCAGAGCAAGAGCAGGGTAGCAGCAGGGAGCAGCAGCATACAATCACAAGAAGGATTGGCACGGCACACGGGAGCGAGGACGAAGAAGAAGGTCCCTTCCTCATTACCGATCAATGTCAAAAGCTTCTTCTCTCACTCGCTCTAGGCAGCTCTCTGACCAGATGGCAGTGGCACTAATCACGTTTCTTATACTACTCCTACCAAAACTATAGGTGGAAGCGAGTGGTTCTATGTCAAGGTCGTCTCTCGGTACGGGCATGCACGTACATGCACGATTCATCTTGGGTCCGAATCCTATGCCAGAGCCTTGTTCATTAATCCATCGAGATGCCATAGTCGCAGGCTTGAACAGGTCAAGCAAAGCTGCTGCGAAGTGTAAAAAAAGAGAGTAAATTCCACTGTCAGCAGGCACATATTTGTGATACAGTGACGGGTTGAACTGCATTCTATTTTGTGAGGATTTTGAATACATATGGTTATAGTTTTGAACCACATTTTAGTATTTGAAGTGGTTCTCATGTCACGGCTCCACACAGGGTGACGCTGACGCAGTATTACGCATCTGACGTGGTAGCGGCTAACCTGCGATCGACATGGTAGAGGCTAAGACAAAGGATTAGGGGCTGTTTGGTTGGTGTCCATGCCAGCCCTACCAAAACGAGGGCTTGCCAAAATTTTGGCGATAGATTAGGCCGCCAGGGACTCGCCCACAGGTTGCTGCAGAACCTGAAAGGGTGACCAAATAATTGGCAGGGATCCAAAAAATTAGTTGTGATCCAAACACTTACCAACCCATCAGTCAACGACCAAATAATTGGCAGGCCAGCTCTGGGCTCCAATCCAAACAGCCCCTTAATGTCTAACGAGGGCCACGACAGTCCCCTGAAAGTCGGCCACATAATGTAAGAAACACTTCAAAGTGGTACTTGTATAAAATAAAATGGCGTTCAACGTGTCATTGTTGCTAACGCAAATATTTGTGTGGTTTGCCTCTTCTCCTATATATGAAGGGATATGCTCTAATTGAGTATAAGAACTTTGGGCAATTCCAGGCTGCAATAAGAGAATCAGACAGAACTGAGCTTCTTCCACAGATAGTAAGTGTTGACTGCGCCTTTAGTAATGGCCCTGTCAAACGAAGAACCACATGTATCACATATCCTTTGCTTGCCTTATCGCAATTTGACGGTCACCCTTGTCTTTTCATACAAGTTTCAGGTAGTTGTATGGCATTTTCAGGTCCCTCCTTTGGTGGACGGAGCCGTGTTTGCTGTTCAAGTTTGGCTTGCCAGTTTGAGACAATTGTAGGTGTCAGTGTTGGGTTGGCATGTTTGCGCGGACACTGATCATATGCACGGCAAAGTGAATCAAACAAAATGCCCAAAAGCATGTCAATTATGATGATGTATTAATTAGGATGAGAGGTAGAGAGAGGATGTTGAAATAGTTGTGATTCTCGCGACCTCCTATGTGACGCGCTCTGCGGCAAAATGTCGATACAACCAGCTGAGCTATCGAGCTTCAGTGATTTTAAGACAACACATACTCTTAAGAAACAAACCCCAGCGCAGATTCGAAAAAAATACTGAAATTTCAAACGCAATTTTTGTAAGGCAGCGCAAATCATTAAATGCTGGAAGACATTTTCTGAAAATCATGAACACTTTTTTGAAACGGGAACATTGTTTGTAATTCCAAAACAAAATTTGGAAAAGCGAACCAAATTTATGAACCAAATTTTAAAACGCAATGATTTTTAAAAAATCTGAAAAAACGTTGAAGAAAGAAAATGCAAAATTAAATTGAAATGAAAGGGAAAAATGAAACAGAAACAAAATAAAAATAAACAGAAAATGGAAAAGGAGAGAAAAGAATAAGAAGGAAAACGAAAAAAAAAACAGAGCAAGAAAAAACCTGTTCAGGAACCTCCTAGAGAGGTTGCCAAAACAGAAAAAAAAAACCGGCTTGAAGGTTCCAAAAACCAGGATCGCAGCAATCATCAACGGGCCGGCCCATATCACTCGCTCGCTTGGGAAGCCTGTGCGTAACCTCGACAGCTTGACACAACACAACATGGGGAGTTCCTACTCCGCGCCTTCAGCGCCAACTAGCCAAGTGGCGCTTGCAGCAGCGCCTTGCTGGGCCGGCCCACGAACGCGTAATGACAGCGCACAAAAAATCCTAAAAAAGGTTGCAGCAGCAGGATTCGAACGCACGCCTTTGCTTTCTATACCCGCTTGGCTAACCAGTGGAACTACCTAGCACTTGTGGTTGCTAGTGCCTCGACAGTAGTGAAGACAATACGGGCTGCGTGGTTCCAAAACGTGAAAGTTCACAGACTAATAAAAGTTTGCGAATTTTTTCAAAATAGAAAAGGCTCACGTATTCACAAATAATGAAATTTGTTTACGAAATTTCAAAAGGATCACTAATTTAAGAAAAATTCGTGAGTTTGAAAAAAGTTCACAGATTTGAAAAAGTTCACGTGAAACAAAAAAAGTTCAAGAAAAATGAATAAACTTCACAGATTTGAGAAAAAAGTTCATGAATTTGAATACAATTTCATCAATATTTTTAAAAAGTTCATCATATTGAAAAAAGTTCACCGTTTTCAGAAAAAGTTCATCGAATTTGGAAAAAAGTTCATCGAATATGAAAAAAGTTCATCGATTTTGAAAAAAGTTCATGGATGTTGGAAAAAAAATACATCGAATTTGAAAAAAGTACATGGAATTTGGAAAAAGTTCATCGATTTTGAAAAATGTTCATGGATTTTGGAAAAAGTTCACCGATTTGGAAAAAAAGTACATCGAATTTGAAAAAAGTTCATCGAATTTCGAAAAAAGTTCATCCAATTTCAAAGAAGTTCATCGAATTTGAAAATAAGTTCATCGATTCTGAAAAAAGTTCAGCGAATTTATAAAAAACCGCGCACTAAAGAAAACAATGAAAGATGAGAAAAAAAAAGGAAAAAGAATAAGAATAAAAAAACAAACTGTGGAAGCAAGTAAAAAAGGAGAAAAACGAGCTAACTATGGACTCATGAGCACGTGTCCCTGTGGCTATAGCTGTGCGGTTGCAACAGGTAGGGCGCGTGTTCGAATCCCCGTCGGCGCTAAGTTTTTGCGTTTTAAAAGCAGGAAGAAGCAGCGGAGCGGGCCGGCCCGATAAGAAACGCCTGCAGGCGCCCGTTGGTGAACCGGCGCATAAGCGCCAAATAGGAGATGCCCACAAAATGCGTCCAATAGGAAATTCCACGAATCTCTACAATTTGCTCGTTTAATACTTGTGTCAGTTCTGAAAAAAAAAACAGGAGTATATGTTTTTTTTTCCTTTTCCACCACGGGCCTTAGCTTTTGTTCAGTCTGATTAGGCCCCAGAGGTTCAGAACCACATGAGACAACGCAAGTCCAAGTAACAACCAGCCCATGTTTGCATCTTCTGCCAAGTAACAGCCAGTCAATGGATCATGGCCCAAATACTCATAAAAAATGTCGCAAAAAGTCTCCCTCTGCTGCCTAGATGGCCGATTCCGCAAATACAGCGATCGGCCATTTTCGACATATATAGAGCTGATGTGGTATATATCACTAAGTATATCCCATAATGCCCATAAACCCCCGTGGGGGTCATCAAGTGTGCGGCATTACCACCTTCATCTCTGTTGTTCTGCTTCGTTCCTCCGGACCCGAAAGGGGTACCGGCGGGAACCGCTTCCATTTGGTTCGACGGTGGCAGGCTCCAAAGGAGATACCAGTAGCCCACAGGAACTGCGGGTACGCCGTCGATTGGGGTCTGATGATATGTGTGTCGCCATCGCTTTTTCCGTGGATGTCAGGATGGTGTTCCTCTGATTGCTTAGCTTAGATACCATGTTTCTGTCAGATGAAGGTGTTTTGATGGTTGATGAAGATCCCATAGCTTCATCTTCATCTGTACTGCTCCTCTCTTCTATATCTGAAATAAGAGAATAGTTTACATACGATGGTAAGTTTGCAAGGACTAACATCCCAATGAAGTCCTTTATTGCTTTGCAGACACTACATGAAAAGCTACAAGCAAAAATGATACACTTTCAACCAGGATTAACTAAATATCCCCAGCTGTGCTCAGTCAACAAAGTACTATGATTACGGTTTGGGGGATAATGTGGCAAATAACATGGCTGATTATTAATTTGTTAATCGAAATATCAGGACAGACCGCTCAAGGAAAAGGGGTTACCTTTTAACTATCAAGTTTCAATACCAAGATCAATGTCTAGAGGCACAGTAACTCTCTTAATTTCTGTAATGCAACTTACCACAAAACATAACAAAATTCTTATGATAAGCTACTTCCTTGTTGTCTTAAGAATTTAATGTTTTAGTGTGGCTTATTTTCTGTTACTTTCCCATTTATGTTCTTGACTCTAGAATTATGCGAAGTATTAAAAACCACCACGCAAACATGAAATTTAATTCGGCCAGTTTCCTAGCGTGCATTTACAGCCATATATTTCCACAAAAGATCAGCCATACCAGATTTAGGATGAACCAGATGAGCAGCTTGCCAGCTTTTCCCTTTTGCCTGACCATAAATAGATACACTATAAGATGTCTACAAAAATAGACAATAAATTTGGTTTAAACTGTGGAATATAAAGTAGACCATCCAAAAAAGAAGAATCCATTCGATTCCATGAACTAACCCACAACTGGTCAAGGATCACCTCAACTCCCTTCTAGAAGCATTAATTAACAAAATGTATTTAGAAGCTACTGTAGAACCTAAACCTTAGAAACTTACCGACGAAAGAGGTACAGTCCAGCCTTTAATGATGGACCAATCAAGCGCAGGCCTCAGGTCCTTTTTCTTAGCAGGACATTGCTCACCTTCACCCATGGGATGATCCAAGAACTTTACCTGTAGAAAAACGTCAAGCAGGAACATGTGAGTTATTGTCTCTGATAATGTTGGTTATGACAGAAAACCAATATAATCGGCATGAAAACATGGAGATCAAATGATGACACAATTTGTCCCACTTCATGTTTTAATCATTGACCAGAGCATGAAAGTTCATTTGATGTCATTTTATCATTGTGTGTCATCTTCATCAGCAGGAAAGTTGACTGTGTGTTCCCAGCCCGTAACACAATTGGACCACCAGACTAAAAAGCATGGACACGGCAGGATACGGCCGGAGACAGGGACACGCTCAGACATGCGTATCCCACCATATTTTGCCAATTACGAATTAAAAAAAGGAGGACACGGCTGGGACACGTAGGGGACACGTGAGGGACTCGGGAGGCCCAACTACACTTCAGCCCGATAGGAAACCCTTTTTTTTGCAGGTCGCATTCACGGGCGCCACAAAAGGGAGAGCTGGGAAGCCTCCTGGACTCGCCGCTGCCACCGCTGTATGGAGTCGCCGCCGCAGCCGTCCCCCAAGTGCAGGAGCCTCTCCTCCCAACGGCAACCATGCTGGAGCAGGTAACCTTGACCTCTTTCATCTATTTGAATCGATTTTTTTTATTGACAGCTGCTGCTTGCTTCCCCTGTTCGTCATGCCCTTGCTGCAGCTGCTCGCTAGTTGCTTTCCCATGCTGCTCATCTGCTGCTGCTGCTGCTTGTTGCTTCCCCATGTTGTTCCCGTGCTGCTTGCTTGTTTGTTGCTTCCATGTGCTGCTGCTACCTGCTTGTGTTGAACTGTTGATTGGTGCTTCATGCTAAGGAAGACCAAATCATCCGTGGGTGAGAGTGAAGGAGGACAACCTGGACCTGGTGCTGGGAATTTGAGATTGCCAAACCAAAATGCTATTGGGAGCTAGCATTGCAGATGTTCGTATATTTTTCTACAGACTCGGTCAAACCTAAAGAAGTTTGAGTTGGGACAAAACTAGAACTTCAAATATTTTGTAAATGAGGGAGTAAATGTTTACCTCAACCACAGTTTTACTGGTCAACTCAATAATCTGCCCAGTCCAGTAACAATCTTTATTATGCCAGTCAACCCAATCACCTACTTTCCAGGTATCATGAACACGTGCCATCACCTCGCTCTTTGAAAAGTGCTTAGGAACTTGTTGCCCCCTATACCACTGAGGAAAGGAAGGACGCAACATTATTTCAGTACTGCCATTTGATTTCCCTTCCAGGCATGCCTGGTTGAATGGGTTCTTTTGGAAGACTCTAATCCATTCGTTGGCTGCAAAGGGCATTGGGAGTAATGATATGAGGTGTAAAGAAAACGAACAGTTATAATCTTGGTCAGTATAGTCAATATACTCTCTTAGAAAAACAAAAGGTTATGTGCAAAAGAAAAAACAGAGCTTCCATATAAAGATATGCTTACCTTCTTCAGTATAGTCAATATACTCCAAGTAATACTCCAGATGCCCAGATTCTGTGACACGCATATCTTTTATCTGAAAGAGAATTAAGACAATATGTGTTAGTAAAGCCTTATACCCTACTGTAGAGTGAGTGAAGAGAAGTGTTATATTTGTAATTCATGAGATTATGGTCAAGCGATCAGACTGATGTTATTATTAAATATAGAAGTAGTGCCATACTAGCATGATGTATTGGAAAGAAAAAGCTTCATCGTCTATGTTTGTAATATGTATTCTAGCACCCAAGATTTAATCTAATTTATCTAGTTCATAGACTTGTGGACAACAACAGCATAGCCCAAAGTGTAGCATAGCCCTTTGTATTATAAAACTAATGACCAGAGTTCAATTCTTACCAGATGCTCATTGGTGGGCGTTGTGTGCATTTCATTATGATTTTCTGGTATTTAAACCGGTAACCTATGGGTTGTGAGCCTTAATTAGATCAGTTCGTAATAATAATGAAGGTTAACATGTTAGATTCGAGGAGGGCAGAAGATACGAGTAGTGCCATAGGGGAGCTGTCAATACTAAGGAGGTTCCACGGCAGAGGTATCCGCACATGACCCATGCCCCTTGGGAGGAAGTGTGGTGGACACTGTACTCGGAACCAGGGTGTGTGTAGAGGCCCAAGCGGCTAGCTCAACTTTGGAACATGCCACATTGGGCCACGCACGTGACCCAGGACGAAATAAAGTTCAAAGCCAAACAATTCCTAGATAGAAGAAAGAAGCTGAACACCAATAAAGAAGATGAGACTCCTAAAGATTCAAGGTCGAAGGTCTACCATGGACTGTGAGCTAGGTCCATAATCAATGGCCTGTCGTGAAGTATAGGCCATGTTTCAATATATAGCTTCGCTCGTGGTAACTTATGACCTTTTATGCTATTGCCCTTTTTACTTTCCTTCCCACCAAAGGTGATGGTGGTCTTCAAGTCAACAAGGCTCTTATATAAGTCCTTCGGTGGTTAATAATTTATTACCTAGTCTCTTCTACCTAGTTCATGTCAGAGTTTGTGTTCAAAAAAATAGTTTATGTCAGAGTTTATATAAAGACTTAAAGAGCACCAAATAGTTACCCGAAGCATATACTAGTGATATCCTAAGCCCCAATCTCGACCCTCTCAATCCAATGCCATTTTGATCAAATCTTACGACAAGAGATTTTGTATAGAAAATTAGAAATTCACTTGTCATTATTCCCGCCCATGTAGAATGACCTTTTCTGAGCCTAGCGTACACCCCTACTTGTCGCACATATCACTACAACGACAAATAGATGGAAACGGTATGAGAAATTGACATGAGTATACTAGAAGTGCGAAGAGAAATGTTTAGATTGAGTGGCCAAATTTCTACTTTGAGGGAAGTATTGACACAATAAAAAACATGGTGAGAGTGGTTGTTTGCTACCTAATTTACTAAATTCATTAATATCACACATAAAATGTAAATACATGTCTGACCTTCGAGCGGAACCATGCGCCTTTGAAACCTTCATCAAAGCACTTTGCCTCGGCAAAATCTCCAATTTTAAATGGAAGAATTAGATCCATATCCAGCCAATCTAAAGACATTACCAACAGAAGAAACCAGAGTGGTTAGCATGTTCAAATCACAGCATGCGTCCATATAATAAAGCAAGTTCCCAGGAAAAAACTAATAAGAAAACACCATGCTTACCACAAGTAAATGCCAGAGTCAGAACAGCACAATCACAACCATGATTTTGTAATATTTGAAACAAATTCATCCAAGGCCACGCGTAATTAAAATACCCTCAGTTGAAAGGCCACCAGATACAGGACAACCATGAATTGTCCCTTATTTTCTTGATCATTTTTCTGATCTCATGGCTAACTGTTTATGCACCTAAAATCTGCACTCTTGTATATTGCCTTCTCGTTTTGATATGTCCTTTTAAGTTGAATCACCAATTGTACTCTCTGCTATTATGCCCGCAAAATATGATGCCAGTTATCTAGAGTCTACTACTGTGCATTGCTTCTTCCAATATAAATGGGTCGGTTTCTAAACAGTCCTCAATCGTCGGGCTGTTGAACTGATGCATGTGGGTGTGCTTATTGAGGCTAATGATTAGCTGGGAATAGCTTTGGCACACAAGATTGAGAAGACTTTTGGAAGGTTTGGTGTTGGCTAATGTTAGTTTCACTATGTCGATATATTTTATTTGTTGGTCTATCCCTTATGACTAGTGCAACTAATTTGAAATTTTCAATTAGATGACACGGTCGTCAAAAGCATTGAAACTGCTCCCTATGATGAAATTTGAAAAACAAAGAAAATAATTTAAAATATTCATGAAGATTATTCATGGCCTCTGTTATAGGTCATTTCAAAGGCATGTATTCCATAAAATTGTTGTTTATCCCCCCACTGCAACGAGCGCGCATATTTGCTAGTAAATCGAAAAGCAGAACACTATACATACGATTCTGTTACTCCCTCCGATTCATAGTACCTGTCGCTCAAATCAGATGTATCTAGCACGAAAATACGTCCAGATACATCCGTTTGAGCGACGAGTAATGTGAATTGGATGGAGTAGCATGTTTAAAGTTATGCTCAGGTTACCGATTTTAGCAGCAGCAGCAGCGAAGCAATGTTGTTCCAGGGAAACCCCAAGAAAGAAAGCCTCGACCAGTACTGACGAGTCAAGATTTGCCTAGGGTTTTCAGGGGACGAACCAGCACCTGAAGATCCCGTCGCGAGAGAGAGTGGGAGAGGGGGGAAGAGGAGCTAACCTGAGGATCTCGACGCCGGCGGCTTCCTCTTCTCCGGGGCGAGGCGGCGGGGGGAGACGGGACGAAGCGGAGGCTAGGGTCCGTGGCAGGCCGTAGAAGCTGGGGAACGCCCTCCTCCTCCGGGTAGGTCGTGCCGCCGCCGCCCACTCCGACCCGCCGCCGGGTAGGTCGAGGCTAGGGTCAGTCGCCTCGAAGCTTTTTCCCCCTTCCGCTCGGGGAAAATTCCACAAGTATTTTTTTTTTAGGGTTTGGAGGGGGTTGAGCCGGGGAAATATCCACGGTGTGAGGCCCAATATTTGGAACGCTTTATTACATGGTACTCGCTCCGTTTTTATTTACTTCGCATATTAGCTTTGACTGAAGTTAAATTTTATAAAGTTTTATCAAGTTTGTAGGAAACAATATGAACATTTCCAGTAACAAATTTATATGATGCGAAAATATATGCAATGATGAAGCCAATGATATTTTTTTTGGTGGTGTATATATGTTAATATATTTTACCACAAACTTGTTGAAAGTATATAAAGTTCGACTCTAGACAAACCTAGTATGCGGAGTAAATAAAAACAGAGTGAGAAGATTTTCGGATCTCAGAGCAGTGATGAGAGAGGCGGGCGGGTGATTCTAGCGCGGAACTAGAGAGAGAAAGAGCAGAGAGCTACTAGAGAAGAAGCTTAGATGCAGGGGACAGAGAGTTTCTAATCCCGAGCTCGTATGCACCTGGATGACGAGTAAAGTCCGAAAGAATAGTAAAAATGAACAATTCTAAAAAAAATTGTGATGAACATTGATAAATGTTTCACATGTTATTTTTGCTCAGGTCTCCACTAATGCCATTTCATCATGGAATTGTGCATGCAAGTAAAACATTCATCAATGTTTATCACAAAAACAGAACTTTTTGGACTTCTTCTTTGGATTTTACTGATCATTCGGGTGCATGTGAGCTCAGGATTAAAAGAGCACTTTCGAGATGCAGACGTCAAAGTTCTTTCTCGTTGCCGATAAACAAAGGCTTTCATCGGACGCGGTTAATCTAAGCTCTAGCTCATGTGAGCTCAGATGAATAGTAAAAAATCAGAACAAAAATTGGACACTTTTTCCATTGCTTGCAAATTTTCATCATGGAATGACATTCGTGAAAGACGTGGCAAAATAAATAAAATTGATGCTCTAAAAAAATTTAAAGAATTTTGGAGTATCTTAAATGAATGTCATTCCATGGTGAAACTTTACAAGCAATCAAAGCATTGCCAATTTTGTCATTGCTTGCAAACTTTCATCATGGAATAACATTCGTGAAAGACATGGCAAAATAAACAACTGATGTTCCAAAAATGTTATTTTCAAAAGAATTTTTGAGTATCAATCTTTTTTGTCATGTCCTACATGAATGTCATTCCATGGTGAAACTTTACAAGCAATCAAAGCATTTTTCAATGTTTGCTACAAAAAAATGAGTTTTGGGGGAAAAGTTATTTTTATTATTATTTTACTGTTCACTCGTGCCCATATAACAAACGTCGTACGGACTCTCAAAATAATAACCCAGTTTTCTTTGTTTTACTACTAGTACGTAGAACAAGCAACCTAGAATCAAACATAATTATCTAACACATATTTATACCAGTTTTGCGAAAGCACACCTAGATGTGCCATATATTGTCGACCATGAGTATAGGAACACGTGCATTGTTTGGTAGATTTGGTTACAATGCGTTCAATGGTAGATTTCCGTGAACTGATTTGGTAGTAGCGTTGTATAGTTGATTTGGTATAGTAACACGTCCATAAGGATTTTCCATGAATTGATTACCAAATTTTTTGGCCACTCGGTTTGGTAGATTTGGTACATATGGATGTGTTACGTACGGTTGTTTGTGTTATTTTTGGCAATTGATTGGGTAGATTTGGTATATATGGCTATGCATGTTTTGGTATGTTTTAATTACTGATTAAAAGTGGGAGAGGACCTGGCTAGCTCAATTTCCGGGTGATCTGTTGAATCTAGCCATCATCCCAATGACGCTCTTCATCGACAACAAATATGTCATCTCGCTCTGCAAAAATCCAGTGCCCCATGACCGCAGCAAACACACCGACTTGCGCTATCACTTCATCCCATCAAACCTCACAATCTTACTACCCCACGGGCTGGTGTACCATCATCTCAAGACAAGAAACAAGATACTCCCTCCGTCCGAAAATACTTGTCATCAAAATAAATAAAAGGGGATGTATCTATATGTATTTTAGTTCTAGATACACCCTTTTTTGTCCATTTTGATGACAAATTTTTTCGAACGGAGGGAGTATATATTTAACTGAAGTGAAAGAGCTTTCATATGAATTCTGTAATTTCCCTAGGACCCAAGACACGAGAGCACAACAATGTCGCCACCTGCTGCTGCATGGTTCCAAAAGAAAAAAAAGAGCTTTCATACGCTCAAGTTGCCTAGTCCTCAACCAGGCTACCTTTCGACCGGCGTCATGGTCGCGTGCATTGAACCGGAACCGGCTGGTATGTCAAAAGTGGGCGCATTGTTCATCATTGCATGCCGTTCCTAAAACAAAACAATAACAAACATGACAAGGAGAGGGAGGGAGGGAGGGGGGGGGGGGGGGGGGGGTGGATTGAAAATAAAATAAAATAATGGAAGCCGCGAGCGAATACTAAGTTAGGGTGGCAAAAATGTAATTTTTGGCGGGAAAGTTTGCGCTCGTACGGAATATGCATTGGGAGGCAAAATTAGGCGGGAGACTCTCGTGGCACATACTTACTGGCGCCATACATGGAAGCGGGGTGATACGTACCCTCTCAAGAAATATGTCGTCGCCGCTAAGCCGTTTTTGCGCGCTTTCCCGTAGTTTTACCCTAGATTTTGACAAGTTCGGGACAGCCGTTGAAATTTGTTCGTGCCCACACCGTTTTTAGACCCTAGGCTCCGTTTTCAGACACGTGTGACGATAGTCGATTTTTCGGGGTTTCCCGCACGCGACGTCTGCTAGCGCTCTAGAGCGGCTCTAGAGATGGGGACCGGCGTAGTGGGACACCCCGCTATGGCCACGTGGGCATCGGCTCCCCCGAGAGGTTTTCAACAGACTCGGAATCGCGTCGACCGTAGCTCATTTCCTCAAGTTGCGGAGTCGCCGATGGTGAAACTTTACGTGTAATCAAAACATTTTCAATATTTGCTACAAAAAATGAGTTTTTGAAAGAAAAAATATTTTCTTTTTAATTTTACTGTTCACTGAAGCTCATATGAGCTCGAGCTGAGAAGGGCACTTTTGGGCTTTCATCCCGTTTTATTATTTTGGTAGATTTCTGTGAATTGATTTGTTAATAACCCGTATGGTAGATTTGGTATAGTAACACGTGCATAAAGACTTTTCATGAATTGATTACCTAATATTTTGGCAACTAATTGATTTGGTAGATTTGCTATGTACTATGACTATGCGTGTTTTGGTAAGTGTCAATTGCCGATTAAAAGAGGGAGGGGGTCGAGCAAATAAAAGGGGGAGTTGGGGGCATGGGGAGGGGTGAGGGCGAATGTACAACGACTAACTCTTCTTTAATAGTAGAGATTTGACATAATAAACATGTACGGGCTCTCAAAATAATAACCCAGTTTTCTTCATTTTACTAGTACGTAGAACAGGCAACCTAGAATCAAACATAATTATCAATCACGTGTTTATATTGCCAACCGTGTATAGGAACATGTGCATTGTATGGTAGATTTAGTTATGGTGCGTTCGATGGTAGATTTGGTAGAGTTCCGCGAATTGATTTGGTAGTAACCCGTGCGTCGTATAGTTGATGATTTGGTATAGTAACACGTGCATAAGGATTTTCCAAGAATTGATTATCAAATATTTTTGGCAACTTGATTTGGTAGATTTGGTAAGAGTCAATTACACCATTTGTGTTAGAACTTGATGTGAATGGTCACTTTAGTGCTACAAGTTGTGGTGTACAGTGTAATGGTGCAAAAACTTGGCTTCGCGGTGCAAATATGGTGCAAAACTCATTTGTATACGTCCACGGCGCTGACGAGACATGGCAGCATGGTGTGGCGCCGCTGTCAGTGACAGGACGTCTGACCTGCTCTTTTTGTAAAAAAGTCTCAGCTATTATTTTTTCGCAAAAAAAATAACGCCGCGAGGCCCACATGTCAGAAACAGCACAAGTCGCATTGAGAAAAAATAATGACCACGGGGCTTCGAACCTAGAAAGCTAATATGCGCGCACGTAACCAAAATGGCCAATGTGACATTACGTGCGGCATTTTTAATAAAATATTAACGTTCTAAAAATACTAATAAAATAGTAACCAAAATGTCAAACCAGCGAGGCTGGGACATGGTAACCTTAGGTACTATTATTTAGTTGTATTCTTGTTCCTGGGAGGCTGGGACAACTTATTGTCATTTATTGTTTTCAATAAACTTAACCTTTATATAAATACATTAATATTTTTAAAATTTTATGAATATTTAGTTAAATATATTTTACCTGGGTTAAATATATTTAAATATATGTTCGTATATTTTGAATTAAGGTTTTAATAAAGTATTAATCCAATACATAAATTTTTCATGAATTTGGAAAATGTTTATGTACTTTTATGAAACAAAATATTTATGCTTCATAAAATATCATGTGCACATTTATAAGTAAAATATTATATTTTATGAAGAATAGAAATGCGCCTCAATATAAAAGAACCATTAGCCTATGTATATTTTGTTTTGAGCAAAATTAGCCTATGTATAAGAAACAATCTTCGACGGGTGTTGGTTTGCACTATCGGGATAGGAGGTCGCTGGTTTGACCGCTGGACCATTTTCATTCGAGTTTAGAGTTGTAATTTATGCTGTTAGGCCAAACTGGTACATAAATAGTTATTCTTGTAGAGCACTAAATGTCATCAGGCCTGGTGGTTAATGGCCAATTGGGTCGCACCTTTTTCATTTGTGTTCAAAATAATAATTTACACTGTTAATCTAAAGAATGTACAACTTACAGATCCCACTTCAACAGCAAGTGTCGACGGTTGTTTCGGTAAGGCGCGCTTCAAAATATTTGACAGTTTTTCCTCTTAATGGGATTTGTGCTGTTTGTGGCAGGTGGGCCTCCTAGTGTTTATTTTATCCTAAAAAATAAAAAAAGATTTTTTTGGCAAAAAGAGCAGGCCACACAATGTGTCCCCATCGTCTGTTCACTGACACCGGCCCCCATGCCCGCTGACACGCCTAGTCAGCGGCAAGGATGTATAAAAATGAGTTTTGCACCGTATTTGTACCACAAAGCCAAGTTTTTGCACCACTTCAATGTACACCACAACTTGTAGCACTAAAGTGACCATTCAGGTCAAGTTCTAGCACTAGTGATGTAATTGACGATGAGGTAATAACACTAGTGGTGCCTAAACTTGCCATCGATGTTTACTTTGGTGCCTAAACTTGAAAAATACACCAAACTAGTTCTATAACTTGGCGGTATGGTTCAAATACGTATGTATTGTTGACTAGACATGCCAGCTGGCACGGGGTCCACTTGCAGTGCATGGAAAGAGTGCGCGTAAATGACCATCGGTCCCACATGTCAGTGCACAACCAAAATAAATAAAAATGAAGCACAGCTGAGATTTGAACCGGCGACCTGTGCGCTGTGAAGGACCTCCGCAAACCACATGACCATGGGAAGTAGGTTGAATATAACGCATCGCTAACCTTTATCTAGCGAACTAGACTGCAATCAGTGCGACCAATTTTCCACACGCTAGTTATTTTTCGTTTTTTAGAAAAATATTCAAACTATAGTCACAATATTAAATAAATAGTTAACGACCCCTCAATTTTTTGAAATATTGACAAAATTAAAATAATATAAAATAATTAATAAAATGGTTTCATAATATTTGTAAGGTTTCACACATGTAATAAAATAATTTTTCAATTTTTAAAATTTATACATTTTTGAAATGTTAATCAATTTTCAAAATATTCATGTTTTAAAAACATATCATGTGGTTCTTTTTAAAAATATTAGTTATTTTTCCTTTTGTATGTGACCCTTCAACGTGTGAGTTTCTTTTTTGCTTTTATTAGTTCTAAAACTTATGCAAATTACTTCCTCAAAAAAAACTTATGCAAACTATTCTAATGGTAATAAAAATAAATCTAGAATCTTCTTGTCTCAGAACTAATATGCGTAAAAAAATTATTTTCAAACACGTTAATATAATTAAAAAAATATTTACGTATTATTATAATGTCAGTTATTTAAAAATGTTTTTTAACTAGATGAATGTATGTATAGTTTAAAAATTGCCAATTTAAATATAAGAATTTATAAAATCCTGGAGGAACACTAGGCCATTGTTTATTTTTTGACACATATTTTAATATTTATTTTTATTCAAAAGTATATCTTTTGACAAACACATATACTTTTTTAAAACAAGTGAACACTTTTTACAACTAGAAATGCATTTCCTAAAAGCATGGACACTTCATATACTACCCGAATATTTTGTAATTTCCAAAGTAAAATAAAACTAACATGTGGAAAATGGGTGCACTAACTGCAGCACATTTAACCACGGATGTATCTTGCAGTGCGTAAAAGACGACAAAATTACGTGGGCGAATTGGTTGTTGCATGTCCTTTGTGGCTCACAGGTCGCTGGTTCGAATCTCAGCTTTAGAATTTTTTAGTTTATTTCAATTGTGCACTGACAGGTGGGACCCGATGGTCATTGAGACGCACACTCTTCATGGCAGTATGTCCCTGCAGTGCAAGTGGGCCCTGCGCCATGCTCGCATGTCTAGTCAGCAATACAAACATATCTAGACGTGATTCGGACCGTATTTGAACCATACTGCCAAGTTATAGAACCAGTTCGGTGTATTTTTCAAGTTTAGGCATCAAAGTGAACATCGATGGCAAGTTTAGGCACCACTAGTGTTATTACTTCTTTGGTATATATGGCTATGCATGTTATGCTAAGTGCCAGTTACCGATTAAAAGTGGGAGAGGATCCGGCTAGCTCGATTTCTCGGTGATCTGTTGAATCAAGCCGTCGTCTCAATGATGCTTTTCGTCGACAATAAATCCGCAATCCCGCTCTGCAACAATCTAGTGCTCCATGACTGAAACAAACACATCGACTTGCGCTGTCACTTCATCCCTGAGACTGACTATGTTGAGAAGGGCATGATAGCCGTGGAGTTCATCGGACAACGTAGTAGGAGGGGGCATCCCGAGAAAGCCGCTTGGTCGTGTTTGCTTCCAGGAATTGCGTGACAAGGTGGGCATCATTGATGCCAAGGTCCTCCCGCAAGGTTTGAGGGGGAGAATTGTGGATTTAGACCCTGCCTTGGTGCACATGCAAATATAGTCTTCCATGGCAGCGTTTCCAGGCGAACCCAAAAACCGCCACCACGATAGCCGTTTTCGCTGCCATGACAACCCTTTTATCAGTTTTGTTTTCTTTTGGTGTTGTTAGGTTGTTTTAGTTAGGCCAGGAGGACGTGGTCTATGCGCCACGAAGGCGAGGGCAAGTCGAGCTTCGTCGGCAAGCCCCTTTGGGCGGCGGCGAGGGAAGGAAGGAGGTGGAGGGAAGGGCGGGCGGTTAGGATTTCTCCCCCCGAGTCGGCAAGGAGACGACGCGTGGGCTCGGGCCTTGTCCGAATCCATGATTCAGAGCTAGCTACTGCACGAGCGCCAAGATAAGCTGCATCAGAAGAAAACAACAATGGAGCTACAAAAAGCAGTGGCCTCACACCTACCTTTTCATCACATACCTCAAAATCACACCAACCACCGATCAAACCACAAAGTCTTATTATCCTGCTACCAGGGGCTGGTGTGTGCCCATCAAACCTCGCAATCTTACTACTACCCCCAGGGGCTGGGATGGTGTGCCATCATCTTCAGACAAGAAACAAGATACATATATTTAACTGAAGTGAAAGAGCTTTCATATGAATTCTGTAATTTCCCTAGGACCCAAGACACGAGAGCACAACAATGTCGCCACCTGCATGCTGCACTGCATGGTTCCAAAAGAAAAGGAAGAAGAGCTCTGGAAGAAGCTGCCGCCTACTGCAAGATGATTGTCCGTGTGTCTTTCTTCTTCTTTCTTGAGTATTCCACACGTACGTGATCATGACGCCCTCATGACCTCACCATAATAACTCCATTATTGCCGCCGATTCTCCCCACTCATGGCTCCTCATCCCCACTACCCACGGAGAACAGATGCCACGACACGACACTCACCTCCTCCGCCACACGATTATATACCCGACCACGCCCACATCCCCAGAACAACACACGAGTCCAACCAAACCGTCACCGACGACACGCGAGCCCAACTCCAACCACACCAGAGAAACAGAGATGGAGGAGGCGAACGGCGTCGTGCTCCGCGGCGGCACGGCCGAGGCGGGGGCGGGGGCGGAGGCACGCCGCCCGCCGCACGTCGCCATGCTGGTGACGCCGGGGATGGGCCACCTGATCCCGCTGGCGGAGCTGGCCAAGCGCCTCGCCGCGCGGCACGGCGCCACGGCCACGCTCATCACCTTCGCCTCCACCGCCTCCGCCACGCAGCGGGCCTTCCTCGCCTCCCTCCCGCGCGCCGTCACCTCCCTGTCTCTCCCCCCCGTCGACCTCTCCGACCTGCCGCCCGACGCCGCCATCGAGACGCTCATGTCCGAGGAGTGCGTCCGCATAGTGCCCGCGCTCACTGCCATCCTCTCAGAGCTAAAGGAGACCACGCGGCTCGTGGCGTTCGTCGCCGACCTCTTCGGGGCCGACTCCTTCGACGCCGCGGCGGCCGCCGGCGTGGCGAGGCGGTGCCTGTTTTTCCCGACGAATCTTCACGTGCTCACGCTCATCCTCCACCTCCCGGAGCTGGACGTCTCAATCCCCGGCGAGTTCCGGGACCTCGCGGAGCCCGTCAGGCTGCCCGGCTGCGTGCCCATACCGGGGCCGGACATCCTCTCGCCGCTCCAGGACAAGTCCAACCCCTGCTACCGCTGGATGGTGCACCACGGCCAGCGCTACCGCGACGCCGAGGCTATCCTCGTCAACTCCTTCGACGCCGTCGAGCCGGACGCCGCGCGGGCCCTCCGCGCCCCGGAGCCCGGCCGCCCTCCGGTGTACACCATCGGCCCGCTCATAAAGACCGACGCCACGGATGACAAAGAGCCGCACGCGGCGTGCCTCGACTGGCTGGACCGGCAGCCGCCCAAGTCGGTCATCTTCGTCTCCTTCGGCTCCGGCGGCTCGCTTCCGGCGGAGCAGATGCGGGAGCTCGCGCTGGGGCTGGAGCTGAGCGGACAGCGGTTCCTGTGGGTGGTGCGGAGCCCCAGCGACGAGGGCGCCGTGAACGCCAACTACTACGACGCGGAGAGCAAGAGGGACCCGCTGCCCTACCTCCCACAGGGGTTCGTGGAGCGCACCAAGGAGGTGGGCCTCCTCGTGCCGTCGTGGGCCCCGCAGATAAAGGTGCTGGCCCACGAGGCCACGGGGGGCTTCCTGGTGCACTGCGGGTGGAACTCGGTGCTGGAGAGCCTGGCGCACGGCGTGCCCATGGTCGCGTGGCCCCTCTTCGCCGAGCAGCGGCAGAACGCCGTGGTGGTGAGCGAGGGGGTCGGCGCCGCGATACGGGTGCCGGACACGAAGAGGAAGGAGGAGATCGCCGCGGCGGTGAGGGAGGTGATGGTTGGGCAAGGCAAGGGCGCCGAGGTGCGGGCCAAGATGGCGGAGCTACAGAAGGCGGCGGCGGAAGGCCTCCGTGAGGGCGGCGCCGCCACGACGGCGCTGGACGAGGTGGTGCGCAAATGGACAGGTGGCGGGGACGACTAGGTGTCGGCACACCTGGCAATGGACCCGGCTCCTTCAATATGCTTGTACGGCTTGTTAGTTTCGTTTCATGTCTTCGTCACCATCATTGTATGGGTCCTATAATTATTTATTGTTTGAGAAAAGAAAACATGCAAATTCAATCATGACCAAGAGGATGGCCCAGCAGCTCAAATCGGCTTGGACTTGGGGAAACTCGTGACGCTGGAGAAGCTCTCTAGAAGGTTTTGGTAGACCCCCTACGTGCTGGTGCTGCGTCGCCGTCAGAGACAGCGGCGGCAGCCGGCAGCAGGAGGTTTTTGGACGAAACGGCCAGCCGCAAGAGGCTGCCAAGGAAACGGCCAACGTACAGGAAAGAAAGACAGCACATGGACCCTCTCATTTTTTTTTTGATCTAAATGCACTATTGCATTACTTAGTGGACGGAGCTAAATCGCCCACCACAAGATGTTGTATATTGTGGATTACATTGTCTGAACATAGCTCATCCCCAACATTCAGAGTACATCCATATGCTGCTAGAGAATGTGCTACTTGGTTACAGCTCCGATTACAAAAACTGAAGACACAGTCATAGATATTTTGTGCTATGTACTCCTTCAAATCAGCTAGTGCGAAACAGACAGGCGACAGATCATCCTCTCCGCCTTCCATGGCTTGCTTCAGCAGCAGCGAATCGGTTTAAAAAATTACCTTATTTATCCCCTTCACTCCTACTAGTTGCGCTCCATAGAGGGCGGCCAAAATTTCTGCATGAAAAGGGTTCAGTACACTCTCCAGCTTACCTGCTCCACATGCAACTACCTCCCCTTCTTCATTTCTTATGACTGCACCCCAGCCTCCTGACTTGGTGTCTCCACAAAATGCTCCATCAGTGTTATCTTCAGGATACCTTGAGGAGGTTTTTTCCAGCTACATATTTTCTCACTTGGAGGTGCCTTTTCCTTCAAAAAAACTTGAATGTATTCATTAGTTTGTTTCAAAATTATATAATAAAGTTCATCAATACCTCTTGTTTTACCTTCTTCCCTGATATTATTTCTTTCTTGCCACCATTGCCATAACAACACTACTGTCTTCACTTTGGTCTCTTCCTCCAAACAGATTATCTCTTTAACAACCTCTTCTGCAGATTGCTTACTCTTCAGTTTTTCCCTTATTTCTTCCAGCCCCAATACTTGCCATAACCTGACAATTTTCTTGCATTTGAAGAATAGGTGACCGCCGTCTTCTGGACTACTTGAACATACAGGGCACACTTGATCTACTTCCATACCTCTTCTTTGTAAATTATTACACAAAGCCAGAGAATTGTGAGCCAACCGCCAAATGAAGTGTTTGATATGGTTTGGGCAGTTTATATTCCATACCTTTTTCCACTGTATTCTCTGTTCTGTGTTCATCCCTGAGGAGCTGGATATTCCTTGTAGACTTCTGCGCATTGCGTCTTCAACATATAGATGATAAGCTGACCTGACCGAGAATAATCCTTTTGAATTATAATGCCATGCGGGCCTGTCATCATAGTCAGTATTTATCGGAATATTTAGAATTGTCTTTGCATCCTCTTCCCAGAATATTTTGTTTATTAGCTCTTTATTCCAGCAACCTTCATCGATTCTTATGAGGTCAGCAACTTGTTCCACTGCAGTATCATCCAAATTGTTCCATTTTGGAGTAATGGGTTTTCTGGTATGATCTCTTGGGATCCACGGATCATTCCACACATTTACATTCTTCCCGTTTCCAATTCTCCATATTATGCCTTTTTTAAGCAAATCAATTCCTTTCAGGATGCTACGCCAGGTATAAGACATACCTTGCCTCGCCTTTGCGTGGAGTACATTATTATCGGGGAAGTATCTTGACTTTAGCACCCTTCCACATAGAGAATTAGGATTATGTAGTAGCCTCCATCCTTGTCTTGCCAACATTGCCATGTTGAAAGCATATATGTCTCTAAATCCTAGACCCCCTTCTCCTTTTGGTCTTGTCAATTTCGTCCAACTTATCCAATGTATTTTGTGCTCCTTCTCCTGATTACTCCACCAATATCTTCCTATCAAGGAGGAGATTTGCTCACAAACAGTTCTTGTTATGTCAAAGCAGCTCATTGTATAGGTTGGAATAGCTTGCGCCACTGCTTTGACAAGGATTTCCTTCCCTGCTTTAGACAACATTTTCTCCTTCCAACCCTGAATTTTTTTCCATATCCTCTCCTTCAGGAAAGTAAAGACCTCCACTTTTGATTTGCCCACATGGACTGGGATTCCTAGATATTTCTCATTTGTCGTTTCATTTTTAATGTTCAATTCCTCCATTACTTCTTTTCTACAACTCTCTGCAGCGTATAGTGAGCATGTGGGTGTGTTTGCTCGTGGATGTGCGCCCGTGTGTCGTCGGATGAATGGAAGGAGACTCCATGCGTGCACGGCTGAAAAAAAGTGCTCGCCTCAATATTCACCTTTTACTTTCTTGTTTTGTGTGCACTACTCCCTCCGTCTCATAATATAAGTGTCAAAACCGTGAATGTTGTCTTTGAAGGCTGAGCTTATTGAAAATTTCGAATTTCGTCAATTTTCTTATTTTTTATGTTTCAAAAAATTCTGAAAAAACAAAGATATACACGAAGGCATAACACATGTGTGTGTAAATTTATAGGGCAAAATAAGTTGAAACGAGGGCTGTGCAAAAAAGACAAATCTGAAGTTTTTTTTCCAGATGATACTATTCATCCTCCTAGGCCGTTAATTTGTCTTTTTTGTACGGGTTGCATTTTAAAGTTTTTCATCGGAGCTCTCGTCAGCGACCGCGGCGCCCCCGCGGGCGGCCGGCCGCGCCTCCCCTCCTTCCCCGCACACGTCCCCCTCTCTCCTCCTCCTCCCTGCCGCCGGCGCCGGCGCCCGCCTCGGGCCTGGCCCGGGCGACGTTGGTGGCGGCGGCCCCCAGCCCATCCCCGTCTAGGGTTTCTCCGGCGCGGGACGGAGCGGCTCCGGGCGGTGTCTTCAGGCGATGGCGGTCTTGCGCGGCGGCGGGGTGTCCTGTCGCGGGCGGGGGCGAGCTCGGGGCGGCGGCGGCGCCGTTGGCGGTAGGGCAGCGCGGGCTGGCGGCGCCCGCCCGGCCCAGATCTGGGCCCTTCGGGCTCCATCTGGGTCGGGGCGGGCCGGCGACAGGCGTGGCATCGGCGTGGCCGTCAGGAGCGCGGTAGCGAGCGGCGATGATCGGCGGGGTGCTGGCGGCGTTGAGGCCAGCTTGCTGCAGCGTGGCCGGCGGGGCTTAGCGGGCATTTTTCGGGCCTGGTCGGGCCAAGGGTGGCCTGGTATGTCCCGCTGCCGTGTTCGGACGGCTACTGCGACGGTGTCGGAGGCGCGGGCCTCCCGCACGACGGCGGGTGAGGTGGTTCCCTCCTGCTCGGCCTTGATGCTGCTGCTCCCGTCGCTCGGATCTTCTCTCCGGTCTTCTTGGCCTCGTGGTGGTGTTCGCAGCTGGACGATGTTGGTGGCGGTGCAACTGTGATGCATGGCGCATAGTTGGACGGTGGTTTGGCTGGTCGGCTCCGATTGGCCGATGGGGTTTGGCGTGCGGGAGAAATCCTTGCCGGTTCGTCCAGCTCTGATGCGGTGACACCGGCGGGTGCCACTATCCCTTCTTGGAGGGTGTCGGGAGTAGCTATCCCCACCTCCCTCCGCGTACTGGGGGAAACCATAGGACTTGTCCGGGCAGCAGCCTCGTCGAAGTCGCATCCCTTCTTGGAGGTGCTGCTTAGTTCGCGGTAGATCGGAGCCTCGGGCTATGGTGGTTTTGTTTCCGGAGGGCGCAGCGGTCGCAGGTCTTTCGCGGGCATTTTTTCTTCTTGTTTTTCTTTCGGCTTGTTGTGCTGCTCGTCCCAGCATTGTGATGTGTACAATGATGGTTTGCTTTGGAATACAAAGCGAGGAAACTCTTTTTCGGTAAAGTTTTTCATCATGAAAATTTACACACATACACATAACATTCTTGTCTACTTGCGAATATTTTTTTCAGAAGTTTTTTAATCGAAAAGTTTGAATTTTGATTTTTCTTTTTTAAACAAAATGCCTTCATGGTGCCGAACATCCGTTCTCTCAAAACCGCTCTTATATTATGGGACTGAGGAAGTAATAGGGAGGCAATCATATTTGGATGATGCAATATCAATTTCAAGTGTATGGGTGGAGATATCGCGATTGTCTTTTTATTGCCCGCTCCACATCGCTGTCGTCCGGTAGAAACGTGTGGCAGAACGTTAAGATGATGAAAAGGAAATGAGAGATTTTAAGAGGAGTCCACATGAATGATTCTTTTCCTAAATTAAGGTGATACTCGCTTGAGGTATTTCACTGCACTACGCATGTTTTCAGAATTGGATGTTGGTTTCTTCTGCTATAAGGAAACGAGTGGGAGAAGGAAAGGAAAGTATCGATTTTTTTTTCAGATTATTTCAAGTTACTCTATATACATTGGTTTTTGTTTTGTGTGGCATCGATTGATATTTTAAAAAATCTACGGAAACCAAACAGGGATAATCATGTGGGCCGGAAAACCCCGAGGATGAGGTGAGGTGAATCTACCACCTATTTTTTAATATTAGAGATTAGATGGACGAAAATTCTATATGCCAGTAGGAATAGGAAATTTTTTGGTACTATTCATGCATTTACAAGACTTTGCGGCATAATAACATTCTAGTTCTACAATTTTTTATGTCATTCGACTTGATTTTTTAGAAAATAACCACTATATGGCTAGAATATTCCTGATCTGTTATATTGTGTTGTATTGATTTGACCATTATATAGTACGTACATGAATGATAAAGGTTCGGAATACAAGACAAGTAATATATGGGTTTACAAACGTTTTCTTTCGGTAGGCACTGGAGAGCGGCTTTCAAAAAAACTTAATGTTTTACAATCTGAAATATTCAAACAAATTTTGAATTCAAATCTTTTTCGAGCTCACAATATAACTCTACTAAGCCTGTAGCATTGCATGTTTCACTAGTCAGTGCGGCACGTCTCCTTCCAGGGTTTTAGGGCACCTCCAACACCAACTCCCAAACCGGACACCGCATCCGCCCACCGACAAAGGGACCAGTCTGTGGACACGGATACGGGAGGCGACCATCCAACGCTATCCCCTAAATGTCCGTTTGGATGGTCAATATTCAAATTCGTCCAATCACATAGCACACGTCGGACCATACCAGCGCTAGATCACATCAACCGATCACAACCAAAAAAGGGTAAGTATGCATAATTTTTACATGCCCGATCATAAAATTATATCGTCAGGTAGACCATACAAAAAAATGGATTTTGTGCCATGCCGTCACCGCCTCTGCCTCTGCTGCCTAGAAGCGTAGTAGTATGAAGCCTTGTAATGCTCTAGTCATGACGGTGTCTACATGGTTGCCAATGGCAGCGGGCCCCGACTTAGGCGAACTCTAACGAGCTGACCCAAACGGGCATGAATGTGTCTGTTTTTTGTCAGTTTAAGTTGTTTGGTAGACATCAAAAGCCCGTCCATGTCAATCGGCCCAAATGTGTGCCCAACACTCCATTTGAATTACATTTTTAACCAAATTTTGAATTAAAAGTTATAGTTAATTGCCGGCAAAAGTCCATGTTCGCATTATATTAATTATAAAAATCTAAATCTACTCGTCGTCGTTTTCCTCGGCCACCAGGTGGATGTAGATTGGAGCCGGCCCTAGATATGGCCGTGATGCCGGTCCACACAGACAACAGACAAACATGAAATGCGTTTGCGTCCGCCCATTTGAGCGTAATTTCTATCCATGCAGAGCCAAACAAACCAAATGCGCCCCTGAGATGGATTATCCTTCATTTTGTATCGGTCGATAAAAGTCACTGCTAATAAGCACAAAATGTACAGATGGAGGACAAAGTTAGTGGAGGACTTTTTCTAAAAAAGGAGGATAATCGCCGGGCTCCGCTTAGACCTTAGAGTGATGCATGCAACAATCTTTATTGTATTATTCAATAAAAACTTATAATATAAACACGTGGATCAACCCAAAGCCATCTTTCGAACGAACACTGCCGTCATACCTACAAAGTTGAGGATATGCCCAACCCTACACCAACACACACCATGTAATCCAGTGGCCTCAGCAAGCCGCCGGCTGGCGAGTCGGGAGCACCAACACGCATCGCATGCGCGTTCTCTATAATCCGTTGTCCCATCTTTCAGTGTACAGAACGAGGAAGGAGCTAGAGCCCCTCATTCTTTTGACACTTGACTTTTGTTAATACTCCCTCAGGAAAAAAAAGCTCCTGAATGTAACACTTGACTTTTTGTTAATACTCCCTCAGAAAAAAAAAACTCCTGAATGTAAGACCACGTTGTAAGTACTCCTGAATGTAACACTTAGACTTTTGTTAATACCCCCTCAGAAAAAAACTTGTCCTTCAAATAAATGTATCTAACACTAACTTATCAAGTTGGATGTATCTAGCACTAACTCATCAAGTTAGTGCTAGATACATCTATTTAAGGGACAAACTTTTTCGGATGGAGAGTGTATAAAGTCAGTGGGGGATTTCCCTACTGTCCAGAGCTTAAAAAAAGTATTAACCTTGTCAGACCCTTCTGCTGTCGTGGGCAGCGGAGGACTTAAAAAAACATATATTTTCCAAATTGCAAAAAAATAATTATACATACACAAATACATACTCCCTCCGTTCCTAAATATAAGTCTTTGTAGAACTTTCACTAGGTAGACTACATGTGGAGCAAAATGAATGAATCGACACTTAAAAGACATCTACATACGTCCGTTTGTGGTTGATAGAGAAATCTCTACAAAGACTTATATATTTAGAAACGGAGGGAGTATATAACATGTTCACGAGAAGTTTTGTAACAATATACTTTCATACGTGCCGTGGACAAAAAAAACAAATACATACATGAAAATGTTGCATTTTTTTGTTGTTGAGCCAGAATGCTTTTGGGTGGGTGTGTGTGTGTGTGTGTGTGTGTGTGTGTGCAGCTTGCAGATCATAATATGTTTGAACGAAATTTTACAGATCCACCGCAAATTTGTACTCCCTCCGTTCCTTTGAACTAAAACCACGACGAGTAAATCGGAACAGAGGGGGTATAAATTTTCGCACTTTGTGTTTCCGAGTCCTTGGATGTCCACTGGAACTTCTCACTCCTGCTTAGTAGTACCACTGTGCGTAAGATATAGAATTCGTACGTGGGCGCTCATCATGGCATCGAGGCAATGCATTACCAGTGTCGTTCTCAAAATAAAGCTAGTGATAGTCTTGCTAGTTTTGCTAGGCTAGAGAGAAGAACTATGACATGGCTTGCTTCTGGTCCACCTGAGACCCTTGATTTCGTGCAAGCTGATTGTACTGATACTTTGATTGAGTAATACAAGTATTTCCATCGAAAAAAAATGCATTACCAGTGTCAGTTGCGCGATGCAACCTTTGTACACTCCACCCTGTGGATAATTCATGTAAAGATCGCAGAATTAACAGCCCAATCCGAGTGGCGCAGCGGAAGCATGGTGGGCCCATAACCCACAGGTCCCAGGATCGAAACCTGGCTCTGATATTAAAAAAGGACGGAGGCTCTGAAAAAAATAACATATTGAATTTTTTAGAAATATCATATAGTATTATTGAACAGGTTAAAGACATGGATGAATGCATGAGGTGTCAATATATTTATTAAACAAAAGCAACCGTATCAAATATTTGGATTATTACATCTGAGATGTTACAGTAGACAGGTTGAATGAGCAGGTAAATGGAAATAAAAGACAACCTCAATGTATGCATGATGCATGTTGCTCCAAATTAATTACTAGGCACGGCCGGTGACACAATTGGACCTTAAATCAGTAACAAGTGTTATTGTCACAGCAGCAAGAAAGGATACTACTAGTTGCAAATCTGCGCCACTCCGATAAGTAGCTAAAGATCGCCACAAGAACCAAAAGATCAGAGTGGCGCAGCGGAAGCGTGGTGGGCCCATAACCCACAGGTCCCAGGATCGAAACCTGGCTCTGATATTAATATTTGTGGAGTTTTTCTTTCTGATTTTCCGTTTGGATATTTCTCTTTTCAACTCGGCTTCAATTTTTCGTTGGGTGCTCTTTACAACTCGGCCTCAATTTCATGCCTGGCCCATTTCGCTTTCTAGGATTGTTCGGCCAATTTCATGCGTGGCCCATTTGACGTTCTATTTTTCCATGTTTTCCTGTTTCTATGTTTATCTTTATTTACTTATTTTCATAAATACACAATTTCCAATAAAGTTCAAATACTCAAAATAATTTCAGAGTTTCAAATAATGCCTTTCTAGAAAGTGTTCATAATAAAAAATATTTTTGCGTTTTATAAAATGTTTGGAATTTAAAAAAATCTCACTTTCTTAAAGAAATGTTCAAATCTTTAATATTTGTTCGAAAATTTCGATAAATGTTTCAAAAGTCTTCAATTGTTTGATATTTCTACAGATGTTCACACTTTTTTCAAAATTAGTTGCACTAAAGAAAAATGTTCGGAATTTCAAATTTGTAAATTTAATTTATTTTTAGTTTTAAAAATTGTTCATGATTTCATATATTTAGAAAGAGAACAATTTTGGTTTGTTTTCTAGAAATGTTCCTTGTTTCAAATTTGTTCATATTTTTGTAGAAATATTTGTGTTTTTTCAAAAAATGTTCGCGTTTGTAAAAAAGATTCAGAATTGTTAAAAACTATAGCTGCAGTAACCTTGTTCGGAAGTTTGTTCGCGTTGTCAGAAAATTTCGATTTTTTCTGTCACTATTTGCCTTTTACAAAATTGTTCACAATTTCTAACAAATATTCAAAATTCTCCAGAAAGTATTTGGATATGATGTTGTAGTTAATTCTTAAATATTCACGCTTTTTGTTTGTTGCTTACACTCGTCAATTCAACTGGTTAGAAACACCAATTCACTTGCTAGTTTCAATTGTTCGATCCCTTCCGGGTCACCCTTTTTCGATGATTTTTTTCATCGCAGTTCGCACCATGTCAATGCAGTGTGAACTGGCGTGCTCGCTACACGCTCGCCAATCTGCCGGCCCAGTCGAAACTGTGCGTGTGCGTGACCAGCCTATTTGAGGCAAAACGCATCAAATAGGAGCTCCCAAAAAAATACTTGGATCGATAGGGGAATGGGGGTTGTTTAGGCCTCCAATACTTCTAAATAGCTCCGTCGCTGCAAGCGAGTGATGTTGGAGTTCCATCGGTTCGGTTAAATGGTATTCCCAAGGGTAAACAAGAAGAAGTAATTGTGCCCCAGAAGATGGGTTCAATTTGATATCAGAACTTAAAAACCATGCCACATGGGTCCAAAAACTTGGCTTCCATGTTCATCGGGGACGAAAAAAAGTCCCAGCGATAACACGTGGATGTCAGCTGGGCAATAAGAACGCGCGGCGCAACACTGTGAAGAAATGAGCACGGGCGTCTCTAGGAAGCCGATATAGAAATCCCCTTCCCCTCTTATGTCCAAGCCGTGCCACGCATGGCCTACTCCGCGCCTGCCCGGCCTACGCAATGGTCCGAGCCAATCAACTCGGGCTCCTCACCGACGACGGTGCGACACAGGTCCTAGATGCGCGTCCCCAGCCTCTCTGCCTCGCCCTTGAGGAGCTCCGGCCATGTGGGCACAACATTCTCGATCACCTTGTCGTCTCTCATGCTCTCGCGCATGGTTGCTTCGAGCTCAGCGTCCAATGGGATGGGCCTCTTAGTGGTGTCGGGCAGGCCAGCACCAGAGCGAGGAGAAGGCGAGCGCCTTGGAGCCATGGGTCGCGCTCCTGCCATGGAGATGAAGGTGAGGCTAGGGGTTGTGCGGGTCATCGCCGGCGAGTGAATGTGGATTTGGGGATTACTTGTGGGTAGAAAGGAGAGGGTGGATGTGCTCTTATATAGGCTAGTGGTGACATGAAGAAAATGCGGGAAGAGAGGCGTGACAAATACCGGGAGAGGCAGTGTGCGGTAGATAAAAATCACCCAACTGATTGGAAGTGGGTGACGGCGTTGGGAAACCCTAGCACCCCCGAGTCGCTGGGAAGAGACGACGCCTAATCTCTTGTTTAATGCATTGGGAGTATTATCTAATAGTGAATACGTATATGAGAATGCTCGTTTTACCGAACTTTAAGATCCGTGCAAACTTTTCTAGGGGATGTATCCAAGCAAAACTCTTTTTATATCTTTCTCTTTGGAATAGTGTTTTTAGGTTTAAAACAAAACTACCGGTAAATACGGCAGACGTCGTTGAAATCCTCTCCTCTCTTTTGACTCTCTCCCACGACTCACCCGTGACGGCGGCGGCGTCCGGCGGCCGACTCCGCGACCCGGCGCCGGCGCAGCGAGGAAGAGAGGCTCGCGGCGGCGCGGAGAGGTCCCTCTGCTTCCGCACCACGCGCGGACGCCACTCGGCCTCGGCCTCGAGATCTCAAGGTAACTCCCCCAAGAAACGCAGCGCCGTCCCAAGCGGCGGACCTTCCCCCCTCTGGATTCGCCGCGCTCCGCTCACCCTGCCCTGCCACGGCGCCACGCCGGAGCAACCCCGTTCGGTTCCTCTCCGGCGGCCTGCGATGGGATTTAGTTTTTTTTTTCCTGTTCTGCCTGTCCCCGATGTGAACCCGTTTCGGGTGGACCTCTGTATTGCAGATGCGGCTGGTCGGCCTGACGGGCGGGATCGCCTCGGGGAAGAGCACCGTCTCCAGCCTCTTCAAGTCCGCCGGCATCCCCGTCGTCGACGCAGACGTCGTGGCTCGGGTAAGCGTCCAAGCTCCAGCATCCAACATCGCCGTGCCGAAATATGCATCGCTTGTTAGATTGTACTGTACTCTGCGAACCTCTGTTTTGATGGTCTGTCCATGGAGGTGCCGATATTTGCGAGCATTGTTGCTGCTTTACTTGAATTCAGTCACAGCGATGGTAGTGCCATACCAGAACAGAGTATCACAATTTTATTTTTGTACTAACAAGTTGGATAGCATGCGGATAGATGCAATTTGCTGTGATGAAAAAAGAAGTTTTTTTTCAAGCTAAAACAAAATTCACCCTCGTTTCAATTAAACTTACCGATTGTGCTCGGTAGAGAACTGCTTCTGTTGTATTGCGTCGATGTTAATTCCCTTTCCCGTCACCCTGGGAACTGATGGCTAACATTAGGTATTTATTTCAACTCCGTGGAGGGCAAAGACATGTACCGAGTCTTACCTTGGAGTTTTTTCATCCTTGATACTACTCCTAGTAACGAGTAATGGAACCGGTAGTTAAGAGAATATGACGGTGATGGCCGATTTAGTCATATCCCCTGATTTGAAGCCGGTGAGGATCATAGGATGGCGAACCATAATGTATTCTTTGCTTCACTAAATTACCTGCTGCCACTCATCATAGCTCTTAAAAATAAATGAAATATGACAAAACTGTATAGCCTTGCATGTATGTAACATGTGTATGCTGTAGCTAAAAAGGCAGCCCTCCAGAGAATAGTTCTCATTTTGTCTCCATGGGCAAAGGAAACTCCCACATGATTCGGGAGCCTAGGATAAAAAGGGAAAAGGAAAATGCAGACGAATAAGAAGCCACAAGCCAGCATGCTAGCAATTTCTGGCAGAAGCTAAGAAATATATTGGATAGGATACTGGAAGTTAAGGCCTTTAATTCCCAATCCCATGCTCAATCAGCCCCATAGGAGTAGATTGGAGTTAGTTGAGGCCAAAAGTCTCCATCCTCTGTCTAACTGGAACTCTGAATCTGTTTTCAACTTCTCATCAATATCTTACCATTGCTGGGATATTCCTGGTTAAAAATTCAATGGAACCACATCAGCACAATGAATAATACTCTGTCCGTCCCATATTAATTGACTCTCTAACGGATGTATCTATGAAGCAAGATTACATATGTTATACTTTGGGCCATAAGACCAGTTGGGCATACAGGTCACTTTGCTTTTCATGGTTTAGTACTTGAGCTTCAGACTGCACGCTTATTACTATTTCAGGCTTATTATTTATTATGAGATCTTCCCAGATGCTGTGAAAAATAACTTCATGTTTTAAACTTTTTGTTATGAGCCTTCTGCTGATTATGGATACACACATTTACAGAATGTAGTGCAGAAAGGTACTGGAGGTTGGAAGAAGATTGTGAAAGCTTTTGGAAATGGCATTCTGTTGGAAAATGGAGAAATTGACAGAGCTCAATTGGGTCAGATTGTTTTCTCTGACCCAGAAAAACGCAAGCTTCTAAACCGGTACAACTTCTACTAGCATAAATATCGCCTTTGATTTTCTTCCTTTCTTTCTGTTATGCTTACCCAATATATTTTTATTCAGTTTATTTACATGGCAGTTACTTCTGGTTTCACATTTCATCATGTTCTGGTTTTTAGAAAATTGTCATACTTTGGTTGCATATTCAGTTCATTGTTAACTGTGTGCATAAATATTGAGTTGTTTTTCATACATGGATGATGAAATATGACAAGGTTTACCTTTAACAATACTAAGTTGTGTTTCATACATGGATGATGAAATGTGACAAGGTTTACCTTTAACAATACTGTTTATGTCATTCCTAAAATAAAACAGCACAGCAAAGTGGGTAGACCATGATACATTTCATTGCATGCTTATACTTTCTCATGAATATATTCCCTGAAATATTAAGCATTTTTGTTTGTCTACATTTTGCCTCGATCCCAATCCCTGACGACACTGGTTTCTCCATCGCGTCTACTTTCAGTCTTCTGGCCCCACACATTTCATGCGGTATATTCTGGGAGATACTAAAACTCTGGGTGAAGGGATGCCTGGTTATCGTTGTCGACATCCCGCTCCTGTTTGAGACAAAGATGGACCGATGGACGGACCCTGTGGTTGTCGTATGGGTGGATCCCAAAACACAGATCGAGAGGCTCATGTCAAGAGACGGGTGCAGCCAGGAACAGGCTGAGAGCAGGATCGACGCACAGCTTGCGCTGGACTGGAAGAAATCCGAAGCCGACATAGTGATCGACAACTCCGGCTCGCTGGACGACACGAAAGAGCAGTTCCAGGAAGTGCTGAAGCAGGTGTCTGGTCCCTTGACATGGAAGGAGCGCATGATGTCCAGGGATGGCCTTCTCTCTATCGTCGTGTGCACGGCGGCAGGGGTTCTACTTGCCCAGAAGAATCTGCTGTGATCTTTTCATGCTTAGGAAGTTAAAGGTAACTAGGATTGAACTGAGATTGATTGGTTGAAAATTTCGAAGTGTCGGTGTAGAGCACTAGGCGAGCACGATTACTGTTCTGTCATGTCTGGAGTTATTATACCACGAGTGCTGAATTTCGAGTGAAATAAAATTTGTAACTGCTTGCTTATGCTGTCTCTGTGCAGTTTTCATAGGATTCATGTTTTATATTCTTATCAAAGGAATTACTTGTACAGGTTTGACGAAATTCCTTTGAAAATCGAATCATTCAGTCCCAAATACTCTGTTTGCATGATTATCACTATGTAAAAGAATAGGTGGTGATGATCCTCTGTTTCAAGGCAATTAGGAGCAAACATGTTACAGTCATATGATTGCAAGTAAAATTGCTTCCTCTGATTCAATCTCTTCCTCAGAAGAAGCCACATAGAACCACAATATCGCATCTATTATACAACCAAATAAAATTGCACATAAATAAATAGAAGATCAGTGGAACATAAATAAATAGCTTAATGTCATTCATCAACCACCAACAAGCAAACAAGCCCTCTGTTTGCATGAGTGCACAATATAACTTACATCAAGAAACCCCATAAATCAACAAACATTATCTGTACAGAGACAGCACATGCCACTCTCACATCTGTGAATAAATATGTAAAGTGGGATGAAATAATTAGGACACAAAAACCCTTGTGACTGACCTCGCTCACGGCACATTCGCAACCCCGTGTGCATAACTTATTTCCATGACATAACTTAACCACCGCAAACCTCGGTTGAAGCCGAAGTCACTCTCATAACTTACGGAGAAAAAGCCTTCTCCTCCTCCTGGACTCAGATTTCAGCATGATCCATGAAGGCACAAGGATCTAGCAGCGAAGCAGGTACTGCCGGAGGAAGAAGAAGCGGATGCTGCAACTAGCACACGGCGATGTTGAGCGCCGATAGCTTGTGGGCATGGTTCTTGCCCTGCTTCTTCGATGAGCTTGCTGCAGGATGTTGCTGCTGCTGCTGCTGTCGTGGCTTGCTGCTGCTGTGGTATTTGCAGTGGCTGTCGTGTCTGTCGCGGCTTGCGCGGCAGCAGGGCCTCGTGCTCTCGCTCTCCTCCGATGAGTGCGAGGTGTTCATGGCGGCTTTCTTCCTCCCTAGCTTCGGGGACTTGGGTCGGGTCGTGGGCAACTGCAAGCAAGAAATTCATTAATTATATGTGAACAATCAGTACTTAAACTTTTAGGATCAAAGCATTTTCTGAAAATTGATATTTTTTCGTAGTGTACACCTACCTTCTTGTATTCAGCCTTGGGAGAAGGTGCCTCATGGTAGAAGCTTGGGATGGGTGTGGCTTTGAATGTCAGGCTTTTCCTGAGTAGCCTCAGAGCCTCCTCCTGCTCTCTCTGCAGATTCATTCACAATGTAATAAAATAGATCAGTGAGTGTTTAGTTATGAAAACTCTTCAACATGTATGTCTAGGAAAGAGGATCCGTCGATCATCTTGGAAAACGATGAAACATGACGAATTACCTTCAACCTAGCTTCCAACTGAATCCTCTGTTCCTCCATAGCCTGATGTTTCTCCTCCAACTTTGAATAATACTGCAACAAACCATGAAAGAAAGGATGAGAACCTCTCCCCTGTCCCTCGCCATGTCTTGTATCTTTCATGTCACAAAGTAACATATACCTCTCTGCGCTTCTCGGCACGTTCGGTACATCTGAAGACCGGGCTTGACGGGACAGTAGTAGTCTTTCCATTCGACGATTTTCTGCATGCAAAAGATGATTGAACTAAGCATTTTGGAAGAGACAGGTGATGTAAGTGTATAACATGTGTGCTTAGGTTGCAAAGCGCATACGAGTTAGTGAGAGTGGAAGCATTCCAGTCATCCAGATGACTGTTTCTGTTTGTAGCTTGTAGTGGCTTCCTTGTAGTCGCAGATGCGCTTCTCTGTAAGAAATTTGTACATGACACGCATAAATAAAAGTGTACAATTGTGCGCGCTGTTATGCTAAAGAAATCTTATAAAGATAATGGGCAAGGAACTGAAGACTCATGCAAAATGACAGGAACATAGAGAGAGATTACCTTCATCTTCTTCGTCGAGCTTGTCAACACGCACTTTGCGTTCTCATAGACATTTCCATTCCCAGTGGAATTCTTGTCGCTGGATAGATCGGGAGGGTACCCACTAACATCTCCTGGCTCTGACTGAGCACCTTTTTTTGCTTGCACATCTTCCATAGATGTGACTGAGTAACTATCACTTGCCGCTGTTTCTGTCACTGGAAACGTCTCTTGATTCTCTTGTTCATCTGCACTAATTTCAACACCATGTTGCAACACCTCTCCTTTCTCGACGGTGATGGGAGAGGCTTCATCTGCAACAGGCTCTGCAGTTATAGAGAACCATTAGTTTTCATTAGGCTGCTCCATCCAGTTGATCAAACAGTTAAAGATTCATCAAGTTAAACTGAACCATAAACCACAACAAACTCACCATCATCATTCTGTTCAGCGTGGCCAGTGGCTGAGGAATCATCGTGCTCAGTGTCTCCATTTACATCAGCAGCCTCTAATGGTTCTGAGACCCCATTGTCAGACGGTGCACCCAAAGAATTTTCAGCATTGACAGTGCCCGAAAGTTCCGTTAAACGGTCACCCTTATCATCCGGCGTTTCCATGTTGTCGATAGATGGAGGGACAATGGAAGAATCCAGCTCCTCTTTGGAAGATTGGAGTACAACCTCAATACCCATAGTACTGCTGCACAAAGGATAAAGTATCTTTAATAGGTATACTTATTGTTATTGATAGCCCAATGTATATCATGTTTATAAAAGAAAATATATATGATTTCCCCCTCTCTTTCTTTAGTTGGGATTTTCCACTCTTTGGAAGAATTGAAACCGACAACGCAACAAAGAGAAAATCTTGTATATACCCTTCACGTGGACACTATAGGTCCTTTCTACCTTCCAGGAAAATGACATGCAGGGTTGCGAAAGAATTGATGTGTGGAGTTTGACAACCTATCTGACATGATAACCGATAGCGACCAAATTAGGCTGTCATTCCAATCCAGATGCTCCAATCAATTACGTACTTATTCGCCGCCGGCATTATCAAACTGAGTTCAGCATATAAAAGGAAAAAATGTAAAAGAAGAAAGGGAATGCAGGAGACAAAGGTAACGCAAAGAATTGACCGGTACTGCTGATTCAAACTAAAGAAAGGAAAGAACCAGAGGATAAGACAACACATGCGAATCTCGAATTGGATCATATATATTTGGTGGGCTCGCCAATGTATGATTATATTAGGAGTACAAGCATTTACAATTGGGCAGTGTCCTTTGAAACTCTTGGAACTGCATGCCCTGAGCTGTACTTTTTGTATTAGTTTAGGACTTATTTGCTATGACCCGTTAGTGACATAGTTAATTAATACTTGGAAGCTTGCAATCATTTGTGATAAAGCATAGTACAAAGCTTGCTTTAGCACTGAAAGAGTTTGGTCATGCATCGTCCTAGCATTATCATATCTAGATAGCTGACCATAGACAGCAACAGCCGGCGCAAGGCCAATCTGCTCATGTCGAGTTCAAGCATGCATACAAAAAGTTGTCTACAAGTAAATAAAAAAGATTTTTAATAACCATTTGCTAGTCGGTAGTTTTGACCATGGTCATCTTATCATGCACCACATTCCAAACTAGCGCGGACTACAGATCCTGTGGGACAGCGACACCGCGACAACCAAAATCCTGCTCGCACATCGCAGTATTATCACACAAGAGAAAGCAAGACGATCAAATCCGACTAAACTGATCGTCCATAAACAGCATTTGGGCTGCAGCGACAAGGATTAAAGCTTTGCTGATCCCTTATCTAACGGCGACTGATCTAATGATGAAGGGAAAAACCGATCTAATGATGAAGGGAAAAGAAAGAGCCGCGACGGAACAGATCGAGACCATAACCAACTAAGCAAGGGAGCAATTACAATAGGGCAGTGTCGACCTTTGAAATTGTTGGAACTGCCTGAGCTATACTCCTCTATTAGTATAGGACCTATTTGCTATGGCCTATGACATAGTTAATGAATATTTGGAAGCTTGCAATCATTTGTGATGAAGCAACATGATGACAAGCTTGCTATACTGATTGAGTTTGGTCATGCATGCATCTTGCAAACATTGTAGTACTAGTACATTATCAAGTCTAGAGAACTGGCCATAGAGGTCAGCAACAGCCGGCGCTTGGCCAATCTGCTCATGCCGATCGAGCTTAAGTATACAAAAGCTTGTCTACAAGCAAAAAGAAAAGAAAAACAATTTAAGAGCTCTTTAATAACGTTTTGCTAGTCCGTCGGTAGCTTTGACCACGGTCATCTTATTCTTATCACGCACCAAAGTCCAAACTAGCGGCAGCTACAAATCCCGCAGGACAGCGACACTGTGACAACCAAAATCATGCTAGCACATCGCAATATCGTCACACCAGAGAAATACAGGATGATTAAATCCGCCTAGGCCGATCCTCCGTAAGAAGCATTTGGGTTGTAGAAACAAACAAAGGAGTATGCAAGTAAATCTAGATGATCGCTTGAGCAATGATGATCTAGTCGAACAATGAAAGGGAAGAGATAGCCCGGTGGAGCGGAACAGAGACCCTAAGCAAGCAAGCAAGCAAGCAAGCAAGAGAGCTAGAGCCTAGCTAGAGGGGGGTGCATGGATAGACCCCTTGAGATCGGCTCGGCACGGCACGGCACGGCACGTACCTCGCGATGCTGCTTCCTGGCGCTTTGATCGATCACCTTTCTTTCGTTCGCCTCCCTTCGTCTCCACCCGTGTGTGATTTTGTTATAAGGCAGAGGACACAGTGGATGTGGTATTTGTAAGAGGAGGCAGGCAGGGAAGCTGGAGCTGGAGGAGGAGGAGGTGTGGGTGGGTTCGTTCTCCGTTGGTTGGTTCAAACTTGTAGCAACTTTCCAATGGAGGGAGTTGTGGGTTAGCTGAGGGGCTGCTTTCGCCTTGCGTTTCGCATGGGGTCCCCTGCGCCCCAACGCATCAGCCGAAACGAGCCAATCATCCAAAGCGGAGCCGCTCGGCGGTTGAACCGTACGTAGGCCGGCTACTAGCACATTGTTAGCCCGGCCGCTACAGCTGCTTCGATTCTGCTTCCTCGGAGCCCCTCCTGCCCCACGGCTACAGCTTCGCACACACGCACGCACGCCCGCCGGTGGGGGTGGCGGTGGCGGTGGGAACCCGCCACGAAAGAGCCACGGCAACTGCGCGGGTGCTGGGCGGGGTGCACTGTAGCAGCTCGCGGGTACCGTCGAGGGGGGTGGGCCGGGGACAGCTCCGGCGTCGGCGTCGGCGTCGGCGAGCCCGCCCCGTCGATCGATAGGATCAGGATCTCACACGCACGCACGCACTGCACGCGCGCGCGACCGAACCTGTCTATCTATCTATCTAGCTCGGCCGATCCAACCTACTCCTACGTCGTACCTATACGTGTGTGTGTACATTCACTCTAATGCTCGCTCGCGTGCATACGCATGCTTGGCTTAGTGGTCCAGCCAAATGAGTTGATTCATTCCACGTTTTTCATATCTCAAAATTGCTACTACGTCGTATCAACTTCTGCCGATTTGAATGCTCCGGTTCTAACCGGCAAGGGCCCCGCTTGTCATGCATGCCGACTTTTTTTTATCACGTGACACATGTGGTAAGCAATCCAAACAATTTCAAAAAAAAGACTTGTTTTTTTTTTTGAGAAACTGCCGACTTGGTTGGTCATCGATAATCCAGCTCATAAGCGCGAACCAACTTGGCCAACACCACAGTTAAAAAAAGAAAGAAAAAACATGGCCCGCATCCCCGCCCGATGGCGAATTCGGCGATCACCGCCGGTGAGCTCTAGCGTCGCCTAACTATTCTCACCTCATGCGAACCGGCATGTCGGGTCGGGTAGCGGGTTGGGCGGGCAAGGATGCGGGAGGACACAAAAGGGTAAAAGCTCGTTTGTGCTTCTGAGCTGGCATCCAAGTCACTAGCCACTAGGGCTGCAAGAAAAGCTCGAGGCTCGTGAGCCGCTCGAGATCGATTCGTTTCTTGGCTCGACTCGAGATCGACTCGAAAAGAAACAAGCTAAGTTTGAACACTTTATGTAGCTCGACCAAGAAACAAGTCGATCTTGAGCCAATATTGACTCGCTCGATTTTAGCTCGATAGCTCGACATAATACCATTATGTTAAATGATCGTGCCAAATATGAAACAGAAATAAGATAATTTGTTACCATATATGATGTGCGCGATTTTTCTCCATTTTATTTGCCAGCAAACATGGAAGCTTAATTGCCGAAAAAGGGTTCCCCCCGCTTTGTATACAAAGCAACCAACCGAACCATACATGGATAGGTGCTGGGGCGGAAGCAGCACAGTCACGCCCAAAAGAAACAACAGAGAAAAGCAAAAGAAACAAATGCCGAAAACGGCGGATCAACAAAACGAAGAAGCCTCGCGATCGCAGCGCCCACCAGGATCTTCCACTAGACTCCAAGACTCCGAAGCGCCGGCACCTATCAACACCTTCAAGAAGGATCGCGACGATGACGACGCTGCTGCTAAGGGTTTCCCCCGGTACACGACGAGGCGAGAGGAAGGGTAGCTCCGACGCCCTCCCGGAAGGTCAGGTGGCACCTACAGGCGCCACCGCGTCGGCGTTGGCCATGCCAACAGGGGTTTCCCCCGATCCCAACCCGCACCTCGGGCGCCCCGGAGCCTGCCACCAAACCAACCACCATCGTGCGCCAATGCGGTCTTGAGGCCCCCACGCCGTCTCACCACGGCACCGCGAAGTGAGGATAGCACGCCGAAGAATCAGAGCCGGGACTAGGGCATCAACACCATCGGCACGCGGGAGGGCCCCACCTCCACCGTCCGCGACGGTAGCCGTCCGGACGCAATAGCGGGAGCACACCAGGTCTGTGGGCCCACCGGCCCGGCCGAGCCCTCGTGGGCTCGCAAAGCTCCCGCCTTCGCGCTGCTGCCGGCACGCCGGCGGTGCCGCCGCCCCAATCCGAGCCGCTCTTCCTCCTCACCGCGCCGCAGACAACGAGGCTACGCCCAGGGACCGGCCCGCTAGGACCCAGATGGGGCCCTAAGGGCCCAGATCTGGGCTGAGGACGCGCCGCCGGCCACCCTGCGCAACCAGGCCGCCCCGCCGCCAAAGGACGGCGCCACCACCGCGACGGGCCGCCGCCAGCCATCTCCAGGCCGCCGGGCCGCCGCCAGCCGAGGGGCACCCGCCGCCACCCCTGCCCCCGGGTCAGGAGGTGCGCGCGCGGGGTAAGGGGGAGCCCGCCGCCGCCAGCCCGCCCGGCCAGATCCGGGGGCGCCGCCGGCGGCGGCGGGGGGGAGGGGCACGGGGGAGGAGGAAGGAGAGGCGAGCGGGGGGAGCCGCCCCGCCCGCCCCCCGGGGAGGCGGTGCAGGCGCGGGGTCGGGGGAGGGGAGGGGAGGGAGAGCCTTCCTGTTTTGTTTCACCGAGTTCTTTATTTCGGAAGCTTAATTAGGTGCAGAGAAAATTTAGGCCTAACTATGGTACGTGGTCGCCTATGTCTTAAATATCATGTTGTTTTTAGCAAAATTTCCCAGCATATGCACCTTCATTTTCTTGTTTTTCGTCCACGAAGACCACCATCTATTGCTAGTTCGCCCAAGAGATCAAGATGAGCTCTCCCGAGCACGACGAAATTGCCGTACAAAGTTGTGTCGTGTTGTGTCCTTATCTAGTTGGAATAATCACCATAGATTTATAATTTTTAAAGTCTCACTTAGCTTGAAACTAGATCGAGATTGACTCGAGATCATTTACAAGCTGAATACGAGTCATGTTCTACAGCTCGATCTTGAGTTCCACTCAGTTTGAGCTCGCTCGAATTTTTATATGAATTGAGCTGAGCCAACTCCAACTCGCTCGAACTCGACTCGTTTGCAGCCCTACTAGCCACGTCAGCCTGACAAGTAGACCTACCTAGCATGTTAAAATCGAAGAAATTGTTAAATAGGGTAAAATTTTGACACACGGTCAGATTTTTCTTAAATGCGGCCTCTTAGAACCCGATTCATTAAAAACGGCTGAAGAGAGTAGCTCGATTAATTGAAAGAAACCAGGACGAAGGCCGCTACAACGCGTCCATATGGAGAGTCACTGGGCCGAGCTAGCTACCTATAGGACTCGTACACACCGCGAGGTTACCCGCCTTGTCATTGTCAGCACCTCTCCTCGAGCAAACGACTATAACCTCATTGCAGGTGACCCGTGAAGACCCCTCCAAATGGACAATACACGAGAACCCTGCTACTCACTGCCAAACAATCAGCGACATGCGTCGAGGACTAGGCAGCTCCGGCTTTGCTGACGAGTCTTGCAGGAGGAAGAATCAAACCTTGCACCAACATGGCCCGACCTGCCCATCACATGGCATTGTTGCCGTCACTCCGCCTCGTGATTCTACAGCTCCGACTTCACGCTCACATACATGTCAAACGGGTGACGACGTTATAAAATGGGATACCACTGTCATGAATGTACAAACGGCGGGTAAAAAGTGTAATCCACTCTAAATAAATCTTCCAAAATTAAAAAGGTTTCACGTCTACATACACGTACGCAGACGCACTGCAGCATGGATCCCAAGTCCCCAACTGTTGTGTCTCTTCAGAATCAAAGAAAGAGACGGTGATGGAAAAAATGGATCCCTGTAATGTTGCAAGCAATATTATGCAGATCGGTTGGAGCTTTCGGCGATGGAACTGTTGAGCCGATGGAGCCCTCTCCTCAAAATCACTCCATCCAGATCAATCCATCAAAACTGACCAGAAAGAAGAAGGGCCCCAAGCACGTCAACGTACACAGAATTATTAGCTCATGATCGTCAATAATTTCCGCGGAGCAATCTGGTAGGTGGCTTGTCATGGTAACTGAGGGCTAGCTTAGGAGTCGTACACCAGTACTGGCAAACCACTGTATGGCCATGATTTTGTTGGTTGATTCCGTCGGTTAGGTGGCGCGCGGATACAATTATTCTTGTTTTAGTTAATATAATCTTTGTGTGTGATCGGAGGTTTCTCCCGCAAAAGAAAAATTCTTTGTGTGATTTTGGTACCGTGATTCAATAATTGTTTGCATATATAATATATTGTGCATATAGTCTTTTGTTCCTTGATTCTTCATCAGTAGGTGGTGATTATGGTTCATATAAATATAATTATACGATTCATATAATAATTGTTCGTATAATGGTTTGGTATAATTATTCTTGTTTTAGTTAAGATAACCTTTGTGTGTGATTTTGGTATTGTGATATAATAATTGTTCGTATAGTCTTGTGTGTATATAGTCTTTGTTCCTTGATTCTCCGTCAGTAGGTGGCAATCATGGTGCATAAATATGGTTATCTTGTTCTGGTCTTTGCGCGTGATTTTGGTATCGTGATTCGATAATTGTTGTTATAATCTTGTGTGTACATATTAAAAATTCTAATATAACATTATTGATTCCTTTTGTCCCCGGCAACCAAAGACTGGCGTGTTGAAGAGTACATACATTTGTGTAGGTTTGTTCTAGATTCTCAAAGTACACGAGGAATAAGTACCTATGCAGCGTGTGGGGAGTGTATGACCACAATAATCACACACGTGCATTTGAGTACAGTTTGTTCGTCCAGGTGATACATTGCGCGTTGATTAGTTGATGCTAATCAATCATTTGGAGAATGATTACAATCCCATGATTACGTCTTTGATATAATTTAGTTGTCCGAGCTGAAACGGGTAGAGATAATTTTGCTCCTCAGTTTCTTTCCTCTCTTGTGGGTGGTGTTGAATTTGATTGGCATTGCCTACCTCCGCGAGGACGATCGGGTGGTATCTTGCTGGGAGTGAGATGCGATTCCCTTCAGGTCCGGAGTGTAGTGATGGGCGACTTTGCGGTTAAGTTTCGGGTTAGGTCTAAGATTGATGGTTTCAACTGGGCCTTGGTGGCGGTGTATGGTGCCGCACAGCCGGAGCTTAAACCGGAATTTTTGGCGGACCTTGTTCGAGTTTGTGGGTCCGAGCAGCTTCCGATGTTAGTGGGGGGTGATTTTAATATCATTCGAAGGAGAGAGGAGAATAATAATGATAATTTTGACGGCAGATGGTCGTTTATGTTCAATACCATTATCGAAAACTTGGATCTGAGGGAGATAGAGCTTTCCGGTAGAAAGTTTACCTGGGCTAATGCCTTGCCTACCCCGACATATGAAAATCTTGATCGAGTTCTCGCGAGTGTGGAGTGGGAACAGAAGTTCCCTTTGGTGACAGTCCAAGCTCTCTCGCGAGGAATATCCGATCACACACCACTGTTCGTGGACTCCGGGGAGCCGAACCATGTGGGAAACAAGAACTCTTTCTCGTTCGAGATGGCCTGGTTCGAACGTGAGGGGTTTTTCGACCTCATTGCCAGGGAATGGGCTAAGGGAGTAGGGGGTAAGACTGCTGTCGAGCGTTGGCAGAATAAAATTAGGCATTTGAGAAGTTTCCTACGGGGATGGGCTAAGAACCTTAGTGGAGTGTACAAGATTGAGAAGGATAGACTCCTTGCTCTAATACACGCCGTGGACATAAAAGCTGAAACAACGATTCTTATGCCGGCTGAGCTCCAGGTTAAAACTGAGGCGGAGAAGAGGTTGAAAGAACTTCTACGTGAAGAAGAGCTGAAGTGGGCGTTGCGAGCTAAGGTTCACAAAGTGGTCCAAGGGGACGGCAACACTCAATTCTTTCATCTGATTGCCAATGGAAAGCACAGAAAAAAGCGGATTTTCAGCTCGAGCAAGATGAGGGTACTATCGTTGGGCAGGATAATCTCAAAACATATATTACCGAATATTATAGGCAGCTATTTGGACCACCGGAGGTTAATGGTGTAACCCTCGATGAGTCCAGGACTGAGGATGTACCTCAACTGTCTACTGCCGATAATGATATCTTACTTGCCCCGTTCTCAGAGAAGGAGGTTTTGGATGCTATTGCACAAATGAAAAACAATAAGGCTCCCGGTCCGGATGGGTTCCCGGCTGAGTTCTATAAAAAGTGCTGGCATATTATTAAGGGGGATTTGTTACCTATGTTTCATGATCTTTTCTCTGGACAACTTCAATTATTTCACTTGAATTTTGGAACTATCACATTGCTCCCTAAGAAAATGGAGGTTGTGAGAATTGAGCAGTTCAGGCCGATTTGCCTTCTCAATGTGAGTTTCAAAATCTTTAGCAAGGTCGGGACTAATAGGCTCTCATAGATTGCGCACTCTGTGGTGCAACAATACCAAACTGCTTTCATGCCGGACAGAAACATCCTTGAAGGGGTGGTTGTCCTTCATGAAACGCTCCATGAAATTCACTCCAAAAAATTAGATGGCGTAATTTTTAAGGTGGATTTCGAAAAAGCGTATGATAAGGTCAAGTGGCCGTTCCTCCAACAGGCTATGCGTATGACGGGATTCGATGAGGCATGGCGCCGGCAAGTAGAATCATTTACGCAAAAAGGTAGTGTGGGAATTAAAGTGAATGACGATATAGGTCATTATTTCCAGACTCATAAAGGCCTCAGGCAAGGAGATCCGATGTCCCCTATCCTGTTTAAAATTGTGGTGGATATGTTAGCAGTTTTGATAGGAAGGGCGAAGGAGAATGGTCAAGTGGGTGGTTTGGTACCTCATCTTGTCGATGGAGGTGTATCCATCCTTCAATACGCTGATGATACGATCATCTTTATGGAGCACAATTTGGCCAAGGCGAGAAATATGAAGTTGTTGTTATGCCTCTTCGAACAATTGTCTGGATTAAAGATTAACTTCCATAAGAGCGAGCTGTTCTGCTTTGGTAGAGCCAAGGACGAACAGGAGTCCTACAGGCAATTGTTTGGATGCGAGTTGGGGAGTTTGCCATTCACATACCTCGGTATTCCCATTCACCATCGGAGGCTGTCAAACAGAGAGTGGAAGTGTATCGAGGACCGATTTGAGAAGAAATTGAGTTGCTGGAAGGGTAAACTCATGTCATACGGAGGCCGATTAATCTTGATTAACTCGGTGCTCACGAGTATGCCTATGTTCCTCTTATCGGTCTTTGAGGTCCCAGTTGGTGTTAGGAAAAGACTGGACTTTTATCGATCACGCTTCTTTTGGCAGGGTGATGATCTTAAAAGGAAATACAGGCTTGCTAAATGGGATGTTATCTGTCGACCAAAAGACCAAGGAGGGCTTGGTATTGAAAACCTTATGGTTAAGAACATATGTCTCCTTAGTAAGTGGCTGTGGAAGCTCGCCTCTGGGACTGACGCTATGTGGGCGCAGATCCTTCGCAACAAGTACCTCCAGTCTAGAACTCTGTCCCAGGTAACAGTTAGGCCGACTGACTCGCCTTTCTGGAAAGGACTAATGAAAGTCAAACAATTATTGTTTAATAGGACTAGAGTTGTTATTGGAGACGGTGTTAATACACGTTTCTGGGAGGATACTTGGCTTGGTGATACACCCTTAGCCGTTCAATATCCGTCTTTATATCGTATTGCTCAACGACGTGAGGTGTTCGTGGCAACGGTATTTCAATCTATCCCCCTTAATATTCAGTTTAGACGGTCGCTAGCGGGCAATCGTTGGGAAGTTTGGCTCCATTTAGTTAGGAGACTTATGGAAGTTCAACTCTTTGACCAACCTGATGAATTATGCTGGAAGTTAACTAGGTCTGGAGTATTCACAGTTAAGTCAATGTATATTGATGTAATTAATTCGAGCTCCATTCCAACTTCCAAGAATGTCTGGGATGTCAAAGTTCCTTTGAAAATAAAAGTGTTTATGTGGTTTGTCCATAAACAAGTTATTCTAACAAAGGACAACCTATTAAAGCGTAATTGGACAGGACCTACTAGGTGTAGTTTCTGTGATCAGGACGAGACGATTAAGCATCTCTTTTTTGATTGCCCGCTGGCCAAGGTCATTTGAAGGACATTGCTTTCAATATCACTCCACCCAATACTGTCAATGCTTTGTTTGGGAATTGGCTTCATGGGATTCATACTAATTTCGCTAGACATATTCGGGTTGGAGTTTGCGCTTTATTATGGACCATCTGGCTGTGCAGAAATGATTTGGTTTTTAACAGAACATCGCGGATTCATTTTTTGCAGGTTATTTTCCGAGCTACGGCAGCGATCCGTTCATGGTCGCCACTCACTACGATGGAGGCCAGGGAGCTTTTGGTTACTGGGTCTATCCGCTGGGAGATGGTCGTTCGGGATATCTTCAGCCGGTTTGGATGGCGGTCATGTAATAGGATAGGCAATTAGCTTACCTATCTTTGTTTCGCCAGCCGGTTGTGGCATCTTGTTCATGGCTAGTCTGTATTTCTAGCCTTTTAGCGCTCTGTGTGAGCTGCCTTTCTTTTATCAGACTTGACAACTTCGATTTTGTTGGCACAATTTTAGTTAATAAAGATGGCCGTATGCATCACTTGATGCAGAGGCCGGGGAGTTTCCCCTTTTCGAAAAAAAATGTCTATGGAGTTCTACATAATTTTTTGAGAATCACATGTGACCTATTTAAAAATCAAAGACTATTAAGGTACAATGTGCGGATCACTGATCCAATAAACTACAATGTAACTCCTAACGCTAAGAACTACAATAAAATTTCTCGGAACATCTCCTCCATGGTATAAGTCCTTGCAAGACGAAACGTTGCCGTGACTTTAGTGAACCGACTGTAGTTAGACCTAAGCAATGGCAACACCACTAGTACACCGCACAAACTTGATTACCTTAAAGGTTCAAGAAAACCCCTTGAGTGGCCCACCAGAACAGATGGGAAGCCGTGAGCGATGAACGGACTTGGTTCGTGGATGATCCTCTAGAAGTGCATCTTTTTGAACTACATGACCATCACTGCACAAAGCAAACCTTTGTGGCACTCTAGCGCCGCCAAGAAAGCGCAACATGAAGAACCAAAGGACCTTTATTCCCAACAAAACACGCCTATGCCCTTGTGCTGCTGACAAGGAACACAAAAGTCATACTGCTAAAGATTCTGGACATGCCTAAGAGGAGCCGAGCCCCCCCCCCCCCCCCCCCCCTCCCAACGCCAAAATTATGATCGGAGGTGAGGAGAACCTGACAGATCTCGGCGACGGTTGAACTCCTCGTAGTTGGTGGCGGTGACTAACTTGTACATCTTCCTCGCTCGGGTTAAGGATGAGGGTTCAAGGTTAGGGTTTTCGCACGGTAGGTATGCACACCATGTCGTCAGATCACGCTCCTCAAACTTAGAAAGGTGGTCGGTAGGCAAGAGGGGCGATCATGTGTTAGGGTGGTGTTGTGAGGCAAGAAGCCTCAATGTCCAAGGTAAGCACACATGATGGTTGTTGGACCAGTGATCAGAGGGAAGGTCGAGGGATAGAACTGGATGGACATATGTTGGCAAGCCTCGGTTTGGTAATGTCGGATATGGAGGCGGTATAAGTTGCCAAAGACCAAGGAGGAGGGCGACAACTGTATCAACATGTATCAGCAGGGACCCCCACCAAAAAACATGTATCAACAGAGGATAGGAGCTTATGAGGAGGGAGGTAACATAGCCGGGAAAACGAGAGTGAGGTTAACACTGGTATAGAGAAAATTTAAAAAAGAAAGGATGAAATACAGATCGTCTTGTGCAAATCTATCGGTGAGGCAGAACAATCAGCTCACATTTAATCTTAGGCAACTGAAATATTAGAGTCCATATTATTACGACAATCTAGATTATTTGTTCCGTTGCAAAATATCAACAGGAGAAAACACAAACAATTAATCTATAAAGATAGGTTAGATTACGACATGAGCACATAAAACAAAGTACCGACAAGAGAATGTGATTAGGCAGCTAATTAGCAAAACCAAAACCCAAGCAGCCATCTGAAAAACCAACCAAAAATACATGCAAATGTAGAATATTTGATATGTATTCCTGCAAAAAAAAGAGAATATATTATCTTTAAACAAATATGATTACATGAAACATTAGCATGACAAGCTGAAAGTGCATATACGAATATCATCGGGAGGAATTGCATCAATCCTTGGCATGCCATACTACAGATCAGAGGCATGTTTGAGATTTTTTTTTCCTCACTATTACACCTGAACCGGTTCATTTTGTCATACAAACAAAAAATATAATCCTCTTTCCAGCGGTAACCTACTCTCAAGGGTTTGCATGCCAACCCCTTCCTAAGCACAGGTTAACCAGCATTGCTCAACACACTATAGCCACTAACTAGCTAGCTACAAGCAGGTGAAATTAGTTGTCTGCTGCTTAATTTTGAGTTGAACAGAAGTTACATATCAGATCAGTAGCAACTAGCTAGCTAGATGGGTCCTGTGATTAGCCACCGTATCCTGTTTGGCCCCCTTTTTTCCTTGCGGGTCAAGTGACGATTAAGTCTTGACAGGGAGCTCGCAAGGTCATGCTAGCCACTTGTACCTTGGGTTCCAGAGATGATGTGGATTATTCTTCTGGTCTTGGCAGGAAAAGGTGAAAAGGAAGTCCAGTGGGCATCATTTCTCAGGTTAGATGCTAAATCAGGAAACTGCGGTCGGTGGTGAATATATACTTATATCTCCAGCCTCCAGGGCCAATTATCAAAAGCATCAAATTAGTTAAAAAAGAATTGAATGGCTTAACTAATTACTTGAAAATCGTAAGTTTGTACAAAATGTTGATGAAAACTATCAAACTAATAGCAAGAGAGAAAGGAAAATAGCAAACAACAATGTAGCAACCAACCTCAAACGAATAAAAGCTTTGATAATGATCCAATCCAAAAGCTACAGACTAGCTAGAAAAATTAAAGCACAGTGAAATTTCATGCGTGATCATGCGTAAACAAGGCTTGGCTATAGCTATCAACCAACTAACCCTGTAGTTACTAACCAACTAATCTCTAATGACCAACCAATTAAAGCAAATAACTTGTTCTCGCAAAAAAAAAGCAGATAACTTGAAAGGCCAACCATATTTCTAGTTGGCTACCACGGTGACACCACCGCCGAAATTACACATCACCGCAAGTTATTCTGATAGTTTCCGCGATACCACAAGTTACATATCACCCTATTAGTACTACTGAAGCCGAGTTATATATGTGTTATCCCAGTCCAATGTACTATAGTTCCACCTAACCATTCGGAGTTGTATAGGTATGTTGCCGAATAAACCGTTCTTCTTTTGATAACATCACTTTCAAAATTCCTCCCTCCATAACACTGCTATTTCACCCATATGTTCCTATTCTCGCTAAATGAACACCACAAGAGCAAAATGGTCTTCCGCGCAAAAAAAAAAGAGCAAAATGGTCTTCGAGGCGACATATAGGGAATGAAATTGAAAATCTCATGATGCAAATTTATCCAGTAGTAATAATACATAACACATTATTTGGAAGAAATACACAACACATTTCACTTATATCATCTACTTAACCTCTTTCCTTATTGAGAAACATGGTCTTTCAGTTATCAAGTTAACATCTTTTAGAATCGACAATAAGAGGCACAACTGTGTTGCCGGTGTGAAGCCAATGGCAGCAACCATGCCGTCACATATCGGGATGCCTGCCTGCCGATTTTACTTACCTTTTTTTTTTTTGGAGGAAACCGATTTTCATTTACCTAAAACCAAGGGGTATAACAAGTAGTCTTGTAGCCAACGCCAAAGAAGAAAAACATAGCAAAAAACAAGGAGAAGAAAAAACACAAGAACAGCAAATGGCGTCGTACTACGACAGAGTAGGAGCCAGGCCGCAGACAAGAAATTAAGCATCAAGGTAGGAAGTTGTGATCAGGGTCCATACCTGCATTTTGAAGCAATCGCCAATGTCCAGGACTCCATCCGTGCGCATTTCCAAAAACACCATGAGAAGCAATACTCCACAAGTCCACTACCATGTGTTGCTACCGGCATCAAGACATATTTACTTCTCAAAGCATTGACCAAAGGTACTTGCTTAACGATGGCACCCTATCACCACGCAGCTTACCGACGGAATGACGACGAAATCTGATAATGCACTGTAATTGGAAGAAACATTCCTGCTAGATAACAGTCGCTGCAAACTGAAGGGTGAAGTGAGGCAGAAACCTGCAATCAGGGACAGCTAGCGATCCATTCCCCGTTCGATATCAGGAACCCTTTCGATAGCTTATGGAGAAAAAATAATAGTAACATGTTATTATGCTAGATCATCACCATGTTGCTGCAATAGCCTGACCAAATAGGAAATGCTACTACACATCGTTCTGACATGATCTCCACGGCACAACATTCGATACTGGTTGGAGGAGTGGATGTACAAACCCAACATCTGGGTTCAAATCCTCACAGAGACGAATTTAGATTCCTATTTATTCTTGAGGACGAGGCTTTCCTGGTACTCATACATTTATTGAGGACTAGACTCGGTGCGTAACCGAGATTAAAAATCCTAGTACTCATACTTAAAATACCGTATGCATCCCTGGTTGATGCAGAGGCCGGGGAAGTGAAATTCTCCCCCCAATTTTATAGCTGGTCTGGAATAACAAGCATCTCAGGACCTCCTCTCCCCCGATCTCTCTCACCCGAGATGGGGGCGCCGCGCCGCCCCCGGGGAGTCCCCGTCCACACCGCCCTCATCAGCCCTCCCCCTCCATCGCCTCCCACTACCGGTGCCGTCGCTGAGGACGCCGCGGGGCGAAGCCCCTGTGGTGAGGCGGCGGCGGCGGCGCAGTCCTCGGCCGGCGGTAACGCGTGGGGGCAGCGTCGTCCATCTCCCTCCTCCTCCAACGCAGTGCGCAATGGGTTGGCGGTGGCCAGGAGATCTCCGGCGGCCGTTGGCGGATTAGATTTTGTCTGCGATGAGATCTGATCTGGGCCCGAGGGGTTTAAATCGAGATCCACTGCGGCTGCGCCTCGTCTCGACAACGGCAAGAGGAGATCCCCCCGGGTAATCTTCGCGGCACGAGGACGTCCGGGTCTCTTGGCCCGGGCATGGTGGTGGTGGCTGCCTTCTCCACCGAAGGCGGTTGGCCAGGCTGGTAGTGATGGATCTTGGATCCCACTAGCACTGGCGGCGAGTTGGGGAGACATAGTCGCCGGTGAAAACCGAGCCGACTCCGGTCATGACGGGCGATGGCGGCGTCTACATCGTTATCTTCATGAAGGCATCGTGAAGCAACTATGGTCAACCTGCTCGTGCCGCTTCGGGAGAAATCCTAAGATCACCGGATCGGACGATGGCAGCGCTGTGGTGTCGTGTTCCCTCTTGGGGGCATCGTTTGTGGAGCGGCGCCGGATGGAAGAGACGTGAGGTGGTGTGGCGTGCCCTCTCTCGCGTCGACGCCGACGGCATGGAGTAGCGGGGTCTCGGCGCTGGACGTGGCGTGATGGCCTCGAGCAGGGCGGTGGCGTTGTCTGGCGCCATGGTGGCGTTGACAGCTGACCTGGTAAGGTCTTTGCGTCAGTACATGCTCTGAAGATGGTTAGGTGGATGACGGCGGCGGTAGCCTCGGTGAGTGCGCCGGACCGGTGAGTGACCCATTCCCGGCATGTGGCTGGGATGGGGCATTCGGCATTAGATGTTACCTTTTGGTGTGATATCTGTTTGGTATTAGGCTCGAACATTCGGCACACCTGCATCAAGGGGATAGGAATAGCGACAGACGTCGCCTAGATGGTGGCTTCAGACTTGCTGATGTAATGCTTTGTAAAGTCTAAGAGAATAATTAATAAAATGGCTGCATGCATCGCCCAGATGCAGAGGCCGGGGGTAATCCTCCTTTTCTAAAACAACAACATCCGATACTAATGAGTTCTTAGCAAATAGAAGATCACTGTTACTGCCATCAAGAAGCCTATACAAGGAATACATGAGACAAAAACAAAGATCTCGGTGGGTCATTCCATAGCTGCAAGGGAATTAATTGTATACATTCTGCAGCTCAAGGGATTGCACGTATCACTGTCCGTCTTCCCTCATCCAGGCTCCTACTTCATGGCATCATCCATTTCTCTGTATTCGTCGTCCCCCGGTCCGGGTGGGAGCGTATGATGCACCTTTCCTTCCTGCTGCTGCTTCTTTTCCAGGGTTTTCATTCCCCGGCGCTTCCTCGGACTCTACAAGGTTGTTTTGTTGCCCCAGCAACGGCGCTCTGCATCTGCTTCAAGCTGAGCAGCAAAATCGGGCCTAAAATCATCATGAGCACCACCATAGCTCGCAACCTCATCGGCAAGAGCGACAAATCCATCCAGTTTCTTCTCTGTCAAAACATCCAAGGCGAAGAACCGGGTCTCTCTGTTCAGGTAGGCCTCGTTGTAGTCGTGATACCCTTTCCTCAGGTTCTGAACCATGGAGTGAGACTCCTTTGTAATGCCCAGCAGCAGGGCAACCTTCTGAACCAGCAGAGCAACATCAGAGCTAGCGTGACGACGACTTTGCGAAATGTAGCTCAAGGCGAGCTTCCGTATCTGTGTGCTCAGTTCAGGGGGATTTCTCTTGGTCTAGAGCACCTGGACCAAGCCTCAGCCTCGCAGCTCAGTCTCCTTGGCTATACATGTGGTGGCCATGACGGCGACAGACAAGGAACCCGGTGACAGCAGAGCTACTCATAGAACTGAGTGAGGGAAGAACAGAGTGCAAATTGCAGAGCAGGACACCTCCAGCCACTCTCCTCCTCCACGTGTAAACTGAATGATAAACTGAATGCACAAGTGTTTCTGCAAACCGAACGGTAAGGTGAGTCAGAAACCATGTCCTCTAATTATAACCTGCAATCAGGGACAGCTAGCAATATATCCCCTGTTCAATATCCAGGAAACCAGTGCCCTTTTGACATCATGTACAGGAAAAAAATTCATCAATATGTTGTTTCAGTAGCCTGACTACATAGGAGGTGCTACATAGAATTCTAACATGGTTCCAGCGGCACGACATTACATACTAATATGAAGAAACAAGAACGCCTATACATCGATGGACCATTCCATGCATGCAAGTGAATTAATTGCATACATTCTGCAACCAAAGGACGCGCCTACTTATATATGATATGGAGCCAAATGATGCTTAATTTCACAAAAGGATAAAAGAAACGCTTCACGCACACATTAATTCACCCGTTCGCTCCTCACCGTAAGATGAACCTGAAACCTTTTCTTATTGCTCCTGAGAACATGAACAGAAGGAGGCAAACTGAAAGAACAGCGGTACAACCAAGCACACACATTCAGTTAATGGCACTGTTAGTTGGAATTTGAATACACGAAAATTGGATTTAAAACTTGGTTTAAATGGTTGAGAAGAGATGACAGTAAAACATAAGTTTTTCCATACTGCCCACATGACATCATCCAATAACCAGATAAACCTAGATGACCAAATGCGTAGAGATAAGTTCACCCGAGAAAGCAAGAGAAGAATAACATTGTAGATGTAGTGTTCAGAGCAATATTATTGACGGGAAATTAACGAAAATACAGAACATATTATAGGGTGTGTTAAAAATTTAAGAGTGTCACTGAAAAAAATCGATGCACTTTCGTGTATAAACTGAACACACTTCAACAAGTGTCTGAGTTTTGAAGGAAAACCGTCGTCTTTCACACAAACTCAATTTTTCTACACCATTTTCACTTTAAACTTTTTCTATGTTAAATACACACCTTTGGAGGTCTCATGCTCAAATTTAACCATTTTTTGAGTTGGTTTGCTATTTTTGAAGCAATAATTGATTTTCTAGCAATTAAAAATGGGCTAAAAGCTCTTCGATTCCAAATAATGTGCTAACGAGTTTGGAAAGGGATGAAACTTCGCATGTAGAGTGTTTTAAAAATTTAAGAGTGTTAAGAAAAAAGCGATATATTTCTATACAAACTAAACACTATCTGCCGCAGTGTCCGGCTTTCAAACTGAATCCCATGCCCCCCCCCCCCCCCCCCCCACACACACACACACAGGGATCTCCCGTAAGCAATCAAACTAGCAAATCATACTTGATTGTCATAAAGTGAAGTCTTTCCATTTTAGCAAAGATCGCACTCACGGTGTTCATTTCACGGTAGGCGGTAGGCCATGGCCAAAGTTCCGATGATTTAGGGCACTGAAATAAGTACTCAATACATCTACATACCTACCTAAATAAATTTGAAAAATGTAATTTGCAGAATATAACGTCAGTACTATCACATGGTGAATAGGGGGCAATTGCCCCCCCCCCCCCCCCCCCGCCCCTGTAGTTCACTATATTGTACTTTGATTTCAGTAGAATAAATTCACTTCCCCTTGATCAGCTATGCCACCATGGCCCGCCGCCTCGCCAACATACCGGGCTGCTCCTATGTTCACAAGTACAACTTCGTCCCGCCGGTGATCTCCTGCAGGTCAACCAAAACGTCAACCTTCCTGCGGCATATTCTACCAATTGTTTTGTAGCTTTTGCATATGTTCTGCCTTAGGAGACCTGTGCCCTGTTCTACCTTAGATTGTGGGTTTTTTTTTGAACCGGGCTTTAACCCCTTTCCATTGCATAGAACGGAAATACATCAATTCCAGAAATATGTTCAGGAAGAAAGGAAAGGGAAGAAAGCGAGCTCAAGCACTACCAGGAAACCCACCACACTTGCCCGACATCGTGACAAGTGTCATGGGACGAAAACCTGGATAGCACCAATATCTTTAAGTTCAACTAACTATTACAGACCCGACCAACAGGGGCCAAACTATCATCACCAGCTTAAAGACAGCAAGCAAAACGAAGCGGCAAGAACAGGGAGGCTTTTCCTATCTTCGAGACGTGCTTTCCTCATTCGCCGGTAATTGGTTGCCTGGCAGCCTCGCAGAGCTTCATCATCTGCATGGTACCCGCCCTGAGCTGCTCTGCGCCTGCCCGTAGTTTAGTAGCATCATCTTCCTGTTGCAGACCTGAGTTTCCTGGGTTTCCTGGGTTTGTTTGACTCAGCGTTTTAGCAAATTGATATCATCTTCTATTAGCAATGTTGCAAAACTCCTGAGCTGATGATTCTTCAAACTTCTTGCTTTGCAGCTGCTTGGATGCCATGGCCACCTGGCGAACCCGAACCGTGCCCCTGGACAAGCTTTCCTGCCTGCCGCATAGTCTAGCAGGCTTTGCAGCTGCTTGGATGCCATGGCCACCTGGCGAACCGTGCCCCTGGACAAGCTTTCCTGTTTAATTATGGTTGTGTATTGTATGGATCCATGGAGCCTGCCTGTGTTGCTGCTCCCTAGCTAGCTAGTTAGTGAACTTGTTTTTTATTTTCGGACTACGCATGCACGCACCCACGCACGCTTGTGCTGGATGGCTGTCTTTTGTTGATTAGAGATGCTGCTGCTGCTTTATTTCCAGGTCCAGTCGAGTTGTTGATGATGTTAAACACATCATGTGTCCGGCGCACCTTATAGGAGATAGTTAAGATATTTAGGTTGTTAAAGTATCATGTTTATCTCATGTAACCTCTTATCTCTATCTCCTTTCTTGATCTTCAAGCTTGTAATCCAAACCGCATGTATGCGCTATTATGGGAGGTGCGCCCCATCTATTTAACATGAACCCGTCGGCCTGAGCAAGGCAAGACGTTCCGCTAGTTTCTACATGGTAATCAGAGCCCCATCTCTTCCCATCTACCGAGCCTAGCCATGTCTTCCTCCTCCTCCTCCGGCGCTTCCCAGACCACCCTCAATGGACAGGTCACCGAGAAGCTAACACGCACGAACTACGTGCTCTGGCGCACGCAGGTCACCCCTCACCTGCGTGGCGCCGGTTTCTTCGGCTATGTCGATGGCACCACGCCGGAGCCGGCCAGGCTTCATGTCACCAAGGACAAGGATGGCAAAGAAAGCACTGAGCCCAACCCTCTCCACCCCATCTGGGTTCGGGAGGATCAACAGGTGATGGGTTACTTACTCAGCACCCTCTCCAAGGAGGTTCTCATCGTGGTGACCACGGTCACCACGGCGCACGCGCTCTGGACAGCGGTGGCAGGTATGTTTTCCTCGCAGTCCATGAGCCGCGTGAACAATATCAGGACGGCGCTCATCAACGCGCAGAAGGGCAACCAAACGGTTGCTGCCTACTTCGCCTCCCTCCGTGGTCTCGCCGACGAGCTCGCCGCGGCCGGGAAGGCCATCCAAGACGACGAACTAATCTCCTACATCATCCACGGCCTCGACGTCGACTACCAGCCTCTCGTCTCCGCCCTCGACGCACGCGTCACACCGGTCTCCCTCGACGAGCTCTACGCCATGCTCAGCAACTTCGACCAGCGCATGGCTCAGTTCAACCACTCGGGCAGCGGCGGCTTCCGTTCCTCTGCCAACGCTGCCGTGCGTGGTCGTGGCGGCGGATCGCGTGGTCGTGGCGCCTCTCGCGCAAAAGGACGCTCTGGAGGTCACGGTGGTGGCGGAAACAGCGGCAGCGGCAACAGCCGCTCTGGCGCATCTCGCGGTCGCCGCGGTGGCGGTCCACCTCGGGCCCGTCCGGAGCTTCCCCGCTGTCAAATCTGCGGTAAGCCAGGGCATACCGCGCGGGACTCCTGGTACCGTTATGACGAAGACGACGAGGATTCTCAAGATGAAGAAAAGGTGGCTGCCGCGGCTGATGGATCCTACGGCATCGACACAAATTGGTATGTTGATAGCGGCGCCACTAACCACATCACCAATGAGCTTGAGAAGGTCACGATGAAGGAAAAATACCGCGGAAAAGATCACATCCACACGGCAAGTGGTGAAGGTATGCAGATTTATCACATTGGTCATTCTACTTTTCGTACCCCTCACCGTCCAATTCATCTCAAGAAAATTTTGCATGTTCCTAGTGCTGCCAAAAGTCTCCTCTCGGTTCATAGAATTGCCCTTGATAATCATGTTTTCCTCGAATTTCATCCCTATTTCTTTTTGATCAAGGACAAGGCCACGAAGAAGGTTCTCTATCGAGGTAGATGTGTTCGAGGGCTTTACCCGTTGCTTCCGGAGCTTAGGAGACTCAATAAACAAGCCAATGGTGTTGTCAAAGTTTCGTCAACACGGTGGCACGATCGCTTAGGGCATGCTGCTTTTTCTTTAGTTGAAAGATTGCTTAGGAAAAATAAACTCCCATTTGTTGGTGAGAGAAATGTCGAAACTATTTGTGATTCCTGCCAATGTGCTAAAAGTCATCAATTACCTTATCCAATATCTACTAGTGTCTCTACCAAACCACTTCAATTGATTTTTTCTGATGTGTGGGGTCCTGCTCCCACTTCTGTTGGTAGACATGAGTACTATGTAAGCTTCATAGATGACTATAGCAAGTTTGTGTGGATTTATCTTCTCAAAAAGAGATTCGAAGTCTTTCAAGTTTTTCAAAACTTTCCTTGGTTGAACGAAAATTTGATAGCAAAATTATTGCAGTCCAATCGGACTGGGGGGGGGGGGGGGGAGTATGAAAAACTCAACTCCTTCTTCCAAACACTTAGCATATCACACCATGTATCATGCCCTCATGCCCATCAACAGAATGGCTCTGCTGAAAGGAAGCACAGACACATAGTTGAGGTTGGGCTAGCTCTCCTGGCAAGAGCCTCCATGCCCCTCAAATTTTGGGATGAGGCCTTTCTTACTGCCGTCCACATCATCAATATGCTCCCTAGTCGAGTCATCAACAATCAAACTCCAGTAGAAAGACTCCTTCATGTCAAACCAGACTATAAGTCTCTTCGTGTGTTTGTGTGTGCTTGTTGGCCCAACCTTTGCCCATACAACAAAAGAAAATTCATGCTCCGCTCAAAACAATGTGTTTTTCTCGGGTACAGCCCTCAACACAAAGGTGTCAAATGTCTAGATATATCCACCGGCCGCGTCTACATATCTCGAGATGTCGTTTTTTATGAAACCAACTTTCCCTTCGCCACCTTACATCCAAACGCCGGTGCTCGCCTCCGAGAAGAAATTCTCCTTCTACCTCCTCATCTTACCACCATTGATCAAGGGGGTCCGAATTATGATGATCAACTGTTGACTAATCCTGCTACTAATGGTGTGCATGAGTTTTATGATGATGTTCCAGGAGACAGCAGCGAAAATAATGAAGAAATAAGTGAAAAAAATGCGCCGGCAGTCCCACATCGCATGTGTCTGCATCCAGGGGGCAAATCCTCCTCGGGATTAGCCTCGCAGCAGCAGTTCAGCGAACCCCCCTTGGGATCGGTGCCGACTGACGCGCCAGACGCGCAGGCGACAGCGCCAGCCGATCGTGCGGCTGTCTCCGGCCCAGCGCGCGACGCGCGTCACGCTCCCACTGGCGGCGGGTCCAGCGTCTCTCCGCGCCAACCATCGATCGACACGCGGCAGCCTGAGGTTCGCCAGGACGGCGCGCGCTTCCGTGACCAGCCCGTCACGTACAAGCGGCGCGACCAGATTCGCTGACACGACGCAGGGCCCGGGTCTGCTGCGGGACCGGGCGTGGATTCCTGTGCGCCCACGCGCGCGCCGCAGATTGGCGTCCGCCTCGAGGCTGATTCGCCATCATCCACCAATGATGAGGCCCCGGGATCTTCTGCGCATACAGAACACGCTGCACCTGATCAAACTGTCACAGAAGATCCGGCGGGAGCTGATTCTGCTACAGGAGTTTCTGCCTCGGGATTTTCTGTGGCTGAGGATCCCAACGCTGCACCGTCACGGCGTACACGACTCCAGCGTGGGGTAATACATCCTGTTAATTATAAACATATAACCAAATACGCTATGGTCTGTTCCACAGGTGAACCAGGTGAACCTCAGACACTTCAGGAAGCACTTGGTGATGAAAGATGGAAAAATGCTATGAATGAAGAATTCATGGCACTCAAGAAGAATAAAACTTGGCATTTGGTTCCCCCACAGCAAGGTAAAAATTTAATTGATTGCAAGTGGGTATTCAGAATAAAGAGGAAATCTGATGGAACTATTGATCGCTACAAAGCTAGGCTCGTTGCAAAAGGTTTTAAACAACGGTATGGCATAGACTATGAGGACACTTTTAGTCCAGTTGTTAAGGCTGCCACTATCCGTCTTGTTTTGTCTATTGCCGTTTGATGATGGACAAACTGTGGTTTGGAACTAGTCTGTGGATGGATGGATGGATGGCAGACGTTATTTTGTCATCATATTTCAGCTTTTTCTGCATCATTATCATCGCATCGCAGTTGCTTTATTTTTTTGTTATGCATCTCATCACCATCATCATCATCATCATCATCATATATTATCATCGCACTGATGATGGGATTCAGTTAGCCATGTGGTTGGTTTTCCTTTTCCTGATGGTTAGTGAATTCATAGTTGCCTAAATGCTTTCCATTCCATTCCAGGGGACATACATCTTGAGAGTTATGTTGCTGTGAATTCATTCCATTCGATTCCCAGTATGAATCAGCATATATCTTGAGAATCTTGGCAACGGTAGAGGTAGAGGGGTAGTAGGATTTAGCAGCATCCATGATGCAGGATTTACCTCAACTGATTGCATAGATGCATTCGTATTCCATAATGAATAGTACAAGCTTAGGAAACATCAACTGCCTGAAAAATGCATGTAGATTCATTTTGTACAGTGAGTCCAGATCTTAAAGGGATTTATCTGAAGATGCATGTAGATTCAGGGGAGGGGCTGCATTGCATTGCCTGCATATACATACAGAAGATGGACAATCACTCTTGTTGCCATGTTCTTTTACTTTCCCACTGCCTGAGGGAGGGTCCATGATGTGTTTCTTTACCGCCCGTGCCCGGGCTGCAAAGGTTCGCCGTGGTCATCTTCGACATGACTATGATTTATCCAACTTTGTTTGTTCGGAATCGGATCATTTCTGGTCCCTGGAATTTATCATCATCCTATTAGCCTGTGCAATGTGTTGTGTAAAATTATCTGAAATATTCACCCACACAAAGTGCTATTGTGTCGTCCTTTTGGCTTACGACTGCATCCACACAATGAGTGGTGGGCCTTTTGACCAGCAACTTAGCTGCCTCCAGAAAAGCCTGAATATCTAGCTGAATGAGTGTGGTGTTCTGATACATTCTGAATGAAGATAAAAATGAGTCTACTTTGGTTCTGAAATCATGAGCTTGTTCTTCTTCTTGAGTGATAAAACTGCAATACAGTATGATCAACAATGCTTCTGAATATACACTACAATTTGCTCAACAGTACGTGTGAGCAACTGTACATCGAGCAAGAGACAATTTGACAAGAATTCTGTGCAATGCTTCTGGCTCAAATTTACAGAGCAAAGCTCAAAATTATACCACAGCTTGCTCAACAATGAATCTAAATTCTCGATCTTTTATCTTCTACAAAAAGCTGTTTCAGAACTGTGTTGTGTTGGTCCAGCACCCAAGCCGCCATCGGGTGCGAAGCGCCGCGACACGAGTCGTCGTCCAAGGGGAGAGCGCCACCGCTGCAGCACCGAGTTGAATTGGGAGCAAAAAAGAAAACTAAACATAGATAATTATTGAGCACTTTCGGACAGATACCTCAGAATTGCTGTTTTCACTGGATATTTGAGGAGATCATCGAAATAATCTTTCAAAAGATGCACTATTTGGACCCAATTTTGGTATTTCCACAACCTCCTCGGATATCCAAACACCACAAAAGTTTGCATGCACCTCGCGCACCCGAGCATGTCGGATGTCAATTTTATTTATTTTTAATTTATTGTTCATCAGGAGTAGACGAACCTGGACTTAGATAGCAATGACTAGGTATAGCTTTTCTCTTCTCGATATAGTTTTGAATTTAGGGGCAACGCTTTGTCTTACTTTGTGGGAGACGGAAGAGCCCCTCACTCAAGAGCTTTCTTAATGGGCCGCCAACATGGAGGAGTATCGGGTTCTTTTTTTCTTCTTCCTTTCCTTTTTTTGTTTATTACTTTTATTTACATTTCTAAAATCGAAAAAATATATTTAAATCTAAAAAGGTAAAAAAGGTAATTACATTCAAAAATGTTGTTGCCATTAAAAAATGTTCACGTGTTTCAAAATAAATTTTGGAAATTTTAGAAAATATTTATACAATGTAAAAAAATATTTGCTTAAATTTTATTAAATGTTTGTACCGTTCAAAAAAATTTGTTTGTGATATTTAAAAATGTTCACGCATTCCTAAAAATGATCGTGACATTCAAAGAGATATTTATACAATGTGAAAATGTTTGTGTAAGTTTCTAAAAATATTTCATAACATTTAAAACATGCATGTGACATTAATAAAGTTTAAACGTTAGATATTTTTGTTAGTAAAACTTTCTCACAAAACAAGTTTTATGCAGCATAAAACATGTTCATGTAATATAAAAAACTTGGATGGTTAAAAAATATTTTTGAATTTTATAAAAATCATCAATTTCAAAAAATATGTTCGTGACATTTTTAGAAAATGTTACTAGACTGTAAGAAAAATGTTCGCACAATATTCTGATTTTTTTGTTGCATTCGAAACAATGTTCAACATGCATTGGAAAAATGTTTATTCAAAGAAAATGTTCCAAACATGTATTTGAAAACATGTTTGTCATGTATATGAAGAATGTTGAATGGTTGTGTATGTCTTCATCCTTTTTCTGACCAAAGGATGAAGTATGCATTTGAGATCTCTATGCATTGTTGAACTCCACTATGTATTGTTGAACTCCACTATGTATTGTTGAACTCCACTATGATTAGTTGTTTATAGTGTCTAAGCTTTGTGTTATGAGATATCATGCTTTGGGTTGTTTATAGTGTCGAAGCTGTGGTTTATGACATATCATGCTTTGGGTTGTTTATAGTGTCTAAGATTTAGGTTATGAGATATCTTCATCATTGGTTGTTTATAGTGTCTAAGCTTTGGGTTATGAGATATCTTCCTAACTGGTTGTTTATATTGTCTATTTATTGTTTATAGTGTCTAAGCTTTGGGTTATGATATAGCTTCCTAATTGGTTGTTCATAGTGTCTATTTATTGTTTATAGTTGTTTAACCTTATGGGCTAGGGTTTGGTGGTTCCGTCGACCCCGAGTCAACATTAACCCTATGGGCTAGGGTTTGGTGGTTCCGTCGACCCCGAGTCAACATTAACCTTATGGGCTAGGGTTTGGTCACTCTGTCGACCCCGAGACAACATTAACCTTATGGGCTAGGGTTTGGTGGTTCCGTCGACCCCGAGACAACATTAACCTTATGGGCTAGGGTTTGGTGGTTCCGTCGACCCCGAGACAACATTAACCCTATGGGCTAGGGTTTGGTGGTTCCGTCGACCCCGAGCCAACATTAACCCTATGGTTGGTGGTTCCGTGGACCCCGAGTCAAATATACAATGATCAGTAGGAGGAGCTCTTGGTGCTGGGTTTGCAACAGCACTAGAAGCACCACTTCCATTTCCTCTTCCAGACCTTGCAGCAGGAGCTCTTGCTGCTGGATTTGCAGCAGCGCTACCAGCACCACTTCCACTTCCTCTTCCAGCAGGAGGAGCTCTTGCTACTGGATTTGCAGCACCACTACCAGCAGGCTTGGAAAAAAAATTCAAGGGATAAACAATTAATACCACTACAAGTAATAAATGAACAAGGAAATAACAATTTACAAACTGAAGTACTAGTTCAAAATGAATTACCACATGTTTGTTCTTTCTCAAGGCCAAATCAGGTTTCAACTGTTTTTAGGCAGCTTGCGTATCTATGCCCTTGTAGTCCACAATTACTACAAGTTATAGTCCCCATTCTTGACGTGTCCTTTGGCTTTGGAACTTCAAATTTTCCCTTCATCCTCTTCTCTTTCCTTCTACCTCTCTTCACTTTAAATGCAGGTGTATCTATGTTTGGACCAGGGGTCTTTGTCCAATCATGCTCACCAGGGACTGGATATATCATTGGTTCATATGCAGCTAAGTATAATGGTTTCTTGAAGAAATTACTGACATACTCCTCTGGAAACCTTTTTCCCTTGTTAATTGCTGAGATGGCATGATTGCATGGTATGCCACTCAGGTCCCACTTTCTGCAACCACAAGTGTAATTATTGCTCAAGGAAGTTATCTTTCCTAGGTTTGGAGTCCCTAGATACCTTATGACTGACGGTGGTTCACACTTCATTCACGGAGCTTTTTGTAAGATGCTTGCTAAGTACGATGTTAACCATAGAATTGTGTCACCTTATCACCCTCAGTCTAGTGGTCAAGTAGAGCTAAGTAATAGGGAAATAAAGTTGATCTTACAGAAAACCGTCAATAGGTCTCGTAAGAATTGGTCTAAGAAATTAGACGATGCACTTTGGTCCTATAGGACAGCCTATAAAAATTCCATGGGTATTTCTCCATACAAAATGGTTTATGGCAATGCTTGTCATTTGCCTCTTGAATTAGAACACAAAGCATATTGGGCAATCAAAGAGCTCAATTATTACTTTAAGCTATCCAGAGAGAAGAGATTATTTGATGTTAGCTCGTTAGATGAGTGGAGGACCCAGGCGTATGAAAATGCCAAACTGTTTAAAGAGAAAGTCAATAGATGGCATGATAAGAAAATCCAAAAGCGGGAGTTCAAAGTAGGTGAATATGTTTTATTTTACAACTCTCGTTTCAGATTTTTTGCAGGTAAGCTTCTCTCTAAATGGGAAGGACCTTATGTTATCGAAGAAGTCTATTGTTCTGGATAGGGCTGGAAAAAAGCTCGAAGCTCGTGAGCTAAACGAGTAGCTCGTGACTCGGCTCGAATCGACTCGAACTCGAAGAATAACGAGTCGAGCCAAGCTTTAGTTTAAGATCGTTTATAGAAAAAGTTAAACGAGCCAATCTCACGAGTACTCGTGTAACTTGTTAGGCTCGGTACAAAAAAAATCAGCCACTCCCAATACAAAAAAATCAGCCACTCAGCACCCTATGTCCTAGGCGCACAACACAAGGCCTAGCCGTTGAAGGCCCAACCGCCTCGGAGACTCATGCTTTACAAGGAAATTACTATTGTTAGTGATATATATGTTTAATATATACATAATCATTTTTATAATATTTGAGGGCTTTATGTTCATATCTTTAACGAGCTTAACAAGCTAAACGAACCAGCTCGTGAGTTATACGAGTCGAGCCAATCTTGGATTTGAGCTCGTTAAAAAAACGAGTCGAGTCGAGCTAGCTCGTTAACGAAACGAGCTCTAGCGATTCGAGCCGAACCGGCTCGACTCGGCTCGAATTCCACTCCTAGTTCTGGAGCAATAAAAATAAATAATCCCGAAGGCACTAACCCGAAGGTGGTCAATGGCCAGAGAATTAAGCATTATATCTCAGGTACGCCAATTAATGTTGAAAGTAATGTTATTCAAACCATGACACCTGAAGAGCACATAAGAGAGTCCTTCCGGAACACTCTAGAATAGCTGAAATAAAGGAGGTACGTGATACGATAAGTAAACGGACTCCGAAAAAATTACAAATTTACTTTCTGTTAGTTTTGGTATTTTTAGAAAATTAAGAAAATAAGAAATAGCCAGATGGGCACACGAGGGGGCCACCACCCACCAGGGCACGCCAGGCCCCCTGGGCGCGCCCCTCTGGGTGGTGGCCACCTCGTGCGCCATTCGGACTCCGTTTTTCTCTTGTTCTGCAAGAAAAAAAATTCTTTATATACTTTCCGAACCTGTTAACCTCTGTACCGCGGAGAAATCTTCTGTTCTTCTTTCTTGCTATTTTCCTGATAGATCTAGGTCTCCATGGATGCACCAAGCTCCTCCAAGGATGAGTTCTTTGAGAAGGTCGTTGAGGGAGTCCTGGACTAGGGGGTGTCCGGACAGCCGGACTATCATCGTCCGCCGGACTCCAAGACTATGAAGATACAAGATTGAAGACTCCGTCCCGTGTCCGGATGGGACTTTCCTTGGCGTGGAAGGCAAGCTTGGCGATACGGATATGTAGATCTCCTACCATTGTAACCGACTCTGTGTAACCCTAGCCTCCTCCGGTGTCTATATAAACCGGAGGGCTTTAGTCCGTAGGACACAACATACATTACAACAATCATACCATAGGCTAGCTTTAGGGTTTAGCCTCCTTGATCTCGTGGTAGGTCCACTCTTGTACTACCCATATCATCAATATTAATCAAGCAGGACGTAGGGTTTTACCTCCATCAAGAGGGCCCGAACCTGGGTAAAACATCGTGTCCCTTGTCTCCTGTTACCATCCGCCTAGACGCACAGTTCGGGACCCCCTACCCGAGATCCGCCGGTTTTGACACCGACATTGGTGCTTTCATTGAGAGTTCCTCTGTGTCGTCACCGATAGGCCCGATGGCATCTTCAATCAACAACGCTGTCCAGGGTGAGACTATTCTCCCCGGACAGATCTTCGTATTCGGCGGCTCCGCGCTGCGGGCTAATTCACTTGGCCATCTGGAGTAGATCGAAAGCTACGCCCCTGGCCATCAGGTCAGATTCGGAAGCCTAAACTTCACGGCCGACATCCGCGGGGACTTGATCTTCGACGGGCTCGAGCCACAGCCAAGCGCGCCGCACTGTTACGATGGGCATGATCTAGCTCTGCCGCCGAACAGTGCCTCGGTGGCCGCACAAGAATCCGCTCCGGCCCTTAGTCCGGAGCCGATCGCCCAGATCGAGGGCCGGTGGTTGGACACCGCCTCGGGGGCTGCAACTTCTACGGCAATGGAGCCGAACACTAACCTTGTCCCTTGCGAAGCTCGTGACTCCAAGGTGCCGGACTCCGGACCGCCCGCGCCCCTGCCAATCAAATCTGATCGGGCGCCGGTTATGGAATTCACCGCCACAGACATCTTCCAACACTTGCCCTTTGGCGGCATCCTAAATTCGTTAAAACACCTCTCGCTATCCGGAGAGGCCCGGCCGGACTACGGCCAGGACGGTTGGGATTCGGGAGACGAAGAAATTCAAAGCCCACCCACCACCCACTTTGTAGCCATTGTCGACGATCTAACCGGCATGCTAAACTATGACTCCGAAGACATCGACGACATGGACGACGATGCCGGAGACGAACAAGAACCAGCGCCTACAGGGCACGTGAAGACCACCTCGTCATACGACGTATACATGGTGGATACCCCAAAAGGAAGCGACAACGAGGACCAACGGGGCGCGGCAGAAGATAATCCCGCCGACAAACAACCAAAACGGCGACGCAGACGCCGCCCTAAGTCCCGCCTCGACAACAACAGCGCTCTTAATGACCCAGCAATACAGCAGGGCAAACCAGTGGACGACGAACACGCAGACAAGCAACCGTCCGAACAGGACGAGTCAGATAATCAGTCCAGGCCCGGCGAAAACAATAGTCCAGACGACCTCACGCCGGACACACCGCCGGAGAATAAAAACCTTCGGAAAAGACTCGTCGCCACCGCAAGAAGCTTGAAGAAAGAAAAACGGAAGCTCAAAACAGCGGAAGATACACTCAAAATGAGGTGGAGCAAAGTGCTCAAAACCGCAGACAAATACAGCAATGGCCATCAATCAAAGAGCTACCCGAAGCGCAAGCTACTGCCAGAATTTGATGAGGAGGCCATAGAGCCCCCACAGTCAAAAAACAAAGAGGCCGCCTGGTTGGATAGACGGCCAGATGATAGGCCAAAATCTGAAAGCGGCGCCGCATATAAACCGACTAATGACCCTGGAAGGACAGATGGCCCAACCAGGTCCATTTACGGGCCAAAGAAGAGGGCCCCAGGAAGCAATACAACACGCCAAGTGTCCGAAGACAGCGGTACACCCAAATAAGGGGCGCCGCACACCCACTATGTTTCACCAGCGAGGTGCTGGATCATGAATTCCCAGCAGGATTTAAACCCATAAACATAGAGGCCTACGACAGAACAACAGACCCTGGAGTCTGGATAGAAGATTATATACTACACATACACATGGCTAGAGGAGATGATCTCCACGCCATAAAATACCTACCCCTCAAGCTCAAAGGGCCAGCCCGTCATTGGCTCAAAAGCCTCCCAGAAAACACTGTTGGAAGTTGGGAAGAACTCGAGGACGCGTTTAGAGCAAATTTTCAAGGAACTTAGGTCTGCCCTCCGGATGCAGATGATCTAAGTCATATAACTCAACAGCTCGGAGAGTCAGCGCGCAAATTCTGGAACAGGTTCCTCACCAAAAAGAACCAAATAGTCAACTGTCCAGACGCCGAAGCCTTAGCAGCTTTTAAACACAACGTCCGAGATGAATGGCTCGCCAGACACCTCGGCCAAGAGAAGGCGAGGACAATGTCCACGCTAACAAGCCTCATGACCCGCTTTTGTGCGGGAGAGGATAGCTGGCTAGCAAGATGCAGCACCAGCGACCCAAGTACATCCGAGATCAGAGATGGAAACGGAAAATCACGGCGCAGAAAAGAGCAGCTCCGGAATAAAGAGAAAAGCCCAAAGAGCACGGCAGTCAACGCCGGATTCAAAAGCTCGCGGCCAAACAACAAAACACCGCCTCTTAAGGATAACAGCGATGAGCTATCCAACTTAAACAAGATTTTGGGTCGGATATGTCAAATCCACAGTACCCCCGGAAGGCCTGCAAACCACACCCACCGAGATTGTTGGGTTTTCAAACAGTCCGGCCGACTAAACGCCGAACACAAGGGGCTCGATGCATCAAGCGAAGATGATAAACCCCACCAGCAGAGCACCGGAAAAAAAAAGAATTTCCCACAAGAGGTCAAAGCAGTAAATTCACTTCATGTGATAATACGGAAAAATAGTGCGGCACCCGTTAAAATGGGTCTCGCACGGTCCAACCCAGCGGAACATAGAGATTGGACATCAAAACCAATCACTTTTGATCACCTGGATTATTCCAGAAGCTTTCGAATTGCAGGATGGACTGCCCTGATATTGGATCCTATAATCGACGGACTGCAATTTACACAAGTCTTGATGGACGGAGGCAGTGACTTAAACCTGCTGTATCCAAACACAATCCGCAAATTGGGGATAGACCTTACTAAAATTCGACACAGCCGCACTTCCTTTAAAGGAGTGACGCCAGGCCCTTATGCCGTGCACAGGCTCCCTATTACTAGAAGTTGTGTTCGGATCACCGAACAACTTTCGACGCGAAAAACTAATCTTTCATATCGTCCCATTTAAAAGTAGCTATCAAGCACTCTTGGGACGAGAAGCTTTTGTCCGCTTCAACGCCATACCATATTACGCGTCTCTTACACTTAAGATGCCCGGTCCACGTGGCATCATTTCAGTGCGAGGGTCATTTAAAGACCCCGGACACGGTCAGACGAGTCCGGCATAAATAAGCTAGGGGCTCCCTAGCCGCACATCTCTTCACAAGGGGCTGCGCGCACAAGCAACAGCGAGCTCACACAAACTCCGCTTTACTTATTTATATTTCTTCCTTCGTATATATTTTTCGCACGAGTTCCTTTCAAACTAAGTTCCTCTCTTTTTACAGATGAACAACGTGCACACCCGTCCAGGATAACGGCACAACGGAGACACAGGTGCAGACGTGCAGTAGGGACCCGTCGCGAGGATTCTTTTCAGATTAAGACCCTGCGTAAACCTTTTTTACTGTCTCTTATTGTTATAATCCCTTGGTTTCTCATTATAACCAAAGTGGAGCCTGACGTTTTGGCATCGGCCGCGTCAGAGGACCATGCCCGTACCTGGACACTAGGGGCTTAGGGCATTGTTCTGCCCATTATTACAAAGACCGAACACCTTAGGGAGTGTTCGGCATCTCGAGTTAGGCCTTATATGCATCAGCTCCGAATCATGTCTTTGGTCAAATGTTGGGTTTGCCCGGCTCTTGTGTTTTGCTGCCTTACATTCCGTATCATCGGCTAACGCGGCACCAGGAGAACTACTGCGATTGTGCCCCAGTTCGGCTGGGCGAGCACCTCAGTAGAGAAAGCCGAAAACTGACTGTCATGATACAGCGAGAGACTGGTCAACCACTCGATCGACTACCGGAATGTTTAGAATTCCCCGCTTTAACGAAGGAACGTTTCCTGGTCAGGCACACACGCGCCCCGAATTCGGAGAAGCGCAGTGCCCCAAGGGGCTATATCGTAGCCCCACCCTCGAACTCCACTGGCTAAGTGAAAGTGATAAAGCATCATAGTCCGGATTGCCTCGTTTGCTACGCTACCACCTCCTTAACAGGACCGAGACGTCGGATTAAGTGTGAAAACGCGCTATTTTTTGCGAACACCCCCGCACCTTGTGCGTGGGGGCTGAAGCCGAAGACTGCAATCTTCAGGTTATACAAACGTATACATAAACGGCCGCATAGGAGATATTTTAATACTTGGAACGCACAAGTATAAAAAGCGGTTACAACATAATCATTGTTTTACAAGATAAAACGTTCATTTGAACGTGACATTTTTCGAGCACTGCGACTCTATTACACGAGCGCCACACATAACTTCCCCAAAATAGTGCTCGGCGGGTAACCGGCTTTCGTCCGAACCCTGGGCTGCAATAGCGGTGGCATCCATCTCTGTCCAATGTGTCTTCACACGGGCAAGGGCCATCCGCGCACCTTCTATGCAGGCCGACCGCTTCATCTCCTTGATATGCGGCACCACTCCAAGAAATTGCTGCAATAAGCAAAAATAGCTGGTCGCCTTGGGCCTCTCTGGCCAGACATGGGCCACGATATCAGTCATGGCAAGTCCGGACAATCTGTTCAGCTCAGCCCATTCGGCCAACCGATCGGTCAACGGAAGTGAACGATCCGGACTATGGAATTGAGACCAAAATAGCTCTTCCGTCTTGTGATCCTTCTGGCTCCGGAAGTGCACAACGGCATCAGCCGCACTTATCGCTAAGTCCATATATGGATCCTCCGGACCCCACAGCTGGCCAAGTTGGGCATACTTTGGATCCGTAAATCGGCGACGCAGCAGAAAAGGCCTGCCAGCCACAATATCTCCGGCCTGGCGCAGCTCCTCCTTCATAGCCCGCATTGCAGAACGGGCATCCTTGGCCTCGGCGGTGGCCTTCCCCAGGTCTTCCCGCTCCGATAGGCGCTCCTTTTCAAGAGCCTCGTTGCGGTCGGCAGCATCCTTCAATTTCACGGCCAATTCGGCCATCTTTTCCCTGCTTAGGCAGTGTGCAGCCTTTTCGGCTTTCAACTCCTCGGCCGCCCTCGAGGCAGCCGCATCACTCCTTCGGGCTTGCTCCTTAGCTTGAGCAAGCTCGGCCCGAAGGCTCTTCATAGCAGCAGCACCGTCTGTATCACAGCATATATATTGTCAGAAGCGGGCTTTGACTCCCTTCAATAAGTGACTGCGGAGAATTCATTTACCTTGGGACTCGTCAAGTCGCCGGTTGACAAGCGCGATGTCCGCATCCGCCACATCGAGTTGCCGCATTAACTCGACAACTCCACTAGTCCGGCTAGCCCCCGGACTATCCGCCACCTGCATAGGAATGGCGACATTCATTACCTGCGATTTTGATCCTCGGCACGCTGTCGCTTTCGACAACCTACCGAGTCTCAGGGGCTACTATCTATACAGGGCGCACTTCTATGTGCCAGACTATCAAAAAGGTGCGTCGTTCTTGCGTACCTCAAATCCCGCCAGCAAACTCCTGACGGCACTATGCAATCCGCTTTCGGCGGACGAAATCCTTCCAATCACCATACTCATCAAAGCACGGTGATCTTCTGAAATGGACGCCCTCTCAAGCAGATCCTTCAGCTCCCCCGGCCGGATACTAGTTGGCGCCGAACTCTCCGGCCCCACCGGACTCTGGGATACCCTCCGGACGATACTTCAGGCTCATCTGCCCTGTCCGACGGCGCAGCAGACGGAGGTGTTTCGCTCTCCATCATCTCCGGACGAAGATCCCCCGAAGACAAACTCATCTGAGAAGGCCGCAGATCCGAACTGTAAGGTAAAAATTTCGGTTATCCACAGAAGCACAAATAGGGGTATTTTCTTATTAATGAACCCCCCTTTTCCTACTCACGGCTCGCCGGAGGGCTGACCCTTTAGAGACGATTGTACGTCCGGGCTCTCCCCGGACGCAGGACCCTCCGGTAAAGATTTCTTCCCCCGCTTAGGGGCTTTGTCCTCCGGGTCTTCCGAGGCGGTCCTCTTCTCCCCCTGGAAGGAGGGATTTTCGATCCCCCCCTCTTCAGGCGCCCCCTTGGGCGAGGTGATAGCTCTTCTATTTTCCCCATCGCCCCATTCTACGGGCGCGACCTCCAACATTCTGACCAGCACGGGCTCCGGTGCGGTCTCTGGGAGGGGGGCCGGACACCTTATCAGCTTCGATCGCGCTACCCACTCCTGATGAAGAATAATGGGTTAGAAGGCGAATTTCAGAAAAGCAAACAAACAGAACGTCCGGACTCTGAGCCACTTACCTGTGTATCCGGGCGATTGCAGCTTAGGCCTGCGTCCTCGGTCAATTCCGGACACGCCGCCTGCGGTCTGAAGAACAACTTGTACATCTCCACGGGCGTCATACCCATGAAGTGTTGGAGAATTCTTGGTCCCTCCGGATTGAACTCCTATAACCGGAGAGGACGGCGTTTGCAGGGCAGAAGATGCCTGATTAGCATGACCTGCATCACCACAACCAGATTGATCTCCCTCGCTTGGAGGTCTCGAATCCGGGCAATAAAGGCACGTCTTCGGACGGCCCCCAATTGAGCCCTTGGTTGACCCACGACATCAATCGGCGTGGAGGTCCCGGGCGGAATGAAGGCAGCGGCTTTTGCTTGCTGCCCTTCGGAGTGGTGATATAGAACCACTCCTGCTGCCACAAGCCGAGCTCTTCTTGGAAGGAGCCCTCGAGCCACGGGGCATCGGCCCTCCTGCTTATGGTCGCCCCGCCGCACTCCGCTTGACGCCCCCCGATCATCTTCGGCTCCACATTGAAGGTCTTCAGCCACAGGCCGAAGTGGGGGGTGACGCGGAGGAAGGCTTCACAGACAATAATGAATGCGGAGATATGGAGGATGGACTCCGGAGCCAAGTCGTGAAAATCCAGCCCGTAGTAGAACATGAGCCCTCTCACGAAGGGGTCCGTCGAGAAGCCTAAACCCCGACGGAGGTGGGATACGAAGACGACGTACTCACCGGGCTCGGGAGTGGGTACGGCCTGCCCTTGGGCGGGCAACCTGTGCGAAATCTCGTAAGACAGGTACTTGGCCTCACGCAGCTTTAGCACGTCCTCCTCCGTGACGGAGGAGGGCATCCACCGACCTGAAGGTTGGAGCCGGACATTGTTGAAGATCTGAAGCGCTCGAATCTGGGGCTCTCAGTGTTGGAACTTGGAGCAAGGAGAAGATTCGATGGAAGGTTGAAGAAAAGAAACGAGCCTTGGTCCCCTTATAAAGGGGGAAGATACCAAGAGCCGTCTCCGTGACCGTTCGGGATTCACCTTCGATAGAGGAGGCGTGGCGACGGGCGCGGTTGGGTTACCCACGCTCGTATTGATGAGAATCCCGGAATAAGGGGAGCACGATCTCTGCTTCGACAAGACGTGCCAAGGAAACCGCTTCGCTAAACGTGCTGAGGTGGTATAATAAAAAACGATTCAAGTAAAGGCTTGGTAGTGGTGTGACGTCATGCCACAAAATACGTCAGCAGATTGAACTTGTGTGCATTTTATTCTCTCTACGGTAGAATGTCGAATTTATTTTGCAGAGCCGGACACTATCCTGGTGTTCGTGATCTTCTATAGATTATTCAAAGGAGGAACCCGCCTTGCAATGCCGAACATTATGCGCGCCGGACTTATCGTCATTGAAGCCTGGTTCAGGGGCTACTGAGGGAGTCCTGGACTAGGGGGTGTCCGAACAGCCGGACTATCATCGTCCGCCGGACTCCAAGACTACGAAGATACAAGATTGAAGACTCTGTCTCGTGTCCGGATGGGACTTTCCTTGGCGTGGAAGGCAAGATTGGCGATACGGATATGTAGATCTCCTACCATTGTAACCGACTCTGTGTAACCCTAGCCTCCTCCGGTGTCTATATAAACCGGAGGGCTTTAGTCCGTAGGACACAACATACATTACAACAATCATACCATAGGCTAGCTTTAGGGTTTAGCCTCCTTGATCTCGTGGTAGATCCACTCTTGTACTACCCATATCATCAATATTAATCAAGCAGGACGTAGGGTTTTACCTCCATCAAGAGGGCCGAACCTGGGTAAAACATCGTGTCCCTTGTCTCCTGTTACCATCCGCCTAGACGCACAGTTCGGGACCCCCTACCCGAGATCCGCCGGTTTTGACACCGACAGTCGTCAACCCTTACCTCCCGGGGGTGATGAAGCACCCTCAAGCCATTGAGATGCGTGAGGGGTTGCTTCACATCCGGGACGTTCAAGGACCCAAGAAGACCGGAAGCGTGGAATCCAGGCTTGAGGCGGTGAAGCAGGAGGTGTTTCTTTGCAAGGGGATGGTGGAGCGTGGACTCGACGCGAACCACCTCATGTACAAAGATTTCGTCCGCAACAGCAAGGAGGAGGATGAATTGACATGGGCTGTTGTCTCCAAATGGATCGATCACCTCCAAGGCCAAATCTATGATCTTCAATGCCTAAACCTTGAATATGAAGCAAGGTTCCAAGGTATGAGTTTGGCTGCCAAGTGCAGGATTCCGAAGACTTGTTCATCCTTCTATGATGGTGAACTTATGCCGTGGAAGATGGAGGACAAGACCACAATAACAACTCCACCACCAACTCCTTCATCACCGAAGAAGGAGACTTGATCTTATGGTATGGGCACTCTCCTTGGCCAAGGCCAAGCTTGGGGGAGCTATCGTATCACCCACACTATCCTTGCTTTTATTTTACTTAGTTCGATCTTGAGTTTGCTTTTGCTTAATTGAATAAAAGTTTAGTTCGATCCTTTTGCTTCAAGTGCTTGCTTGGTGATCTATCTTTGTAATCGAGTTCATGATATAATAAAGATTAGTTTGAGTTTTGTTCTCATTACGTTTGTGTTACTTGAGTAGAAGAATAAAATAGTTGTGTGAAAAGATCATATGCTAATCTTATGGTGAGTAATGACATCACATAGAGAAAAGTATAAGTGGTAAAGTTTGTTGGAGATTGACAAACATAGCATTGGTCAATGATGCAATTCATGAAAAAGTAATAAGGGAAGAGAAGATTTGCATGCAAATATACTATCATGAACACCTTTTATGATTGTGAGCCCCCATCAAATTTGTGTCAAAGTAGTTAACGCTGGACAAGGAAGACAACTTGATGCTTTATGTTTGTCCATATTCACACAGAAGTTATATTGTCATGGATCCTTTAACATGTGGTGCTTGCCCAATACCTTTTCTAGCCAAAAATTCCGCACCAAGTAGAGATACTACTTGTGCATCCAAAAACACTCAACCCAAATCCTATTTTCGAGAGTCCACCATACCTACCTATGGATTGAGTAAGATCCTTCAAGTAAGTTGTCATCGGTGCATAAGGCAATAAAAAATTGCTTCTAAAAGTGTTGGATCATTTAGTATAAGAGAAAGTTGAACGTTGTACTAAATTATGATGACAAAGGTAAAAGCGACAGACTGCATAATAAGGTTGTCATCGTAAGGGGCAATATAACGTGACGTTTTCTTTTGCACTAAGGATTTGACATACAAACAAATAAGCGCATGACAACCTCTGCTTCCCTCTGCGAAGGGCCTATCTTTTACTTTTATGCTTTTATTTTTCTGTTGAGTCAAAGTATTCCTATCCCACCTCTATCTTGACAAGCATCATGTGGTGAAGAAAGATCTAGGCACATATATCCAGCTGAATATGAATGAGCATGAATCATTACTGTTGACCTCACCCTTGAGGTGAATATGTTGGGTGGCAAATATAAGCCCCTATCTTTCTTTGTGTTCGGTTGAAATTTTTTGTTCATGGGAAAGCCATGAGTGTTAGCAATCATGAACGATTGAATGATGGTTGAGTATGTAGACTTGCTTAAGAGCTCAAATATGTGACTCTTCCTGAAATTATGATGAATTGTAATTGCAAGGTTGACTGAGAACATAGTTTGTTGGCTTTCAATAAGTTTTATGCTTCGTACTTCAATGATGTGATGAATTGTTACTTGTTAATGAGAGGTTTATGATGAAAGAGTTACGAAAAGAGTCTTTTATTTTTAGCTCCTTGCTGTTATAATAGTGAGCATGCTGCTTCTATGTCTGTATCTTGTTTTTATCGACTCCTCTCTCTCTCAAAGCATGTGGGCATGTTTGTTCGATTTTGGTTTTCGCTTGAGGACAAGCGAGGTCTAAGCTTGGGGGAGCTGATACGTCCATTTTTGCATCATGTTTTCCTACTGTTATTTATAATGTTTTATGCTTAATAATGGTTTTTGGAGTAATTCTAATGCCTTTTCCCTCATAATTTGCAAGGTATGCACAAGTAGGGGAAAATCCGGCAGCTGGAAATCTGGACCTGAGGTATGCCTTTTCCCTCATAATTCACTTCGTTCCTGAGGTCATGGGAGAAATCACGTTGCAAGTAATCATGTGAAATTGACATGTGTTCGGTATTTTGATATTATGTATGTTGTGATTCCCTTAGTGGTGTCATGTGAACGTCGACTACATGACACTTCACCATTCTTGGGCCTAAGGGGATGCATTGTGGAGTAGTTATTGGATGATGGGTTGCTAGAGTGGCAGAAGCTTAAACCCTAGTTCATGCGTTACTTTGTAAGGGGGTGATTTGGACACCCAAAGTTTAATGCTATGGTTAGATGTATATCTTAATTCTGTCTCGTAGTTGCGGATGCTTGCGAGGGGGTTAATCATAAGTAGGTTATTTGTTCAAGTAAGAACAGTACCTAGGCACTGGTCCACCCACATACCAAATTATCAAAGTAACGAACACTGAACAACTACACATGATGAAAGTGACTAGATGGATTCCCGTGTACCCTCAAGAACACTTTGCTCTCTATTAGAAACCGTTCCGGCCTGTCCTTTGTCACAAAAGGATTGGGCTACCTTGTTGCATACTTGTCGCCGTCACCGTTACTCACTCGTTACGAAACACTTTGCTACTAAACACTTGTTACTACTGTTTCAGTGCCTGCAGAAATTACCTTGCTGAAATCCGCTTGTCATTTCCTTCTGCATCTCGTTGGGATCGATATTCTTACTTATCGAAAGGACTACAATTGTACCCCGTGCGCTTGCGGGTCATCAGCACCGTCCACCCCCACCCCCCACCCCCGGTCGTCCGGCCGAAGGAGGAGGCGGTGGAGGCGGAGTACCAGAAGGCGCTGGCACGCGCCATGGCTGACTCCGTCTAGGACGAGCAGCGCAAGGTGGTGGAGGAGGAGGAAGCCTACCAGCAGCGGCTGGCGAAGGGGATGGCCCTCTTAGTGGGGGGCCGTCCCGCCGTCCCCGCCGAGGCTGCTGCCACCGCCGACGACGTCGGAGCCCGAGGCCAAGCCGACCCTGACACACCATGCCTACGAGTGGACGGGGCAGGTTCAGGAGTTCGTCAACGCGCCCCCCATCTGGCTCGGGGCAACGCCGGAGCAGGAGGGCATGTACCTCAACATGTGGCGGTCGACCAGGCTAAGGGAGAAGCGGCTGGCCGGCAAGCAGCAGATGCAGCTGGAGGTGGAGGCCGAGGAGCGCGAGAGGGAGGAGGAGGAGCGCGACTGCCAAGCCAGCAGACGTCGACGCAGCAGGCGCTGGAGGAGGCAGCTAGGGCGGCATGGAATGCCGCCTTCGGCTCCTTCGTCCCGGCAGCACCGTTCGTCGACCTCACCGGCGATGAGGACGATGACGACGATGACGCTGCCGCCTAGGGCAGCGAGCTGGCCGCCGCCTTCCTCTTAAATGCATTTTTTTTGTTTTTAGTGTTGACGCAGACTTTGGCCGGCCTTTGACCGGCTTTTATTAATGTATAATTATTATTTATGTTTACAATTTGTGTCGCCTAAAACTTGCGTCGGCCGGGCATTGGGTGCACGCGCCGACCCATTTTGGAAACCGAACACGGACGTCCGCTTCGGCGACAAAAAAGGGACAAAGGCTGTGTCCGTTTGGGTCGGCCGGTTGGAGTTGCTCTTATTAGTTTGGGCTGGATCAATTCGTGGGCTAATGAAACATATGTAGTAATTTTTTTTAGGCCAATATCTTTGGGAATTCCCAGAAAGACCCAGCGCCGCCACTGTTGTATCCCTTGGAGGAGGACCTTGCGTGGGGTCCTCATGAATGGAGAGGTGAGTGGCCCGTGAAGAGGTCGCACGCACGCACGCACATCTTTCAGATTATTCCTTCTCTGACAGATCTCTCTCTCTCTCTTTTTTTCTTGAGCAGCTGAAAGAGATATTTCCATTATTCTGGAAGGGAAGAGAGAATAGTTTTTGCTGAGAAAAGGCACGTTTGTTCGGACCCGCGCGTGTAACCTGTGGCGTACGTGCCGTCACATGGACTTTGACCGCACGTTGAAAACAAGCGTGCGCCGGTCGGAGCGTTTATGTCTGTACTGATGCTAAAAAAAAAAACAAGTGCGCCATATTCTACGGCCATGAGCCCCGCCGCCCGTCCCTCTCCTCCTTTCCTTCCTCTCCTGCCGCATTCGTGCCGCGTTTCAACGGGGCGATCGAATGGCGGCCACTAACGACAAGGTAGCTAGCAGTGGTTACTGGTTAGCACTCCCTTATGATTTACATTAGTAGATTTGTTCTCGCCGAGTTACCATCATCGATCGGCGGCAAAAAGTTTTGGTTTGATGAAGACCGCCGCAAGAGTCTCCTAACTAACCTGGACGGCTGGACGCATGGCAAGCCGCCGGATCGAGCATAACGTGACCAATACCACTACATCACCTTTTATCCATTTTGATGACAAGTATTTTTGGACGGAGGAAGTAGTATATCTCCAGGCTGCAAATATACGTACAAAACGCGCCCCAAAATCACATAGGTATTGTCGTCCAGCGTGTACTGGAATGATACCACTATATCAGGATCTACCAACAGTCTCTCGCACGTTGGTATTATTGAGTACCTTCGCGCGAGCAGACAGCTGCTTATCTCCTTTCACTTCCTTTTCTAAGCTACAAGGATCCATCATTATTAGTTGGTCCGGTCCTAGCTTGTGCCCAGCTTGAAGATGCATGCAAGGAATGAAGGGAAACACTTCCTATCAAAAGTCATGTTTGTGTCCGCCTCCGATCCAAATATGACCCAAATTTGGGACTGAAATGGGTCTAAACGGACATAAATCAAACACAAAATGGAAATGGGTATCTGCTTTGGACCAATTTGTTCGTTTTGACCCAAATGGATACGCACGGACGAATTGGGTCGGCCCTTGCTCTTAGGTCATCTCCAACGCCGACCCGCAAATACCTCCTCTCGCCGTCCTCCAACCTTTCCCATGCCTGGACCCTTGCCGTCCTCCACCCCTGTTTCCAATCCTCACCACAGGGCCCGATCCACCGTCGGAGATGTCGTCTAGCCCGACCCAGACCGCCGTGACGGAGACGCGGTCCGCCTCGTCCGCCGGCGTCCCTTCATCAATTGGGACTTGCAAGGCAGAGAACGTCGCTCGGAAGATGCGACGACGCCAGCAGCGAGCGAGGGAAGCGGCGGCGGCGCGCTAACGCCGCGGCTACAAAAATGTCATCCACATGGACGGGCATTTTCTCGGCGAGGGAGAACTAGAAGAAGGAGAACTACAAGCTCATGTTGGGTGCACAAAAGGAAATGATGGAGTGGGACCGAATGAGGGCGGAGAAGAAGCTCGAATTGAGAGGGAGAAGATCGAATTGGAGAAGTAAGAAGCGGTGATCAAAAGGGAACTCGGGAAGGCCAAAACATTTGGCGACATAGAGCTTGAGAAGAAGAGGTTGCAACTCGCACGAGACACGGACGATGCGAGGATCATGTTGGCGGACGAAAACCCTCTTTGATTTTTGTATGCGAAGAAGTGGCTTGCGGACAAAAAGAAGGAGATCAATGGCCGTAGGGACTACGAGGCGGTGAGGGCGATTGCACCACAGATGCAGGCGGAGGAGACAACACGGATGCAGACGAAGCAACCAGCTCGGATGCACGGAGCAGGACGAGCAAAACACATTCCGCCTGGAGCACGATGCATTCCGCTCGGAGCAGGCGCCCGACCAGTGATCCGAGGCCATCCGTCACGCTCGGACATCGATTTCATTTTGGCATATCCGGATTGTTGAACTTTGCTTTGTTTTGAACTCTTGAAATCGAACAATTTGTAACATATGATCGACACGCATGGATTGCATGGATTTAAGAATCCGGATTTGAGGTATATGGATGCGCAGTGCAACATATGAAGGACCTGCGGGGCTGTCCGCGAGTGTGCCCGGACGCGCCCGCGTACGGGATTTGCCAAGTCCTACTGTAAATGCTCTTACACACCATTTACATTTACATAGAAAACCAGCAATGCTGGATGTTTCAAAAAAACATTTACATAGACATGCGCTTGTTCACTTGATTTAAGCAGCACACATGTACCCACCGAGAATTAAGAAGAATTGGTCACCCCGTGACTAACTCTGCTGCATGGGATGGTTTTGCATGGAATCCACTTTACCAGTCCGCGTGCTGCATAGTGCACACTGCAAAAGTCGATACGTCATGGGATGGTTTTGCATGGAATCCACTTTACCTGTCCGCGTGCTGCACAGTGCACACTGCAAAAGTCGATACGTCTAGTCCGGGTATCTGATCAGGTGAGTAGATGTTTTGTGCCAAGGGATTAAGCATATGTTCCGGCAAGGGTCCAGTCGTAGGTTGGAGTAGACGCCACGACACAGATGAAACACAGAGTCACGGGCCACCTCCTGTAGTGTCCGATAGCGGTTTTCTTTTCTCTCGGTGTACAGTGCCCTATGCTATGTAGGTAGGCGGATCACGTCCAGGGTCACACTAACACACGTGATAAGCGGGCCGGGGTGCAGGAGTTCTAATATACGTTTTCGTCACAGTGTAAGATGGGCTCGGGCGTCAAAGATAGGGTTACTGGCTCTGTTTGGATATTCTAACACAGTTAGAGTAAGAGTTATTTTCTAACCCACTCTAACTTAAATAAGCACCTCTCCACCGGGATAGTTGGGTTAGATGAAACTAACCCACTCTAACCCTCCCTGTTTGGATACTTTTGGGTTATTTGAGCCCCCGACTAACTCAAACTAGCTCTAACCCCGTGATCCAAACAGGGTCACTGTTGTGCATTTGCCGCACAGCCGGCCAGCAATGTTTTTTGTCCGTCTCTAGGCTCCGTTCACACTGGCTTAGCTGTCCGCGGCATGACTCCTCCTCTAGCCTCTAGCTGGACTTTTATATTGTTATTGTGATGCTAGCCTAGCCCATATACATGGAGCTGACATGATAGAATAGATCTCGAGTTGTTGGCCATGGCTTCCGGTTCCATGCCGAGGCGTCTGGTCGCCTTCCTCCTCATCTCTTGTGTTGTCCGCCGCGGGCGGGCGATCAGCACGATCCCGCCAGCGATGCAGTACATCAAGTGCGGCTCCCAAAAGTACGAGCTGGGCAGCGCCTACGATGACAACGTTCGCTGGCTTCTCCCCAACCTTACCGAGTGCGTCATCAAGGACGGCGCCATTTCCGGCTTGGCTGTTGTCCGCAACGGGGCCAGCGTCAGCGACAGCGACCCTGATGATGGGGTGGGTTGCGTGGCCATGTGCTACGCGGACCACGGCCGGGAAGAGTGCGCGCTGTGTCTCAGGTACGTCGCCGGCCAGTTCCTCCAAGGGAAGGCCTGCCCCAACGCCAAGAATGCGTATGCCTTCTACGTCGCCTGCCAGGTAATGGTATGGTACTACCAGCTCTCCCCGGTGGTGGGCTTCGGCTACTCCTCTGTGGCGGTCAGCAGCGATTTGGGGCTTGACCTCACCGGCAGCCAAGAGGTGGTGAGCTTCCGGAATAAGCGGAGATGGCTTCTGCAAGATCTATCTACCCGCGCGATTGCGTCCAAGCAGTACGCCGCGGCCAGCAGCACCAAGTACGGCTACGGCAGCGCGGCCGCAAGCATCTACGGGCTTGTCCAGTGCCATAGGTTCCTGTCCGGAGATAAGTGCCGCTCCTGCCTCAACGGATTCATACAACTCATTTATCGTGATAATAAGACCATAGGCGCCATCAAAGGTTATTATTGCTACATCAGATACGGGACGGAGCAGTTTGGCGACTACGTCAATGAATACATGACAACGTCGTCGCCCAAACACGCTTGGGCGACAGCACCCGCCATGCCCATGGCACCAGCGCTAGCGCCGGCGCCACCACCCCCCCACAAAGGTGAGATCCACAACACAACATTTCTGCTCCTCAAGCTCCATAACTTTTTTCACGATACACCAAATTATTTTTCAGACCCAACTGCCTAGGTACGACAATTCGTGTCTCTGTTATGAGGATAAGGTCCACCCCAGGGTTTTCGGTACATCTTAAAAAAATAGTTAAAAATTGTATTAAAATATAGTATAGGATATACATATAAATGTAAATTTTATGATATTATTCCTCATATCTTACTTTTCTTATACCGATTTTTGTGTAGTGGTTGAATATGAACATAAATATTTGTATATCAAACGTAAATTCTAAATATAATGATGTAAGAAAAACCTCTGATTTAAAATAACTTATTCTGCAAACCGAATGATACATACTTGTACAAGCTCTATGCGGGGATTCCTCTTTAGACATGAGCGCTCTGGCATGTGAAAGCGTGTGAAATGACTGAAGAAACGGTCGGTGGGGGAGCGTGGAGGTATGCGCTGGGATCGATCTAATAAAAAGGATTATGCAGAAGCAGAACCTGGGAAATACCTGCAGACCAAATTACCCATATTAAAAAGTTTGTAAGAAAAGACTAAAATAACCATCTAATTAGCTGTTGATCTTGTTTGATACTACTTTGTTCTAGAGGTGGTAAGATGTACCCTAAAAAAATCTACAACTCATTTAGCTGTTGATCTTGTTTGATACTACTCTGTCCTATAGGTGGTAAAATGTACCGTAAAAAATCTACAACTCATTTTTGCATTTGCAGGGAGGGCAACGATGATAACAGGTATCATCGCTAGCTGCATATGCATCGTCCTGGTGACCGGGATTATGCTTCTTCTCAGGTACCTCTTCCGTGGGAGGTTGTCCCGTGTGCCTCCCAGGCAAAGCATACAACTTGGTAGCTCCGCGCCAATGCAGTTTTCAGCCAGCCAGCTCAGAGACGCGACTAACAACTTCACTGACCCTCTAGGCAGCGGTGCATTTGGTACCGTGTACAAGGTATCCTCTCCGTTTCCTTTTACATCCTATGTTAGCTTTGTCTTTAGTCAGACTGTTTGAAGTTCTATCAAGTTTATAGGAAAAAAAACATCATTCAGAGGAAAAACATTCGACAATTTCAACGAGATTTCACAATGTTTCATGGACGACTCCGTCTTCTTCCGCGTCACATAAAGAAAGACATCGACTCGCCCATCCATGTACATGGCCCCTGTTTGTGGCTTTGTGCCATTCCTAATGCCTGTGACTTCCGTTCAGGAGTTACCAATTGCCCACTTTCTCGTCTCCTCCTTTTCAAGAAAACTACGCGGCGGCGGTGTCACACCCTCAAACCTTTCTGGCGACGACGCAAGGACAGGGAGGGAGATGCATTCGGGGTTGTTTAGTTCTAGGCCCTGCATTACCATACTTTACTACACATTTTTTTGTCAAGCTTGCCTAAGGTTAATTCAACAAAATGAGAGCCATAAGTTGGCAAGATTAAAATTTTTTGCCACACTTTCTGAGTGTATGTCATGTGAAGTTCTAGTGTGGAAAAAAGCATGTTGCCTAAAGGTTTGAAACAAACACCTTTCTAAGTTGATCGAAGCTGCACCTTAGGTATGGCAATCCAATCATAACCAAACAGGACCGAAGTCTCCCCACCCTTCTAAGTTGATCAAACTTGCATAGCCTTAGATATGGTAATCCAATCATAAACCAAACATCACCGAAGTCTCCCCTCGGTACGACAGCTGGTGAGGGCGGCAACGCCAGGGCTGGCTCTGGGCTATGGCCAGGAGTGTGGCCACCTAGTGCCCAACCCAAACAGGGGACCATCCTAGTGCACATGTATTATATATGGGCACTGTTAGGCGCCGGCGCACCGGCCGAAAAGTTCGGCCGGTCGCCTCCCAGCCCTCCGATGCAGCAGCTTTTGTTCGTTGGATCTGGTCCCCAAAAAAAAACTGCATCGTCGTCTCCCCATGCTCGCTCTCTCCTTTTCTCTTTTTTCTTCACCGAGCGAAACGCTACAGCGCCACCGCCGCCCCACCCCCTCGACTTGAAGCAGGGCATCTTGCGCTCGCTGTCTGCCGCCACCGCTCGTCGTGTGTTGTGTGTGCCCCCATCGCAGCCTCTGCCGGTTCCAGCAAATCAGTTGGCCGGTTGTAGCACCCCCAGTAAATTGCCATGGCCAAGGCAACCGCGGTCGTCTCCGGTCGTAGCAGCTTCCATGGCCAGTTCTAGCAAAAATGGATTGCCTGGTTGCAGCACTTGGTAGCCATCATGGCCGCTGTTGAAAAAAGGTCGTAACCCACGCAAATACACGGTTCCAGCATTGCCATGTTCGGTTGTAGCATCTTAAAAGCCGGTTGCAGCAAAACGCACATCGTCGCCGTCGTTGCCGGGCGCGATGCAGTGACTGGTTGCAGCAAAAACCCATGCCGCTTGTAGCATCTGTCGATGTCGGTTGTAGCACGAAAGCCTTGTCAACCCACATCGCCGCCCATGGCCGTCAGGACATGTGATCGGTCGCAGCAATCGATGTGCCGGTTGAAGCATCTGGTGTAGCCGTTTCCAGCAAAAACCACATCGGCGCCTGAGGCCGCCGGGGTCCTGCTGTGTCCGATCGTAGCAAAACATCGTGCCGGTTGTAGCACTTGATGTGACTGGTTCCAGCATCGACTGCTCTTCGGTTCCGGTGACCTCGTGGCCACCATCGCCGCGGTTGTAGCACCTCGTCGGCACCATCTTCGTCGTAGCACCGTTTCCCATCGTTGTAGCTCGCCGCCCTGTGGTTGAAGCATCTACGGCCGCCGCCATTCCCCCGTCATCCAGGTCCAGCATCTCGGCGCTGTCCCCACCGCATCTATTTGTGGCCGTACGCAGCACTACCGCCGCGCCGTTGCAGGTGGCCTGGCGCCCGCCCATCTCGTCACTAATCCCTAGCACCACCCTCCTTGTTGCCCTGGCTGCTGTGTACGGAGAAGACGACCCCCGCGAGAGGATAATGTCGATTGGGCGAGGACTAATCGTAGCCACGAATCGCTTTGCGATCGCAAGGCCCGCGCGTGACCGGCCCGAACTTCGGCCGGTCCGCCGGGTGGAAACGTTTCCCATTATATATAGCAAGCCCAACACATTAAACTGCCCATAATGGGAGTAACATAGATGACACCTAAGCAAAAAAGATGATGTGGCAGCTAATTAATGAAGAGAGAGACAAATAGAGTAACATACTCCCCCGTCCTTGAAAGAGTGTACTTCCAATTTTGTTGGAGCGGTCTAGTTCATTAGATTCCTTTCTTGACATGAGTAGAGAGTGAAATGTGTCATTAGTCTATTAACTCAAACTGATTGCATGCTTTAGATCAATAACTCGGGGCTGATTGCATGCTTTAGGACATAAACTCGTTTATTTGATCAAATAAGGCCAAATCAATTTTGATGAAAAAGACCGGCCATGTGGCTGCCTCGTCAGCATACCTTTGATTGCTCGCTGGTTGACTAATATTTAGAGGGTTCTTTTTACAATAGTGGCACCGATTTTTTTTTTAAAGGCATGAATTGGTTGGGATTTGAAGACAGGAGATGAGGGTACAACAAGGGCTTGCTGACCACCAGACTATTAATTGATTCATTTATACTATGCAGCTCGCACTATGTAGTAGTAGTACTACAAACTGTTAAAGCTGGATAAGCTGAGCAGTCATCGTTAACTTTTTTTTATCAATAAATAGGCAATTGTGTCTTTTTTTCACGTGAAAGGGCCTAGTGCATTGTTATGCCGATGGACCCAATGCAAGTAGCAATCCACGCAGACTATGCAATGCATGCATATTGACACTCAACACAAGCCAGTTGACAGCCTGGTGGTTAGCAAACCCTTTCTTTTATTTTTTCCTCGCTACCGATCGGATTATGTGGCCCAAATTGATCAAATCTCAAGTTGTTGGCCTAAAGCATGTAATCAGTTTGAGTTAATGAACTAATGGCGCATTTCACTCAATAATAAATTAATAATGTATATGCATGCGCCTATGAACAACACAAGAAGCACTTCCCCCTCGTATGTACTATTAGTCATCACTCATTCGTCATGACCAAACCCCTTCTCCGTTCTGTGCACGCACCAGGGTACAATGGGAGGGAAGGAGGTTGCCGTAAAGAAGCTTCATAGCAAGGATGGAGTCGTAGGGGCGGCCTTCACCAGCGAAGCCCACATGCTCATGGCGTTCAAGCATAAGAATCTTGTGAAGCTGCTGGGGTACTGCGACACAGGCGACGACAGGTTGCTCTGCTTCGAGTATCTCAGTGGCGGAAGCATCGATAAGCTTATCTATAGTATGGATGATACCACGTGCCAACATCTTCTTAACATGTTCAGTTAGAGAACCTCTTTACAGATGAGACGTCCATGTTTGTCATGCAGAGGAAAGTGGGTACGTGCTAGATTGGAGCGGACGCTACAAGATTGTGCAAGGAATATGTTCAGGCCTGCACTACCTACACCACGAACTAGACCATGAGCAGAACATCGTGCACCTGGATTTGAAAGCGAGCAATGTACTGGTCAGCCGCGACGGCGATGGAGGAGACATCACCTGTGTGAAGATCGCCGACTTTGGCCTCTCAAAGTTCTTCAAGGCGGATCTAACGCACTCGTACACGGAGCAGGTCGTTGGTCTAAGGTAAGTCCAAGTATCATGTGAAATGTTAACATAAATATATTCTTACATTTTTTTTCAGAAAAGTTACATACTGTGAGAGGGATAATACGTTAATAACCACCTGGAGCTGCATGTGAAAATAAATTAACCGTCACCGGATGGTACTATTCTGTTAGATTTTTTTAGAAGTGTTATGTAAGAATGTCATAGCTCGAATGATAAAATGTTAGTCTTGCTGAACACAGCCTATGTAACATAAGTGATATGTGGAGGATGCGTGCAGGGCGTATATGGCACCGGAATACCTCTGCAAGGGCAGAATTTCGCCCAAGGCCGATATATACAGCTTTGGCATTCTTATTCTGGAGATAGTCACTGGGCGATGCGCCAAGGTGGGCGATTCTTCAGGCGACTTCATCACTTGGGTAGGTACCCTTACTCAACCATATCACCCTACACTTCCAGTTGTCGTCACGTCATGAGACACATTCTTTCTGGTCTGCAAGCAGGTTCATGAGGAGTGGAGAGGAGACGTCCGAGCTCTCATGGATGTTGATGGCCTGCCGGGCGACTCTATCACACAAGCCCGCAACTGCATCGAGGTAGCGCTGGACTGCATCCAGGAAGACCCCAACAGCAGGCCGGACGCGGAAATGATAAGTCAGAGGCTCTCGCATGTATGACGGCGGCGGATGTGAAGAAACTGATTGTTTATGTGATGTACTGTGTTGTTACCGGGCTCTTTTGGATGACAGCAAAAGTGCGTTCTTCGTTTAAGTCACTGGTTTGCATTGGGGTCGACGAATTTGACGTATTCAAGACTTGTATCTTTCATGTGTTGCATGATTGGCTATTTGGACAAACCTCTTCATTTTTCGAATGGCTCTGGCACAACGATGTGCAATATTGAATGCATCTCACATTTCTCCCTCTCTGTCCAAATTCCTAGATTAGCATGTATAGTACCGATCTTTTGCATTTGAAAGTTCAGATAATAGCAGATTGGTGATTAAGGTTGCCATTAATTCAGGCCAGGCGTTCAGGTTTATCCAAAATGTTTAGGTCAGGTAAGTCGTGGTATAAAATTTTGCATTTTGTAAAACTAGCATGATGGCCCTCGCAAATGCGAGGGCAATGTCGGTGAGTGTCTGGAAATATATTTATGCCTCTACAAATACTTAAATTATATCATTTGAATTAGTTGTTCCATAGTCATCACAAACGTTATGCTAAATAAAATATCACGCATGCTGAAAACATCTTTAATCATCTTTTTAATTGGTGGGCGAATGATTATTAATAATATATGGAACTAAATTCATATCGCATGCAAGCATGTGTAGGTCAGCAATATTACATCGATTTAGAGTTAACAATTCCTATATATTTATCATGTCTAAATAATAATTACTCACCATATGATGTTGAGGTGTGATTACTAATATTTACCAATCGTGGTATATCGTAATCAAGTACCACCAGATTGGTGGTTATATGATGTTATGTATAATTACTAAGTATGTCAATTCTTGCGTGTTAATAAAAATGTTCAATAGGTCGATTTATGTTTGAAGAGTGACCAGTCGCCCCATGAGATGTTCTACACTAAATCTCTATTTTTGTATTGCTCATATGTGCTTTAATGTGATAATTATGTGTGTCACAAATACATACAGGGAGAATATATATTCAAATGGGAAAACAATGTTTAGAACACACAAAACCCTAAGGTAGTTTGTTCAGGTGCTTGTAGAACCACTCAAAAATTAAGACAATCTTTCCAAAGAAATAGCAATCGAATTTTGTCGATGAAATGAAGAAAACACATCTTGTTGACATGCATTGAAACTACAGTGTGAGAATTATCATTTTATCTTGTCGAAGTCAACTTCTTCACCTATTTTGGTTATGAAATACGTTCTCCAGCCATTCTAATATATGTGATGTTTAGACAAAGATATTATTTCAACATGTAAAATTGACTTTTCTAAAAAATATGGAAGTTAAAATTCAATTTCTTTCTCAAATTTAATGATAATATTTTCCTAAATCACTATATTTTTATGTAGAATATGGTCTACAGAGTGAGAAATTATCATTTTATCTCGTTGAATTAAATTTCTTCACTTATTTTTGTCCTGAAATACATTCTCTATCCATTCTAAAATACAGCCAGGTTTGTGTCCCCAGCAAAAAGTACCACTGCAAAATTTTGCCCTAGTTAGTATTAGGAAATAAACTACTTCGTGTACTAATGCTCCTGTGGCACCAACAACTTGCTAATGAGGATGCCCAGTGATGTCTGAGGCAAGCACAAAAATTACTGTTCACCGAGTTTGTATCTTAATATCTTAATAACAATGATAAAGTCCACACACACGCGGGCGGGCGCCTTAGTTCTCCACATGGACCTGTGTTTGAGAAGTACATCAATGGATAAACCAAAGAGTATGATTGCGGGCTACAGACTGTGCAGTAGAAAGGAACAGACAGGAAACATAGGGCTGTAAGGTGTGATGGTCCCCGGTGATAGTGTGGTTCTGGGAGTGGACCGATCACTAAAATGGAAAGGGCTCTCTAGTTTTGTTTGTTTTTTCACTCTTTTATTCTTTGAACAACTCTCATTTGTACCATTTATGTGAAAATCAATGAAAATACACAACAGAGTCCTTGCTGTCCTCCCCGCCCCCCCCCCCCCCCCCTTAAAAAATTGTAGGGTATAGATCAGAAAAAAACAAAGTTCTCGATGGGCCATTACATGGCTGCAAGTGAATTAATTGCATACATTATGCAATCAAAGGATGTGCCTACATATATATGGAGCCAAATGATTCTTAATATCACAAAAGGATCAACAAACCTAGCTTCATGCACACATTAATTCACATGTTCACCCTAGAACCTTTTCTGTTGCCTTGTGAACATGAACCTAAGGAAGCAAACACATCAATGTATAAGGAAACCTACAACTGTACAATCAAGCGCACATATTTGGTTAACGAAACTGTTAATTGGAATTTGAGTACAATGGATTTAAAACTGGGTTAATCGTTGAGATGACGGTAAAATAGAAGTTCTACATACGTCCCACATGACATCATCAAATAACAAGATGAAGCTAGATCACCAACTGTGTAGAAATAAGTTCACTCAAGAAAGCAAGGGGAAAAGAGAACACTGTGGGTGTGTTTCACAGCCATATTGTTCATGGAAAAACAAGGAAAATAGAGAACATAACACATCCATGAGTGCATGCATTTGGCATCCCCAACAAAGATTGAAACACTAATAAACGAGAAGTGCTTCACCATTTCGAACTGAAAAAAGTACAGCGCACTACAAACACATTTGCATCTCCAATTAGAAACCCCTGCCTGCACTCACTACACCTAATTAAAGTCAACCCACCTCACATGGCTAATTTTCCTCCAATCGTCATCACATTCCTTTGATTCCTCATTTAGCTGAAGCTTTCGTGTCAGCTCTTCAGAAATATCGCACAGCTGCAGGTACTCGAGGGTTCTAAGATGCTCGATGCCATGAGGAAGATCTTTCAATTCTGGACAGTCAGTGAGAATTAGTTGAACAATATTTTGCATCGCACCTTGTTCAATTGTAACTCTGCTGAGATTCGGAGCATCCCATATCCGTAAATATTTGAGTTTTGGAAGTGACGTTGCAGGAAAGTTCAGCTCCTTTCCATCATAAGCCTTATTAAGGACAAGTGTAACTAAGCCATGCAAACCCAAGAGGCACGCAGAAGAGTTTTCATCTAATTTGGACCAACCCAAATGTAAACCAGTGAGGTTAATGAGTTTTGAACTGGATGAGACGAACTGAGGTAGAACTCTTTGGTCCAGCTGCGCATATATTACAACTTCCGACACAGTTGGTGGTAAGCAAAGTGATTCCAGCTGCAGAACTTCCCTTTGATCAAGTGAATGGATTGTTACATGAAAAAGATGAACCATTTTCGCGATGGCCCCACACAAATCTGCACAATGACCACTCCTAACTTTAGTGATAGAAAAACTTCTCATCTTGGTCAAATATCCTAGCTGAAACAGAACCTCACTACTAGCTTCGATAAGTTGCAGGGCCAGCAAGTCAGTCAAATTGCCGATACCCTTAGGCACCTGGATCCCATCAAAAGCAAGAACTCTCTCGTCAGCTACAGCTGGAACAGTAGTCACATACATGTATTTCAATTTTCGAAGTGTGGCTACTTCCACTGGAAGCGCCGATAGCATAGCATTGCAAGCATCAAGAACTTCCAGATGCTGTAACCTTCCTATTTCTTTTGGGAGATATTCAATTTGAGTATCTCGAAGGCCTAGAAAACGCAGGTTGAACAAGTTGAAGACCATCTTGGGTAGTCTCTTGATTTGAACTCCTTGCAGATCCAATGTTGACAGCAAGTTTACAGGTTTGAGGAACGCTTGCAGAGAATCAATTCTCAGATGACTCGTGAAAACATGCAGAGAGCGGAGACTTGGTGCACACAACAATGGGGTCAGCTGTTCCAGGTCTTGTACCCTGAATTGACAGGCGACGCTTGTTCTCTGTCGAAAAAGGCCGTGAGCCATTGTAAAATTGACAAAAGGATTCTTCTTCTGATTTTGAGAGAGCAAGAACACGGATACTAGTTAAGAAAAAACGAAACTGATACGCCAACATGCTAGTTAAGCATTTATAAGCCCAAAACAGAGGCTGGCCCAGTAGCCCACCCTCTCCTCGAGTCCACACCTTGGCCCACAAGCGTATCGCATGGATACATGGTCGCCAAAAAAAAGTCGATCGATCGATCACACGCGAATACATATTTTTTTATTAAATTTCAGAAATATTACGCCGTAATTATATTTTTCAAAAATAATACTCAGTCGGCCTACTGCTGGCCGATTGGATCCAGTCAGCCTGCTGCTGGGTAGGCCGATTGGATCCAATCGGCCCACTGCTGGCCGATAGGCCCCAGTCGGCCCACTGCTGGCCGATTGGCGCCCAGTTTGCTTCCTCTAGGCCGGCAGGTGCATGCACTCATTTATCTTTTGAATGAGTATTTGAAAAATGTTGAAGAAGTATTTAAAAAAATGTTGATCATGCATATAAAAATGTTAGTCAAGCATTTGAAAAAAAATGTTGAACAATTATTTGAAAAATGTTGAAAAAATATTTGAAAACTGTTGAATAGGTATTTGAAAAATGTTAAGGAAGTATTTAAAAAAAAATTGATCATGTATATAAAAATGTTAAAGAAGTATTTAAAAAAATGTTGATCATGTATATAAAAATGTTAAAGAAGTATTTTAAAAAATGTTGATCATGTACATAAAAATGTTGAACAAGTATTTGAGAAAATGTTAAACAAGTATTTTAAAAAATTGAACAAGTATTTGAAAAATGTTTAACATGTGTATAATATACATGACCAATATTTTTATATTGATCAACATTTTTATATACATGATCAACATTTTTACAAATACTTTTTCAACATTTTTATATACATGATCAATATTTTTTCAAATACTTGTTTAGCCTTTTTCTCAAATAATTGTTTACATTTTTTTGCAAATGCTAGATTAACGTTTTTTTATACATGATCATCATTTTTTAAAATACTTTTTCAACATTTTTCAAATACCTATTCGACAATTTCAAATATTGTTTCAATATTTTTCAAATACTTGTTAAATATTGTTTTTTCAAATGCTTGATTAACATTTTTATATGCATGATCAACATTTTTTTAAATACTTCTTCAACATTTTTCAAATATTCATTCCAAAGATAAATGGGTGCATGCATTTGTCGGCCTAGAGGAAGCAGACTGGGCGCCAAACGGTCAGCAGTGGGCCGATTGGGGCCTATCGGCCAGCAGCAGGCCGACTGGATCCAATCGGCCTATAGTGGGCCGACTGGGGCCCAATCGGCCAGCAGTAGGCCGACTGGATCCAATCGGCCAGCAGTAGGCTGGCTGGGTATTATTTTTGAAAAATATAATTACGGTGTAATATTTCTGAAATTTAATAAAAAATATGTATTATTTTAAAAAAATTAGCACGAACCGGCACCTCCCTTTGCGGCTCCGCCAGATCGCATACGAACTGCCGGTCCACCGCCATAGCCACTATGCCAGGCAACCGCCGGACGGCCGGCAGGGCTGTTGCCGCTGTCACCTCGCACGCGTGCGCACGGCGCGCCGCCGGCCCGCCGCGACGAACCCCTCGTTTCCTCTCCCTGCATCCCTTCTGTTCTGACTTCTGAATTTTCTCATCTCTGAACCTGAAGTAGGCAGCGACAACAGCCAACAGACCGCATTGATTCAGTTTCAAATACACAACCACTGAGTTTGTAAGCAACAGCCAACTTCCGAATATTCTCATCTCTGAACCTGAAGTGGCATTGAATTTATCTTACAGGTATTGTCTCCTCTTTTTTTACTTCTGTAGGTTTTGTCTCTTTGATTTTGTAAGCAACAGGCACTTGCCAGGAGGCTGCACTATTGTAGGAGCATAGTTCGGCTCCTAAGTAAGTATTTTGACCACTTGACTTTCTTATTTAATTGTAGGGAAAGTAAAGACTAGTTTGCAGCCAATTATGAATTGTTTAGACATGAGAATGTGCAATTTTCACATTTGTCGAAAGGGATTTCTTCTTGCAAGTTAAGGATGAGGACATCATCACTCATTTCTAGAGCATCAAGGATCGCAAAGTTATCCTGTAATTTGTAAGCTTTTTTTATCATTTATTATTTTCTATCCTCTATATATCTTAGATTTTGCCATTCAGTGGCGGAGCTAGAAAGAATATTCAGGGGGTGCTAAACCAAAATATAGATGCTAGGAGGGGCCAAAAGCTAAATTTATCCTGATCTAAGCAACCCCAAAAATATTCCTTTATGATTTTTACAAAGGCTGGGGGGAGGGGGGCATTGGCCCCCGGGCCCCTGTTGCCATGATATGTTGAACAGCCTTTTCTAAGCTACAAGGACCAACTAATAATGATCGAACAAATATTATTGACTACCTTCGCGCGAGCAGACAGCTGCTTATCTCCTTTCACTTCCTTTTCTAAGCTACAAGGATCCATCATTATTAGTTGGTCCGGTCCTAGCTTGTGCCCAGCTTGAAGATGCATGCAAGGAATGAAGGGAAACACTTCCTATCAGAAGTCTGATAAGCAACTTTTGTCAGGTGCCGTGTGTGCTAACAGGAAGCAATTATTAAGAAGCAGTCAAACCACCATGCACAGCCTAGTAATAGATCCAATTACATCTTATCCTACGGCTTAGCACTGGTCTCATAGGAAGTAAGAATCAGTAGTCTGATCCCTAGTGCTTTCCAAGAGAGAATGTAAGCGGGCTCTCATGCAAGAGTCATCTGCAAACACGTGCTCCTAGACACTATGAGCATAATTGGTTTGCTACCAACATTTGGCATTGCCAATATTTGGCAAGCCAACATTTGGCAAAGTTAAAAGTTGCCAACATTTGGCAACTTTTTGTGAGATTGGCAACGAGAATTGGCAAGCAACCAATCTCTAGCCAATATTTGGTAGTTGCCAAAATTTGGCATGCCAACTTTTGGCATCGAACCAATTATGCTCTATGTGAGAATGAAAGGTTGGCCATATATTAATAAAGTAACACATATAGCTAATTGTTATACATGTTGGCTATACGGTTGGCTATAGATGACAAGACATTTTCTGATAGCCACCAGTTGGCTATTCTGATCCCTAGTGCTTCCCAAGAGAGAATGTAAGCGGGCTCTCATGCAAGAGCCATCTGCAAACACGTGCTCCTAGACACTATGTGAGAATGAAAGGTGGGTCATATATTAATAAAGTAGCACATATAGCTAATTGTTATACGCGTTGGCTATAAGGTTGGCTATAGATGACATGACATTTTCTGATAACCAACAGTTGGCTATACTATTAACCATGCTCTGCGCCTATGAAAATATTATGAGTTTTTTTTAGAATGAAAATATTGTGAGTTTAAGCCCTCTTTTTTTGTGGGTGGTGAGTTTAAGCTGATCAGGTGACAAAGACAAAGTAGCTAGTTGCTGCTCCATGTAGCCCTCTATTTGAAACGGTGAAAATTCGCATTTTAGAGTTTCAAAAAACTACAAAAAAATAATTATCCACATTTACATATGGATGGATACTACAAGTGTGTAAATTTTCAGGAGAAATACATTTATTTAGGAGCTACAGAAAAAACAAGTTAATTGGGCGGTAGCGACGATCGACGCCGAGACGAGCACGTGACAGCACGGCCACCCTGTCTATCTTAGGGTCACGCGAGTCGAGGCGGACGTCGTCGCGGTAGCGACGGACGCCGAGACAACCATGTGACACCACGACCACCCTGTTTGTCTTAGGGTGATGCGAGTCGAGGCGGACATCGTCGCGACAGCGATGACGGACGCCGAGCCGAGCACGTGACACCACGGCCACCCTGTCTATCTTAGTGTAACGTGAGTCGAGGCGGACGTCGTTGCGGTAGCAACTACGGACGCCGAGACGAGCACGTGACACCACAGCGACCCTTTCTACCTTACACTACCAGAAACTGAAATTTTACTGTGGGCCAAATATTTTTCCCGTCGGGCCCGCAGCCCACTCACAGTAAAATTTCTATCCCTGTCAGTCCGAAGCCCACAGAGAAATTAAGAACATGGCGCGCGCGGCCCACCGCCAAAAACGCTACCGCGGCGCGAATTTTTCGCCACTTACCGCTGCTTTTCGCGCCTTATCAGGCCGCTCGGCTCTCTGGATAAGGCAAATCCTCAGCCACAAATCTCCCGAACCCACCTTGTGCCCCCAGTTCTCATCGCCTCCGACCTCCCAGCGCCGGCCGACCACTGGTCCACGACGCCCCGAGCTCACCTGAGCGCCCCCCCTCCCACCCACCCACAGCGGAGCTCCGCCTCGCCCCCATCCGACCGCCGCCTCTACCATAGCCTCCGCCTCTCACTCCTCCGTCCTTTCAGATCTGACATGTGCTCCTTCACATCGTCGCCGTCATGCGCCGTCTACCGCCTGCTCCGACCCTCTGCACAGCCTCCTCTACACCAGTCCGTTGGTGGCTTGTTGGCCATCGCTCTCTCCATCTCCGGCACCGTTCCCTGCCAGCTCTCCGCACGGTGCCATCTCCTCCAAACTGTAAATCGGCGCGCGTACAGGTTTCTCTTGCTAATTAACTAGTACTCCAATTTAGTTGGGTGCTAATATTTCCAATTGTTTCTCTTTCATACTATTTCATATAGGATTTGGCTTGGTCAATTTGTTCTCAAGGACTATGTAGTAAGTACCATCTTGACAAAGGCATCAGCAGGAACATAATTTATTTTCACCGTGCATTAGCAAGTTCTGTGCGTACACTGCTTTTGTCTTATGTTCGGACAACAGGTGCACACTAGTAGAAAAGAGGGCTTTTGTCCAGGCCAGGTTTGCCCATTAGTCCCGGTTCAATCCAGAACCGGGACTAATGGGGGCATTAGTCCTGGTTCGTGAGCCCAGGGGGCCGGCCGGGCCACGTGGGCCATTTGTCCCGGTTCGTCTGGACCTTTTAGTCCCGGTTGGTGCCATAAACCGGGACTAAAGGGTGCGATGCCCATTAGTACAGGTTCATGGCAGCAACCGGGACTAAAGGGTCTAACCCTTTAGTCCCGGTTCGTGCCACGAACCGGTACTAATGGGGTTTGAGGCATTAGTACCGGTTCATGGCACGAACCCGCCCTCATGGAGTACTAAATCAAGATGAGCCGAGAGAAGGTAAAAATCTAATTTTTCAGTGTTGTAGTAGCAGTGCCAAGTACTTGACTGAAAAATAAACTTGTGGATTGAGCAGCATCTTTCACCAGGAGAATCACAAGATCACGCTTGTAACTACTGAATTAGGAGATAAAGACTGAAATTTATGTTGATATTTGTACATGAAACAGCTCCTAATCCTGTGATAATCACTACTAGCTAGTACAGACCATTGCTAGTTTGTACGGGACCAGCGTCATGAGAGGAATGGCATACTACAGCGCCTTATAGAGAGTACTAGATTGTGGTACTGCACAATTTTCGTTCTAGTTGAAAATTGTAAATCATCAAAGGAGTGGCTGCCTTTGTATCACATCAGTATTAAGGCAGCTCATAGCACCATCTGAACTTTTCTATATGTTTGGTCATACTCATTTACTTACTGTAATGGTAAACATCAAAGGAGTGGCTACCATTGTGTCGCACGCACCAGCGTTAAATGCTCGGACTGTGAGAAAATTTATTTCTTATTATACTTTCATATGTGAATTTATACTTGTCAGCATCCATATTATTTGTAAGTGCCAGCCTCACTAGCCGCACACTATGTAATGCAACTTTGGCAAACTTATATGAAACTTTGAAGTATAGTTGGCTTGGTAAAAGGGAAATGCTAAAATACAACTTCCAGACATTGTTGATGTATGCCCCTGAACCTAAAAATTGTATATTGATGACAATGATTTGAGGTCTGATTTTCCTAGTTTTTAGTTCATCTAGATCAGGAGCAAAGCTGAACATTCAGGAACTATAAGAGATCTAAGCTTTGCTATGGCTCTTTATCAAGATATGGTTTTTACCTGTGTTCAGCAATAGCTACTATGTTGGTTCAATCTGAATTTTATTTTCCATTATATTTCCTTCTTCCGATCTTTAATTCTCTTGTTATCCAGTAAAATAACAGTTTGTTCTCTAACTTGTCTATCCAATACAAAAACATGAGTTACATTCAAAGTACAGGGAACATCATTAGTGCAACAAAGAGGTTGCAGCAAAAAGTCGAGGTTATCACTTGGAAAGAAGAAATTGTATAATATTCTTCCAAATGAAGAAGAGGTACTATCAAATGTGTATACTTAATCCCTTCCATATTTTGATGGTGTATGTCTTCAAACTAGAAATTAAATGTTGGCCAACACCTATTTGAGATCTGTTTTTTCTTGTTTGTAGTTCATCTAGATTTGGAGCAAAATACAAGATTCGTGATCTAAAAGAGATGTAAGAGCCCTTACTCTAGTAGAGGTATGGTCTCTTACTTTTGTTTTCATCATCTTCTCCGAAGTATTATCATGAATACTTTGTTGTCAAGTTGTCTCCTGTATATGACCATCATATGTCATGTGTCCTCAAGATCATGATATCTGGGTTGAGCAAGTAGCTGCTATGTCGGTTTAGTTTGAACGTAGCCACTCTTTATATTTTGTTGGGATCTTTTCCAGTACCACAATAAATTGTTCTCTCGTTTTGTTTGTCCAACCTTTTGGTTTCATTCTCTTTCATTATGTTGGGATTTAGAAAGCATGGAGCGGTAGCATGGCAGGCACAAGGAACATCGTGAAGACAAAGACAGAGAGCTTTCAACAATAACATGAGGTTATCTATCAAGGCAAGAAACTGTACCATATTATTTTGAAATCAAATAACTGATTGATACTGTAATTTGAGCTTGACTTGCAAGAAACCTCTAATGCAGCAAACCAGAAAAATAGGGACTAGCCCGTGTGGCATTTGTATTAAGAAGAAAACACCCTAGGCACACAAGAAACCTCTAATAACTTATGTACTCAAGCTGTTGTAGATAGTCCTGTCATATTAACCTAGAAACGCATGCTCAAGTTTTTAGTATAATTGATTTTTTTTCAGTTGTGTTTGTATCAAATTTTATATAGGGTTCTAGAATAAATCACTCAATTATTTTGTCAAATTCATTAAGTTCAGTTGAAAAAAACAACAACTTAGGTATTATACCCATGCTAATGTGAGAAACTGAAATAACAAATAGGTTATTGTAGCAAAACTTAAGAACATTTTGAAAAAAATAGGTAGTATTCCTGAAACTGAGATAACAAATAGGTTATTGTAGCAAAATTGAAGAACATCTTGAAGAAATAGGTATTATTCCTGTTACTTGTAATCTTACTGTAGCAAATCATTGACACTTGCACATTTTACAAGTTCAATCATGTCCAGCGCAGGGTATCCTTGGAGAACATCTTGCAACCAAAGCTGTAGCAGAACCTTGTAGAAAATGAGGTCTCGAATTTTGAATATTTGGTTGATGCACCAGTATCTTTGGTCTCTGTTTTTGTTGACCATTGATCCCTGTATATAACTTCTATGCAATTTGATCAGAAGTTATGTGAATTCGCAACTCTGTGATTAATGTAAACTATTGATGTGTCTATGCTTTGAATATTTTGAGTGGAACAACCATGTGGAAAACCATTAGGAGTACTATTTTTTTTTGTTTATTGTTTTCTTATTTTTCCTGACGGTAATGCCTGACAGGAGTAGGCCACTGCACTGATTTGCTAAACCTGATGCCCGCTTATCCCTGTCGGGCCAAACCCGTCAGGAAAGAAAGAAAACAGACAGGAATTAAGGTCCTGTCGGCCGACCGACAGGCATATATTAGTTTCCCTGTCAAGCTATGCCTGACGGCTAATCCTGACGGCCGGCCGACAGGAAAACATTTCCCTGTCGGTTTTCCCTATTTTCCCATCGGTTTTGGGCTCACAGAAATATTTCAGTTTCTGGTAGTGTTAGGGTCACGCGAGTCGAGGCAGACGTTGTCGCGGTAGTGACGACGGACGTCGAGACGAGCACGTGATGCCACTGCCATCCTGTCTATCTTAGGGTCACGTGAGTCGAGGCGGACGTCGTCGCGGAAGCGACGACGGACGCCGAGACGAGCACGTGACACCACAACCACCCCGTCTATCTTAGGGTCACGCGAGTCGAGGCGGACGTCGTCGCGGTAGCGATACGGACGCCGAAACGAGCACGTGACACCACAACCACCCTGTCTATCTTAGGGTAACACGAGTCAAGGCGGACGTCGTCGCGGTAGCGACTACGGACGTTGAGACGAGCACGTGACACCACAACCATCCTGTCTATCTTAGGGTCACGCGAGTCGAGGCGGACGTCGTCGCGGTAGCGACGATGAACGCCGAGACGAGCACGTGACACCACTGCCTCGAGGCAGACGTCGTCGAGCATGTCACGCCAAATTCACACAAAAAATGTTCGTGCTTTAAAAATGGCAGAAATTTCAGAAAATGTTCTTGTTTTCCAAAAAAAATTCACAAATTTAAAAGTTGTTCATTTCTATAAATATGTTCTTGCTTTGAGATTTTCTTATTAATTTTAAAACTTGTTCGTAGTAGATCAATTTAATGTTGATTCAACCGAAAAGCAGTAGATCAATTTACTTCAGTACGCTATTTTTTGTTTGACAAAATTATGTTCCTGGATAGTATTAATCGAAAGGGAATAGAGGGGTAGGCTAATTTTTTTGTGTGTAAAAGTAGCAATTCGTTTTAGTTTTTTTTAGGCAAAGCAATGCGTTTTCGTTTTTTTTGGGTTGAAAGTGCTAGTTCGTTTCAATTAAAAGTGAGATTTCTCGCCCATTATTGTCCCTAAAATCCGCTGGCCCAGAAAGGAAATGGGTGGAATAGGTAATACAAGGCCAAATGAAAAAAAACAAAGAAAGGGAATAGAGCCTAGGTGCGGTATTGGGCCATGGCTGGGCCAAACTCACGATAGTGGAGCGCTCAAGGCCGGGATCGATCGCGAAAGGGAATAGAAGAGGTGATCGCTTTTGCTGTCGGATCGATCTGGTCCGAAATCGAGCACGCGTGCGTTAGCCACGCCCGGTTCCATGTGGTGACGCCCGGTGGCATGATTGTGCGGCCAAGTTTTTTTTTAGTTGGAAACTCTCACATGGGTCACCTCTTTTCGGTCCAACGATCATATGTGCAATTAAACTTGCACACATATAAGAAAAATCTAGTAAGGTACTCTCGGCTACATAGGAACGGAACCAAAAAAAAAAAAAACTGTTAAAAAAGCGAAAAGTAGAAAAAAAGAGCAATAAAGAAAACACAAAATAAGACACACTTGTTAAAAATGAGAAAAATCGAAAAAGGAGAGAATGTGGTATGTCACCCACTAGTATTTTCTAGTAGAATTGCTACGTTTTATGTTCATAAAACTAGCAAGAGCACCCCAAGAGAAATTAAAAGAGGAACCGCAACCAAAAGAAAAGTTTACAACGAAATCATTTTCTATGAGGTGGCCGGAGGGAAGGGTTCGCCTTTGTCTCACCGAGCCCCGGCAGACGGTAACATCTTTTTATTTTTTATTATATTATGAGCGAGTCGATCATGATAATGTGGGGATGAGATTGCCATTCATTGCCATGAGTTGAGGCACGTCACGAGCAATGGCGGCGCCAGGAATTGCTGGCTGGGTATTCACCCACCCATTTTTTTTTTACTTTAAATGCAATATATGAACCAAATAGTACCAGAATTTCAATATCTGAACCAAATAGTGCGGCTATTGCAATATATGAACAAAATAGTACGCCATAATGACAATAGAATTTTTTGAATGTGTCAAACCATAATAATTATAAAAAAACATGGATACAAAAGTACCTTTTGATTGATAAAATGATGATATGATTGATATCCCACCTTACAATATAACTTTGCGGTTGCCTTTCTGGAAAAGATTGATGACATCCTCAACCTTTACTTGATTGAAGAATTCTCTCTCAACAAATGTAATCAAACAATTGCTTAAGTAATCATCACCCATTTTGCTCCTTAGCTTATTCTTCACATAGTTCATTGAAGAGAATACCCTTTCAACACTAGTAGTAGCAACTGGCAGAATCAATACCAACTTAAGAAGCTTGTAAACAATATGATATTGTTCATGCTTGTTTGTCTCTACAAGCATAACTGAAAGTTGACACATATTCTTTAAGTTTTGAAACCTTTCATATCTACGCACATGAGTAACATACATGTTCAGTTGCCATGAAAGTCTTGCTAGTTCATCACTTGTGAAATCATTAGCATAAAATTTTGTAGTAAGCCTAACCAACTTCTCCTGATCATAAGCAGCAAATAGACAAAGTGGACAAAATGCCGCCATGCAAGAAAGTAGCTCCGTGTTTACCTCATCAAATCTGCCATTGAGTTCACTTATTTGCCTATCAATGACAGCCACAAACATATCAACTTTGAAACGGTGGTAATTCATCGCACCATTACATAAACCCCTTTTAGGCCGGCCAACGGGAAAGTAAGGACCCTCCATATCAGCAACTTTGTTCTTATGCTTTGTACAAAAACATGTGACCATTGAGAGAAAATCATCCCATCCAGCGTCGGTCCTCAAACACTCCAAGTGATACTTTGTGACATCAACAAGCTCAATAGCATGAACAATATCTTCATCTTGCTTTTGCAAAGCTCTGCACACTTCAAGTCATCAACATACACCGTGTCTGGCTGCTCGCGCGAGTCGGGCGACTGGGCGTGCGTATGAGGAGTCGAGGAGAGGGCGAGAGGCGTGGGCTCTGGGCCTCTGGCTGACCTGTGAATATGTATACATATAATTTCTTTGCATCAAAATCTTGGGTATTCCTGTAAATACAGGAGCATACCCCTGGCGCCGCCTCTGGTCACGAGACTCTTTGCAGTTTAGGCTGGTCATAGTGGGGAGTAACTTATACTAATGTCATGCATATGACAGTAGTCTAAGTTACTATCTTCATAGTGCAAAATAATATAGTAGTAGTATCATAGATGGCTTCATTTATTAGCTTGTAGACACATCTTTTCTTAGGAATCACTATGTTACAGTAATGTATTATGCAACTCTAAACACATATCTCGTCATTAAATGCATGCCACGCAAGCAAATTTATCTCGAAATGCGCTATGTTACTAGCTAAGTTACTCCCACTATGACTAGCCTTACACGGGTATAACCTTTTATTAGCTTGTTATATGGATGACTTTAATTAGTGTCCGTCATGGTATTACGTTCGAGCTCTGCTAGTACCCCGTGCCCAGGACTTGGGAGTGCCATGGGCAGTGAGCTCCAAAAGACCGGGGATCGCACCTTCGTTCAGAATGGGGTCTCTGTATTTACTGCGGTCGCTCTCGCACATTGTGAGGCCCCTCCCAATGCTCCACCTTGTACAGGTGCTAAGTTTGCCAACTAAGCAAAAAATCTGATGTGGCATGCTAGTTAAGAAGAAAGAGAGTAGTATGGTGACCTCACAAAGAAACAATTCTAAGCACGTGTATCTAGGTTGAAGCACAACACTAAGTCTACAACTAATCTGATATGGTTTCTGTTGACGCCACTGTGGCCCCTCGCGTGCGGGCACGTGCACCTCTCTCGAGGAGGAGGCTAACCCTGAGAACAATGCGTAGTCGCACAAGCTATTCATCGCTAGGTTGTGGAGCACCCCACGGCAGAAGGTCACCATTGCCCTTCCATTTCCCATTCCCCTTCCCCATGCTCCCCTCGAGCTCCAGATCCCCAACCCACCCATGGCCACCGCCTTAGACTCCCTCACCTTCTCCCCAGCCGCGATGACCCCTTCCTCAGGATTCCAAATTTGTCGTAGATATTAAGAACTTGCATAGATTAAACTTCTATTTTTTGACTGTAACATCCCAGATTTCTACACAGGTTAGCGACATTAAACACACCACTCTAATTAATAGCGAGTACTTATAAACCTCTAAATTTCGGCAGCATCTCCTTTGTTTGTAAGGACACCCACAATAAAAATATCATAATATCACATATAGATAATCAAGATATCTCTAAATAAACATCCACGCAATTTCAAACAATAAATATAGACATATGAAGACTAGAATAACCAAGGCACAACTTGGTGGTTATTTTTCACAGTCTCCAACGACGGTTCCTTAGGGCATCTCCAGCCGTTGGCCCCCCCAGGATGCACAAAAATCGCCCCCTGGGGGCGAGCCGGCGAGACACTCGGCGCTGGGGGCGGTTTTTCGCCCAGTCGCCGCCCCCAGCTCGCCCCCAGGCGCCGAAATTGGCCCACTTTGCAGCCCAATTTCGGCGAATAAACGGCCCATATGGGCGAGAATAGGCCCATATTCGGCGTGGTTTTGCCCTGTCTCGGCGTTCATTTATCAACATAATTATTTCTTATCACATATTTCATCACAGAAAAATCAAATACTTCAACAAAATAGTACAACAACAAATAGTTCAATACAAATTATATAGTTTAACAAATAAAAACTCGTATTTCATCACGCGGCGTCCCCCTTGAGCCTCCATAGGTGCTCAATCAGATCTTTCTGCAGTTGATGATGCACCTGTGGGTCTCGGATCTCTTGACGCATACTGAGATAGGCAGTCCAAGTTGCCGGTAGCTGGTGATCAACTTCGGCTAGAGGACCCTGCCTGTAGTATGGTTTAGTGTCAAACACTGGGTCTTCTTGCCCGCTCTCGACGATCATGTTGTGCAAGATGACACAGCAAGTCATGATCTCCCACATTTGATCTTTCGACCATGTCTGAGCGGGGTACCGAACAACAGCGAATCGAGATTGGAGCATACCAAATGCCCGCTCGACATCCTTCCTGCAAGCCTCCGGAACCTTTGCAAACCAGGCGTTCTTGCCTCCTGGCACAGGGTTTGAGATCGTCTTCACAAATGTCGACCATCTCGGATAGATGCCGTCAGCTAGATAGTACCCCTTGTTGTATTGGTGCCCATTGATCTCGAAGTTCACCGGAGGAGAATGGCCCTCAACGAGCTTGGCAAAAACAGGAGAGCACTGCAACACGTTGATGTCATTGTGAGTTCCTGGCATACCAAAGAAGGAGTGCCAAATCCAGAGGTCCTGTGTGGCTACCGCCTCAAGCACCACACTGCAACCGCCTTTGGCGCCTTTGTACATCCCCTGCCAACCAAATGGGCAGTTCTTCCATTTCCAATGCATGCAGTCGATGCTTCCAAGCATCCCAGGAAATCCTCTTGCTGCATTCTGGGCTAGGATCCGAGCAGTGTCTTCCGCATTGGGTGCTCTCAAGTATTGTGGCCCAAACACTGCCACCACTGCCCGACAGAACTTGTAGAAACACTCTATGCTGGTGGACTCGGCCATGCGCCCATAGTCGTCGAGTGAATCACTGGGAGCTCCATATGCAAGCATCCTCATCGCTGTCGTGCACTTCTGGATGGAGGTGAATCCAAGAGCGCCAGTGCAATCCATCTTGCACTTGAAGTAGTTGTCGAACTCCCGGATGGAATTCACAATCCTGAGGAAGAGCTTTCGGCTCATCCGATAACGGCGCCGAAATGTTCTCTCGCCATGAAGTGGAGCATCGGCGAAGTAGTCGGAGTAGAGCATGCAGTAGCCTTGCAGATGATGCTGGTTCTTTGCTTTCACCCGCCCCGGCGCCGAGCCACCTCGACGCGGCTTTTCACTGCTCGCCAGCAGCTGGGCGAGGGCGGCGAGCACCATCAGATGCTCTTCTTCCTGGACGTCGGCCGCGGCTTCCTCCTCCAGCAGCGCGGCGAGCTCTTCCTCCTCATCGGAGTCCATCGCCGAGTCAGTAAAAATGCCGAACACCTTGCGCTCGTGGGCGTGTACCCGCTGTTAAACCGCGCCTCCGCGGCCGGAAACAGCGGCCGGCACCGCCTAGTGCTGCGGGGAGGGGCTGCCGCGGCGAAGCGCTGCTATTTTCAGGCGGGGAATGGCTATCTAGGCGGAGTAGGCCGGCGACCGTCGCCGGGATACAGCTAGTGGTGGCCGAGGGCGCGGGGGGTGCGAGGCGAGTCGGGGAAGAAAAACTTGACTTTTCCCCTGTCGGTGTGGGCTAGGCGCGCTTTTCACTAGCGCCGGAGCCCCCAACGGCTCCCCAGCGCGCCGGGTTCGGCCTGTGACCGCCGGACGGAAAAAAGGCCCGAACCGGCGATTTTCGGCGTCCTGGGGGCGCGACTGGGCCGTTTTTTCGGCGCCGGCGCGAAAAAATCGCCTGGGGAGGCCTTCTTGGGGGCGTGGCTGGAGATGCCCTTAGTGGCAGTCATGGCCTCCGACACATGAACGGAAGGCTTGCATGTGTTGTATGTCTTTGGCTAAATCTATTATGTTAAGGTTTGTTTTTTCATGAATCCTCTCATTTATCCCGCTTCCTCTGAAACCTACCCTTCCAACTATGGCCGTTCTGGCACTATATTTTTATATTGAACTTTTATAATTATTTTAATTTATATTTGTAATATTACAGTATTAAAATATTGTAATTGTTTTCAAAGTTAGTTAACATAGCTAACATAACTTAATGTTGATATATATTAATTATAACCCTCCATGCTAAAGCAGCGATAAGTAATATAGATCAGAGGGAGTATACATTATTTGTGACATAGCCATATTGTATATCACTCAAATTTATTTTTGTTAAAACTCAAATGTACTTTATAACTTAAGCTAATTGATTTTTACCAATTACATAAATTATACAGTAAATACATATATGTTTATCAGTATGTGTATTTTTGCATATACTTTAATATTATTAAATGTGATGTTAGAGATCTTTCAAATGTTTAATCTAACTAATATCTCAATAGTGGTTTCTAATGTACTAGGTAAATGTATTTATATGAAACTTTCTTGTGAAAGATTCATTTTGCAAAACTTATCTAAATCATTTATGATATTTTTCTGGAACTTGTATGAAATATAAAATAATTATGAAAATAGCTGGTCCAAAATTCGAATATTTTTTGTGAAAATCCAGCTAACCATTTATTAGGAAACACTGAAACTAGAAAGAAACCCCAATATAGTTTTTGGACCAATTTATGAAATGTGTGGGTGGGTGGCCGTAATGAAACTTGTGAAAAACTATTTAATATTTGTAAGATTTAATAAAACTTGGAGGAATATAATTAAGGTGCAATTTGCATCTAGTTCCAGCGCAAAATAAAAACTAAAAGGTGGCGAGTTGGTGTGCTGCCACATGAGAGAGGAATTAAGGTCAGGAGCTTGTGGGCAGAATGTACCAGTCAAGCAAATACAGATGATTACAAGCATACTTTATGTATTGTCATTGGAAGTATCCACTGCAGAAGCTTATCGCCTTACAAACAATCACCAATCTTTCTTCTCAATTCTCACATGCGCACAATCATGATCTTGATTTGGTCAACCATGTCATGCATAGGCAAGTTCTTTTACTGCTTTATCTTGTTGTTAAAACTTTCTGCCAAGTTATTGTTGACATGATCACACTTGATGGCAGTGTTAAATCCTGACCTGTACCACAATAGAGAATAATAGGTGTTCAACCATGGACGAAACTCACTGCATGCTGCTTTTATCTTATCAAGTTGATACGAATGTGTCTCTTTTCTGTAAGATCTTGCTGCTGGCCATTCTTCCAAATTTTTCTCCTCTGAATTTTTTGATGAAATTCATGCACATATGGCTGAAGCACTCCCTCTGCTCACAATGAGGAAAAACATTATTCACTGCATTTTCTAGAGCTTTACATGCATCTCTGCGTACTGCCAAAGGTGATACTGGTCCCATGCATCTTTTCAACTGCATCATGAATCATGTCCATGAAACCTTTGTCTCTGACTGAAACAAACCAATAGCAACAGGCAACATCTAGTTGTGTCCATATAAAGCATTGCATGCTGCCAATTGACCGTTCCATTTGCCAGTCAAAAAAGATGAGTCTATGCTCAAATATGGACGGCACCCTGCTAAGAACTCTACCATCCTCTCTTACCTCAGTATCTATCTCCACAACACTGCCAGGTGACCTCCTCTCCACCTCTGCTTTGAAGTTATAAAGCATTCTAAAAGTATTTGCCCAATCACCATATAATTCATTCATTGCCCTCTGTTTTGCTTTCCACACTGTGGTATACTTCACCTTAATGGGGTACTGCTTTCCCAAGTCCACTTTAAGTTTCTTTGCTATAGTGTTTGGTTTCTTGGCTAAAATTGGAGTGATATTTTCTGCAATCTAAAGCTGGGATGTCATGGTTGATACTCTCTGTGAACTTGTAATACAAGTATGTGGATTTGGGATTTGATTAACCCTGATGGTACTTCCATCAGGTTGAATTCTAGCAGATATGTACCACTTGCAAGGCCTAACGCTTCCATTAAAACCTCTGCACCTTGCATAAAATTTCTTTATATCAGTCCACATAGTATTGGCATCAAACTCATGTTTGACTGCATAAGTCTTGAAACACATTCTAAATTCCTTCATGTTTGGAAAAAATTTGCCTACTTCACTAACAGGATTTTCTTTGTCATACACACATACAAGCTCATCATCATCTGCAGCATCTTTCATCAGTTGTCCATCACATCTTCACAAGCATCTATGTTAGCATCATTAGGCAAACTCGATTCACCCCTCTCTTCCTCATCTTGATCATCTACTGGATCTACTAGAATGCCAAAAAATTGGCCATCTTAGTGTCAACCATTGGTGCAATTACCAAATCAATAGCGTCTGCTAATTGTACTCAATTCCAATCAACACAAATAACCCTTGTAGCACCATCACAACCCTCTTCTGCATCTTGATCAGCCCCCTCTATTACTGTCACTTCACCCGTAAACATGGGCATTATCTGTCTCTGTGAAGCCCAATCACCATCTACCATTTGTGAAGCCAACTTTGAGGGTACATATCCAACCTTAGAATCTGATTTCAGATTAACGAGCTCTGCATGAAAGGTAGTCTGTTTGCTTGCCCACCCGTCTTATCGATCAATGTCATCAACCATCTCTTCACCATTCTCAGTTCTCACATACTCACCCTTCTAATTATCAAACCGTCACAATGCTACCTTTTGCTCTAGACCCCAAAAAATGCTCTCCCCAATTTTCTCGACAACATTCCTCACGACCCTCTCTTCCATGCTCTGTCTTTCTTGTGGATCAATCTCTGCAAATTCAACCTCCCATTTAATAATTGTATCTCTCTCTATGTCTCGCACGCTACCATCACCTAGCTTCGCCTTAGAAGGAAAGAATTCGACAGTGAATTTGAATGTCCGAGCACCATCGCCCCTGTTTGTCAATGGCGGGTAGTGTGAGCTAGCGGAAGCAGACAAGGCAAAAATCGCATAAGTTGGAAAGGATGCACATTAAGGGATTACCTAGTCGACGTTATTGTCTCTTGCGGCTCCATCGCATTCAGCCCCCTCCCCCCACCCAAATTTGGATCAAATAGACCAAAAACAGAGGGAAACAATGGCGATGCGGTGAGATCTAACTCGACACGGAGGGGAACATGACAAGGGTTCCGGATTCACTCACAACAGCCACCACCGTCGACGAGAATGAAAGCTCCGCCGCTGCTATCACCGAGAACAGAAGCTCTGGTGTCGTCGCCGGCTCACCGCTGAGAATGAAGAGGAGGGAGCAACACAACCCGGTTCAGACAGGCACGGGTACACGTCTCACCTGATGCACTGCCAAGTGGGGCCGTAACTAGATGCACTGCCAAGCGGGACCCACATGTCTTAAACATAACCTCACTCCCGTTGACGATCATTTTAATCGCCCGAGTGGGCCTTGGCATATTTGGGCCTCTGAAACGTTGCACCAGAGCTATTTTCGTCAACCATGTGGCACTCCTTCCAATTCACCTCAAAGATGTCGTACAAGAGCTATTGACCCGTCTATTCATTCTATTCTGAAGAATTGATGCATGATTTGTTAGTCTTTTTCGTATGACACCATTCTATTATGAAGAATTGATGCATGATTTGTTAGTCAGCTAGCTTCTGTTGTTTGATGCATTTCTTCAGTTTGGATTATTGATAGCTTCAACGTGGGATTTTTTTCTAATTTACATCAGAGCTCAGGAGGATTCAATAATTCAGGTGATCTTTTTTTAACACTGTTCACAAAAAAAAATCTGGTTGTGGGAAAAGAAAACAATAAATAGAAAACATGTAGATCAATTAATTCAATTTCAGAGGGTGTTGTGCACAAATTCGTGTTGAGATGCATCCACCAAGAATCAAGCAGTGTTACGTCTCCCTAGTGTTGAAAACAACGACATGATGAAAACATAGTTACAGAAAACAATGTCATCACGGGAAATTTGTTGTGTGTCTTATAGCGTATGGGCCCATTATACCAAGTTCAGACAAGGGCCCATAAAATGCCAGGGCCGGCCCTGCCCGAAGGACGCGTTCATGGTGGAGCACAAGATACGAAATGTTTCTGCCCAACCACAACGGCGAGGTGCCGGTCTGCTCCTCTGTTGGCTCCCTGCAGGACGTGGACGACATGTTCGTGACAGAGCGCAAGATCCTCGTCTATGAGCATGGGCATATGGGCAACACCACGCTTAGAGACCACCTGGTGCACGGTGCACGGTGTCTCCAGCTCGTCGCTGGTGAGGGTGTCCTGGAGGACCCGCTTGGAGGTGCTGCTGGGCGTGTCCCGGGCCATAGAGCACTTGCACCGTTGCGCGATCATTTACAGCAACGTGAGCTCGTCCAACATCCACCTTGACGCCAACTGTTACTTGACGCGGCGCCTGTCCGAGGTCATCGCGGAGGTCGTCGGCACGCCCAGGTACATCAACCCGGAGTATATATCGCCGCATGGGGCACATGAGCCCGGCCAGCGACGTGTACAACTTCGGCGTTGTCATTCTGGAGGCATTGACGGGGCGGCTGCCGGCCAGCGGCAACTGGGAGGAGGGCGAGGACGTCGTAACCCTAGTGGAGTCCACGCTCCCGGCCATAGGAGAAGGTAATCTGCAGGATGTGTTGGACATCTGCCATCCGCCCGGTGCTGCAGTTGCAACCCATGCTGCGACAGTTGAAGGCGCTGGAGCTCGTGACGCACACGGCAAGGCTCTGCCTGTGGCCGCAGGGGAAGGACCGTCCGGCCATGTCAAACGTGGTGGCCAACCTGGAGAAGGCGCTTGGGATCATACGTAGTAATGAGCCTATAAAACTACAGTGAGTTTAAGCAGATCCAGTGACAAAGACAAAGTAACTATTTGGTGAGCGCGTCGTTTTAGTGCTCCGGTTCCATGTAGCCCTCTATTTGAAACACTGAAAATTCCCATTTTAGAGTTTCAAAAAAACTACAAAAAAATAAATAAATCCACATTTACATATGGATGGATACGACAAGTGTGTAAAATTTCAGGAGAAATACATTTATTCAAGAGCTATAGAAACAGTATGTTAAATAGTTGGTTTATATAGTGTCAAAATCACCAATTTGTCATTTTTCTGCAGCTCACCTGTCAATGTATTCGTTGTTGCCTTCATATGAGCAAGTCATGCGCAATCACCTGGCACATCGGCCCCAACGTCGTGCTCTCCGCTACATGCCTTGCCGTTGACGCAGAGCTCGAACACCTCACTCTTGACCGTCCCCTCATCCTAGCACTAGTTTGTGGTACACCCTGACCCTTTCTACTACTACTACTACTACGACTACGACTACGACTACGACTACCACTACCACTACCACTACCACTACCACTACCACTACTAGCCTGGTTTCGAACATATAACATAAATTAATGCTGAACATGATCAGCACGTGGCTGTGAGGTTCGTAGCTTTTTTGTTTCTTTTAATTTGGTACTCCCTCTGATCCAAAACTTTGGGCGAGGCGGGCAGAATTCTAGTGCATGGAAACTCTGAAAATATATACTCCATCCGATCCAAAGTTGCGTACTCGCTTATTTTGGATCGGAGGGAGTACCAAATTAAAAGAAGAAGAAAAAAAATAGATGGACATGACGAAAGAAACTTAGGATGTACTCAGAACATATGCACCTGCGCATAACATAAAGTAGTTTTGGTTGAACTTTCCTTTCTCAAAGAGGTTGGTGCTTGATGTTTAATCAGAGAAAGCTAGAAAAGCATGCAAATTCCAGTAGAAGTTTTTCCATGAAATTTGATCTCACCTTTGGAAAATACTAGCATTCAAAGTAAAAAAACGAAGAAGGATGAGAAGATCCAACAAAAATGAAGCGAGGCTACGTAGCAAAAAGGAAACAATTTCTACAGAATAGAATCCTGCCTCTTGCCCGTAATTAAACTGCCCACCTCGTCGTGGGAGTCCCACACGTCCATGGCGGTGCGCTCGGCGAGGAGGACGACGCCGTCGTCGTCGTCGTCGATGCGCACGGCGTGGAGGAGGACGCCGTCGTCCTGGACGCGGCGGCCGAGGACGATGACGACGTCATCGTCGTCGTCGAGCGACTGCCGCCACCGGCGCAGCAGGCAACGGAGCAGCAGGCACCAGGTCAATGCCGGACTCTCTGATTGCAGGCACAAGTTCATCCCGAAGAGCCGGTGGAAGAGGCGGGCGACGGAATGGGGGAAGAAATCTTCGAAGGTAAAGCAGCCCACGATGTTGATCGTATCATGGAGAAGCTTGAAGTGATCCTCCTGCTATGTGTTAAACTAACGGGGCAAATGCCCCCCCCCCCCCCAAGGTTTGATAGATCTACCCATAGTCTCTACCATAGTTATCAGAATGAAGATTACGAAAATGGGAGTATATCGATAAAGAAACAATAAAGAGATTCAGATGACTTGCTTATTCGAAGAAATGGCCACTGAGATTATAGCTGGTTAGACCTCGGGCTTGTCTAGTTGAGCACCATGGAGCACCACTTCCCCGCCACCGCCCCCCTGCCCGCGGGGCCTTCACCCCCGACCACCGCCGGCCCTTCACAGGACGACCAGCTCAGCAATGAGCTGAAGCAGGAGAAAAAAAAGACCAAGGTGAGTTTTATTCCTTCTGCCCTATGCACTATGAACGCGAGTTTTGTTCTCTGAATTATGAACGAACTTTCAACTCTGCAACAGCTTGCTGAAGGTGGAGACATCGCGCTCAGGCTTTTGACCATCGTGGCCGCCGTCGCGGTGGTCTGGCTGAAGACGCGACCAGCCCGTGCTCCGGCGCCGCCGAACCAGCCGAATCCGGCCAACGTCCCGGCGCCGCCGCGCCAGGAGGAGCATCCGGCTCCGTCCAACAAGGTGGTCAACACCAACGTCACCTGCTTCTGCGTCGGCAGGAACAAGTGATGTTCTCATGTTGATCCACTGACATTGTGCACACCTGGCAGAAGTGCACAGCCGCTTCTTGCATACTATAAGTATGTTGTGTGCCGCAGCATCTGTTATCTGCGATAAATAAGCAGAGCCGGAGTGTGTTATTTCTCCATCTGTTATATGTTGTGTACCCAAAACCATGGTTCTAAGTGAGGGTGCCCCTGGACTCGGCTTGCCGTCCTTATCTAATCTCTGCACAATAATTTTTCTTCACTATTTTGCCTAATGCTAGGGGGCCACGGCCCCCTCAGCCATGCACTAAGCTCTGCCACTGCGTGGTGGCTGTGGCAATCTAGGCCATCTACGCGGGGCTCAAAGTTCAGATTTTACCGCACGCGTTCAGAATTCAGAAAAGTTAGAACAAAACTCGTTGGAAGTTAGAACAAAACTCAGAGGAAGTGATGTTGGCGGGCGGTGAAGGGCCGGCGGGGAGGACGGGTGCGGTTACCCCCGTGTCGCGGGGGGGGGGGGGGGGGGGGGGGGTCGAAGGAATGTAGCAAATTTCATAATTATAGTTGTGCATAATCTTGATGCAGAATATTAATTTGTTAGGGTAGAGATTTATCATGTTACATCCGCGTGAGCTTCAGGAAAAATACTATAAAATGAAGACCCCGCAGGACTCAAGTGACTGTTGTCAAACTGAGTTCCTTGAACCTTGATACTTACTTTGCATCAGATATTCCTCTGGAATGAAGACCTCCACAAACTTTAAAATCTCAATCCTTTTGAAGGCAAAGCGATGATGCGGAGAACGGCCACCACAGCGATCGGCACCATTGGTACCAACTGATCCCGTCGCTGGAAACAGGGGATGGTCGTCTCTTTTTCCCCGGCTCGGCCACATCAGCCCGCTAGCCGGGTCCCACACGCCAGTTCTTTTGTTGGACACAACTCATTCCTGAATCAGTGTGTTTTGTTACTCGCTTGACGCCGAGTTGGCGGTCTTTTGTGATTTTCTGCAAAAGCCGCGGTGAACCGTTACCCTCGCCACACTCCATTTCACATGGCCGAGCAAAGAAAAAAGCAACAACGTGGTTGCGCATGGCGGGCTGCAGTGGAGAGAAAACAGAGGATCATGGGTGGGACCCACACGAAAACGTAAAAAAATAAATGGGACCAACCCAGGGCGTTGGCATTTTTTTATAGGAGAAACTCCACGAGCACCGCGCGTCCAAGTCGGGACTCGAACTCTGGTGGGCTGGTAGCAACCTCAGCCGCCCGCCCAAACATACAGGTTCCGACGGACCCGGACCAAAGGGAGTTGACCTCTGACCACCACCACCGCCACCACTTGCTGCTCCCTCCGTCCATCCCTCACTCAACTGATTCGTTCTTTATTTATATCTCTCTTTTTTCCTTTTTAGCTACCTGGTTGCTCCATTTTATTAATTAATCAGTCGCCGTCCGTCCATCGTCCAGTACAGAGCAGGGCAAGCCGGAACAGTTTTTATTATACGGTCAACATTTTTTGAAATACACGGTGGGCATTTTTAATATAGAGTGAACTTTTTTTATGTACAGCAATTTTTGTGTAATACGCACTGAACATTTTTAAAATGTAAACAGAACCCTTTCTAAAAAATAAGTAGAAGATAATAGGAAAAACCCGTTTAGAAAACTTTAAAACCCGGCAAAGAAACTGGTGAAAAAAACAGAAGGAATATAAAACCGGAGCACACGAGCCGAACCGCTTTGTTTCGTGATTGGAGGGCACTGGTTTTGAAACTACGTGATGGAGAGTTTTGGGACGGGCTCTAAAGCAATCCGAGGCGAGCATGAGTTCCACATCGTCGCCTACAACGCTCGCGCGGCGCTGGCCAACGACGCCCATTATTCCATCCTCTCCGGCGCCTTCGAGGTCGGCGGCTACACGTGGGCTCTCGACTGCCGCTTTGACGACAACGGGCACCTCGCCTCCATCGCCCTCCTGCTGCTCACCTCCTACATCTCTGAGGACGCCGTCGTCGCCAAGGCCAGCCTGAGGATCGAGGACCCGCTTGGCCGGTGGCCCGCCGCTGTGTGGGAGAGCGACGAGACCTACACCTTCCCCATATGGTCCGGCAACAACTGGCAGCTGTCCCAGGCCGACAGGAGCTGGACGTTGCTGGTGCCGGAGGCATTCATCGGCCATGAGATTCACTACGTGCAAGACGACCGCCTCACCATCCTCTGCACAGTCGAGGTCCTCCGGGAGGAGGAGGAGGAGTCTGCTATCACAGAGGATATGCAAAAGCTTCTTTACCTCTCGTCGGAGATGAAGAGTACAACGCCTGCATTGCATGCATGCTGCGGACGTGACGTTGGTCGTAGCACTAGCTAGTAGCTACCGCCCGGGTAGTATGCATGCGGTCACCAGCTAGTATTCGCATGCCGCAGGCGGGTACGTGCGTGATCTGATCCCGCGGGCGGTGGCGGCTAGGTACTAAAGTTTGCACAAAATTGAGTCACTTATTTTGGGACCGAGGAAGTATCTTTTTAGTTCCTACGCTATTAACCACTGGCGGAGCTTAGTGTATTGCTGGGGGGGCTGTGGCCCCCCAACCTTAGACAATTTTGTGAAGGAAATACTAATTTTGTGCTTAGTTGAAAGAAAAATTAGCATTTTGCCCTCTTAAATGTTCACATTTTGTGTTCCAGCCCCCCAAGCATTCTCCTGTAGCTCCGCCACTGCTATTAACCCTCAATAACTAATGACAAAAGGTCACCGTGGAACAAGGCCGCGGCACCCACCGCTTCTAAGTTCTAATTGCACTCCGATGACGATTCAAATAGAGTAGAAAAAATTGACCTAGACGCACATGTGTTACTCGTAGACCAGTGACGTCGATTCGAAAGCAAACACATGTGTTAGCTTCATAGTGACGCTAGACATTTCAAAACCAATAAAAAAAATCTAAACCCTCCTCACACCCACATATGTACTCCCTCCGTTCGGAAATATTTGTCATCAAAATGGATAAAAGGGGATGTATCTAGACATATTTTAGTTCTAGATACATCTCTTTTCATCCATTTTGATGACAAGTATTTTCGGACGGAGGGAGTACTTCACAATGTCGAGTCGATGAAAGGGAGGGGGTTCCTCTGGCTTGCCCTAAAGCTCCCATCGCCCCGCTTCTACCTTCACTCGGGGAACCAACTTCGACAAGAGGAAGGGATTCCGCGTGCGGTTCAACGACTTGAAGCCAACTTGTCACGTGCTAACGCCCTTCGACAATGACTTGGACGACATCTTCGTTTTATGTGGTTGGACGTGAAGTTATACTATGTGTTGTCATTTTATATATGCAGTTGAGGGTGGAGTTATACCATGCATTGTCATTGTATGTAGTTGGAAGGGCGGTCCAGCAGTCGATTTGGCCGAACTTGGACGCACGCGGCTTGGATGGAGGAGCTTGATAGCACAAGCCGTGGCACGGGCCGCACGAAGCGAAAGGCAACAGTCGAAGTCCTACCGCGGGCGCACGCCACTCAATCCAGACAACCATCTCCTCGTGCACGCTCACTCGCCACGGTGCAGACCAACGCCATTGATTAGTGACAAAAAAAAATCCGAGGAGGAAGGCCACGTCATCGCCCACTTCTAATTCCACTATGAACTGATGATCACCCTTCAAAGGGAGTAAAAAGAATCAAACTGAACGCACATGCGGTGCTTGCAGACTAGCGATGTTGATTGAAAGGCGGCGTGAGGATATGTAGCCAAGCAAACACATGCAGGCCATAGTGACGCTAGTTATTTCAAAAAAAAAAAATCTAAATTTTCATCTTCGCCCACAAACACACACGTGCGCGAGGGATGTGGCTACCTTCGGCCGCCGACAAACACACGTGCGTCATTGTCAGCATCGCCTTTAGCGAGTTAAAACACCTTGAAAAGAGGTTGGCATTTTTGGGACCATTTGATCATCACTGCCATCACCAGGTTACCACCTAGGTCAAAGATGTGGGTGGCGTAACCATTTGGACATTCTGCGAATGGGCGTCAGTGATCACCGGGGCTCCGTCTTTGTTCTCACCGATGTCGTACCTGTACAAGTTGTCGCTGCCGAGCTCCGGGCAGTGGAGCACCCCGTTGTAGAAGGCGATGCCCATGAGATTCTCCGTGTTACACCGTTCCAGAGTCCACCCGCTGCTCCGACGGCCGATCCTGCAGAGCGTGAGCTCGCAAACGTCGGTGATGGCGGCGAGGATGCACCAGCGACCACTGAGCCCATTGGCGGCGCTCGTCCCATGCGGCCGTCGCCATCACAAGTTTGTCCTCGTCGGGCCTAGACCGCGATGGTGTTTGTTTGTTGTTTGTATCAGAGGAGAGGAGAGGAGTGATCCCTGGCCTTGTTTGTGATGGGTTGTGGCTCTTGCCAAAGAAAAAAAGAGATTGATGTTGGTGCAGCCCCAACAGAGAGGACGCACATCTATCTGACTATCTCCTTCCCGTTTTGCTGCAGACGCGTCCCCGCCCCTCATTTCCGCCCCCGCCGCCGGCCAACTCCGGCGATCCCCACCGGCCAGCTCCTCGTCTCTACCCGCTGCACCATCTCCACTGGGCGACGAGCAGCCGGGACCGAGAGGGCGTCGTCGATGCGGCGGTGGTCTTCACCGGCGCAGCCGTCCGCCCCCAACTCCGGCGGCCTCCTCTCCCTCCAGCACGGCCGCAACACCCTCTCACCTTCTCTCGTTTACCAAGGGAGGGGAGGGATGGAGCGGAGCGACGCGCAGATCCGCAGCGGCACCCACCTGGTTCTCGCTCGAGGGAGGCCGGCCATGGAGTTGAGGTTCTACTCGACCCATGGATGGATGGATGGATGGATGGATTGATGGATGGATGAACGGGGGCGAAAGAAACCCTAGCCCCACACCCACCCATCCCATCCCCATGGATGGAACAAGGTGCACCGTGGCCATCTGTTTGAGCTATGGTTAAGGAGCCATGGGTACGAATCCCTCTTCTTCTTCTTCGGCCACCAACAGCTCCGGTCTTCTCCATGGACATGGACATGGACATGGAAGATCTCCCCTGGACTCCAACTCCTCCTCTGTTCATTGGTTGGTTGTTTCCATTTGGCCTACAAGGAGGGAGGGACACAAGACCACCGCTCTGCTTCTTATTTTGGTCGCCATGGAAGGTTTGCTTGCTGCAGCTTAATATTCGGAGCAACAGAAAACTGAAAACTCTGCAGTTTTCTTCTTCAGGTTGATACTAACTTGATAATGTTGGTGTCCTCACACCGCCTCATCCGTGGACGCCGTCGCCATTTTAGACCGTCAGGGCATCTCACTCTGCTCTCTCTCATGTCCTGCGTGTCCCGGCCATCAGTTACCTGGAGATGTTGCTTCTTTTCACTAGTGCAACAGTGTGTGCGCGCGTGTGTCATCCAGTATGAGATTCGACAAGTCAAGATGAGCTCTTGCAGCGATGATTCTTTCGCTGGTCACACAAGTGAGCCTATTATCCATGGCAATCTTGTCTTGTCTTGATTAAATCCAACACTTAACTTTCAGTTTTGCAACAGGAAAGAGATCGATCGATCGATTTGGGGTGGGGTGGTGAGGTACACGAAAGAGACCCCGGTCAGATTCAGACTCGTATTGGACTGACAAAAAATTCAGAGTTTCAATTTTGCAACCAATACACGCCAACAGCTTGCCCCTTTAACTGAACTACTTTCTCGTATCCTAGGTATACAAATAATTGCATCTACATATTGATGCAACATAATTTTCCTTCCTCCGAGCAGACTGACATCGCATAGAGTTCTCCTTTGCTCTATCTCTATCTCTATCTCATCATGGTCTCATCTCTGTAGGTGCCAGCGACAAGGGCGATGCCACGGAAGCGGCTCGTGGTCTGCTCCTTCCCCACCAGGACGACGATATGGGTTAACCATACCCAGTTTTTGGTTTACACTCTGCTGGGTTTTTTCTAGCTTGATTAATCATCTTGCTGCATGCTTAATTTAACATGAACAGCAGGTTGTACTAGCCTTTCTTGCTGTTGTGTGTGCACTCTGGCTAAGCATGGTTGTGCTTTCAAGTGTAAACTATGAACTAGAAGAGCTCATCTTCGTTGAAATTTTTTTTGCGTACCTAGAGGATCCTTTCTGACTTTAGAACGTTTCAGTGTACTGTATCCTCATACAAAAGTAAAAAGAGTCTCTCTGGTTTTGGGATTCGTTGCTCACACGGGATAATCCTTCCGTCCTTTTGTTTTTGTACGTGTTCTTGTGGGGTTCTGATGTAATTTCAAGAGACGCATCTTAATAAAAACATCTCATTTGTTTTTCTGTGTATGATGTCACTTGTCGATGGGTATTGTTCGTAGTAATCTCATTTGTATTGGTTAATTCTCATTTCAAATCATTGGGCCGGTGGGTGAGATTGTATTAGTTATTTGGAGAGATCAATTTGTACCCAGGTTCAACTAGTAAGCTTGAGTACTTGTGCATGCATATTGTCCCTTTTGAGCAAATGAAGGCTCCATTAGCAACTTGACTAGTTCATGTGCCTTGTCCCTTTTGAGCAAACGCATGTCTTGTTTTTCTGTAGCATTGACCATGCATGTCTCTTGTGATCTTTGACACAGGCCGTCTGGCACCAATTCGGTACGGTGATCTGATGACGCCTCCCCTTGTCCATTGAGTATCCTCGACAGGCAAGAACAAGTGCCACCGCTAATCCGAAGCTCTTGCCAGGGGAAAGGATTCTGGCACTGCCTTCTAAGTGAGTGGTGAGTGCAGGCTCTGCTCCTCCTAGTTGAGCATTCATCATCATTTTTAGTGGCCCTTAATCTGCATTTTTTGTGCTTCAAGTAAGGAAACAATATGTATGTATCTAAACAAGTAATCCCTCTGTAACATCATATAAGATGTTTTTTGACACCATGACAGTCACAAAAAACGTCTTACTTTATGTTACAGAGGGGGTATGTTCCAAGTTGTCGGTGCTCTTGCTTAGGACATTTTCAGTTCCAAGATTTTGCTTGCTCTGCTCTAAGCCCTGTTTGTCCTTGTACATGAGCCAGCTCATTGTTTTGACGGACCTGCACACACATCACGCTGTTTTTGCAGAAAGCCACACTGTTTTGGTTGTTCCATTTGAGGGTTTTTGCAAGTAGTGTGCTATAAGTCGCAAAAGACTCAAATCCTGAGCTTTATTGAGTTGCTGCTGCTGCTTTTGTACAATGAATGACGTTTCTCTCTAGTGCTTGCCATATCTTGACTGACTTAATCATCGTCATCTCTGTAGGTGCCGGCGACCAGGACGATGCCATGGATTCAAACTTGTATCAGAGAGGAAATTCAGAGTAGGTCATGTGCTAGGCTTGCATGTCAACTGTCTCATAACCGAGCCATTGGTCCTCTATATAATCTGCTTGCCTTTGTTGGTGTGTTGGTGGTCTTGGGCTTAGTTAGGACGTGTAATTGAGCTCCCTTGTTGCTACTGCTCCAATCATATAGGCTGCCACATATCATCATGCTTACTACTGTAGCAATTTTCTCTTCTCATGTTTCTAGGCGATCCGTGTTCATCTCTAGCCCATGTGTGTGCTATGGTCTTGACATGTATACCGGAAATCATCAAGTGCGTGTCTCTGTTGCAAATGTGTTCTGAAACATTTGCTACTGTTTGGGCTTAGATAGCTCGATTGCCCGCTGTTATCAGGATCATTGGCTTGTGCTAAAATACTCCTATTCTTTTGTTTCCCCATGGATCGGTCCCATGACATGAATTCCTCTTTTCTCTTATTATGATTTGAACTCAAGGGGTTCATCGTGCGTGTCTCCCTTCGACGAACGAGGCGCGACGCTGTTCGGCACTGGCTGCAAAACAGCCACGGTGAGCTCCTCGCCTACATTGGTCTGCCATGTGCTAGGCTTCATGTCAATTGCCTCATAACTGTTCCATTGATCCTCTAGTCTGGTTGGTTATGTTGCTCTGCTAGTGTTTGGTTTAGTTACGATTTGTCTAATTTAGCCACCGTTGCCAATGCTCTAACTAGCAATCCTCTACTGATGTTCGCAAGTATTTAACTTGGTGGCTTCTTCCAGCTATACGCAACATGGGCTCCTCACCTTCCATTCACCCAGCTGTCGTGCGATGGCGGTGGTGTTGTTTGGCATTGGCTAAAAATTCACCATGGTGAGCTCCTCTCCTCCTCTGCTCCTGTCTGTACGTATGTAGCGGTGCATGCCCGTTGATGAGCTATTGTGTAGATAGCTCTTGCTGTTTGCCAAACTCGAAATAGCGAGGAAAATTGATGTTGCTTGGCATAAATAAATGGGTTGCTTGTTCTCTATCATCATTCTGTTACCCTATTACTTTGTGATTAATGAATCTTGTTCCTTTCTACCCAGGGACCTGACTGACTGGTGAGGATGCTTGGAGCAACTTGAGGGGATACTGGTGATTGTGGCCCGCAGCAGCCATCGCTGCAAGTTTGATCTTCGAGTGGGTGGAGCAAGAAGACTGATGGCATGAGCTGCTTTTAGTAGCCGGTACCATTGGCCAATTGATGGAACTTGTATCGCGGCACTGCCCGTTATCTTTGAGAAGCTAGGATCGAATTTGTAGTGCCCGGTCGCCGTTTTCTTTTGACTTGTTGGAACTTGAATCTGTCCTTTTTGATTCATCATTAGATCCGGTAGTCCTACATTCCTCCCTTGGCATGTTTCCCAGCGGGAGCTAGGGGAGTTGTGTGGTAAAAATGGATCTTAAATCATTGGTTTATATAGTGTCAAAATCACCAATTTGTGTGTAAATCACCAATTTACATATGGATGGATACGACAAGTGTGTAAAATTTCAGGAGAAATACATTTATTCAAGAGCTATAGAAACAGTATGTTAAATAGTTGGTTTATATAGTGTCAAAATCACCAATTTGTCATTTTTCTGCAGCTCACCTGTCAATGTATTCGTTGTTGCCTTCATATGAGCAAGTCATGCGCAATCACCTGGCACATCGGCCCCAACGTCGTGCTCTCCGCTACATGCCTTGCCGTTGACGCAGAGCTCGAACACCTCACTCTTGACCGTCCCCTCATCCTAGCACTAGTTTGTGGTACACCCTGACCCAGGGGCAGGTGACATTTGCTAGGTGGCTCTCCCCCGGGATAAACTTGTTTAGGTGACTATTAGTGTTGGCATTGCCGCCCATCACACCATCCAGCTGCCCAGCTTTCAAAAAGTATCTTTTTTTTTTGCAGGAAAAAGCAGTTATACAGCCAATGCATTTAACAGGAAAATCAACTGCGTTTCAATTCCAGAGGTAGGCATTTGGTATTCCTAGATCAAATAGAAACCAATAAACCATCTAGTCGGGTTCCGCTTTAGGCTCATTTTCAAATACACTCTGAACATTTTTTATATTTTTTTTTTTGAAAAGGACGATGACGCCGGCCTCTGCATCTGGAAGATGCATGCAGCCATTTTATTAATTATTCACGAAGACCTTACAAAGTAGTAGATCAATATGTCCGAATTCGCCATCTTGGCAACATCAGTCGCTACTCCTATCCACTTGATAAAGGGGTGCAGAAATGCTGAGCCAAATACCCAAACCTCTCACCTAAGCCTAACATCTAAAGCCGAAGGCCTCAACCAAGCCACATAACGGGTTTGGGGCACAAACCGGTCCGACGCACTCTCATGTGTCGTCGTCACTGTCTTCCACTGATTAATCTTCAGAGCAAATACTGACTTATCAACTTTGCCAGGCCTCTCGCATCAACGTTGCCAGGCCTCTCTGCCATCGACGCCACCATGCCGCCAGACAGTGTCCTCCTCCTGCCCGAGTCCATCTCCGCGCATCGAATGCCAGGTTTCCACTGCGCCACGTCGCCATCAATGTGTAAGATGTAGCACCGCTCCACCAAAGATGCCGTCCACTGGTCCCAAAGACCGTGTACACCTCTCGCTGATGAAGCAGCCAACCGAACAACCACCTCGCAACACCTCTGCACTCTCCTACCATACCCAAGACGGCACCTTCAAGAAGGTGGTGACGCACGTCGCACCGTTGCCGTCCAGTCTTGACAAGACAAGGGCTTTCACCCAGGTAATGGAGCGGGAGGGAGAGGGAACGGACCTCGACGATGCCTCCGAGGAGGAGAACGTCACATGTCGGTGTCGCCACCGCCATGGCCGGAGAACCAGCCAAGGATTTCTCCCGGTCCAATACCGCAGCTCCAGGCATCCCACCTTCAAAGGATCCAATTTCCATAGGCTGCCGGCGACCAGATCAGGCGAGGGGGAGCGCTGGGAGGGGAAGGGAAGCAACGTTCAGATCCGAGGAAGGAGCCCGCCGTCACTAGCCGCCCTCGCGACCGAGGAGACGGGAGCAACACCTGTGATGCTGCTCGCCACAGAAACGGCGCCGCCGCACCACCCGAGGCCGCCGCCTCGGATTCCTAAGCCCTACGCGCGGAGGGAAGTAGCCAGATCCTTGCCGCCGCCGTCCTGGGCGATCACACGGGCTTCACGGAGGCCTCCTCGTGCGGCGGCGAGGGAAGAGGAGGGGGAGGGAAGGAGGGCCGGGCGGCTAGGGTTTCATCGCCTCCCGTGTCGCCCCGAGCGAAGCCACGCGGGGGAAACCGACTATCTAGCTCTTTATATGATGAACATTTTTTTAAATACACATTGAACAATGCTTTTTATATGATGAACATTTTTTATTATATGGTCAACATTTTTTGAAATACACACAGATTTTTAATATATGGTGGGCATTTTTAATATAGAGTGAACTTTTTTTATATATGGCGAGTTTTTTATAATACACACTGAACATTTTTTAAATGCACACAGAACCCTTTCTGAAAAAATAAGTAAAAAATAGAAAAAAAACGTTCAGAAAACTAGAAAACCCAGCAAAGAAACTGTTGAAAAGAACAGAAGGAAAATAAAACAAAAAATAAAACTTTGGATTGGAACTGGTCAGACGAGCCGAACGGAGCCTACAGCAATCCGATTGGAACTGCTAGTCCTTTCGGATGGAGAGTCCTACACGAGACAAAGAAACATTGGATTGGTTATATCCGTCCATGTCCGGCTCGTACATGGAAATAGGTACGTACTACTCCTATATAATGCCATGTGCAGTATCCCTTAGCAATCCATCGTACTCTACTGGAAGGAATACATCCAGCAAGCTAGCGGTCAGCATTGCAGATGACTCGCCGTTGCCCATGGAAGAAGCGGTCTACCCCGCCGGCCGCCGCTCCGCCACCACAAGAAGAGACGGCAGCACGCAGGCCGGCGTCCTTCGTCCGAGGCGAGCATGAGTTCCACATCGTCGGCTACAACGCGCGGGCAGCGCTGGCCAACGACGCCCATTATTCCATCCTCTCCGGCGCCTTCGAGGTCGGCGGCTACACGTGGGCTCTCGACTGCCGCTTTGACGACAACGGGCACGTCGCCTCCATCGCCCTCCTGCTGCTCACCTCCTACATCTCCGAGGACGCCGTCGTCGCCAAAGCCAGCCTGAGGATCGAGGACCCGCTTGGCCGGTGGCCGGCTGCAGAGTGGGAGAGCGACGAAGCCTACACCTTCCACGTCTGGTCCGGCAAAAGCTGGCAGCTTTCTCAGGCCGGCAGGAGCTGGACCTTGTCATTGCCAGAGGCGTTCCGCAGCCATGAGAGCCACTACATGGAAGACGACTGCCTCACCATCCTATGCACCATCGAGGTCCTCCGGGAAGAGGAGGGGGACTGTGGCATCGCCGAGGATATGCAAAAGCTTCTTTTCCTCTCGTTGGAGTCGAAGAGTACAAGACCTGCATGCATGTTGCCGGACATGACGTTCGTTGTGGAGCAGGCAGAGATCCAGGCGCACAGGCTCGTCCTTGCCATGCGGTCACCGGTATTCGCCGCCGAGCTCCTCGGTGACATGAGAGAGGGTACCACCCGTCGCATCATGGTGGATGACATGAGCGCTTCAACCTTCAGGGCCATGCTCCGCTTCATCTACACCGACAAGTTGAACATCAAAAGGAAGGCTAGCGATCTGGCTTCGAGAAGCCAACGTGGTTGCAAAGAAAAACGTGCGGCGAGACGTCGTGTGGACATGGCGCTTGACCTGCTCGTTGCCGCTGATCGCTACGATCTAGAGAAGCTAAGGCTCATGTGCGACAAGATACTGTCTGAAAGCATAGATGTGGATTCTGTCATGCCGACGTTGATGGTGGTGCATGGACGGCTAAGCTGCCGCCAACTGGAGGCATCTTGCATCGATTACTTAGCGCCCGATGACGACGTGTATGCCAGTGTCAAGGCCACGGAGGAGTACAAGGAGCTAGAGGAAAGCTGTTGGTCGTTCATAACAGATGTAATGGACAAAGTTGCCATACGCAAATTAGCAGCTAATGACACCTCCTTGGGCGCCAACACCAGCCGCCGACAACCAGAGAAAAAGAGTGTGTCGACATATAACATATTCGAGGTGGTCCGCGGCACATATGAGATGTGGATCCCCAACTTCGATAGCATGCGAAGGAGCTATAGTGTTGAGCACACAATCTATTCGGATATTTTTCAGATAGGAGGTTATGACTGGAAGCTAGATGTATCGGTAAAGGAAAGGACAATCTGCGTGTTCGCCAAATTGTTAACTGATCCAGGAACCGCTGGTCTTAGGGCTGCCCTATTTATGAGGATGGATGACCCTGGTGGCAAGTTGCGACCAATCTTAAGTTTAAAACAATCTTCAGCAAGAAATCAGCAGCATGGGGGTATTACAATTTCATGAGCGCAGAAGGCGCCGAGTCACCGTACCAGTACCTAGCACATGATGGCTCTCTAAGCATACGCTGCGATTTCGTAGTTAGTGCAATTTCAGCCAGTGTTGAATACATGACTCTTGCGCCACCGCCCAATATTGCGTCTGACCTTGAGAAGCTGCTAGTGAGCGAGAAGGGCGCAGACGTGACGTTCCTAGTTGAAAAGAGGGAAGTTCACGCTCATGGCCTCATGATCGCCACACGGTCTCCGGCCCTATACATGGTGGTTGAGGCCACCAATAAGGAGGAGGACATTGTTGTACCCGTCAAGGATATGAAGGTCGCGGTCTTCAAGGGCTTGCTCCACTTCATCTACACTGGTGAGTTGCCTGCCTTGGAAGGCATAGCCCTTGCTGCGGGAGACGACGTGATGACTACCGCTGGGGACATGCTGGCTGCCGCGTGCCGGTTCCCGCTGGACAGGATGAAGGATAAATGCGAGGCCTTGTTTGGTAAGTCCGTCTCGAAACAGAACGCGTTGAAAATGCTCAAATTGGCTTGCCTTTACCACTGCGTGAAGCTCAAGGATTATTGCTCGAAGTTTGAATGATCTCCATGCGTGGATAGCTAATTGAGACACGAGGGTGATGACAACAATCCGGAGCATGTACTAGCTAATTTTAGTTATATAACTGGTCAACTGTTTGTGAGTTACTAAATGTATTTTTTCCCCATATCAGTCAGTATTTGAATTATTGATGCACTTGTTTCATCAGTTCAATAATGAACATAGCGTACGACACCTAGTCAGCTAGAGAGCTCCACCAAATTTATGTAGCAAGCTGCTCATTCATGCATGCCATACCACATCACACTCCATGCAAATGTAAAGGGGGATAACCATGACTTCCAGCCCATCTCGCTGCTCTCCTTCTCTCGGATGCGAAATGGTGTGTGTCCAGTGTTTCGTCCATGGAAGCCTAGACAAGGAAGCTGGGCGGCTTGGAGCCGTGGGATGTGTGGGAAGAGAAAGCCAATCTCCGGCCGGCCATGGATCTCGTTTGAATCCGGGCACAGCGGCTTTCATATGCCATACATCCCGATGATCCCTAACCACTCATTCCTTCGCTTGCACCCTTTCAGTGTATTCTTGTCTCTCCGGTTAGGTATACAGTATGGCGTACAAGTTTGTGTGATATATACAGATTTTTTGCACGCGCATACACACACAAATGTATGTGTGCCAAATGTATGTAGTCCTATTGAAATCTCTAGAAAGACTTATATTTAGGAACGGAGGGAGTACAATTTTTCGGTTGGTTCACACAGAAGTGAAGTACTCTAGTATCAAGTGGTGCCCTTTTTCCTTTTCCAAAAATCGTATCACTTCTCTTTTCGTAAGAAAATTATGTATTATGTACGGAGATTATGTTGTGCTTCGTTTTGAATCAAATGGCTTAAGAAATGACAAAAATATTTCGGGCACATCATTTGCATTTGTTGTGTTATGCTCCTTCTAAACATTCAATTTGACACTCAGCAGATTGAATTCTCAAACGAAGAAAAAGTTTGATACATACTATAACAAACGGTTATCAAATTATCAAATGGCTTGGCGGCATTTCCGGCCAGATCTGTTCTGGCCGGTGCAGCCGGTGGTGGTGCTCATCTTCTCCGTCGGAGGTGGCCGGCTAGAGGCTGGGTGGTCGGATCTCGAGATCCATCATCTAGTCCCGGCTGCGAGTTGGGGAGACAGAGTTGCCGGTGAAAACCAAGCTGACGGCAGGCGATGGTGGCGTTCTGCGCCGTTACCTTGATAAAGGCATCGTCATGTAACTACTGTCAACCCACTCATGCTGCTCCGGGAAAAATCCTAGGATCTGGTATTCCAGATCGGACGATGGCGGCACTACGGTGTCATTTCTCTCTTGGGAGCATCGTTTGTGGAGCAGCGCTGGAAGACAGAGGCAAGAGGCGGAGCGGCTTCGTCTTGAACGGAACTTTGGTGAAGATGTCAAGTCATGCCTGGCCGACAGGTGCTACGATGTGTCATGCCTGGATGACAGGTTCTAGAGTCTTCGCGCCAGGATGGACGAGCGCAGCGCGGTGGAGTCATTGCGCGCCGTGGTGGCATCGATGGATGGCCGGACTGACAACGATGATGCGGATCTCTTTCCTGAAGATGGGACAGCGGTTCGATGATGATGGCGGCTAACATGTACATGTGGTGTACGCTTTAGGTCTGTTGCACCGGTTGTTGGTTCCGATACGTTATATGGATGGATCGACGACGACATAGGTTATATAGATATGATGAGTGAGAGCACTCCACATTATCAAGTTTGTATGTGTGAGTGGAGGCTTCGGGTGGCTTGATATATGTTCTTGTCAGATCTTCGTGGAATAATTAATAATGGCTGCATGCATTGATTGATGTAGAGGCCGAGGGTTTAACATCTTTCTCTAGAAAAATACTATAGCAACAAGATGATTGTCATTATACGTGTAAATGCTCCGGGCAGCTTTATTGCGTAAGAAAATAGAATGATGCCTAAAACCAATACATGTCTACAGACTACAGATAGTAACAATGTTGCAAAAAAGAAAAACAATATGTAATACTTGTACAGTTGACTATTTCTCCGTGTCCTTAACGAGCATCCGAACTAATTAAGGCATGCAAACAGAGGGACACGCATGGGCTCATCGTGTCGCGCGGGTCTTTCATTTCATTTCGTGGACAAAAGACGATGTCCCCGCTGCTGTCCATCTGAAGGGTCCTCCGGTGCCGCGGCCGTCGGTGGTGGCGGGGGCGGAGGCAACATGTCGTCGCTCTCCAGCCTCTTGCCCCGCACCGACCGCCCCTGGGTGACGGAGGCGGCCATAGTAGCAGACGTGATCCTCTCTCCTCTACATGTATCACAAATCAAACATAATGAGTCCCAACAAAAAAAAAGATATCAAACACATCAAACATAATGAGTCCCTAATAACATCTAGACACGAACAAAACGACCAGAGTCGAGTGATAAGTAGTTATGGTTACAATCGTCGGCATTGTCAAGCATAGAGCAGATGGATTTGGCAGCCATGACGATGACTAAGAGTGGCAGGGTGCGTGCCCAAGAAGAAGACAAAGAAGAGGAGCAGCTCGCTATGGCCATTTTCTCTCTTCTATTTGTGTGTGATCGTTTGCTTCGATCAGAGCAACCTTCAAGCAATGAACCAAGCCAAAGCTAGCAAAGCATGCATTCTATACAGCTATTGATCACATTGTTACATTGTTTTATAGTGCTGAAGGTGCTTGCCACTGGTCTCTCTCATGGTAATCAGAGCCACTATATAGCTCCAACCGTCAAAGTCTTAGTCAAAGTCGTCCCTTGATTACGGGTACACCAGACCTCAATTGCACGCACCAGGGCCATGTGCTCACGTACTTTTCACACCGTACATACCTGGCAATTCAGCAAGTGTTGTGCTAATTTCAATAATTAGTGTGAACAAATTTCTTAACTAAAATTTAACACATTTTTTAGCAAGACAAGGCTTGTCATTATCATGATCTAAGTAAATAGTCAAATTGTATGCTATTCTGGAACAATTCACGTTAAGAGGATTCCAAATTTGCGGTGGATAACAAGAACTTGCATAGATTAAACTTGTATTTTTTTCTATAACGTGCCAGATTTCTAAACTGGATAGCGACGATACCACACCACTCTAATTAAAAAGAGTCAATTATAAAACTATATTTCTTGTTTGTAAGGATATCTAGAAAAAAAATCACAATATCACATATAAATCGTCATGATATCTCGAGATAAACATCCACACACTTCAAAAAATTAATCTAGACATGTGAAGACTAGAGTAATAAGACACAACTTGGTAGTTATTTTCACAGTCTCCGACGACGTTTCCTGAGTGGCAGTCGTGACCTCTGACACATGCACGGTTGAAGGGTCAGGTGCATGCGTTATATGTCTTTGGCTAAATCTGCTTTGTTAAGTTCTATTTTTTAATGAATACTCTCCTTTACCCAACTAGCTACCGGAACTACCCTTCAAGCTATGGCCGCTCTGGCACTAATAGATAAATATTTTTATATTGAACTTTTATAATTATTTTAATTTATATTTATAATATTATAGTATTAAAATATTATAATTGTTTTCAAAATTAGCTAATATAAGTTGTTGTTGTTATATATTAATTATACCCCCTCTGTACTAAAGCATCGACAAGTAATATGAATCAGAGAGAGTAATATTATTTGTGACGCAATCGTACTACATATCACTAAAACTTATTTCTGTTAAAACTCAAATTGTGCTTTATAACTGAAACTATGCCAGAATTAATGTTTAACAATTGCATAAATTACATAGTAAATACATATATGTTTCTCAGTATGTGTATTTTTTTGCATATAATTTAATATTATTAAGTATGATGTTAGAGATCTTTGAAATGTATAATCTAACTAATATCTCAATAGTGGTTTCTAGTGTATTAGATAAATATATTTATATAAAACTTTCTTGTGAAAGATTCATTTTGCGGAACTTGTCTGAATTGTTTATGATATTTTTCTAGAAGTTGTACGAAACAGAAAATAATTATGGAAATAGCTGGACCAAAATTTGAAAAAAAAATTGTGAAAATTCGACGAACCATTTATAAAGAAACATTGAAACTAGAAAGAAACCACAGTAGTATAGTTTTTGGACCAATTTATGAAATGTTTGGGCAGGTGGCCATAATGGATCTTGTGAAAAACTTTTTAACATTTCATAAGATTTAATAACACTTAGAGGAATATAATTAAGGTGGAATTTGCAGCGAGTCCACACAAAATTAAAATTAAAAATGGTGCGTTGGTGTGCTTCCACATGAGAGAAGAATGAAGGTCTGGAGCTTGTGTGGGAATGTACCAGTCAAGAAAATATAGATGATTTACACGCATACTTTATGTATTGTCATTGGAATTATCCACTTGGATTCAATGATTAAAGTAGTCCGATTCAACCTGCAAGCTTGGAGAGAGAAGCTAGAAACTGTTAAGAATTAAGCACGATGGAAAGCGGCTAGCTAGTCACCGTATGGGATTACTAGTCGGCCGGGTTAGCTTCCATCCCATATAGTCCCTTGTAATTGGACTCTAAGCATATGACTAGACGTTGCCCATGGAAGAAGCGGTCTACCCTGCCGGCCGCTGTTCCGCCGCCGCAAGAAGAGACAGCAGCACGCAGGCCAGCGTCCTTCATCCGAGGCGAGCACAAGTTCCACATAGTCGGCTACAACGGGCGTGCAGCGCTGGCCAACAACATCCACTATTCCATCCTCTACGGCGCCTTCGAGTTCGGCGGCCACACATGGGCCCCTCGACTGCAGCTTCGGTGACGACGGACACCACGCCTCCATCGCCCTCCTGCTTCTCACCACCTACATCACCGACGACGCCGTCGTTGCCAAGGCGAGCCTGAAGATCGAGAACCCGCTTGGCCGGTGGCCCGCCGCCGTGTGGGAGAGCGACGAGGCCCGCACCTTCCCCGCATGGTCCGGCAACAGCTGGCAGCTGTCTCAGGCCGGCAGGAGCTGGACGTTGCCGGTGCCAGATGCATTCCGCGGCCATGAGAGCAGCTTCGTGCAAGACGACCGCCTCATCATCCTCTGCACTATCGAGGTCCTCCGGGCGGAGGAGGAGTCTGCTATCGCCGAGGATATACAAAAGCTTATTTTCCTCTCGTCGGAGCCAAAGGGTACAACACCTGCATGCATGTTGCCAGACGTGACGTTCGTCGTGGAGCAGGCCGAGATCCAGGCGCACAGGCTCGTCCTAGCCATGCGGTCACCGGTGTTCGCCGCCGAGCTCCTCGGTGAAATGAGAGAGAGTGCCACCCGTCGTGTCACGGTCGATGACATGAGCGCCTCAACTTTCAGGGCCATGATCCGCTTCATCTGCACCGACGAGCTGCCCATCAAAGGAAAGACAGCTAACAAATGTGCTGCAAGGCGTCGTGTGGACATGGCGCTTGACCTGCTCGTTGCAGCGGATCGCTACGACCTAGAGAAGCTGAGGCTCATGTGCGAGAAGATATTGTACGAAAGCATAGACACAGAGTCTGTCATGCCGACGTTGGTGGCGGTGCACGGCCGGCATAGGTGCAGCCAGCTGGAATCCTCTTGCATTGAGTACTTGGCGTCTGATGCCAACGTGTATGCCAAAGTCAAGGCCAGAGAGGAATACATTGAGCTAGAGGAAAGTTGTTGTTCGTTCCTAGCTAGTGTCACGGACAAAGTAGCTACTTGTAAATTATCAGACAACCACGATGACACCGGCCTATGCCGGCCAGAGAAACGGACCGTGTCGACGTATAACACGTCGGATGTGGCTCACGGTATGCACGAGTTGAGGATCCCAAACTTTAAGAGCCTGCAAACGAGCTATGGTGTTAAACAGAAATTGAGTTCGGACACTTTTCACATAGGAGGCTATAGCTGGCGGTTGGAGGTATCAGTGAAAGAAGGGAGAATTTCGGTGTCCGCTGAATTGTTGACCAATCCAGGAGCAGATGGTGTTAGGGTGTCCTTATGTTTCTTGTTGGAGGACCCTGATGGCAACTCACCACTCCTAATCATGGGGCAATTGGAAGAAATCTTCACCTCAGAAGGTGAATCCTATTGGTTTTCGGGTTTCATCAGCGCGGAGGGTGCCGTGTCACTATACGATTACCTAGCATATGACGGATCTCTAACAATTCAGTGTGACTTTGTACTAACCAAGAAGGCATGCACCGATACCAGTGGCACTTCAGCCAGTGTGGGAGACATGACTCTTGCTCCACCGCCCAACATTGCGTCTCATCTTGAGCAGCTCCTGGTGAGCGAGAAGGGCTCAGATGTGACGTTCCTAGTCGAAGAGAGAGAGAGAGAGAGAGAGATTCACGCACACAGCCTCGTCATCGCCACACGGGCACCGACCCTATACATGATGATTGTGGCCACCAACGAGAAGGAGGACCACATCATACCAGTCTGGCATATGAGGGTTGCAGTCTTCAAGGCGGTGCTTCGCTTCATCTATACCGACGATATGCCTGCCTTGGTAGAAATAGCCCTTGCTGCGGGGTATGGCGTGACGACTATTGCCCAAGACATGTTGGTTGCAGCATCTCGCTTCCATCTGGACAGGATGAAGGACAAGTGTGAGACCTTGGTTGGTGAGTGCATCTCAGAACGGAACGTGGTGACCATGCTCGGACTGGCGTGCCGTCACAACTGCAAGAAGCTCAAGGATTACTGCTTGAAGTTCAACTGATCTCCACACGTTGGCTAGCTAATTAAGAGACGAGAGCGGTGGCGACAACCTGAAGTGTGCACCAGCTAAATTTTAGTTATGTAACTGGTCAACTGTTTTTGGTTGCTAAATGGATATATTTTTGGGGTGTGAGTCCTGAATATTGTCAATGAGCAAAATAGCGCGTACAACACCCAGTCAGCTAGAGCGCAGAACCAAATTGATGTTTCCCACATGCTGCTTGCTAGACAGTAAGGCGTATATAAGTCTGTGTGCTATATACAGATTTATTTCATAAGTTCATTACGGTTTTCGTACACATGAAAAAAATGTTTTGGCATCGCAGATCCAATAGGGTGCAGGGTGGCTCCACCCTAAGAGTTTGACCCAGCCCATATGGGTGTGAAGAAAAATAAGTAGAAAAAAGCCCAGCCCAACTACCTATTGTCCCACCTTAAAATTTTGGGTTAGATCTGCAACTCGAGATCTCATATTGGTATAGCCCTCTGCCAGTTCTTCGATTGCTTCATACCGGACTCTAGTATCAAATGGTGGGCCTTTTTGCCCTCGAAAAATGGGGGATGTGAGCTCTCAATCGCCTGGGAGGAGAACTATTCTTTTGGTTTTGTGCCTTTTTTTCCTTCTTCTGCAGAGATCGTCTCTTCTTCCTTTCTGAAAAAGAATTGCATTTTGTTCGGAAATTATGTTATGCCTCGTTTTGATTCAAACGGCTTACAAAATGACAAATATATTGGCTGGCTTGCCATAGGGGAGTGGTCCCTCGACGTCGAGCTCCTCACCTGGCGCAAAAAGCTCCACGACAGTCGTTGTACTCTGGCCACTTAGAAGCTGCTTGGTGAAATGCCCCATAAGAAGAGACATGGGATGAAGATGAACATTGAGTCATTGACACATGGGCTAGTCACGATCACACCTGTAAAACCAACGCAAACCAGACCAGGCAATGAGACAAGAAATCAACTTTTGTAGAGACGGCGAAAGAGGCCGACCACTATATTATGGAAATGCATTTAGGACCCCGAAGAGACTATATTATTAGCTGATCAAAAGTCAGACAATCATATGTTCAGCAAGAGTGGAAGAGCCCGCAGAAATCAACAAGATCGTGGTTGCAGTTCAGTCTAATATGATCGAGAATTGACAGCTTAGGATTAAACCTTTGGTACATGGAGAGAATGAGATTAGACCGATGGCTGAATGATCAGTCTAATATTTCCTCTTGAATTATCCTTTTCCTTTTCAATAAATGAACATGTATGTCTACACCCATATCTATGAGCCTCATCTGTGATTGGTCCCTGCAGGTCCATCTAATTTCCAGGTTTTATATCTGCACACACTTGGACACTAGCTTGTCCAATTATTTGTTCCCTTTTGCCTATTTGTCCATCACTTTTCATCGAAAGGGACACGTGATCTTCTGTGTTCTCAATTCCTGATATTACAGTATTGATAAAAAAACTTGCATGACAAGCATTGCATGCGAGATCAAAAGCTAATATCTTAACAATGTATCTTGGACCAGTACATTTTTTTCTCTAGAAAAAAATGAGATGATAAGAGATGGAGGAATTCAGAACCTGTCAGAGAGAAAGAACAAATCCCACTGATCGACTACTGACAGAAGGAGGGAGTTAGTAAAAGTAAGACCTAATAAACTGGTAAAGGTTTCCAGATAATTTCAGTAACCATAACGACACATCCAATAGGTAAAAGAAATACTCCCTCCATGCCAAAATAAGTGACTGAACTTAAAGTTAGTGTAAAGTTGAGTCACTTATTTTGGGACGGAGGGAGTACATCAGAAGAGGATACTAACCTACAACACGCATATCAGGATTAACTAGGCCTAAAATAATATATAAGACTCATGGTAAACGATATTTATTTTGGCGTAAAGATGTGTTTAATGTTTATTCTGCACAAAGAAAAAGCCGGGATAAACTTGCACCCCGAAGTGTACTATCTTGCTTTAATAGATACCAGAATCTGATCACATAGTCAAGTGGGGTTTATCAGGGGTTGCATCACAAAATGCTTATGCTAACACTGATATTATTCTATTCTATGAGTGGTTCTCGGACGTAGTTATCCATAACACGGAAATATGACAACGGCCCTTTCTTTATCAATGTTCTTACAGATTTTTTTTTGTTTAATTCACTTATTATAAAAGTTATCCTGTAAGAGCCCACTGAATCAAGGTGATGCCGGATTTTGATTATCTATTTTCATATATATGCCCGAAGTTGTAGAAGGATTTCGACACGCACCTCGTATGTTTTGTCGAGAAAATTATGTTTGCGTTAGTGCTCTTGAAATTGTCTTCCTCTTTATTAACATTCAATTAATCACATAAGAAACATGAATTATGTTTCAATGTTTCTCATTCACGGAAAACTCTTTCTAAATAAATAAATAAGAAGTTGTATTAGTGCTGGAATGACCTAATCCAGCCCCAAATAGACAACCGGTGTACGTACGTCCATGTCGACGGGTTAGATCTGGGTCGAACATGAACGAACACATGCAAGCCGTGCATCACAAATACGGAAAGTATCCTTTTGAGCTCAAGCTCTTTGAGCCTGGATGAACAGTAAATTCGTAAAAAAATAAAAAAAAATTATGGTATACTTTGGCAAATGTTCTAAGTGTTTGCAAATTTTCATCATGAGATCACAATCTGGAAGGTGTGGCAAAAAAATGGTGTTCTAAAATACTTTCGAAAGTAGCATTTTCATAACATCATTTTTGTTTTTTTTTTGTCACGCCTCCCTCGAATGTGATCTCATGATGAAAATTTTCAAGCACTTATAAAATTTATCAAAGTTCATCACAGAAAAAAAATTCAGAATGCTTTGAATATTTTTCATTTCATTTCGATTTTACTGTTTGTGCAGGCTCATTTGAGCCCAAGCTCAAATACTCCACGTCCACATGCGAGTCGTTTTTAAGGTTAGGTATAGTTAGACGAGACGAACCGCACGATCGGTCCAACTTGATATATCCAGCCAAGGTCTCCATCGAATATGTCTAACTAGTGATAACTAGTTGGCCATCAAATTTCATCCATCATAGGCAAGGAATTATCACTCAATAATTCTTGAAAGTACGCGCATCTTACGTAGCAATAAAATACTCCCTCTGTCCCAAAATTTAAGAACGTTTTTAACATTACACTAGTGTCAAAAACATTCTTATATTATGGGACGGAGGGAGTATAACATACTCTGCCTTGGGCATGTGGGCTGCTATAAAGTTTGCACGAAACTTGTTGTATGTTGATTAGCGAGGCAGCACAAAAAGGGATGTGTATAGGAAGACAGATTAATGTAATCCCAACTAGAAAAAGATCAGATTTAATCTAATGAGAAAGTGGTGGTGTTCTTGGAGTCTGATGAGGTAGGCATCCATGATCTATGATGCATGTGATCCCATCCATCATCCATGGATAATATAACTCTCAAGCCAAGCCAAGCCAGGGAAGGCATATCATTAGTAGGGAATTACTGTAGCTTAATTATCCGCGCGTCACAAATGACGGAGTCGATTCTGGCAGATCTCGGATAGGGGCCCTGAGCTAATAGCCTTGATGTGGTGATAACATAGACACGTGTTTACCCAGGTTCGGATTCTCCTAAGATATAAAACCCTACGTCCAACTTGTGTTGTATTGATTTGGGATGGAGTAAAACATACATGTGATCTACCATGAGATCGTTATGTGTTGTCTATGAGCCCTACCCCTTTGATTATATAGGCACCCAAGGGTCTAGGGTTACTGCTTAGTTGGTTACATGCATGGTAAATGTGTTGTAGACGACCTCTAAATGTCTTGGAGTATACGCAAAGTCTTCGGGAGCCTTCATTCCATACGCCATGAGCCGCCTCAACGTGGCCCATCGGTGAACCAACCTGGGGATCCTCATCCTAGCCCACCTGGCCAGGAGGCAACGTGGTGAGTGACCCCAAGTTCCGGGACACCGTCACTATATGGTACAAACAACTGTGACTTTGATTATGAAGTTTATGTAAAAGATCAAGTGGAATTTTCATATGGATGCACAATGCGAAAGATCAAACTACATTGGCATTTTTTGTGACTAAACTAATGGGCGCGATTTTTTGGAAATCTTCAAGATTCTATTACATCCGCAAACAAAGGACATTAACATTCTATAAGAGATGCCCTTAAACCCAAAAATAAGGTTGGGAGCCACACATGGTATCATATATACCTAAACCTAAGAGACTCATCCCACTAGCTTTATTTATCTCAAAATGCAAGCATGTCATTTTACCATATAAGTATGAATGAGATAAAGCCCATCACAACATGCAATCATGCATAATATTCAACCATGCATAGAAAATTGTTTACCATTCAATTATTGTACTTGTATTCAATAAATATTTTACCACGATGTACGGTTGAATATCATAAGTCATAACTATTTCTAATTTTGATTCTCATGTTATCAACCTAAATTTTGATCATCACCAATTCCCTCAACAACTTGCGGGATATCCTCTATTATACGCGTGGGGTATCCTCTGTTATACACACGGTTAAGATTACCACGGATCCTCGCAAAAAAAAAAGGTGGTAGGTTACCACGGATGACATGCGCCGGCCGGCCGGCCGGTTTATTTATAGTCCTAGTACACGGTCCAATAATAATAAAGTAAAGTACGGAGTACTACTCAACACGGTGTGAGGGTGGAGCAAACGCGTGTGACGGTGTGAGGGTGGGTGGTGAAAGGGACGCGCTGTAAGCTGAAGTCAGCGCTCCCCTTACGATCAGGGGCTGAGGAGGGTCGACCGTACGATCAACGCTGACCAATGTACTCAAGGGTGCAGATCGATCCACGTGGACGCCGGCCTCCCGCCCGCGGAATTTCCTCCTAACTTCCACGACGTGAGAGCATCTTCTCCAAGAATCAAAGTTCACTAGTAAAAAAAAATACTCGTGGGCACTAATTTACTTCCACTAAATTAGCTACTTGTGGGTACTAAGTACGTACTCAAGTACTTAATCTCCAAAGCGACTCGCTCTATATGAATTTCACGTAAAAATAACCCTACGAACTACTGTACGTGCGATATGTACATATTAGCGACTGATAGGCACATTCATCAATGCATGCTACTCCTCTAGCTACTTCTTCTACCTCTACCTCTTCTTGGTACCTCTAGCTGCTATATGGAGATCGCGGTCACCACGACGCAGCTCGTCGGGGCGGCGGTGGGGATCATAGCCAAGATCAAGCGGGCGGTGGAGACGACACGCCAGAACAAGGTGGAGTACGACTACCTTAGGGACCGCCTGCCCACCATCGGGCACGTGTTGCATGGCCTGCCGCCGGACCCGGAGTTGGAGCGGCCGCTGGCCGAGCTGATCGACATGCTGCAACAGGCGTACGACCTCATCGTCGCTTTCCAGAAGCGGAGCACCGCCAAGCAACTCTTCCGGGCAAGCATCCACGCCGATAGGTTAAGGTCAGTTAACGCCAGGATCGACTCCCACCTCAGCCTCTTCCCCTTGATCAGCTATGCCGCCATCGCCCGCCGCCTCAACGAACCGGGATGCTCCTGTCCCGGCTCCCCGGCTCCGCGGAAGGTTGAGCAGGAGGACGTGTTCGCGGCGGAGCTCCTCGAGATATTTCCTGCCATCCACACCGGCGAGGTGCCGATCTGCTCCTCTGCTGGCTCCCAGCCGAACGTAGAGGACGCGTTCGCAGCGCAGTGCAAGATCCTTGGAATCTTTCCTCCCAACGACACCGGCGAGGTGCCGGGCTGCTACTCGGCTGCCTCCCTCCACGACGTGGAGGAGGCGTTCATGGAGCAGCACGAGATCCTCGAAATGTTTTCTCCCGAGCACACTATGCCCGGCTGCTCCTTTGCCGGCTCTCTGAAGGATGTGGACGACGCGTTCGGGGCGGAGCGCAAGATCCTCGTCTACGAGCATGGGTATATGAGCAACACCACGCTGAGAGACCACCTGGTGCAGGGTGTCTCCAGCTCGTCGCCGGTGACGGTGTCCTGGAGGACCCGCGTGGAGGTGCTGCTGGGCGTGTCCCGGGCCATAGAGCACTTGCACCGCTGCGCGATCATCCACGGCAACGTGAGCTCGTCAAACATCCACCTCGACACCAACTGTTACTCGATGCCGCGCCTATCTGGCTTCGTCAGCGTACAGGTCTCGCAGGCTGACCAGCTCGTCGCGGAGGTCGTCGGCACGCCCGGGTACATCGACCCGGAGTACCGGTGCACGGGGCGCATGAACCTGGCCAGCGACGTGTACAGCTTCGGTGTTGTCATTCTAGAGGCGCTGACGGGGAGGCCGCCGGTCAGCAGCGGCTGGGTGAAGGGTGAGGACGGCGTGACCCTGGTGGACTCCACGCTCCCGGTCATTCGAGACGGTAATCTACGGGATGTGCTGGACGACCGCCCGGTGTTGCAGTTGCAGCCCATGCTGCGACAGTTGGAGGCGCTGGAGCTCGTGACACACACGGCGAGGCTTTGCCTGTGGCCGCACGGGAAGGACCGGCCGGCCATGTCAAATGTGGTGACCAACCTGGAGAAGGCGCTCGGGATCATACGCAATAATGATCCTATGAAACAATTGTAAGTTTAAGCAGATCCACTGACAGAGTAGCTAGCTCCCGTCGTATGCGATGCGTGCCTCCTCCCTCGGCGCCAGAACGGTACCGTTCGCGCCGGTCTTCATCACGTTGTTGGGTTCTCCTTGCCTACTTCGAGCACCACTGCCGCCGCCTCCTCAGTCCGTTGTTGCCGCTCGCTCACCCAAGCCGCGCCGTCAGTCCACCCCCTTCGTCTTCGTCCAGCACCAGCTCATCGGCAGCGTCGTTGTCATCTTCCCAGACCACTTTGTCTACTCCAACCATCGTTAGTGACATCAGCCCCACGCCGATTGGCGCCACAGCCGTCGTCGAGTCTCCTTCTCTGCTGGCCCTTCCGACTCCTCGACATGGCATACAGCTCGTGCAGGTCTCCGTCTACGCATGTCCGGTGCTGGCACCACCGATGCGTGCCTTCGTCAACGACGTGTCCCCGGGCCTGGCAAGCCTGGTGCGGTGCTTCGTCAACTTCGTATTCGTCCGTCTACGCATGCCCGGTGCTGGTAACACCGATGAGTGCCTTCGTCTACGACATGTCCCTGGGTCTGACAAAACCCGGCGCGGAGCTTCGTCAATACCGTCTTCTTCCCGACGCACCACTACTTCAATACCACTGCGTCCATGACTAACTCGGCGCCTCCTTGCACCCGCGGCTCCACGGCGACTTCCTCGACACCGGCCACCCCGACTCAACATGGACCACGGCATTCTTCGCACGGCTATCTTGACCACGGCTTCACCACCGATGCTCTCGGCTACGTCGACAACGACACAAAGGGCTGTCACCTCGCTTGAGAAACTCGATGGCTTCCTCTACAGTCAACACATCCGCGACCTGACACCGTCCACGACGCTCCCGCTACGACTGCGGGGGGATGTTAGCCGTCGGTTGCTATTCTCTCCCGTCTGACTGTCTGCAACGCTACCGCTATGACTGCGGGAGGATGTTAGAGATATATCTGGGTTACATGTGTTTGGTAGTGTAGGATTTGTAATCGTCTCCTACCTTATCTATAGGAGAGGCGTCTTACCCTTCAAGTCTTATACTCAATATATACTCGCCCTAAGGCTCAATAATACATCCATCGCATTACGCCAATCCCCCTCTATCCCTTCTAACAGCCAGCATGGTGGACCGGCTATGCATGTGTGCGACAGGCTATTACTTAAAGACTCGTAAGCTGGTTGTTTTGATAATAAGAGCGAAAAAAAGGCGGTTTGAGTGCCAGAGCATTAGTCGCCAGAAAACTATCTTCTTGTACTCCTTCGTCTACCTCTGAGAGAGAGAGAGAGAGAAAGTTCCGGCTTAGACCCAACATTGATTATTACTCGGGGTCCTTAATGATCATCTGAATTAAGTCAGGAGGCAAACGAACAGAGGGACACCAGCGTCGGCTCAATGTGTCGCACTGGTCTTTCATTTCATTTCATGGACAAAAGACGACGCCCATGCTGCTGCCGATCTGAAAGGGTTTTGCGGTGCCGCCCGCGGCCATCAGTGGTTGCGGGGGCGGCGGCGGCACGTTACCGCTCTCTAGCCTCTTGCCCCGCACCGGCCGCCCCTAGGTGATGGAGGCGGCCGTAGCAGACGTGATCCGCTCTCCTCTACATATATAGCAAAATCAAATTGTAATGAGACCCAACAAAGAAGAAGATATCAATTTGTTTTGGACTTTTTCCTTTTCTAGGTTTCTTCGGTTTTCTATCTATTGTTTACATTTTTTTTCTCTTCTAGTATGGTTTTTCTTTTTTAGGGATTCTTTTACACTTTCTCTTTTTTATAGCTCTAGGAACTATAGAAAGAAATTAATGGTGAATATTTTTCCAATACACTCTGAACATTTTGTATGTATGGTGAATATTTTTTAAATACACACCGAACAATGTTTTTATATGATGAACACTAGTGGATACCCCGCAACTGTTGGCATATGCATGCACAGTATGCATGAAAATAATTGAATGTGTGCAAATAGGTCCGATGGTAGTAATAGTGTTTTCGTGTAACTTAAAGCCTCAAATGCTTTATACATAAGGAAAACAGTAAGGTTTTGGATCCAATGACTGCGTAAGATTATAGTGTAAACATGGGAAATGATTTAATCATCAATAAATATGGCATGCAAGATATATGGGCAAGATGAAGATTATATAACACGTTTGATAGATAAGGTGGGACTTACTTTAGCACCTTGAGGGGTTAAGACTCGAGATTGTAGAAGCTACAGTACATAAACCACTACAAGGAAGATCGAATTCATAAATAAAGAGGAAAGTAATACTGAAAATGAAAAGAAAAATATCAAAAGAGCTACCTACCTAGCCGCAGTCATCAACAGCAGCGGCAAAACAATTATTTCATTGCTCGACTGATGGAGTTTACAATACGCTGTCCAGAACCACAAATCAAGTAAACGACGTGATAAATGGGGACGCATGCATGTTTAGACGTCAGTTACCAGAGGCATTGCATGCATGCGTGCATAAGCTTGGTGCAGCTGCTCCCAAGTGCATATCTGATGTCTGTCATACACTAATCTAGCCTTTGTAAAAAAGTAAGTAAAAGATAGAAAAAACGCTCAGAAAAATAGAAAACCCGGAAAAGAAACTGGTGAAAATAACAAAAGAAAAATAAAACCGGAGCACACGAGCCGAACCGCTTTGCCTCGTGATGGTGATGGAGAGTTTCGGAAAGCAATCCGATTGGAACTGCGTGCTGTTGATGGAGAGTCCTACTCGGGTTCGTGAAGCTATCCATCCATGTCCGGCTCGTACATGGAAACAGGTTAGCTTCTACTACGCCTATATAATCCCATGTACAGTAGCAATCCATCGTACTCCACCGGAAGGAATACATCCAGCAAGCTAGCCGTCAGCATTGCAGATGACTCGCCGTTGCCCATGGAAGAAGCGGTCTACCCCGCCGGTCGCCGTTCTGGCGTCGCGCAGGCCGGCATCGTTCATCCGAGGCGAGCATGAGCTCCACATCGTCGGCTACAACGCTCGCGCGGCGCTGGCCAACAACGCCCACTACTCCATCCTCTCCGGCGCCTTCAAAGTCGGCGGCCACAACTGGACTCTAGACTGCAGCTTCGATGACGACGGGCACCTCGCCTCTATCGCCCTCGTGCTGCTCACCTGCTACATCACCGAGGACGCCGTCGTCGCCAAAGCCAGCCTGAGGGTCGAGGACCCGCTTGGCCGGTGGCCGGCCGCCGTGTGGGAGAGCGACGAAGCCTACACGTTCCACGTCTGGACCGGCAACAGCTGGCAGCTGTCTCAGGCCGGCAGGAGCTGGACGTTGCCGGTGCCAGAGTCATTCCGCGGCCATGAGAGCCGCTACATGCGAGACGACCGCCTCACCATCCTCTGCACGGTCGAGGTCCTCCGAGAGGAGGAGGACTCTGGCGTCGCCGACGATATGCAAAAGCTTCTTTTCCTCTCGTCGGAGATGAAGAGTACAACACCTGCATGCATGCTGCCGGACGTGACGTTCGTCGTGGAGCAGGCCGAGATCCAGGCACACAGGCTCGTCCTAGCCATGCGGTCACCCGTGTTCGCCGCCGAGCTCCTCGGTGACATGAGAGAGAGTACCACACGTCGCGTCATGGTCGAGGACATGAGCGCCTCAACTTTCCGGGCCATGCTCCGCTTCATCTACACCGACGAGCTGCCCATCAAAGGAAAGACAACTAACGAACGTGGTTGCAAACAAAAATGTGCCGCAAGGCGTCGTGTGGACATGGCGCTTGATCTGCTCGTTGCGGCCGATCGCTACGACCTAGAGAAGCTGAGGCTCATGTGCGAGAAGATATTGTCCGAAAGCATAGACACCGCGTCTGTCATCCCAACGTTGATGGCAGTGCACGACCGACATAGTTGCCGTCAGCTAGAGGCCTCTTGCATTGAGTACTTGGCGTCTGATGCCAACGTGTACGCCAATGTCAAGGCGACAGAGGAGTACAAGGAGCTAAAGGAAAGTTGTTGTTCTTTCCTAGCAGGTGTCACAGACAAAGTAGCCACTTGTAAATTAGTGGACAGCCACGCAGACACCAGCCTCTGCCGGCCGGAGAAACGGACTATGTCGACGTATGACACGTCGGAGGTGGCTCACAGTATACACGAGTTGAGGATCCCAAACTTTAAGAGCCTGCATACGAGCCATGGTGTTAAACAAAGATTCAGTTCCGACACTTTCCAGATAGGAGGCCATGACTGGAAGTTGGAGGTATCAGTGAAGGAAGGGAGAATTTCCGTGTTCGCCGAATTGTTGACCGATCTAGGAACGGCTAGTGTTAGGGTGTCCTTATGTTTCATGATGGATGACCCTGGTGACAACTCGCCCCTCATCATATGGCAAGCTGAAGAAACCTTCAACTCAGAAGGTGATTCTTGTGGGTTTTCGTGTTTGATCAGCCAGGAAGATGATGTGTCAGTATACGCTGATGATGGCTCTCTAACCATTCGCTGCGACTTTGTATTGACCAACAAGTTGTGCACTGTTACGAGTGCCACTTCAGCCGGTGTCGAAGACATGACTCTTGCGCCACCACCCAACATTGTGTCTCATCTTGAGCAGCTCCTGGTGAGCGAGAAGGGTGCAGATGTGACGTTTCTAGTCGAAAACAAAGAGATTCACGCACACAGCCTCGTCATCGCCACACGGTCCCCGGCCCTATACACGATGGTTCTGGCCACCAACCAGGAGGAGGAGTACATCATACCGGTCTGGGGTATGAGGGTTGAAGTCTTCAAGGCGGTGCTTCGCTACATCTACACCGACGAGCTGCCTCCCTTGGGAAGAAATAGCCCTTGCTACGGGGCATGGTGTGACAACTATTGCCCAAGACATGTTGGTTACCGCGTCTCGTTTCCATGTGAACAAGATGAAGGACAAGTGTGAGGCCTTGGTTGGTGAATGTGTCTCGGAACGGAACGTGGTGATCATGCTCGGACTAGCGTGCCGTCACAACTGCAAGAAGCTCCAGGATTACTGCATGAAGTTCAACTGATATCCGCGCGTTGGCTAGCTAATTAAGACCTTGTTCGGTTGCGTGTGAATCCAAGTGGATTGAAGGGATTTGAGGGGGATTTAAACCTCTTCTAAGTCAAAATATGAACCAATCCCTGCCAATCCCCTGCAATCCTCTTTGGGAGAGGATTAACCGAACAAAGTCTAAGAGATGAGGGCGGTGGCGACAACGTGAGCTAAATTTTAGTTATGTAACTGGTCAACTGTTTTGGTTGCTAAATGGATTTATTTTTGGGGTGTTAGTCTTGAATTATTGTCAATGAGCAAAACAGCGCGTACAACACCCAGTCAGCTAGAGCGCATAACCAAATTGATGTTGCCCACATGCTGCTTGCTAAACAGCAAGGCGTATAAGTATGTGTGCTATATACAGATTTATTTCATAAGTTTATTACAGTTTTCGTACACATGAAAAAAATGTTTTGGCATGGCAGATCCAATAGGGTGCAGAGTGGCTCCACCCTAAGAGTTTGACCCAGCCCATATGGGTGTGAAGAAAAATAAGTAGAAAAAATCCCAGCCCTTCTACCTATTGCCCCACCCTAAAAAATTGGGCTAGATCCGCGACTCCAGATCTCATATTGGTATAGCCCTCTGCCAGTTCTTCATTTGGTTCATACAGTACTCTAGTATCAAGTGGTGGGCCTTTTTGCCCTCGAAAAATGGGGGATGTGAGCTCTCAATCGCCTGGGAGGAGAACTATTCTTTTGGTTTTGTGCCTTTTTTCCTTCTTCTGCAAAGATCGTCTCTTCTTCCTTTCCGGAAAAGAATTGCATTTTGTTCAGAAATTATGTTATGCCTTGTTTTGATTCCAATGGCTTACAAAATGACAAATATATTGGCTGGCTAGCCATAGGGGAGTGGTCCCTCGATGTTGAGCTCCTCACCTGGCGCAAAAAGCTCCACGACAGTCATTGTACTCTGGCCACTTAGAAGCTGCTCGGTGAAATGCCCCATAAGAAGAGACATGGGATGAAGATGAACATTGAGTCATTGACACATGGGCCAGTCACGATCACACCTATAAAACCAACGCAAACCAGACCAGGCAATGAGACAAGAAATCAATTTTTGTCGAGAGGGCGACCGCTATATTATGGAAATGTATTTAGGACCCCAAAGAGACTATATTATTAGCTGATCAAAAGTCAGATAATCATATGTCCAGCAAGAGCGGAAGAGCCTGTAGAAATGAACAAGATCGTGGTTGCAGTTCAGTCTAATATGATCGAGAATTGACAGCTTAGGATTAAACCTTTGGTACATGGAGAGAATGAGATTAGACCGATGGCTGAATGGTCAGTCTAATATTTCCTCTTGAATTATCCTTTTCAATAAATGAAGATGTATGTCTACACCCATATCTATGAGCCTCATCTGTGATTGATCCCTGCAGGTCCATCTAATTTCCAGGTTTTATATCTGCACACACTTGGACACTAGCTTGTCGAATTATTTGTTCCCTTTTGCCTATTTGTGCATCACTTTTCATCGAAAGGGACACGTGATCTTCTGTGTTCTCAATCCCTGATATTACACTATTGATAAAAAAACTTGCATGACAAGCATTGCATGCGAGATCAAAAGCTAATATCTTAACAATGTATCTTGGACCAGTACATTTTTTTCTCTAGAAAAAATGAGATGATAAGAGGTGGAGAAATTCAAAACCTGTCAGAGAGAAAGAACAAATCCCACTGATCGACTACTGACAGAAAGAGGGAGTTAGCAGAAGTAAGACCTAATAAACTGGTAAAGGTTCCCAGATAACGTCAAAAACCATAAAGACACATCCAATAGGTAAAAGTAATACTCCCCCCATCCCAAAATAAGTGACTCAACTTTACACTAACTTTGAGTCACTTATTTTGAAACAAAGGAAGTACATCAGAAGAGGATGCCGACCTACAACACGCATATGAGGATTAATTAGGCCTGAAATAATATATAAGACTCATGGTACAGGATATTTATTTTGGCGTAAAGATGTATTTAATCTTTATTCTGCACACACAAAAAACACAAGCCGGGATAAACTTGCACCTTGAAGTGTACTATCTTGCTTTAATAGATACCAGAATCTGATAACATAGTCAAGTGGGGTTTATCAGGGATTGCATCACAAAATGCTTATGCTAACACTGATATTATTCTGTTCTATGAGTGGTTCTCGAACGTAGTTATCCACAACACGGAAATATGACAACGGCCCTTTCTTTATCAATGTTCTTACAGAAATTTTTCTTTAATTCACTTATTATGAAAGTTATCCTGTAAGAGCCCACTGAATCAAGGTGATGCTGAATTCTGATTATCTATTTTCATATATATGTTGGAATTAATCACGTCTTGCATGTACGTAGCCGGGTAGGACTAGTTTTAGTGGCCGAGTCGGTTTGTTGCTGGTACTAGCCTAGCTGCTATATATATACAAGTAAACCCCCGTGTAAACTTTGTACCGATCAGAAGCAATAAAGAATCAGGAACGTCACGTTCCTGTGGCAATACCTTGGCATTGTGTGCGTGGTGGCGTTTGGTTTCTGGCCGGCTGGCCGTAGTGTACGCTCACGTGTTTCTGGTGTTGCTTGCCGTAGCTATCGATCAGGAGTTCATCGACTAGCAGAAGGCTACCTTTGCACTTTGGTACATCGTGCATCTCGGCGTAAAGTATTTCGTCGGGCTGAGCCAGCTTGGGGCAGGAACCAAGACAGTCAGCGTCGCTTTGCTTCGTCGTCGTTCGTCGTCGGTCGTATCACCGTCGCCGGAAAGTACTCGGCGTCGGGTCTGGGCCAACAATATATGCCCGAAGTTGTAGGAGGATTTCGACACGCACCTAATATGTTTTGTTGAGAGCATCTTACCTAGCAATAAAATATAACATACTCTGCCTTGTGCATGCCGGCTGCTATAAAGTTTGCACGAAACTTGCTGTATGTTGATTAGCGAGGCAGCACAGAAAGGGATGTATAAAAAGGACAGATTAATGTAATCCCAACTAGAAAAAGATCAGATTTAATCTAATGAGAAAGTGGTGCTGTTCTTGGAGTCTGAAGAGGCAGGCATCCATGATCTATGATGCATGTGATCCCATCCATCATCCATGGATAACTCTCAAGCCAAGCCAGGGTGTATTATAATCTGATATTCACAAAATCTGATATTCACAAAATCTGATATTCATCAGCTAAATCATGTCGAAAGAGTGTCTATCGACGAATCGAAACGCTTTCCAGACCGGAAGAGACTACATTATTTAGCTGGTGAAGAGTCTGAATGTTCACAAAAACTTTGGACTGAAGTTGATATGATACGATATACAAAAACCAAAAGTGGCCACAAGAAACCAGCAAGAACTTGAATGCAGCAAGTTGCAGTCTGATAGGATCTAGAATTGACAGCTTAAGATAAATCCTTTGGTCCATGAAGAGAATGCGATGAGATTGATGGCTGAATGAGATGAGACAAAGTTAACCTCAAGCAGAGTACACCACAACACAGCCCACAAAAACCAAACTAGTACCATGTCTAGTCAGAAATTAGACAAGACAATACTACTAATTAGACAAGGTAACTGACCGGCTGGTTAGGCTCCAACGAAGGCATTAATTAATTCAGTGGGTACACTTAGCACATAAACCTAAAGATAATCAAGAAAAGAGCCTGGGTTTTCGGACATGAAAGAGTGGGGAACTTTAACTTTATATCATCCATTCAGGTATGTACAGTGCTTTGTTCAAAGGAGATGTCTCTTTCTTTCCTTTTTTTTCTTTACTCTTTTTTCTCTTGGTACATGCACAAAACATGGGAAGGGGAAGAAAATTTTTCTTTTCTCTTTCAGAACAGCACACAAGATCACAAACGGAAAAAGAAACTACGTCATCAAGAAGCTTAAGTGTTTGAGGAGCGCTTAAAATTAACATTCGAATGCCATCTATCATTCCCCGCAAAACAAAATGCAATCTATTGTTATCTGTTGACTGAGAGATGCAGAATTTCTTGGTAGTTGTCAAGTGGTTCTTAACAAAAGCGCTTTTGGAGCCTAGGAACAGATAATGTGGATAACTAAGCATAGCAGACACACAAATAAATCGAGACGATTTGGCAACAAGAAGATTGTTTTGTATGGCACGTGGTGTCCATACCAAATTCCGTTCGGTCCACTGACAAGCCCAGCACTCGTCTCGCCAAAGCCGCCGCCGGCGTGTCTGACCGCTGCCGGACACCGGCATATTCCGATACTCCCCGTCAACAAGAATGGCGGCGGCGTGATTATCCTGACTAATCAACTCTTTACCAAAGCAACGCGACCGCTGACCTTTATTTGGAATCTGAAGACACGACCGCTGATGAACACAGCAACAAAAGATCAGATGCGAAAACGAGTGTGCGGCCCGAAGCGGAAGCTCCAAGCAAAAACTACAGAAAAGTAAACCAGCAACGTTCGATCAAAGCAACGGATAATAACGGAAAAGAAAAGCTACATACATGATCAGGCCATGATTCAGGGCAGGCATCTCCCTTTGAGACGCAAAGAGAAAGCAGAGGCGACCAATCGGCAAGCTTTCTTCACACGGTCAAGTAGGTCATGATCACCCCCTAAGCCAAAGCAATCCGGGCCAGCCAATGAGACAATAAAGCTTTTTTTCAGAGACGGCGAAAGAGAGCGACTAGTATTTATATTTATTTATGTAGTATATCTAGATTATCGACATGCTTTTTGGACTAGAAGATACTACATTATTGGCCCACGAAGAGTCAAAATGTTCAACAAAAAAACTGACGGAAGCTTATATGCTCTACTAGTACCAGTGAAAGATTAACCTTTGGTACAAAAACTAAAACAGGCTAGTATATTATTAGAACAATAAGTGTCAGAGTGTTCAGCAAGAGCCCACAAAAGAACTAGCAAGATAGATCATGGCTGCAGTATGTTGAAGTTTCGTATGGTCTAGAATTGACAGCTTGAAGATTTTAACCCTTTGGTACATGGAGAGAATAGGATGGGACTGATGGCTCAATGAGATGAGACAGGTTTAACCTGAAGGCTAAAGCAGAGTACACCATAACAGAGCTCACAAAGACCAAACCAGTAGCATGTCTAGTCAAGAAATCTGAGAGAACTAGACAGATCTGAAAGCTAATTAAACGAGAAAGATCTAACAGAGTTTAACCTGATAAGGCTCCAACGGAAAGCAATTAGTGGGTAGTAAACATCCAAAGTGTGATCAGAAATGAAGTTTACTTGGCACAAAAAACCTAGGATATCAAGAACAGAGCCAGGTTTTTTAGACATGAAAGAATGGGGAACTTTAACTTTATATCATCATTCATGTATGTACAATCCTTTCTTCAAAGGAGATGTCTCTTTCTTTTTCTTTTTCTTTTTTCCTTTTTTTTGTTTACACTTTTTTCTCTTCGTGCATGCACAAAACATGGGAAGGGGAGGAAAACTTGTCTTTTCTCTTTCGGAATAGCACACAAGATCGGAAATGGAAAAAGGAGCTATATATGTCACCAAGAAGCTTAAGTGTTTGAGGAGTGCTTACACCAGTCACTCGGTCCGTCGAGGCCTGGACCGGCATCTTCCAGCAATCTCAGTCTTCATTATTCTTCTTCTTCGCTATTCTCTCTACTACCACTGTATGCAAGCAAGCAAAACAGGTGAAGGTTGAAGCAACTTCAACGTCAAGCGAAGGAAGCCCGGCGCTGAAGGTGCCTCAAGCTCTGCTCCATGCTGACCTTCACCATCTCGGCGAGCATCTTCTTGGCCTTCCCACCACAGTCCTCCCCGTCAATCTGAGAAGCGATGTTGCTGACGATGTTCTCCAGCGTGTTGGGCTGCAGCTTCAACCTCGAGTAGGGCGAGTTGCGCAGCAGGTCGAGCAGAGCATGAGCCTTCACTCTGGACTTGGGAGTGCCATGAGCGGTGAGCTCCAGAAGACCAGGGATCGCACCTTCGTTCAGAATGAGGTCTCTGTATTTACTGCGGTCGCTCTCACACATCGTGAGGAGCGCTCCGACGGCATGCTCTCTGCCTTGAAGGGAACCTTCCTCGAGCACCTCCACGATGGTGAGCACTCCGCCTTCCTCAGATGTCAGGGCCACCCGGCCTTGATCGAAGGCGAGCAGTGATTCCAGGAGGGCGCAGCACTTGTCGGCTGTCTTGGAGGACCTCTTGCCGCACCTCAGCAACTCTAACAAAGGGGGAATGGGCTGAACAGAGAGGATGGTTTGGAGGTTATCTGCAATGGTGGAGAGGTTGCAGAGAGCCATGACAGCGTCATTCTTGGCCTGTGGATTCCCTTCTTCCAGAACCTTCACAAGGAGAGGGATTGCCCCGGATGCGCTTATGATGGGCTTATTTGTGGATGAGGCTGAGAGGGTGAGGATAGCAGCAGCCGCGTACTCCTGTAAGTTCAGATCGCTCGACTGCAAATAACCAAGCAGCGGCTCAAGGGCACCAGCGTCCAGTATCTTGATCTTATTCCTGCATAGATGAAACGGTAAAAGGTTAGGGACAATGTGCATGCATCATACCAACTGTACCACTCTGCAAGCTAAAGATTTCTGGGAAATATTATTGAGCCAACTTCACATTTCAGATCATAATCATGAAAACAGAGAACATCTGGGTAAAACAGTATACGTGTTGTACTACACGTTCTGATTACATTGCTGGCATGGTACGTTTATTAAAGAAGAAACTTCCATTCAATGGAAAGCTATGTCAGAGACGACTTAGTTGCAGTACAAGGTCGCGTACAAGGTCCACCATAGGGGCTAGTTAAGTGCTAGACAATGATGAAACAGTGATCCAGTACTCGGTACTCAGTTAGGCCAGCTGTTGCAGAGATCTAAATTGAAGGCTCTGCTGCTACTAGGACGGTGTCCAGGACAACTGGGAGCTGGACATGTGAATTTTACACCAACATGGGAACCATGATGAAATAGCAATACTATTGTATACCTTTGAATGTTGCAGTTTAAATCTAACTAGCCCAATTAATCCACTGATTAGGGGTTACAAGGGTAGCAGCAAGGAGGATAGGGGAATCGAGAGTCAGGGGATACGCCCAACAACGGACGGCCAGTCAGTCTACAGTTATTTGATGCGCCCACACAGGTTTAAATGTGTGTGCTGATTACTCATTTGCGATATCAGATATTAGGCCCTCTTTGAATTTAAGGATTTCTAAAGGAATTTTGGAGGATCAAATCCTTAGGGTTTTTTTTTCCATGGGTTGTTTGATTCATAGGATTGCGATCCATAGGATTCACTTGTACAAAGGGAAATTTCCATCCACTCCAATCTCATGTGAAGAATCCTACATTTTCACTGCACAATCAAAGGGTCGTACTAGTGGATGACATGCCACTCTGTTCCTCTGTTTTTTTTTATATTCATTCGTCTTACAAATCCTGCCAACCAAAGAGGCCCTTATTGCTCACAAAACCTGCTAATCAAAGGGTTAGGCCTCCTTTGGTTTAGAGGAATTTCATAGGAATTCTAGAGGATAGGATTCTTATAGGATTTTTTCCTTTAGAACCCTTTGGTTCATAGGAATGGATTCCTATTCCTACATAGGATTGGTTCCTATCCTCCACATTTCATAGGAAAATAAAAAAGAGCCTAGACTCAATGGAAAAATTCCTTTGGTGTCAACCAAATGACATCTTGTTTTCTATTCCTACTCATAGGATTTGACATACATGTCATCTCATTTCCTACAAGATTCCTATTCTTATGATAATCCTATCCTATGAACCAAAAGAGGCCTTACTATGTACCTACGGGAGAGGAAACAGAAACAGAAACGGAAATTTGGAGGTAGGAGAGTGGTTTTGGCCTCAGATTAGCATTAGCACATTGATCCTCGTCACCGGCAACACGAGTAACAACTTACTCGATACGCACAATTGTTACCGAGGCTCACACCATACGCTGTCATCACCGGCCAATTCATCTCCGCCAACAACAAAAAAAACCTCGCTCCAGACGGGAAGAAGAAGAAGAAGAATCAAGAATCATGAAAAACGGGAGAGAAAGAATCGCATCACAAATCGGAGTAAACCCACAATCAGTGCAGGTCTGGCGGAGAGGGCCAGATCCGCAGAGAGAAATCAATGGCGGCCGCCATCTGCCGCTGGTGAGGCTAGACTAGGGTTTTCCCGTCGAGGTGCGGTGCGCTCTGCTTATAAAGGCTTGTGGAGGATGGGTGGATGGGCTAAGAGCAACAAGGAAAGTGCGGCCCATGGGCCGAGAATAAACTGAGCCTGGTACTTATATTGGCCTTATCCATCCATGGCGATCTGAAGGGATGCAACGAGATCTGATCTCAAGAAGAATCAAGACAAGAAGTTGATTCTCGCATCGCTGTTGGCACATTTGACATCACAAGACCAAGTGTCAGTTAAAAATTAAAAGCAAGGCATCAATTCGCCAGATAAGTAGTAAAGGATCGGCTGAGCTCTGAACAACAGTGGGTGATGAATTTACCCGCCTGTTTTACCCTTGAGAAAACAGAGGGATACATACACACACACAGGAAGGATGGGCTCCGGATTGATTCAGGTACACAGCACCATACTTGTCTCACCTGACCGACTCCCATCTTCTATCCGCAGGTTGGTATCAGTCTCAGATTATGAGGCCTACCAACGACCAATGATGTCAACATACTTGGATATACTACACTAGTATCTCAAAGCAAATTAGCTACGGCATGGGCAGAAAATTTGTAAAGCAGGCATGGGAAGCTAACTGTATGTCTGTATCTTGACCGCGGCAGTTGGAAAGGGCCGAAAATATTAGGCAGCTAGCAGCCCAGGAATTCTCTCTTGAAAGAAAGAAGAAGAAAGACCGGTTCCTTCCTGGTGCTAGATTTTTTGATTTTTCTCTCGGGAAGCCGCCAACCAGAAAAAGGATACGGTGGTTGGCCAACTTAGGTCAGCGTCCAAATCAGACCAACAATCTGCTCTACTCTAAACCCACCGTATTCTTCTTAGCTTTCCCCATGTAGGGAGTGGGACTGCAGCTTGGTTCAACTGTCGCCAGATTGAAATCTCCGTGCCAACAGCAGATGCAACGCGATTCGCCGCGCGTCCAATGGAAGAAAGGCACGATGATCGATGATGCCTTACCTGCTAGATGATGATGTTGATCGTGGTGATCCTAGAATATGCTTGCCTTGCCTTGTGTTCTAAGAGCTAATTTTTTGTTGGGGGGTTAATATCTCCAGGTTGCGTCTTCATGGTAAATACGTAGAAGCAATCACCCGACGCCATTCCCATAATAATACGGTAGAGATTTTTACCACCGGTGGCTGAAGAATTGATTTCACCCAACAACCACGCAACTGTGCGGCAATCTTCCGTGTTCAGGAGGAGGACCACGGAAGGTGCGCACATATTTTTCCGATCGACCAAGGGCCATGGGAAGAAAATCGAATTGCTAAGCCGCCATGATTAAATAAACAATTCATTCGATTTAAACGAAGGATTGTACGACCAACCAAACCAGAGCCAGAGCCAGAGCCAGTCCAAAAACTGGTGATCACAACACATAGGCCCGTGCAACAGCTAGCTAGACGATAAAACCAGGGATCCCTCGTGCACGCTCGCAACGAATTCAGCAGAGCAATAATCGAGGAAGGTCGCCGAGTTCGTTGGGTGTGGAGCAAGGAAATTGTCGGCGAAATCTATCGGGAATTCCAAGTAGGATGTCGCTTCTACTAGTGAGCATAGGCGGAGATTACGGACTTCGGCGGGGAGAAAGGGAACAAATTTCCGCAACTTTTTCAAATCGATTGAGGGGAAATATTAGCAAATCTGAGCAATTGGTGGAGTGAAAGAAGAGGATAAATTAGTGCGAAACAGTAATATATCCAGAATTCAAAGTTCAATATCCGTAAAACATGGAGATTAATCAAGTTAGATTTGAAAAGGAAAATTAATTAGCATCGGCGCTACTTAGGGAGCGATGCAGAGGATACGCAGCGGGAAGGAAAGGGGGCTCTGTACCTCTCGTCCCGGACGGCGAGGTTGAGCAGCGCGAGCAGCGCGGCCTCGCCGGCGCCGCCGGGCGCGCCGGACCGGAGCATGGCGACGAGCGGCTCCACGGCGGCCGCCAGCTTCCGGCGGTGCCGGGCGGAGGCCCGCGTGAGGCGCCGCACCTCGCGGGCCGCCTCCACCTCCCCGCCGCGCACCCGGTCCACCAGCGCCCGCAGCGCCGCCGTCTCCGACGGCCGCTCCGCCGCGCCGTGGCGCTGCTGCTGCTGCTGCTCCCCCGACGACGACGACGACGGGCTCACCGGCTCCGGCGACTCCATCTCAACTCCGGCCTCGAGGGTAGGTAGCTCCGGTGGGCTGGTCTCTCTCTGTCTCCTCTCTCTCTCTCGTTGGCGTCGCTCGCTCGCTGGTGGGATGCGAGGAGGGGAGGGGGTCGGGCCGTCGTGGTCTTATTAGAGGAGGAGGGAGCACGGGCGGGGGTGGATGGCGACGGCGACCTCAACGGGGGGCTAACGGCGACGGTGACCGCGCCGTTCCGTTTCGCTGGCTTTCCGTCCCGTCGAGCGCTGTGCGTGTCGGCCGCGGGCACGGGGAACCGCGGACGGCCACATACGCGTAGGACGGGACACGTCGGCTCGAGCCGGCCGTCGACACGTCGGCGCCGCATGCCATGGCGCGTACGTATCCCCGCCATTAAATTTTAAATTTGTTACTACTAAGGATTTTTTTTTCTCGGACTAGTACTGAGGATTATGTTCCGATTAATCAGCAACGTGAACATGGTACTCATTAAAATTTCCATTTGAAATGTTGTTTTTTAGATATATATATCTTCCTAAATCCTAAAAAGTGGGCGTTGGCTCGTTTGTTTTAGAGAGCATACGCGTCTCTGCGCCGTGCGATCGCGATCGCCAACCCCAGGTGCCGCGCGGTCGGATCGGGACGACGCGCTCAAGTGTTGCCAGGTCGGTTCGAGGCCCGTTGGGTGCGAGCGGCGGTGCCAGGGCCCGCCACTACTCTTTCATTGTTTCACGACAGTTTCTCCTCCCCGTCCCATTTTCCCCCAAATCCGGCAAGGTGTCATCGGCGAATCCGCGGCCGATTCCGCAGGGCCATGCGGCGACCAGAGACGTGCGCCATTTTCGGAGGAGGAGAAGTGGAGGAGAGCCAGTGTCGTGCCGCGAGCAGCATGTCGTGGGGCTGGAGCAGCAGCACCACTGCCTCCTCGATCCCCTTTTCTTTTCTCATATCTGATCCATGCGAGCATGGGAAATAGCAGAGGAGCACGCCGGCCTTGACGCCCGGGGAGTCGGAGGGGAGGCGGACCTACCGGTCGAGCGCGGCGAGCAGCGGATCCGGTCGGCCGTGGGGCTGGAGTATCGGCGCCGCGTTGCCGCTGCTTCCTCCTTCCCTTTATCAGATCTGGAGCGGTGTCGTTGGCGTCGTTGTTGATGGTGGCAGTCATGTTGCCTGGGACGCCACCACCACGCCGATGCTGCCGCTAGTGGTGGAACTATGCAAGTCGCTGCTGGTGCACCGCTACTCCTCATGGGGCTCAGCGTCGTCGGCGCGCAACTCTCCTACCTTCTGCAACCGTCACCTGGCAACGTCGTCTAGTTCAACAACATGGTGATCACCTGAACGCCCATCAAAATTGTTGCATGTGTTGCGGCTCTCCTGGTCCTACTGCCAACGCTAGGTAATTCTACTTGCTTGATTACAATTCCTGCGCAACCAAGAATTCAAACACTCGTACGGCCATACTGAATCATTTTTCTTGTTTTGACGTGATGCAAGTACTATAGTTTTTGGCATGGACCAGAAAGTATACTAGAAATTCAGTTTGAAGTTGAACCGACCATTCAGCTTTTAGTATCGTAGGTTTGGTTTTTGTTATACTCTGCCCAATTTCTTCAGCAAACAATGAGGGAGTCGTTCGTAAGTTTAGTGCTAGAAGAGTACATGGTTGTGGTGGCTGAAGCTATGAGTTCAGTTCCATATGATGATTGCTTAAAAAGAGTCATTCAGTTGATTGGCTGGTCTTTTGGTAAGCTAACACTGCTCCAACGATTATAAGTTTGTAAGTTCAGTAGATTATCATTCATCCATCATTAAAACTTGTCATTTGGGTTTTCTCAAGACCATAGGAAGAGTTATTGCATTTTTAGTTAGTCATTGAATTAGTTCATGTGTGAGTGTGTGATCATTGACCGCTTAGTACTATCTATTAACATATGAAATTTAGGAAGGGTGTGTGATTGTTAGTTGCAAGAGATGCTGGTGCGAGTTGCCCAGAGATCCGCTCCCTATAGTGCAGGTTTTTATTTCGCTCAAAACTTGTCAAAGGCATTATAGTTAGTTGCTAGAGATGCTAGCACGAGTTGCCCATAGATATTTTTAGCAACAAATTGATTTACTTTGCACAAAATTTTCTGTTTCCAATACGATATGAACAATATACTTGCCTAAATCATCTAAAATTTGTAGATATTTTGTTATACACTAATTTGATACACTGAAATAGCTTTTCATTTGCTTCACCAAACAAGCGATCCACCATTTCGGTTGTACCATAATCAATACCCATTAGTTGTCGTGTACATGGCCGGCCCATCTACGCCATCACCTTTGGCAACTCCTTGCTCCTTAGCTTTCACCCCATCGCCATCGATTTATAACTTTTTGCATATTAAGTTCCAGCCAAAAAACATGCTTTCTTCTCGTCAATGATTTCTACACTAACTTGCCTAATAATGTCAGAAAGTTGCCTACAATATTTTTTTTCTAGTTTGTGACTTGGTGATGTGGGAGCTGGAATCGTCTATGATTTTAGACGAAAGTGCTCCAAACTTGCCCAACACATGATAGCTAGTTGCTAGGTATGCTGGCGTAAGTTGCCCAAAGATCCACTCCGGGGGATGGAATCGTCGATGATTTGAGCCGTAAGTGTCCAAAACTTGCCCAACACATGATAGGTAGTGTCTAGAAATGCTGGTGTAAGTTGCTCAAAGACCCGCTCTCGAGATGCGGGTGCTGGAATCGTCTATTATTGGAGCCGAAAGTGTCAAAAACTTGCCTAACACATGATGGGTAGTTGCTAGATATGCTGGCTTAAGTTGCCCAAAGATTCGCTCCCGAGATGCGGTTGCCGTAATCGTCAATGATTTGAGCCGAAAATGTCCAAAACTTGCCCAACACATGATAGGTAGTGTCTAGAGATGCTGGTGTGAGTTGCCAAAAGATCCGCTCCCGAGATGCGGGTGTTGGAATCATCTATTGTTTGAGCCGAAAGTGTCCAAAACTTGCCCAACACATGATCGCTAGTTACTAGATATGCTGGTGTAAGTTGCCCAAAGATGCGCTCCCGAGATGCGGGTGCTGGAATCGTCGATGTTTTAAGCCGTAAGTGTCCAAAACTTGACCAACGCATGGTAGTTATTTGCTACAGATGTTGGCTTGAGTTGCCTAAAGATCCGCCCTCAAGATGTGGGGGATGGAATTGTCTATGATTTGAGCCGAAAGTGTGCAAAACTTGTCCACACATGATAGTTAGTTGCTAGAGATGTTGGCATGAGTTGTTGGAGTCGTGATCTTCTTTTGCTTGTTTTTTGGGGAAATAATTCAGTTAACGAACAACCTAAAATTTGTTAACTGTTGTCAATTAGTTGCCTGATATGGTTTCAGATTTTGCCTGAAAATGGGGTGCCTAATATGTGTCAGATTTTTTATGACAACAGGTGCGTGATATTGCTTAACCTGTGTCAATTAGTTAGCTGATATGGTTTTCAGATTTTGCCTGAAAACAGGGTGCGTGATTTTGTTCCAGGACTAGGATCATTTAGACAATCACTATTGAATGTTGCCATTTAGACAATCATTATCGAATGTATAAACATAGGAAAGTAATTCAGTTAACGGACATTCCAGTTTTTTGCCTAACCTTTTGTCACCTAGATGCATGATACAATTCAGTTAATGAACAACCTTTTGTTTGTCCTTTATTCTGGTGTGGTTTAGTCCATTCGTTGAGTTTTTGACGATGGAACCCACACTTGTTTTACCTGTTTGTACTAACTGCATCGAAAACCTACAACCATCGAGACTTTTTCCATTTTTCAATTTACTACATGGCTGTGACTAATTGCTTTCATTTGGATCTTGGAGAAGCATGGGAGCACCTCGTTTGTTTTGACCCACTACATTTGTTTGTTGTCTATGACATTTTTTACAGGATCTACCTACAAAACTGGTACCCAAGAGTAGATATGGAGCAGTTTTTAATATGTCCTAACTCCTAAGCATGTTTAAGCAACAAACCGGATCAGTTTCTTTGCTGCTATGACATTTTTACAGGATCTACCTACAAAACTGATACCCAAGAGTAGAAATGGAGCAGTTTTTAATATGTCCTAAGCATGTTTAAGCAACCAACCTAACTCTTTTTGGCGGCCAAATCCTCCAAGGCAATGTCCACCACCACCCCAAGAATTTAGTTGTGTATCATCCCATTTTTTTGCTTACGTCCACCACTTTGTTGCTTAAAAGTACCCCAATAGTCTCTTACACTTTTTATCACCTACATTTAGTTGGCATATGACACAGTAGTTTTAGTTGGGAAAATGAAAAATCGGCATGCATTTTTGTATTTTTTCCAGGATGATAAAAAATATTTGCAATAAGTATCGCATGTTACATGTCCCGAAGGTCCCAAAAGAGTTTATGGTTGTTAGCGATAATAAGGTTTCTCCCTGGTCATCTGGTAGCATGTGCTCATAGTATTTGCTTCACGGCAGCACTGGATTTGCTTAAACAGATATATGAGTTGCTTACTTCCAATTTTTTTTTTGCTATGCACCTTTTTGTTTTTGTCAATTAGCGATAATAAGGTTTCTCCCTGGTCATCAAGTAGCATGTAGAAACTCATAGGAGTTGCTTCACGATAGCACTCCAGCATGTAGTAGCTCATAGGAGTTGCTTCATGATAGCACTGGATTTTTCTTAAATAAAGTATATGAGTTGCTTATTTCCAACACATTTTTTTTTGCTTTGCACCTTATTGTTTTTGTCTGTTAGTAATAAAAAGGTTTCTCTGGCATGTAGTAGCTCATAGTAGTTGCTACACAGTAGCACTGGATTTGCTTTAAATAGAGTATATGAGTTGTCAACTTCCAACATTTTTTTGCTATACACCTTTTTGTTTTTGTCAATTAGCGATAATAAGGTTTCTCCTTGGTGATCAGGTAGCATGTAGTAGCTCATAGGAGTTGCTTCACAATAGCAGTGGATTTGCTTAAACATAGTACATGAGTTGCATACTTTCAACTCTTTTTTGCTTTGCACCTTTTTGTTTTCATCAGTTAGCGATAATAAGGTTTCACCTTGGTCATTAGGTAGCATGCAGTAGCTCATAGGAGTTGCTTCACAGTAGCACTAGATTTGCTTAAACAGAGTATATGAGTTGCTCTTCCAACACTTTTTTCTTATTTTGCACCTTTTTGTTTTTGTCGTCAGTTGGCAAGTTCTACAGTTTGAAGTCAAAAAATCAGGTGTCTTTTTTGTCATAAAAAACATGTACTAGCTCGTATGAGTTGCTTCATGGTAGTATTGGATTTGCTTAAAACAGAACATATAAGTTGCCACCTTTCTTTGTTCAACCATAGTTCATAGTACAAGCAAAGCAACTTAAAAACACAACAGCTAGCAATCAGGTTTTTTGTTTTTGTTATTGTTACCAAACACTTTGTTTGTACTTAAAATAACCACAGTAGGTGCTTACACAATTTTGTTTATTTAATTTTCCACATGCAAGCAGGTGCAGTACAAATAAAAAAACTAGATGTGTTTCAAGATGCAAGAAATGAAGGGAACACAACCTGGTTCTTCTGCAAGATGGGGTGGGGGAGTGCAAATCAGTGTAAGACAATGAGAAAAACTGACCTTTTGTGCTTCTTCTCAACAATCTGATTCGTTTTCTATCTTGTTTTTTGGATGCAAATTGATAGAACTCTTAAATCCTAATCCCTAATGCAGTCACCATTGTAGGTTCTCAAGGTTTCTGGAGGGGAAAAAGGACTCACTGTCCTTTATTGCTTGGGGGGAGAAGAAGATGTGGGCAAGGCGTGGGTGAGGAGGGAATAAGAGAAGACGGGCAACATAGGGAGCTGGGAGGAATCATGTGAGGGAGGTGGTACCTGATGTATCTAGGCAATCGTGGGAGAGGGGTGATGGATCGACTGCTTTTCTTGCCTAGTTGTTTGCACGCAGGCATGCGGGAATAAAAGTGTAGCAAGGACTTTCCTAATCTGAACAGGGGGACAAAAACTTACCTAATAAAGGATGGCTGCCAGGGAGCGCTAAGGAGCACACGTTTGCTCCCTAGACGTGTCCATATATCTTTCATTAAACACATTTATAACATATATTTTTAATTTTCTTCTTCTTCTGATATACACATGTGGAGGATGGTCACTGTCGAGTGTGCTATGTACGTATATCTAAAACGACACGTGTTCGAGAACGGAGGGAGTAACGAGTTTTAATTACTATGTGCGCGGGGGCTACGAGTATGATGTGTGGTGTGGGATGACACACATATGTGACTTCAAACGGTTTACTTGCAATCGCTCGCTCCGTTTTCAGCTCTTGCGCAAGGTTATGTGGCGCGTCTGATTGTAGAATGTGAAGTGGAATGCAATAAGACGGTTTTCGGGTTTTAGTGACATCGACGCGTCTGCTTGATTGGGTGGAACGAAACGAGAAGGTTCTATGAGTGGAATATTCCCTCGGACGTGCAACTCACTTTCGATCACGCAATCTCGCACACTTCAAATCTCGCTCGATAAACACACAAAGAAGGTTGCACAAGTGGGGTATCCACACCTTTCCTATGGAAGCGGCGACGTGAGTCGTATTCAATTCATTCGGTTCAATGCTTTTCCAAATAACCAAACCTTGAGATCCAACCATTTAATAATAAGAAGTATCCATATTTATTACCAAGATGAAAACTATACTCATTTACGATTTCCACTGAAAACTTTTATGATTAAATAGTTTTCCATTTTTTCTTCTACCTCTGATACCCATACGTGTAAGATGGTCACTGTCTCTATCCTAGAGACCACACCAGCGTCTAAAACGAGATGTATTCAAGAATAGAGGAATTAATGGAATTTAATCATTGACTACTACATGCAGGAAATGGAAACATTAGACGACATGCACTGTAGGATGAGGGGCATATGTTACTCACGATGGTTCAATCGGTTTCTGTCTCTCTCTCTCTCTGAATTTCTCACTCCAGTTAGGGGCCTAGCACAAGACTTGGGTGTGTTCGGTTGTAGAATGGAATATTTCTCACTCCAGTTAGGGTCCTAGCACAAGACTTGTGGTGTGTTCTATTGTAGAATGAAATATTTCTCACTTCAATTTGTTGTAAGGACATCGGCGTGTTTGGTTGAGGAGATGGAACAAAATGAGATGGTTCTACAGAGTGGAATATTCGCCTTGGATGCAGAATGTACCGGTAGAACCAAATCTAGCCGAGCAACTCGTTTTCGGACACACGTCTAGCATACACCAAATCTCACCTGATAAGAAGGAAAGAAGAACACACGAGAGAGGTATCCACACCGTTCTTTTGGAAGCGGCGATGTGAGTCATTCAGTTCATTGTTCTTAGGCAGATGCCTCGCACACTCCAAATCTCATCGAGAAAAACAAAGAAAACCGCATGAGAGGGTTGTCCACACCTTTCCTATGGAAGCGGCGAGGTGAGTCATATTCATTCGGTTCCATCGTTCTCAGTGACTAGTCTCGCGTACTTCAAATCTCACCCGATAAAAAACAAAGAAGACCACCGAGAGAGGTATCCACACCTTCCCTATGCATGCAGCCATGTAAGTCATATTCATTTGGTTCCATGTTTCCAACTAACCAAACCTTGAGATCAAATGAAATGTGTAAAACGACATGTATTCAAGAATGGAGGGATTAATGGAATTTAATCATTAGTTACTACACGTAGGACATGGAAACATTCGATAACAAGCAATGTAGGACGAGGGGCATGTGTAACTCATGATGGTTCAATCAGGTTTTTCTCTCTCCGCGTTACTCACTCCATTTCAGGTCCTAGCAGAAGACTTGTGGTGTGCTCGGTTGTAGATGAGGTGGGACACAATGAATAGTTCCAATTTGTTGTAAGGTCCACGTGCTTGGTTGAGGTGATGGAACAAAACTAGATTGTTCTATGGGATGGAATATTCACATTGGATGCTGAGTTCACCGGTAGCGCGGAATCTAGCCGAGCAACTCGTTCTCTAACACACGTCTAGCATACGTCAATCTCACCCAATAAGAAACAAATAAGAACGCACAACATGGGCATCCACACCGTTCGTATGGAAGCGGCAATGTGAGTCATTCGGTTCATTGTTCTCAATCTCATGCCTCGCGCACTCCAAAACTCATCAGAAAAAACAAACAAGACCGCACGAGAGGAGTGTCCACATCTTTCCTATGGAAGCGGTGAGGTGAGTCATATTCATTTGGTTTCATTGTTCTCGGTGACACGTCTCGCCTACTTCAAATCCCAACCGATAAAAAAACAAAGAAGACCACATGAGAGGTGGTATCCACACTTTTCCTATGGATGTCGCGATGTCACTCATATTCATTCGGTTCTATGTTTCCATTTAACCAAACTGAGATCAAACCAACATCTGAGATGAGTATTCAAGAATAGAGGGATTAGTGGAATCTAGTCATTAGTTACTATGTGTAGGAGCTGGGAATTTCTGATGACACGCAATGTAGAATGAGGAACATGTGTAACTCAGGACGGGTCAATTGGTTTTTTTGTCTCTTTCTCTCTCTGAATTGCTCAGTCCACTTAAGGTCCTAGCGCAAGACTTCTGGTGTGTTCGGTTGGAAAATGAAGTGGTGTGCAATGGAATTCTTCCCGGTTTGTTGTAAGGACATCGAGGTGCTTGGTTGAGTTGATGGAACACAAAGAGATGGTTCTAAGGAATGGAATATTCGCCTCGGTTGCGGAATGCACAGGTAGCACAGGACCTGGCCGAGCAACTCGTTCTTAGACATGGGTCCAGCGGACGCCAAATCTCACCAAATAAGAAATCAAGAACCCGTGAGAGGGGTATCCACACCATTCATATGGAAGCGACCATGTGAGCCATTTGGTTCATCCTTCTCAATCACATGTGTCGCACGCTCGAAATCTCGTTGGAAAATACAAAGAACACCACACGAGAGGGGTGTCCACACCTTTTCTATGGAAGCGGCGAGGTGAGTCATATTCATTTGGTTTCATTGTTCTCGGTGACACATCTCACATACTTTTAAGTCTCAACCGATAAAAAACAAAGATGACCACACGAGAGGGGTGTCCTTGCCTTTCCTCACTAGTGCAGAACCGGGCAATAGCACCGGTTCGTAAGGCCCTGTAGTGCCGGTTCCATAACCGGCACTAAATTGTGGTCACTAAAGCCCCCCCCCCTTAGTACCGGTTCAGCACGAACCGGTGGTAAAGGGCAACCACGTGGCACGAGCCAGCTCCGGGGGCCTGGAGCCCTTTAGTACCGGTTGGCAAGACCAACCGGTACTATAAGGTTTGGGTTTTTTTAGATTTATGATTTCTTTTTCATTTAATTTTGTGTTTCCATTTTAATTCTTTTTCGTTTGCTGGTATTCTACGATACTACAGAATTTCTAGTAGAACCAATCATGCATATATATATCATCAATGTCTCACAAACCACCATATTAATTAATTCACACATACACAAATGTATAGCTATATACAATTTCTCCTACATATGCATGTTGCCTTCGGAGCCAGTGCCATTAGCCTAATTGGTGCCTTCGGAGCACGATGACAATTGGAAGTGGTTTTCATGGGGGCGGTAGCGGGTAATAGAATTCTCCCTTCGGATTTATGACCTGGTCGAGCAAAAATTCCGCTATTTCCTCTTGAAGTGCTTCTACGCGCTCTGTTTCTAGGAGCTTCTCCCGCACCTCTTTGAACTGTTAAGAAGAAGATCAATATGCATGTGTATTAGTTGTGTGACTAGATATCGATAATGGTGTAAAAATTGTGAATAGTGTTTTGACAAGCGTACCCATTCCTGTCTTTGAGATCTCCTCCTTTCGGACGCCATCATGCGAATGTTCTCGCAAACGCATAATGCACACAGATCAGTCCCCTGCGCCTGCTTCAGGGCCTTTACGAGAATGAAATTTGATTAGATAATAATTAATCAAGCATGATAATTTAAGAGATGGCAGCTAGCTAGCTAGCTAGTACTACTTAATTACTTACCTTGGGTCGAAACCATTTAAGCTTTTGTTTCCATTCGCCGGGCGTGACGCTGATGAACCTTGCCCAAGCCCTGCCCGCCGACAAAGAAAATGAATAAAGGGGTTATTAAATAGTTCATATCATGAAATGACGAACTAAATAGGCCGAGATATATAGTTAATAATGATTGAAATTACCTGTTGACTATCCCAAACAAGATGTTATAGTCAGTTTTTTCTGAGATTAGTGAGTCCAGTACTTCAACTATTCCGGCGTCAACTTTAATGATACACAAGACCCAGTGAAATCTGCATGCACACACGTTTGCATGTCTTAATTAAGCGGGCATATGTAAGCAAAAACATGTAGCTAGCTAGCTAGTAGGCAAAAACAGAGAATTTGTAGTACAAGACAGTGTGACTCACTGGAAGTTGTAAGGAAGTAGTATATCTTCATTGTATTTGAGGCGCTTCAAGAACTCTAGCATGTTGTCCTCTACGTTCTTTTGCTGACATTGATTTATCTTCCATGTGTATTCATTAACGGTGTTTGGGTTAATGAACCCAATGCCAAAGCGTCCACCTTTTCTCATTTCATACATCTTCATCCTGCATAATACCACAGAAAAGAATATAGTGAGGATAATTACAGGTAATGATTGATCAAAAGGATCACTACAACTAGCTTGAGACTTAAATTATAGAAAGAAATCACTTACAGACAATAGCAACTGACGATAGATTTGTCGAGTGCGTCTTGATTGTATAACTGAAACAGTTCAGTATACTCAACGGACACAGCTTTCTCATGGAAGTAATGCTCCTCCTTGACATTCACCATGAGGGACAATCGATCTGAAATCTTGGTAATGTTCATGTACCATTGATGCAATTCATACATTATCGTTGGGAGGTTCTTGACCTTGTCTGGCTCGACCAAAGGTTGGCCCCGGACATATTTCCGTTTTATTTCATCCTCTCTAAGCAAAGGTATGGGCTCGATCTCGAGGAGTTGTCCAATAGTGATGTTGAGAACTTCAGCCTGCATTATATGCTCCTCCGTTATTACCACATTGCCCACCTCGGGAACGTGCACTGTTTGCCAACAATAATATTGGGCGCGCGTACTGTCACCTGTTGTTGGCACAACAAGCGAGGGGATCGATTACGCCGCTTGTTCTCCCAGCTGGGGAATGGTTTTCCCGTATTTTTTGGAAGCTGCTTCTTGTTTGCTCGATCCCGATGTAGACGTGCTCGCCTCCCTTTGTAGACGTACTCGATTTAACTTCCTGATGTGGCGCTCATAGTCTGTGTCAACAGGCTTGGGAGCTGGTGGTTGAGCCATACGAATGAAGTGGTCAATCGTTTCCTCAGGCACTTTCTCCCTTGGCGGCGGTGGCGGTTTCGGTGCAAAATGGGCTTCCACCTCGGCCTTCGATATGGCTGTGATTTCCTCCTCGGACCTGTCATAAGACCTCTGCGGAAGAGGCATGAGGCTTGGACCATATTTATATCGCTTGCCTCCGCCTGTACTTCCTGTACTACCTCGACTCGTACCGCTACGCACCGTAGCTGTGGGGTGTCTCTTCTGCGATTGCTGAGGCGGCGGAGACGGCTGACGGGGCTGAGTTGGACGAGGAGGAGTGGCCTGAGGTTGTGCCGGACTTGGAGGAGGAGTGGACGTCTGACGCTGTGGCGAACTTGGAGGAGGAGGAGTGACCTGACACTTTGCCGGACTTGGAGGAGGAGGAGTGGCCTGACACTTTGCCGGACTTGGTGGACTTGCAGGAGCGGGAGTCTGCTGACTCGGTGGCGGACTTCGACGAGGAGTCGGCTGACGCGGTGTCGGTGGCCTTCGAAAGATGATGCAATCCTTTTTCCATAGGATGATACGATGTTTGGCCTCTCCGAGAAAGCGCTCGCCGTCACCTCCAGCAATGTCAAGCTGTAGCTCCGAATATGGTGGGTCCACCACCTCATCAACCAAGACACGAGCATAGCCCGCTGGAATCGGGTTGCAATGGAAGGTTGCCTCGGGGGGATTTGTAAAAGCAAAGCCGTCCACCACCTTCATGGATATGTTCTTCATTTTGACGTGTAGCTCGCAGTTAGTGTTCTCCATGATGTCATCCACGGGTTAACTACCCAGCATTGCGTCGTCCGGGACGGAACCCACGCTGCTTCTCGGCATGGATGGGCCGGTGCTATCCAATGCTGGATCATCCGCTAGCTGCTGCAGCTGCTGAGACCCCCTTTGATGGGTAAGTGAGTCGATCTGCTCCTGCTGCCGCTGGAATTTTACTGCCAATTCCGCTTGACTTGCTTCTAGGCCTTGAAGGCGTTCATAGTCCCGCTTCCTCTGCTCCTCCTCCATCTTCCTCTTCTTCTCCTCCGCAATCTTCTTTCTCGCACAGGTTCTATATTCGGTGTTCCATTCTGAAAACCCCTCATACCACGGAATAGCGCCCTTGCCTCGTGTTCTTCCCGGGTGTTCAGGATTTCCCAGGGCACGCGTAAGCTCGTCGTTCTCTCTGTTGGGCTGGAACACCCCCGATCGTGCCTCTTCTATTGCAACAAGTATCGCATCGTCGGCTCCCTTCAGACTTGCCCTCGTCGAAACATTGCCTGTCTCCGGGTCCAACTCCCCCCCCATGCGCATAGAACCAAGTCCTGACCCTGGGGGGCCAGCTCTTAGTAACCGGAGTGACACCTGCATCCTCCATCTCTTTCTCAGACTTATCCCACTTAGGCATTGCCACCGCATAGCCACCTGGCCCCAGCTTATGGAACTTATCCTTTTTTTCGGCATTCTTCTTGTTTATTCTCGACCGTTCCTTAGCTAATTCCGAATCCTTGAATTTCACGAAATCGTCCCAATGAGCACGTTGGTTCTCTAGTGTTCCCTTGAATACTGGAGTCTTCCTTCCTCCCTTGACGTACTTCTTCCATTCACGATTCTTGTGGTTCTTGAATGCAATCGCCATCATCCTAAGAGCAGCCTCCTTGACTTTCTGCACATCTGCTTCTGTGAAATAATCTGGTAGGGTGAAATGTTCCATGAGAGTATCCCAAAGCAGATCTTTTTGATTCTTGTCGACAAAAGTAACATCTGGACGTGGCTTTGCTGGCTCTATCCATTCTTGAAGTTTGATCGGGAGTTGGTCCTTCACAAGAACTCCGCACTGACGAACGAACTTGTCCGCAATCTTCTTAGGTGCTAATGGTTTGCCAGTAGGGCTGCATGCCTCGATATGTACTTTACGCCCTGCTTCAACTTTTTGTTCGGGCCTCGTTTCGTCATTTTTCCTGAAGATTTGAAAGAACAAAGATCGATTCGTTAATATATCTTCAAGTCATTTAAAACATGTGATGATCACCAGATGCCTGCTTATATAAATATATATACCTCGCCGGTCTTTGTTGTTTCAGGATCAACATGTTCTTCATCATCGTCATAATCGTAGTTCATGACTTCATCAATTTGGTCGTCGCGATCGAATATCATATCACCCTCTTCGGTGTTGTTTAGAAATTCGGAGCCGTCATAATCTTCTTCATTCTGATTATCATCTGGCCCGCGTATCATATCGAACATGGTATGTTCTCCCTCTCTGTCGGTATTGTCTGCCATAGCTTTTATTTAACTAATCCAAAAGAAATATAAAACAATTTAGTATTCAAATTACATCGTCTCGAATAATAGATATAATCTCGAATACATCGTCTAGAATAATAGATATAATCTCGAATACATCGTCTCAAATAATATATAATATTGAATAGTACATCACTGGCTATTAGCTAATAAAGATCGAATACTACAGAAGAATCTAGGACACTCGCGGTTCCTCCGGCGCGGGCGGTGGACACCCAAAGAGAAGGAACCCTCACAGGATCATAGTTGAAGTGAGATCCTCGAAGAAACTGCCAGGTATTGGAGAACCTGCCGCCCTCTAACGCAACCATGTAGCGATGGACGTGCTCGTCCTCCTCCCTGGCACGGCGATGTACCACCTCTGGCGGTGCCGAGTCCCTCCGCACCGAAACTGGCCCACGCGAACGCCACCAAACGAGATCAGGGTCGACGACGGGACCCGGGGCCGGGTTCCTCATCAAGCGGCGCGCCCCTCCAGGCAGCACCTCCCAGTGCCAGCCCGGCGGAGCCCAGTCCCGGACATGGGTCGGCTGGACGTCGTCGCGGATGGTTCGATGGCGAGGATGCGGGCCGGGCATCGTCGAGAATAAATACTAGCTATATGCCCGCAAAAAGTAACATTTTTTTAATGATTGGATTTTGATAACTAAAATTTCTAACATTTCTATATAACACTAATTATGCTAATCTAAATAATCTAAATAACACTAAAATTTCTAACATTTCTATCATTTCTATATAACACTAATTTCTAACATTTCTATATAACACTAATTTCTAACTGATTAAACACTAATTATATCCATCTAACATGCATTCATACATATATAATAGTGAAAAAAAATAATCTAAATAATCTAAACTAATTAAACATACAAAATACGTGTGTGTGTGTGCTAATTAAACACTAATTATCTAAACTAATTAAACATACAAAATAATAATCTAAATAATCTAAACTAATTAAAGACTAATTATCTAAACTAATTAAACATGCTTGTGTGTGTGTACGGGCTCGGGGAGGGGCGGCGCCCATGGTGGCCGCCGGGGGCGAGGGAGAGGGGTTAGAGGGGGAGAGCTCACAGCGGGCGACGGGGACGGCGAGGCGACGGCCGGGGCGGCGACGGCGGGGACGGCGCGACGGGGACGGGGACGGCGCGACGGGGACGGGCCCGGGGTGGCGACGGAGACGAGGGCGGCGACGGGGACGGGGGCGGCGACGGAGACGAGCGGCGACGGAGACTATCGAGGGCGGCGGCGACGGCGACGGAGACGGAAACAGAGGAACGAATAGAGAGGGAAAACGAAATTTTCGCACTCTAGTATATATAGAGGGCACCTTTAGTACCGGTTGGAGCCACCAACCGGTACTAAAGGCCTGTTTTGGCCAGGCCAAGCGGCGGGAAGCGACCCCCTTTAGTACCGGGTGGTGGCACAAACCGGTACTAAAGGCCCCCCCTTTAGTACCGGTTTGTGCCACGACCCGGTACTAAAGGGGGTGCGCTGGCGCAGGTGCGGTGCGGCAAGTTTAGTCCCACCTCGCTAGTCGAGGGGCTACCGCACTGGTTTATAAGCCCCAGTGCGGTAGCTCTCTCGAGCTCCTCTCCTAACCAGGCCTACTGGGCCTACCTGTCCTCTTCGCCTAGTGGGCCTACTGGGCCTTCGCGGGCCTGCATCCTGGCCCAACGAAAGGTTGTGTCGCCAGTCGTATGCAGGCCACTTTGGCCCAGTAGGCGGGCTTTTTTTTCTTATTTTTATTTTGCTTTATTTTTTTGTTTTATTTATTTTTGAGTTGTTTTTTGCTATATTTAGAGTTTCTTTGTGAATATTTTTCCTTTAGGTACAAAAAACTACAAACTTTCTGTTAGTGCCGGTAGATTTCAAATTTGAATAGTTTAAATTTTGAATTATTTGAAATTTGTGTGAATCACTAGTTTGTGAATAACTTAACTTTGAAAAAAGTTTTTTCAGTGATTCTTTTTTTTATGTTTAATATTAGTGTGTTTTATCATTATATTCAATTTAGTAATGCTTAGGTTATTTAAAAAATGAAATGCCTTTGTAACAGTTCAGTTTTCGTCGGAAACCCTGATACTTCGAAAGAGATTGTTCATTTTGTACACGAAGTGCATCCAGTTTTTGCCGTAACCCTCTCTACTTTCTTGCACATGCTATTTGTATGAAATTATGATACCATGCCAACTTTCAACCTTTTCTGAGTTCATTTGAATTGCTTTTCAATTTCAGGGTCATTTAGCTGGAAAAAAAAAATCAGTAAATGCATGAAAAGAATTTGTTTGCACATAAAATTTCTTCGCGTTTCAAATGACAAAACACATAACTACCCTAACTATTACAGACATTCCCTCCTGGGTGTGAAACACAGAAGAAAGTGATGATAGTGAAGCCGATCACATCCCAGATCTTTGGGTGTGAAACTTTTTCTTCGCGTGTGTCCCTTTGCGCCGTAACCATGGAAAATCTTCATCATTTAACGGGATGCTCGGGTCAATATTCATTGCGAATGGAGCAATTTCATCAAACTTTTCATAATCTTCTGACTTGTCTGTCTTGTCATCCACTTCCACGATGTTTCTCTTCCCAGAAAGAACTATATGCCGCTTTGGCTCATCGTACGATGCATTCGCTTCCTTATCTTTTCTTTTTCTTGGCTTCGTAGACATGCCCTTCACATAGAAAACCTGTGCCACATCATTAGCTAGGACGAATGGTTCGTCTGCATACGCAAGATTGTTGAGATCCGCTGTTGTCATTCCGTACTGCGGGTCTTCCGTTACCCCGCCTCGTGTCATATTGACCTATTTGCACCGAAACAAAGAGACCTTTAAACCACGTCGATAGTCAAGTTCCCATATGTCCTGTATATAACCATAATGTGTTTCCTTTCCGTCTTGGTTTCTGCATCAAAGCGGACACCACTGTTTTGGTTGGTGCTCTTCTTATCTTGGGCGATCGTGTAAAATGTATTACCATTTATCTCGTACCCTTTGAAAGTCATTATATTCGAAGATGGTAACTGAGACAGCAAGTACAGGTCATCTTCAATAGAGGTGTCATGCATGGTACGTGTTTGTAACCAGCTGGCGAAACTCCTGGTTTGTTCACGTGTAATCCAGTCATCAGACCACTCCGGGTGTTTGGAGCGTAGCAAATTCTTGTGTTCATCCATATACGGAGCCACCAAGGTGGAATTCTGTAGAACTGTGTAGTGTGCTTCAGTGAGAGAATGTCCGTCCATACATATTATTTGTTCCCCTCCTAGCGTGCCTTTTCCATCCAGTCTGCCCTTATGCCGCGATTCAGGAACACCAATCGGCTTAAGGTCAGGAATAAAGTCAATACAAAACTCAATGACCTCCTCATTTTGATGGCCCTTGGAGATGCTTCCTTCTGGCCTAGCACGGTTATGAACATATTTCTTTAAGACTCCCATGAACCTCTCAAAGGGGAATATATTGTGTAGAAATACAGGACCCAAAACGTTAATCTCTTCGCATAGGTGAACTAGGACGTGTGTCATGATGTTGAAGAAGGATGGTGGGAACACCAACTCGAAACTGACAAGACATTGCACCAAATCATTCTGTAACCTTGGTATGATTTCTGGATCGATTACCTTCTGAGAGATTGCATTGAGAAATGTACATAGCTTCACAATGGCTAATCGAACGTTTTCCAGTAGAAGCCCCCTCAATGCAACCGGAAGCAGTTGCGTCATAATCACGTGGCAGTCATGAGACTTTAGGTTATGGAACTTTTTCTCTGCCATGTTTATTATTCCCTTTATATTCGACGAAAAGCCAGACGGTACCTTAATACTGAGCAGACATTCAAAGAAGATTTCCTTCTCTTTTTTGGTAAGAGCGTAGCTTGCATGACCCTGATGTATGTCGTCTTCTCCGTGCATACGTTGCTGGTCCTCCCGTGCCTCAGGTGTATCTTTTGTCTTCCCATACACGCCCAAGAAGCCAAGCAGGGTCACGCAAAGATTCTTCGTCACGTGCATCACGTCGATTGCGGAGCGGACCTCTAGGTCTTTCCAATATGGCAGGTCCCAAAATATAGATTTCTTCTTCCACATGGGTGCTCGTCCGTCCGCGTCATTCGAAACAGGTTGTCCGCCAGGACCCTTTCCAAATATCACCTTGAAATCCTTGACCATATCATGTACATCAGCACCAGTACGGTGGCGAGGCTTCGTCCGGTGATCCGCCTCACCTTTGAAATGCTTGCCTTTCTTTCTTACGGGATGCCTGCTCGGAAGAAATCGACGATGTCCCAGGTACACATTCTTCTTACAACTATTCAAATATATATTGTCGGTATCATCCAAACAGTGCGTGCATCCGCGATATCCCTTGTTTGTTTGTCCTGAAAGGTTACTGAGAGCAGGCCAATCATTGATGGTCACGAACAGCAACACCTTTAGGTCAAATTCTTCCCCCATGTGCTCATCACACGCACGCACACCTGTTCCATTCCACAGTTGTAAGAGTTCTTCAACTAATGACCTTAGGTACACATCAATGTCGTTGCCGGGTTGCTTAGGGCCTTGGATGAGCACTGGCATCATAATGAACTTCCGCTTCATGCACAAGCAAGGAGGAAGGTTATACAAACATAGAGTCACAGGCCAGGTGCTATGGTTGCTGCTCTGCTCCCCAAAAGGATTAATGCCATCTGCGCTTAGACCAAACCATACGCTCCTTGCGTCATCTGCAAACTCCTTCCCGTACTTTCTTTCGATTTTTCTCCACTACGACCCATCAGCGGGTACTCTCAACTTTCCGTCTTTCTTACGGTCTTCTCTGTGCCATCGCATCGCCTTGGCATGCTCTTTGTTTTGGAACAAACGTTTCAACCATGGTATTATAGGAGAATACCACATCACCTTGGCAGGAATCTTCTTCCCGGGGCGCTCGCCCTCGACATCACCAGGCTCATCACGGCTGATCTTATAGCGCAATGCACCACATACCGGGCAAGCGTTCAAATCCTCGTACTCACCGCGGTAGAGGATGCAATCATTAGGGCATGCATGTATCTTCTGCACCTCTAACCCTAGAGGGCAGACAGCCTTCTTTGCTTCGTACGTACTCTCGGGCAATTCGTTGTCCTTTGGAAGCATATCCTTTATCATTACCAGCAACTTTCCAAATCCCTTGTCAGATACACCATTCTCTGCCTTCCATTGCAGCAATTCCAGTGTGGTGCCCAGCTTTTTCTTGTCACCTACGCAATTCGGGTACAACAATTTTTTGTGATCCTCTAACATGCGTTGCAACTTCTTCTTCTCCAAATCACTTGCGCAGTTTCTCTTTGCATCGGCAATGGCCCGACCTAGATCATCAACGGGCTCATCTGATGCCTCTTCTTCAGCTTCTTCCCGCATTGCCGGCTCAGCTTCTTCCCGCATTACCGGCTCAGCTTCTTCCCCCATTGTTGTATCATCGTATTCAGGGAACCCATGGCCAGGATAGCTGTCGTCGTCCTCTTCTTCTTCATTGTCTTCCATCATAACCCCTCTTTCTCCGTGCTTGGTCCAAACATTATAGTGGGGCATGAAACCGGACTCAAACAGGTGGACGTGAATGGTTCTTGACGTAGAGTAATTGTGACCATTCTTACAGCCAGCACATGGACAAGGCATAAAACCATCCGCTCGCTTGTTTGCCTCAGCCGCAAGCAGAAAAGTATGCACGCCCTCAACGAACTGGGGAGAGCATCGGTCATCGTACATCCATTGCCGGCTCATCTTCATTACACAACACCGAATAGACCAAATTAATACAAGTTCATACATAAAGTTCATACAACACTTAAATGCAACAAACAAATAACTCTCTAGCTAAAGCATTTAAATGCAACAACAAATGCGATCAAGATCGCAACTAAGGTAACAATTGATCCAACAGCATAATGATACCAAGCCTCACTATCGATGGCATATTTTCTAATCTTTCTAATCTTCAAGCGCATTTTCTCCATCTTGATCTTGTGATCATCGACGACATCGGCAACATGCAACTCCAATTCCATCTTCTCCCCCTCAATTCTTTTCAATTTTTCTTTCAAGTACTCGTTTTCTCTTTCAACTAAATTTAATCTCTCGACAATAGGGTCGGTTGGAATTTCCGGTTCACATACCTCCTAGATAAAAATATCTATGTCAACTTGATGGGCATAATTTGTCATAAACACGAAATGCAACAAATAGTTTTAAAAGAGAATATACCACATCCGAATCATAACAAGGACGAGGGCCGACGGGGACGGATATCAAAACCATGGCACTATGTATAACAAACAACGTACGGGTAAGATAATTATATGAGTAACTATATATCCAAATCACACAAACATCAATTTTTTATATAAAATTTCATGAACAAGAGGCTCACCACAAGGTGGTGCCGGCAACGGGACGGTGCGGGCGATCGACGGTGGTTACGACGGAGATTTAGAAGGCACTAAGTAAACCACACCTACATATGCAAATTAAGTGTTAATTTTGACCTCAAATTGCATATAAATCAAATACTAGCACATATATATATTTCCTCCCAAATTACCAAACTCACAAATTAATAACTATATAAAGCACTGCAAGAGCTAATCTAGCAATGAGAGATGAAAGGACAAAGTTGCTAACCTTTGTGATCACTTGAATGGATGGGGGCCTTCAAATCTTGACAAATTTTGGGCAAAATGTGTGATGAGCTCGAGGGGAAGAGGAAGAACAGAGAGGAGAGGAGAGGGGAAAGGGGGAAGAACAGAGCGAGCTGGACGAAGGGTTTATATGCAGGAGGACCTATAGTACCGGTTCGTGGCACGAACCGGTACTAAAGGTGCTGGAGGGGGCCCAGACTGACAACATCCTGCCACCACCCTCATTAGTACCGGTTCGTGGCACGAACCGGTGCTAAAGGTTAGCCACGAACCGGTACTAATGAGAGCGGCCCGGCTAGCCGTTGGAACCGGCACTAATGTATACATTTGTGCCGGCTATAATACAAAACGGCACTAATGTGCTTCACGTTTGACCCTTTTTCTACTAGTGCCTATGGATGTGGCGATGTCAGTCATATTCATTTGGTTCCATGTTTCCAATTAACCAAACGGGTAGCAAACGAAACATCTCAAGCGGGATGTATTCAAGAATAGAGTGATTAATAGAATTTATCATTAGTTACTACCTGTAGGAGTTGGAAATTTTTGACGACATGCAATGTAGGATGAGGAACACATGTGTAACTCATGACGGTTCAATCGATTTTTTTGCGAAGAATTGGTCACTTCACTTGGGTCCTAGGGCAACACATGTCGTGTGTTCGGTTGTAAAATGAAGCATAACACATTGGAATTGTTCCAATTTGTTCTAAGGACATCGACGTGCTTGGTTGAGGAGATGAAACAAAACAAGGTAGTTATATGGAGTGGGATATTTTTCTCCGGTGCAGAAGGCACCGGTAACGGCAATTCTGGCCGGGAAACTTGTTCTCTGCCACACGTCCCATGTACTCCTAATCTCACCCGATAAGAACACAAAGACGAACGCACAAGAGGGTTATCCACACCTTTACTATGGAAGTGATGATGTGAGTCATTCGGTTCCATTGTTCTCAGTCACACTTATCGCGTACTCCAAATTTCACTCACGCGACTTCGGTCTTCTTAGTTGTTTATCGAGTGAGATTTTTTTCCCGCAAAATAAATCTCACTCGATAAACAACTAAGAAGACCGCACAAGATGAGTGTCCACACCTTTTCTATAGAAGCGGAGATGTGAGTCATATTCATTCGGTTTCATTTGTCCAATTAATCAAACCCGTAGATTAAAACAAAAGTCGAATTCTGATGACATAAAGTGTTGGATGATAAACATATCTAATTTTTGTACTCAAACAAAAACCATGACATTCCGTTTCACTTGCTTCTACAATAATAGAAAAGTGCATTTGATGGCTTTGCCTCGAGCAGCGCGGAATGGTATGGAGATACCAATCCTTCTGCTCCCGGGTGAATACAGTAATTTTTTCAAAAATAGTAAAATGAATTTTAAAAATCTGATTTTTTTTTGTGAGAAACATTGTTGAATGTTTCATATGTGTGCGAAGTTTCATAATAAAGTAGTAACATTTATGGAGGTTTAGGTAAAAGAAGCATTTGAGAGTGTCTCTTTTTTTCTGTGCAAACCAGTAGGGAGGGATGTGGCACGAAACTTTGCAAGCAACAATATTTGTGCCATTTTTCTATCTTTTTATTTACTGTTGATTCATGAGTGTATGCACTCGTGAACCGATACTCCACACCTGAGACCGATGGAGTGGCTATTGCCTTAGAGAAGAGGTCAAAATTTCCCGATCGAGGAAAGGGTAGTGGAGCTAGACGTGGATATCATCAAACTCAGACGATGATACCACTACTGTCATACATCAAAGCTTCCGTGTATCCTAGCCCATACGCTGATGCATACTTACGGTTGACGACCAGTTCTTCCCAGGATGGATGACTCATTGTCGTCAGCCAGTTGGCAACAAGCCTCCCATGCACGGATCAATCGAGAGATCACGAGATATATATGGTAGGCAATTACCCCACGTACTACGTAAGATTTCGTGACAGTGAAATGGCGCGTAGGTCCAGAGCAGCTCCACGTACGTGGATTAGCAGGCTTAGCTGGAGCTGTGTTAGCCGCACAACAAATGGCAGCTGATCTCAGCAATCATTTCAGCCAGATTTTCGCAGCGATGATTGAGGCTAGATATATGTTGATGTTGTCACCATCATCGATCGATTAACCTGATGGCCAGGCTAGTACTCCGTACGTTGGAGGCCGGCCGGCCGGCTTGGTCAATCAGGGCAAGACAAATTGACTAATTATCAGGAGTATTAGTCTCCTCAGACTGCTACGTACTCCCTCTGTAAACTAATATAAGAGTGTTTAGATCAATAGTGATCTAAACGCTTTTATATTAGTTTACGGAGGGAGTATTAACCAAATGCGACTAATCTTGGTAGTAGTAATATAATCTCCAGTTCCAGTTGTTCAGCCGGCTAGTGGCCGTAGCACGCAGCTTGGTACGTCTTGTTATGCAGTTAGTCATAATAGTGCGGGTTTCACTCCGTGAGCATGCATGGATCCAACATCGTTAATTTATTTTTCTTGTCCATCCATGTAGTGCCGGCTGTCAACAGATTTGAACAAATTAGCTAGCCTGCATCGGTGGATCATGGTGCTACAGTGGTCCGCATCAAAGCCAGATGCCTGGGTGCAGGAGCAGTGCGATGCAAGCGTACGTACGTGTTCATGTGCATGTGCTCTCAACAGCAGCAGACCAGCAGTGCACATTGTACATTACAGCTGGTGATTGCAATGTGCCACATCAGCATGCGTACGAGCAGCAAGCAGCAGCCCTGGTTCTGCATCTTGATCCGCATGTGATGTGATCCAATTAGTTCCATCCTCTTGCTCTCCTCCTGGTTGGTACTGCATGCTACAACAAATACGTACTTATACAAGACTGAAGAGTTAGCTGACCACTAGACCGTGTAGTCCGCTAGCACTACATTGAATAATACACATCATGGATCATCACAAATAAGGGGGGGGGGGGGGGGGGGGGGGGGGGGGGGGCGCTAATCTGTTCATCATTCAAGATATTTCTAACTACTTAGTCTAAGCCCAAGCGCATCCAGGCCAGGCAGCATGTACAGATTAATTACTACTCCCTCGGTCCCATAATATAAGAGCAATGAAGCGAGTTTTTGAGTTTTCCTTTACGTTCTTCTGTAGGTGTGCGAGGCCTATGAAGTGATTCTATTTTGCCACGAACACTGCGCGAGCTTCTTGAGCAAGATGGAAAGCGATCGATGCGATGTGCACGTACGCGCGCGTGCTGTCCGGTATATCTAAGGTTGGTGGCGCGTCACATGCACGGTCCATCTCATCTCAGTGAGTGAATGTGAATCGATCGCCAACCTCGCACGTTTGTGATTAGTTTGTTTGTTCGATCGATTGAGGGCCGTGCATGTGTGTGCGCATGTGACATGCCCACGAGTTCCATGCGTATAACCTCGTGATCTAGCTAGTCATGAGCGACCACGATCCCCAAACTCTTCATGACGGCACCACACACTGTTTAGGCTCTTTGAAGAGCACTTCATTAGTCACTACATGTCGGCGTTTCATTAGTTTGCCATATATTTGCATGCAGCATACGTACGCCGATATGCAATTTTACATATATGTAGCCGCAAAAAAGAAGCTGCAACAAATAAGAAAAAAAAGATCCATATTGTCATAAGTTGTAGAGTCCCAACGCATTTTCGGCGAAAAAAAGGGAAACTCAATCATCCTCCAAGAGGAAATGACTCTTCCTAGATATTAATATTTATTTTAAAACAGCCTTGCTAAGTCTCAGTCGACTGAGACTTGGTTATGTCTTAGTTGATGCTATACTCGTAAGATCGTACATTGAGATCCGTGCAAAAAAAAATCTTTTTTGTTTTTTTTCCTTACATGTTAGGTTACTTCATTGTGACTTCATTTAAGTCTCAGTCGATTAAGATCTAGGCACACCCACTTGAGAATTCTTAAAGATGTTAACTTTTTTTAGAACAAACAAGATGTTTTTTTAGAATCAACAAGATGTTAATTAAGGGACAATCCTTCAAACCGCATTATGACGTGTTTCCGCTGGTTGGGCCGGCCCAGTAATGTTTTTTTTCTTTGATGTCTCTTTTTTCTTTGTCTTATTTTTCATTTATCTTTTCTCTTTATATTTGAGTTATTTCTCTTGTTTTGATTTTTCACTTATATTTATCTTTCTTGTGTTTATTGTTTGGGAAAATATGTAATTAACATTTGAAAAATACATATTTGAAGTATGTGTTTTCTTTATCTTTAAAATCAAAGCAGAAATGCACGCAGGGAGCATACACAGGTTGTCAGGTTACTAATTCGAAGCGAGTTTTTGTGTTTTCCTTTATATTATTTTGCCTGTCCGAGGCCTATGAGATGATTCTGTTTTGTCACGCAAGATGGATACAAAGTGCACGTACGCGTGCGTGCTATCCGTTGTAGCTAAGTTTGGTGGCACATCACATGGTCCATCTCGGTGAGTGAATCGATCGCCAACCTCACACGTTTGTGCTTAGTTTGTTCCAACGATAGAGCGCCGACTGTGCCATACATCTGTGCGCATGTGACATGCACGCGTAGTGCCCGAACGGATTTTTGATGAAAAAAAAAGGGAAATTCAATCATCCTATATACTACTCGCTCCGTTCACAAATATAGTTTTCTTTTCATGAATCGGGTGTATATAGACACGTTGTAGTGTGTTTATTCATTCATTTCAGTCCGTATGTAGTAAATATCAGAATATTCAAAACAAATTATATATGTGAACGAGGGAGTAATATTTATTTTAGAACCTCCAAGGTGTTACTAGTTTTTTATTAAGAACGAACGAGATGTTAATTAAGGGAAACTCCTAGAAACCGCATGAAGAAGTTTTTCCGCTGGTATGGCCGGCCCACTAATGCCACTCCCCCCCCCCCCGCGTCCCTTTTATGGTCTCATTTTCCTTTTTGTCTTTTCTTTTTATATTTGGGTTGTGTTCCTGTTTCATTTTTTTTCACTTCTATTTATCTTGCTTGTTCTATGTTGGGGGAAAGTATGTAAACTACTTTTTGAAATTACATGAATATTTATTCTAATGCACACGAATAATATATGGATATAGTTCATATGCACTGCCAATCGGTCCCTTTGGCGGTTAAAAGAACGGAGTTGATGGAGCGTGGTCTTCCTCCGGCCGCGGGTTGCTCTCTTGGCTTCGCCACATGCTTGGCAAAATCTGGGGTTTGCTAGCGCTGATGCTCAAGCTTGTTCTTGGTGCATTTGGATCTTCTTTAGCTTCTTATATCTTTGCCAGTTTTCTATATATTGTTCTTTTGGTTGTAATGTTGAATGCATTGCTCGGTTGTGCTTTATGTATAAAGCAGAGTGAAAGCCTTTTTCGATATGTATTGACACGACTGCACCACTATAGTTTAATTTCATTGGTCCTAACTTTTTAAGTGTGCTAGCTGTTGGTGCCACGCGCGAGGTAGGAGTACTCCTCAACAAGTACTCCACTAGTGGACCACTATATAGTTTACACTGCCTCGGCCAGCTAGTTTAGGTAGACAAATTAAACATACTAGCTAGTAAGAGAATCGATCATCTCGATCCACCTGGCTTAATTTCATATTAGCAGAACTCCTTCCTCGTGGCCGTGGATTGGCTAGCTGTTCCATCGATCTTAATTACTAGATGTGTGCTTACGAATCGCCTTGTGTCACCATGACAAGCTAGGAGTTAATTTGGAGCGACGTGCATTACATCAAGGATGTCTTAGAAATATAACCGCTCATTCAGCCTGTGTCTACCACTGGTAAAGACCGGTGTACTCTAGTTACTAATTTATTACCACATCATTCCTAGTGGCTGGTCTTTCATAGTACTAGCTCCAGTTACTGTTCACCTGTCACCGTACGTTGAGTGTTTCATAGTTGCAACATAATTTACCAAGTCGTGTTGGTGTTGCATGACAGATACAGCCTCCTTGGTTAATTTAATTTTACGACGAATTTTGTTGACTAACAAACGGGCTAAGTTAATTTTGCACAGTTGATGCTTGATCCGTATGCAACTTGTCACTAGAAAACGTTAATCTTGCTAGCAGATTAGAGTAGTTTTTGGTAGAAAAGAGAGGAGTTGACATGTAAATATCAAAGCTCTTATTCCAGCTGTGGATCCATCCCCCGATCGATCGACGTTCTACATCTATACAGAATCTCGATTGATCATATTCCCCAAAGACTTGTACATATTTTACAAGCCTTAGTTTTTGACTTTGATAGATGGTTTTACTATAGTATTGATCTTGGCCGTGGCGTACGGTTTATTTTAGTAGAAAACAAGAAGGGACCATCGGCGGATGACGGTTAGTAACGGAATAGGACGGTGGTTTAAATGATGCAATGATGTCAGGCTTGCGTGGCCGTTAAGCCAAAGTGAGCAAAGTGAGCAAAGATGAAGTTATCCATGGATCACATGGATCATGGATGCCTGCCTCATCAGACTCCAAGGGTTGTACGTACACCATTTGGTCATTATATTTATCTCATCGATGCTCGATCGATCGCCACTGGCAGCTTAATTGCATACCCAGCAGGGCTATTCTCCATTGGTTGAAAACAAAGCTTCTTTGCTTGCTTTCTCCCTCCCCTTTTACTTGCTGCCTTCCTAACAAAGCAAGGTTGAAACTTTACAGCACATGCACACCTAGTATACTACTCCCTCTGTTCCTAAATATAAGTCTTTTTAGAGATTCCACTACGAACTACATACGGATGTATATAGATATAGTTTAATGTGTAGATTCACTTATTTTGCTTCGTATGTAGTCCCTAGTGAAATCTCTAAAAAGACTTATATTTCGGAACGGAGGAAGTATGTTGCTAGAAATGAAATGTACTGCACGTACATTTCAATGATAAATGCCTTGCTCATGTTTCACACTGGAAATGGATAAAACCTTAAGAACGTAGACTAGGTGAAATAATTTAGCTAGATCGGGTTGTACATCTCACCTAATTGCACCTAACCTTAAAAACCACTAACGTCAATTGTGGGTGGCCCGTAGTGTAAACGAGCTAGACTGCAAAACTAGCATAACCGACCAATACCGTTGAATCAAGGCAACCCCCAACTGGTCACGTACGTACTCGCTCCGTTTTTATTTACTCCACATATGAGCCGTATGCATCTTTCTGATGCAGAGACTGCGGTAAACCCCCTTTTCAAAAAAAAAAATATATTAGTTTCGGTCAAAAATCAAACTTTGTAAACTTTGACAATGTTAATAAAAAATATATTAGTATATATACAATAAAAAATCAATATCACTAGGAAGATGGCCCGTGCGATGCAATGGGGTAAAAATTCGGTCAAAAGCTACACCGTATCTTGGTTTCAGAGAATTGTCTCAAGGGAATTTTAACCCCGGACGGAGGTAGTATTTGAGAGAATTGATCAAAAGTCAATGGTAGCAAATAGCTAGGCGCCCGTGGTTGCAACAGTAGAAAGAATTGACGTGTATTTAAATTTAGTGAGAGTTCTATGTCCATCAACACCTTGGTTCTAGGTTCTGCACAGGTTCTATGTCCTGTTGGGGAATGTAATAATTTCAAAAAAATTCCTACGCACACGCAATATCATGGTGATGCATAGTAACGAGAAGGGAGAGTGTTTTCCACATACCCGACCGAAAGTGGAAGCATTAGCACAACGCGGTTGATGTAGTCGTACGTCTTCACGATCCGATCGATCCAAGTACCGAACATACGGCACCTCCGAGTTCAGCACACATTCAGCTCAATGACGTCCCACGAACTCCGATCCAGCAGAGCTTTGCGGGAGAGTTCCATCAGCATGACGGCATGATGACGGTGTTGATGATGCTACCGATGCAGGGCTTCGCCTAAGCACCACTATGATATTACCGAGGTGGAATATGGTGGAGGGGGGCACCGCACACGGCTGGGAGAGATCAGCAGATCAACTTGTGTGTCTATGGGGTGCCCCCTTCTCCCGTATATAAAGGAGTGGAGGAGGCGGGAGGGCCGACCCTCGGCGCGCCCTGGAGGAGTCCTACTCCCACCGGGAGTAGGATCCCCCCTTCTAAGTAGTAGGAGTAGAAGTCAAGGAAAGGGAAAAGAGAAGAGAAGGAAGGAGGGGGCGCAGCCCCTTCCCCTAGTCCAATTCGGACTAGGCCTTGGGGGGGGGGGGGGGCAGCCTCCCCTCTCTCTTTCCCCTAAAGCCCAATAAGGCCCATATACTCCCCGGCGAATTCCCGTAACTCTCCGGTACTCCGATAAATACCCAAATCACTCGGAACCTTTCCGATGTCTGAATATAGTCGTCCAATGTATCGATTTTTACGTCTCGACCATTTAGAGACTCCTCGTCATGTCCCCGATCTCATCCAGGACTCCGAACTACCTTCGGTACATAAAATACATAAACTCATATTACCGATCGTCACCGAACTTTAAGCGTGCGGACCCTACGGGTTCGAGGACTATGTAGACATGACCGAGACACGTCCCCGGCCAATAACCAATAGCGGAACCTGGATGCTCATATTGGTTCCCACATATTCTACGAAGATCTTTATCGGTCAAACGGCATAACAACATACGTTGTTCCCTTTGTCATCGGTATGTTACTTGCCCGAGATTCGATCGTCGGTATCTCAATACCTAGTTCAATATCGTTACCGGCAAGTCTCTTTACTCGTTATGTAATGCATCATCCCGCAACTAACTCATTAGTCACATTGCTTACAAGTCTTATAGTGATGTGCATTACCGAGAGGGCACTGAGATACCTCTCCAACAATTGGAGTGACAAATCCTAATCTCGAAATACGCCAACTCAACAAGTACCTTCGGAGACACCTGTAGAGCACCTTTATAATCACCCAGTTACGTTGTGACGTTTGGTAGCACACAAAGTGTTCCTCCGGTAAACGGGTGTTGCATAATCTCATAGTCATAGGAACATGTATAAGTCATGAAGAAAGCAATAGCAACATACTAAACGATCAAGTGCTAAGCTAACAGAATGGTTCAAGTCAATCACATCATTATCTAATGATGTGATCCCATTAATCAAATGACAACTCATGTCTATGGCTAGGAAACTTAACCATCTTTGATTCAACGAGCTAGTCAAGTAGAGGCATACTAGTGACACTTTGTTTGTCTATGTATTCACACATGTACTAAGTTTCCGGTTAATACAATTCTAGCATGAATAATAAACATTTATCATGAAATAAGAAAATAAATAATAACTTTATTATTGCCTCTAGGGCATATTTCCTTCATGTCCATCCCAAGGGCACTACAAATATATTATCATGCACAACCTGTAATCCCATTTTAATTAAAGTTGACACCACCATGATATCTCTATGACCAGCGCTAGGCGCTATCCGGAAGTAGAGAGGAAAAAGAAAAGAAAAACAGGGTCCGCAATTGTCTAATCGGTCTTCGTGCAGCCGTTAACCGCTATCCCCCTCACACACTTGTTCCACATCTATCCTCATGCGCCTCGTTGCATGTTATGGAAAAGTATGTAAACTACCTTTTAAAATTACATGAATATTTATTGTAATGCACATTAATAGTATATGGATATAGTTCATATGCACTGTCATTGGTCTTTCCGGCGAATAAAAGAACGGAGTTGATGGAGCGTGGTCTTCCTCCGGCGGCGGGTTGCTTTTTTGGCTTCGCCACATCCATGGCAAAATCTGGGGTTCGCTCGCTCCAATGCTCAGGCTTGTTCTTGGTGCATTTGGATCTTCTTTAGCTTATTATATCTTTGTCCTTTTTTTTATTTATTGTTCTTTCGGTTGTAATGTTGAATGTATTGCTCAGTTGTTGCTTTATATATAAAGGGGAGTGAGCCTTTCTCAATATGTATTCACACGCTGTGGGTGTTAGTTTAGTTTCATTGGTACTACCTTTTAAAGTGTGCTAGTTTTTCGTGCCTCAAAATATCCACGCACGCGTGAGGTAGGAGCACTCCCCCAACAAGTACTCCACTACTGGCGTACTATAGTTTACACGGCCTTGGCCAGCTAGCTTATATAGACAAATTAAACCTATAAACTAGTAAGGGAATCGATATGGCTTAATTTGAAATAAGCAGTACTCCTTCCTCGTGAGCGTGGATTGGCTACCCGTTCCATCGATCTTAATTAGATGTGTGCTTACGAATCGCCTTGTGTCACCCTGTCTATAGCAAGGAGTTAATTTGGAGCCAAATGCATTACATTAAGGCTGTCTTAATATAACCATTCATTTAGCTGTGTCTACCACTGGTAAAGACCGGTGTACTCCAGTTACTAATTAATTACCTCCCTCTTTCCTACTCTTTTCTACTGATCGATCTCTCATATTACTAGCTCCAGTTACTGTTCGCTTGTCGCCATAGGTTGAGCGTTTCGCAGTTGCAGCATAATTAACCAAGTCGTATTGGCGTTGCTTGACAGATACAACATTCTTGGTTGGTTTAGTTTTACGACAAATTAAGTTGACTAACGAACGAGCTAAGTTACTTTTACGTAGCCGATCTTTGATCCGTACGCAACTTGTCGCTAGAAAATGTTAATCTTGCTAGCAGATTAGTTTTTGGTAGAAAATAGAGGATTCCATTCCTTGGTCGGCCTAGTTGAGTTGAAGCTGACATGTAAATATTCTCAAAGCTCTTATTCCAGCTGTGGATCCATCCCCCGATCGATCGACGTTCCACATGTATATAGAATCTCGATTGATCCCATTCCCCAAAGGCTCGTACATATTTTACAAGGCTTAATATTTTACTTTGATTAGGGTTCAGTTATTTACTAGATAGTTTTACTATAGTATTGATCTTGGCCGTGGCGTGCGGTTTATTTTAATAGAAAATAGAAAACGGAAGGAAACCGTCGGCAGCGGCCGTCAGTTAGTAACGGAACGGGACGGCAGATTATATGATGCAATGATGTCAGGCTCGCGTGGCCGTAAAGCCAAAGTGAGCGAGAGCAAAAGCTGATATGCCTTCCCTGGCTTTGGCTTGGGTTGAGAGTTATCCATGGATCACATGCTGACATGCATGGATAATGGATGCCTGCCTCATCAGACCCCCAAGGTTGTACGCACACCATTTGCTCATTACATTAATCCCATCGATGATCGATCGAAACCCACTGGCAGCTTAATTACGTGCCCAGCAACTGGTTGTAACCAAAGCTTGCTTGCTTGCTTCCTCCCTGCCCTTTTACTTGCTGCCTTCCTAACAAAGCAAGTTTGAAACTTTACAGCACATGCACACATAGTATACTATGTTGCTAGAAATGAAATGTACTGCACGTACATTTCAGTGATGAATGCCTCGCTCATGTTTCGCACTAGAAATGGATGAAACCTTGAGAACGTAGACTAGATGAAATAATTTAGCTAGACCGGGTCATACATCTCGCCTAATTGCACCTAACCTTAAAAACCTCTAGCGTCAATGGTGGGTGGCCCGTAGTGTACACGAGCTAGACTGCCAAGCTAGCATGACCGGCCAATACCGTTGAATCAAGGCAACCTTTCAACTGGTCACGTACGTACAAATAATATGCTAGTGAAGAATTAACCAACTAACCTATCAACATCAATCCATGAGTAGGCCAGGCCAGAATTAACCGAATGAACAAACAATGGATCAGACAGAGTACGTCTCTGAGGTGCTTAACACGTAGATCAACCGTGTGCAAGGTCAATAAAAATCCATCAAGCCGTGTTCTCAGCCGTAAAACATCTTATGGAGTAATCAATTAATCCAGTGCGTATATAAAAATCGGCTACAAAAGAAAGACATCAGATAAAGGCAAAAATAAAGAAGAAAGTGAGGGCTTTTAGCTCCGAAAGCCATAGCCGTCAACAAGTATGCTTGGCTAGCTTGCTTACGTGAGACTCAGGCGCCATGCGTCCTTACGTGTGATCCACGGCTCGCGTGTTCGGTCGAGTGCCTGGCCACCAGATTTTACCTGAGGACTTAACATATATACGCACACCCTATGTCCATTTAGGGCTGAATTAGGTCATTCTTGGACTCCCTAAAAAAGGACATTCCTCGCGCTAATACAACTCAAACATGATTTTTCTTGAAAAAAAGGACATGTAAAATATAACATTTTGGTGCATCAACATGTAGCGGGTGTCGTTGTTTAGGATGTGGTTTTGGGTTGCCATTTTCAATCTTCCTTTCTATCAAAAGAATACATGCAATCTCTTCAGCATGATTCAGAAAAAAATGTGTTTGATGCCCCTCTCACTTTGTCTCTAGCACAACAGAACGAGATGGCGAGATGCGGGTGTATATTGCCCTTGAGAAGAGCTCGAAATTTCCGACGAAAAGGTGGTGGAGTTAGATGCGGAGTCCATCAAATTCGACGATGGTACAACTGTCATACATCAAAGTTTTTGTGTATCCCCCATAGGCTGATACGACTCATTCTCTTCACCCAATTGGCAACAAGCCCCCTCAAGCATGGATCAATCGAGAGATCACGATATAGGTAGGTAGTTGCGCCACGTACGTGATATAAGATATGGTGACAGTGACATGGCGCACACTGCAGAGCAGCTCCACGTACGTAGCGTACGTGGACTAGCTGGCTTAGCTGGAGCTGTGCTGGCCACACAACAAATGGCAGCTGATCTCAGCAGCCATTAATTTCAATGTAGATGTTGTCACCATCATCAATCGATTAACATGATGTTATTTCCTTCTCATTCCTTCCTTGCATGCATGTGAGCATATTAATGATCTCAGTTAACGAAAAGAAAAGTTAGCTTGCAAAGCAGTCATTAAATTTTACCTTGATACCTGTAATCTGAGTTTGTGGCCTTGTATAGAGAACGAAGGGAGTACATTAACTAGCCGCCGATCAGTAGATTAGGTAGTCAAGCTGTTGGTGCAGCTTCGTCTTGTTATTCTAGGGTAATACTAGCAGTGCTAATTGTGTTTGAAATAGTTTGGCGGACGCTGGATCCACTCCAGCTACTAACATTAATTAGAAGATGGATCCACGCCCACGGCATGGATCCAACACCGTTATTTTTCTTGTTCATGCAATGAAGTGCCGGCTGCCAATGCGAGCAAATTAGCTTGTGTAGCTCGATTATCGCGCTACAGTGGCCCGAAGCAGAACCACATCCGTGGCAGCTGCAGGATTCAAGGGGGAGGGGCAGTGCGATGCAAGCGTACTACGTGCTCTCCACAGTGCTACGTTACTGGTGATTGTAATGTGCCACATCAGGATACCCGAGGTTAGGAGGACGCGGCATGTGCATGTGATCCAGCAAGCTCTTCTGTACCATCCTCCATTTTTTTTGCGGGTTCTGTACCATCCTCCTGACTGAAGAAGCTTCCCGCATTGTCGTTCCACTTATCGATGGATGCAGCAGCAACTTCTAGCAGTACATGTTCACGCAGCATGCATCTTTCCGGCTAGCTAGTGGAGTGATATTCTTTTATTGGTAGTTTCCTACTATTGGTTGTAGAAATATCGGAAGAAGATCTTCAGGGTGGGAGGTCAGACGCCTCCACGCCGATCTCCAATGTTGGCTGCTAGTGCTCTATTGATTAGTACTCTCTTCGTTTTTTAGTCAGCATATAAGATTTGATCAAAGTCAAACTTTGTAAAGTTTGACCAACTTTGTAGAAAAAAAATACCAACATCTACAATACTAAAGCTATATGATATGAAAATTAATTTCATGATGCATCTAACAATATTGATTCATATTGTGAATCTTGATATTTTTTCTGTAAACTTACTCAAAGTTAACAAAGTTTGACTTTGACAAAATCTTATATGCAGACTAAAAAGAAAGTGAGGGAGTATATCATGGATCCAAATTTTAAAGGGGCTAATCTGACCATCATCTTAAATATGCTTAACTAGTTAATGCAATACTGTGAATTAATCTAAGCACATGCACATGCATGTAGTACACTACAGGAAAAACATTGCATGCCGAGTGCATGAAAAATAAATAAACTCAGCAAGCACTGGATGCTCGGCAACACTCGACAAAGCCTTTCTCGGGGTGTATGGGCTTTCATCAAAAAAAAAAATTATACACGGCGTAGTATGGTGTTCCTGTAGAGTATAACTTACTACTACAAGCAAGTTGTCAAGTTTTTTTCCCTCTGTCGGTGCGAGCCCTATGAAATGATTATATTTTGCCGCGCATGCACCTACACTACCCGAACTTCTTCAGCAAGATGGAAAGTGATTGATATATGTGATGTGCACGCGTGCGTGCTGTCCGTTGTAGGCTATGGCTGGTGGCACGTCACATCCATGGTCCATCAGTGAGTGAATCGATCGTCAACCTTGCACGTCTGTGTACTTAATCTGTTTGATCGATCGATCATGTACTCCCTCCGTCCTATAATATAAATGTTTTTGATTAGTGTCAAAAACACTATTATATTATGGGACGGAGGGAGTACGTGTGTGTGCATGTGACATGTTACACGTAGTGCCCACAGAGTCCCTCACATGCCGTTATGGTTGACTTTCGGGCAACACTTCCGTATGAGCTCCCATTAAGTATCCTGCACATGTTTCACACTACATTTGTGTCAAAATATTTAAAATTTTAGGTTTGTCTTAAGTTAAACTTACATACGTTTGACCAAATATGTAGAAAAAATATTAATATCCACAGTATCAAATATATATAGTATGAAAATATATTTCATGATGAATCTAACAAAACTAATTTGGCATTGTAGATTTTTTTGTATCGACTTAGTCAAACCTAGAAAAGTTTAAATTTGGACAAACCTAAAACTTTAACCATTAAGCTTATTATTATTTTTAGACATTGAGGCTTGTTTTTTTTAATGAACGAAACAAGCATGGATCTGTACACATGTACCTACGTAGCAACTTCCCCCACTTGCAAGTGGGACTAGATCAAGTAGTTTGTAAAATCAGCGTTGCTGTCGGCTACATGGACACAATAACGACCGACACCCCAGCAGATTATATAGTCTTGATGGATCAAGCATTCTTGGTTAACTAATTACTACTCCCTAGTGATATAAACGCTTTTATATTTGTTTACAAAAAGAGAATTTATTACTAATGTACTCATAAGACTGCTGGTATTGCTTCAATTTCATTGGTACTGGAGTAACTTTTAAGCTGCAGGTGCCTCAGAACATCCACACGTACGAGTACATGAGGTAGGAGTAGTCCTCAGCAAGTACGCCACTACCGGAGTGCTACTATAGTTTACACGGCCTCGGCCAGCTAGCTTAGATAGAAAAATTAAACACACTAGTAAGAGAATCGATGATCTCGATCTGGCTTAGTATGAAATTAGCAGTGTACTCCTTCCTTGCGGCCACGGATTGGCTAGCTATTCCATCGATCTTAATTACCATTCCCTCCGTCTTATAATATAATAGTATAAAAACGCTTTTATATTCTGAAACAGAGGGAGTATAAGACGTTTTTGCAAGCTAGCTTTGTTAGCTTGCAAAAACGTCTTATATTGCGAGACGGAGAAAGTAGTTGTGTGCTTGTGGATCACTTTGTGCCACCGTGTGTGTCTATGAGGCTGGTTGTAATGGAAAGTATCATACACTAGTATCATATGCATGATACTAGTGTATGATACTACCTTCGTAATGCATAGTATCATATATTAGTATCATGTAGTATTTTATTTATTGCCATGCATGACACAAAGTAACCTAATATTTATTATGATACGGTATCATGATATGATACTTAACTCTTTCTTTTTTCAATTAATTTTGTGGCACCTCATCAAAATTACCTAGTTGACATGTATGATACTAGCTATGATACTACCATTACGACCAGCCTGAGTTAATTTGGACCCACGCGGATTACATGTAGATTGTCTTAAAAAAACCCAAATGATAGAAGTATCATACGTCAGCTGCGTGGCACTCCGGCCTTGACGTTTTCGATGGCAATTTCAGTCGCGCAAGGATGTCAAATTTCAGTGACACACGATAAGTTTCTGTCAAAAATAAACAGAAGCACGAAAGTTGTCATGCTTACCAACTAAAATTGTCATCCTCGCGTCACTAAACTTGCCATTAAAAATATTTGGAGTTGCCATGCCCTCGCACCTAACGTTTGGTACTTATCAGGGTCCAACATTAACCACTCATTCGGCATGTGTCTACCACCGGTAAATATCGGTGCTCTTTTAGAAAAGATGGATCACCCCGGCCTGCTGGTAAATACTGGTGTACTCCAAAAAAATTTTAAAAAAGAAACTGGTGTACTCCAGTTACTAATTAATTACCACCCTCTTTCCTACTGATTGGTCTTTCGTAGTAGTGGCTCTAGTTACTGTGAACCTGTCGTCATACGTTGAGCGTTTCACAGTTGCAGCCTAATAAAACAAGTTGTCTTAGTGTTGCTTGACAGAAACACTTTCCTTGGTTAATTTAATTTTATGACAAATTAAGTTGACTAATGAACAAGCTAAGTTAATTTTATGTAGTTGATCTTTGATCTGTACGCAACTTGTGTATAATTAAGCAACCCTTAGTCTTGCTGCTAGTAGATTCCGTTTTAGTAGAAAAGAGAGGATTCAATCCGTGGCCGGCCTAGTTTGTGCTGACATGTAAATATCAAAGCTGCTGATTTGTCAGTGACTCATAGATTTACAAGGCTTAATTTGTGAATTTTGATTAGGATTCAGTTATTCGCTCAGATGATTTTACTGGTACTGATCTTGCCGTTGCATGCTGTTTATTTTAGTAGAAAACGGAAGGGGGCCGTCGGCAGACAACGGTTACTAACGGAACGGGACGGGTTGTTATATGATGCATGCATGATGTCAGGCTCGCCTGTCCGTTAAGCCAAAGTGAGCAAAAGCTGATATTCCTCCGCTGGCTTGTCTTGCGTTGAGAGTTATCCATGCATCACATGCTGACATAGAATGGATCATGGATGCCCTGCCTCATCAGACTCCATGAATGCATTTGCTCATTATATTAATCCCATCGATGATGGATCGAACCCCACTCGCAGCTTCATTGATTTTCACAAAGCAAGTTTTATGCAAACTTTACAGCCGACATGCACACAAAGCATACAATACTGCTAGATTTTTCTTTTTGAATTTCCAATATTGCTAGATGAAATGTATTGTGCGCGCATGCATGTGTGTTGATAAATTCCTTGCTCATGTTTCACACACACTCTCTCTCTCTTTCTTTTTCTGAGAAAAGACAGGTCACCCCATCCGTTGAATTAAAGCAATCCTTTAATTGAGCACGTTCGTGAGTATAATTGCAAGTGAAGAATTAACTAACCAACTTGTAAGCCTGACCAGAATGAACCGAATGAACGAACAATGGATCAGAATAGTAACTGCTCCGCATACAAAAAGGTGGATTGATCAATTAATGTAGTGCATATTTAAAAATGGTCCACACGGAAAGAGATCAGATAAAGGAAAAAATAAAGAAGAAAGTGAGGGCGTTTGGCTCTGAAAGCCATAGCCGTCAACAAGTATATGCTTGGCTGGCTTGCTCACCTGAGCTCGGGCGCCATGTGTCATGTACTCCCTCCGTTCAAAAATACTTGTCATCAAAATAAACAAAAAAGATGTACCTAGAACTAAAATACATCTAGATACATCCCCTTTTATTCATTTTGATGACAAGTATTTCCGGACGGAGGGAGTACATGCGATCCACGGCGTGTTCGGTTCAATGCACGGCCTCCACATGTTACCTACGTACACTACACGCTCTGTGTTGATTTAGGGCAAGACTAGGTCATTCTTGTGCTAATACAACTGAATTTATCTATTTTGAGGAGTTTCCTATGAATGAGAAACACAGAAACACAATTTTCTTGACAAAAGGACAAGTGCACGTAAAATATAAAATCTCCCTGCATCAACATGACGCATGTGTCAAAATCCTCCTACATTCACAGGGCATACTAAACCAAACCAGCAGAATTCAGTGGCGCCTTGATTCAGTGGCTCTTAGAAGATTTTTTTTTTATTTCTAATAAATGGAATCTCGAAAAAGATTCTGAAAGAACATTGCTGAACCAATGCCAAGCATCATTTGTGCGTGTTCTGGATAACTACGTTTGAGAATCACACGTATAGAAGAATAATATCAGTGTTAGCACAAGCTTTTTCTGATGGGACCCTAGATAAACCCCACTTGACTATGTGATCAGATGCTGATATATACTCCCTCCGTTCGGAATTACTTGTCTCGGAAATGGATGTATCTACGTCAAGATACATCCATTTCCGAGACAAGTAATTCCGAACGGAGGGAGTATTTGTGAAGTCATCCGGAAACCTTTAGCCAGTTTATTAGGTCTTACTTTTGCTAACTCCCTTCCTATCTGTCTCAGTAGTCAGTGGCACTTGTTCTTTCTCTCCAAAAGGTTATGAATTTCTCTACCACTTAACATCCCGTTTTTTCCACAGAAAAACTATACTGGACCTGCAATATATAGTGCTATATCAAGGATCGAGAGCATGCACATCGCATGTCCCTTTCGATGTAAAGCGATGAACAAAAGGGTGATAATTCGACAAGTGTCCAAGTGTGTACAGATATAAAACTTAGAAACAAGATGGACCTGCAGGAATCAAGCACAAACAAGGCTCTTATAGATGGGTGCGGACATACATATTCATTTATCGAAAAGGAAAAAGGAATTAGAGTGGAAATATCAGACTGGCCACTCGGCCATCGGTCTTTCTCATCCCATTCTCTCCATGTATCAAAGGGTCAATTCTTGATCATATCAGACAGCAACTGTAACCAAGATCTTGTTGGTTTCTGTGGGCTCTTGTCTTGCTGAACATTCTGATTTTCCGACTCTTTATCAGCTTATAATATAGTCTCTTTGGGTCCTAAAAGCATTTCCATAATATAGTAGTTGCTCTTTTTTGCCGACTCTAAAAAAGCTTTCTTGTCTCATTGGCTAGCCTGGCTTGGTTTGGTTAGAGTGATCATATTGGCTTGACCATGTGAAGAAAGGTTGCCGATTGAGCACCTCTGCTTCCTTTGCGTCAAGAAGAGAGATGCCATGCATCATGGCCTGATCATGTGGCTTTTACTTTCCGTTGTCCATTGCTTTGATCAATCGTTGGTGGTTTATTTTTTCTGACTTCGCGTTTGGAGCTTCAGTCCGCAACGCTCATCTTATCCGCATCTGATCTCTAGTTGTGCTGCTTTAGTAAAGGAAATAAAGTTAATTAAGTTAATTGCGCCGTCGTTCTTGTCCACAGGTGAATTAGGATACGCCGGTGTCCAGTAGCGATACTATCAGACACACTGGCAGCTTCGGCAAGATGAGTGCTGGACTCGTCAACATATCGAACATAATTTGTATTGTTGAGAACGAAGTGATGGACTTGTTAACGTGTCTGGAAATCTCAAGCTTTTGAGAGGGCAGATATTGCATTTTCTATGCAAGAGGTCAAGGAGCTATGCGTTAATTTTACTAGCTTTTTGATTTCTTTTGTCGGACGGGACGCCAATACAGCTGCCCATCTTTGTGCTCATCATGCTAGTGAGGTTTGTCGGAGATATGTTTGGATCAATTTTGTTCCAAGCTTCCTCCGTGATTGTATTACCCGCGAATGTGTTACTTCTGAGTAATCAATATAGCTCCTGAATTGCAAAAAAAAAAAAAAACGTATCGAACATAATTTGTATTGTTTTCACATGCCTTATTTATGCATCTCGAACACTTAATTAGGCTACCAATTGTTCATCCCTAGACTCCAAAATGTACCTTAAAGAACCATCTGGAAACTTCCAAGAACTTCTGCATTTTCTGCAGTGCTGGTAGAACCAGTTTCTATTCAATTCGATTGAGCTACAGTGCAGACTACAAGAAACAAGATTTCATTTTTTTTTGTTTCATCAGGTAAGAAACGGCAGGAACATATAGTTGTTATGAATTCGATTATTGAGTCTACTAGCAGTGCTAATTGTGTTTGAAATAGTTTGGGCGACGCTGGATCCACTCCAGCTACTAACATTAATTAGAAGATGGACCCACGCCCACGGCATCACTAGTGCAGAACCGGGCATTAACATCGGTTCGTAAGGCTCTATAGTGCCGGTTACATAACCGGCACTAATTTGTGGTCGCTAAAGCCCCCCCCCCCCCCCCCCCTTTAGTACCGGTTCAGCACGAACCGGTGCTAAACGGCAACCACGTGGCACGAGCTAGCTCCGGGGACCTGGAGCCCTTTAGTACCCGTTGGTAAGACCAACTGGTACTATAAGGTTTGGGGGATTTTTAGTTTTATGATTTCTTTTTCATTTAATTTTGTGTTTCCATTTTAATTCTTTTCATTTGCTGGTATTTTACGATACTACACATTGTACACGTTATGCATATATATATATATATATATATATATATATATATATATATATATATATATATATATATATATATATATATATATATATATATAGGGAAAATGCATCCTACTACCGGATGTAGTTACACCCATTTCTCATATACTACCATGTGGTAGTATATACTCTACTTTATTATTTTTAGTATGTTCACATATTATATCTAAGATACTCCAAAGCGAGTTATGTGAAAAAGTTGCATGTGAGCCCATGTTTTTATAATATTTGTGAAATACGTACATATTTGTACGTACAAAGGAGTATGCTCAAAATATACTACATACTACCTAAAAAATAGTATATATACTACCTAAACATTATTACATACTACATACCATGCGCGCATACTCTCCCATATGATAGATACTACCTATAACGTATGAAACAAAAGTGGGAGTAACTACACCCGGTAGTAGGAAAAAATTGTTCTATATATAGAATTTCTAGTAGAACCAATCATGCATATATATATCACATCAATGTCTCACAAATTAAACCATCATATTAATTAATTCACACATACACACATGTATAACTATATACAATTTCTCGTACATATGAATATTGCCTTCGGAGCCAGTGGCATTAGCCTAATTGGTGCCTTCGGAGCACGATGACAATTGAAAGTGGTTTTCATGGGGGCGGTAGCGGGTAATAGAATTCTCCATTCGGATTTATGACCTGGTCGAGCAAAAATCCTGCTATTTCCTCTTGAAGTGCTTCTACACGCTTCCTTTCTATGAGCTTTTCCCGCACCTCTTTGAACTGTTAAGAAGGAGATCAATATGCATGTGTATTAGTTGTGTGACTAGCTAGATATCGATAATGGTGTAAAAATTGTGAATAGTGTTCTGACAAGCGTACCCATTGCTGTCTTTGAGATCTGTTCCTTTCGGACGCCATCATGCGAATGTTCTCGCAAACGCAGAATGCACACAGATCAGTCCCCTGCGCTTGCTTCAGGGCCTTTACGAGAATGGAATTTGATCAGATAAAAATTAATCAAGCATGATAATTAAAGAGATGGCAGCTAGCTAGCTAGCTAGTACTACTTAATTACTTACCTTGGGTCGAAACCATTGAAGCTTTTGTTTCCATTCACCTTCCGTGACGCTGATGAATCTTGCCCAAGCCCTGCCCGCCGACAAAAAAAATGAATAAAGGGGTTATTAAATAGTTCATATCATGAAATGACGAACTAAATAGGCCGAGATATATAGTTAATAATGATTGAAATTACCTGTTGACTATCCGATACAAGATGTTAAAGTCAGTGTTTTTTGAGATTAGTGAGTCCAGTACTTCAACTGTTCCGGCGTCAACTTTAATGATACACAATACCCAGTGAAATCTGCGTGCACACACGTTTACCTGCACACACGTTTACATGTCTTAATTAAGCGGACATATGTAAGCAAAAACAGAGAATTTCTAGTACAAGACAGTGTGACTCACCCAAAGTGGTAAGGAAGTAGTATATCTTCATTGTATTTGAGGCGCTTCAAGAACTCTAGCATGCTGTCCTCTACTTCCTTTGCATGATGTTCATTTATCTTCCATGTGTATTCATTAACGGTGTTTGGGTCAATGAACCCAATGCCAAAGCGTCCACCTTTTCTCATTTCATATATCTTCATCCTGCATAATACCACAGAAAAGAATATAGTGAGGATAATTACAGGTAATGATTGATCAAAAGGATCACTACAGCTAGCTTGAGACTTAAATTATTGAAAGAAATCACTTACAGACAATAGCAACTGATGATAGATTTGTCGAGTGCGTCTTGATTGTATAATTGAAACAGTTCTGAATACTCAACGGACCCAGCTTTCTCATGGTAGTAATGGTCCTGCTTGACATTCACCATGAGGGACACTCGCTCTGAAATCTTGGTAATGTTCATGTACCATTGATGCAATTCATACATTCTCGTTGGGAGGTTCTTGACCTTGTCTGGCGCGACCAAAGGTTGGCCCCGGACATATTTCCGTTTTACTTCATCCTCTCTAAGCAAAGGCATGGGCTCGATCTCGAGGAGTTGTCCAACAATGATGTTGAGAACTTCAGCCTGCATTATATGCTCCTCCGTTATTACCACATTGCCCACCTCGGGAACATGCACTGTTTGCCCACAATAATATTGGGGGCGCGTACTGTCACCTGTTGTTGGCACAACAAGCGAGGGGATCGATTGCGCCGCCTGTTCTCCCAGCTGGGGAATGGTTTTCCCGCATTTTTTGGCAGCTGCTTCTTGTTTGCTCGATCCCGATGTAGACGTGCTCGCCTCCCTTTGTAGACGTGCTCGATTTAACTTCCTGATGTGGCGCTCATAGTCTGTGTCAACAGGCTTGGAAGCTGGTGGTTGAGCCATACGAATGAAGTGGTCAATCGTTTCCTCAGGCACTTTCTCCCTTGGCGGCGGTGGCGGTTTCGGTGCAAAATGGGCTTCCACCTCGGCTTTCGATATGGCTGTGGTTTCCTCCTCGGACCTGTCATAAGACCTCTGCGGAAGAGGCTTGAGGCTTGGACCATATTTATATCGCTTGCCTCCGCCTGTACTTCCTGTACTACCTCGACTCGTACCGCTACACACCATAGCTGCGGGGTGTCTCTTCTGTGATTGCTGAGGCAGCGGAGACGGCTGACGGGACTGAGTTGGACGAGGAGGAGTGGCCTGAGGTTGTGCCGGACTTGGAGGAGGAGTGGACGTCTGACGCTGTGGCGGACTTGGAGGAGGAGGATTGTCCTGACACTTTGCCGGACTTGGAGGAGGAGGATTGTCCTGACACTTTGCCGGACTTGGAGGAGCGGGAGTCTGCTAACTCGGTGGCGGACTTCGACGAGGACTCGGGTGACGCGGTGTCGGTGGCCTTGGAAAGATGATGCAATCCTTTTTCCATAGGATGATACGATGTTTGGCCTCTCCGAGAAAGCGCTCGCCGTCACCTCCAACAATGTCAAGCTGTAGCCCCGAATATGGTGGGTCCACCACCTCATCAACCAAGACACGAGCATAGCCCGCTGGAATCGGGTTGCAATGGAAGGTTGCCTCGGGGGGATTTGTGAAAGCACAGCCGTCCGCCACCTTCATGGATATGTTCTTTATTTTGACGTGTAGCTCGCAGTTAGTGTTCTCCGTGATGTCATCCACGGGGTATCTACCCAGCATTGCGTCGTCCGGGACGGAACCCACGCTGCTTCTCGGCATGGATGGGCCGGTGCTATCCAATGCTGGATCATCCGCTAGCTGCTGCAGCTGCTGAGACCCCCTTTGATGGGTAAGTGAGTCGATCTGCTCCTGCTGCCGCTGGAATTGGACTGCCAATTCCGCTTGACTTGCTTCTAGGCCTTGAAGGCGTTCATAGTCCCGCTTCCTCTGCTCCTCCTCCATCTTCCTCTTCTTCTCCTCCGCAATCTTCTTTCTCGCACGGGTTCTGTAGTCGTTGTTCTAGTCTGAAAACCCCTCATACCACGGCATAGCGCCCTTGCCTCGTGTTCTTCCCGGGTGTTCAGGATTTCCCACGCGTAAGCTCGTCGTTCTCTCTGTTGGGCTGGAACACCCCCGTTCGTGCCTCTTCTATTGCAACAAGTATCGCATCGTCGGCTCTCTTCAGACTTGCCCTCGTCGAAACATTGCCTGTCTCCCGGTCCAACTCCCCCCATGCGCATAGAACCAAGTCCTGACCCTGGGGGGCCAGCTCTTAGTAGCCGGAGTGACACCTGCATCCTCCATCTCTTTCTCAGACTTATCCCACTTAGGCATTGCCACCGCATAGCCACCTGGCCCCAGCTTATGGAACTTATCCTTTTTTTCGGCATTCTTCTTGTTTATTCTCGACCGTTCCTTAGCTAATTCCGAATCCTTGAATTTCACGAAATCGTCCCAATGATCACGTTGGTTCTCCAGTGTTCCCTTGAATACTGGAGTCTTCCTTCCTCCGTTGACGTACTTGTTCCATTCACCATTCTTGTAGTTCTTGAATGCAGTCGCCATCATCCTAAGAGCAGCCTCTTTGACTTTCTGCACATCTGCTTCTGTGAAATGATCTGGTAGGGTGAAATGTTCCATGAGAGTATCCCAAAGCAGATCTTTTTGATTCTTGTCGACAAAAGTAACATCCGGACGTGGCTTTGCTGGCGCTCTCCATTCTTGAAGTTTGATCGGGAGTTGGTCCTTCACAAGAACTCCGCACTGACGAACGAACTTGTCCGCAATCTTCTTAGGCGCTAATGGTTTGCTAGTAGGGCCGCATGCCTCGATATTGTACTTTACGCCCGGCTTCAACTTTTTGTTCGGGCCTCGTTTCGTCCTTTTGCCTGAAGATTTGCTCGATCCGGATGGCTGAAAGAACAAAGATCGATTCGTTAATATATCTTCAAGTCATTTAAAACATGTGATGATCACCAGATGCCTGCTTATATAAATATATATACCTCGTCGGTGTTTGTTGTTTCGGGATCAACATGTTCTTCGTCATCATCATAATCATAGTTCATGACTTCGTCGCGATCGAATATCATATCACCCTCTCCGGTGTTGTTTAGAAATTCGGAGCCGTCATAATCTTCTTCATTCTGATTATCATCTGCCCCGCGTATCATATCGAACATGGTCTGTTCTCCCTCTCTGTCGGTATTGTCTGCCATAGCTTTTGTTTAACTAATCCAAAAAATATATAAAACAATTTAGTATTCAAATCTCGAATAATAGATGTAATCTCGAATACATCGTCCAGAATAATAGATATAATCTCGAATACATCGTCTCGAATAATATATAATATTGAATAGTACATCACTGGCTATTAGCTAATAAAGATCGAATACTACAGAAGAATCTAGGACACTCGCGGTTCCTCCGGCGCGGGCGGTGGACACCCAAAGAGAAGGAACCCTGTCAGGATCATAGCTGAAGTGAGATCCCCGAAGATACTGCCACGTATTGGAGAACCTGCCGCCCTCTAACGCAACCATGTAGCGATGGACGTGCTTGTCCTCCTCCCTGACACGGCGACGTACCACCTCCGGTGGGGCCGGGTCCCTCCGCACCGAAACTGGCCCACGCGAACGCCACCAAACGAGATCAGGGTCGACGACGGGACCCGTGGCCGGGTTCCTCGTCAAGCGGCGTGCCCCTCCAAGCAGCACCTCCCAGTGCCAGCCCGATGGAGCCCAGTCCCGGACATGGGTCGGCTGGACGTCGTCGCGGACGGGTCGACGGCGAGGATGCGGGCCGGGCATCATCGAGAACAAATACTAGCTATATGCCCGCAAAAAGTAACATTTTTTTAATGATTGGATTTTGATAACTAAAATTTCTAACATTTCTATATAACTAACATTTCTATAACATTTCTAACAATGCTATATATAACTAGCATTTCTATAACATTTCTAATATTTCTATAACTAAAAAACAGAAAAAAATTATAACATTTCTATATATATATAACTAACATTTTTATAACTATTTCTATAACTAAAAAACAGAAAAATTTCTAACAATTCTAACTTTTTTATAACTATTTCTATAACTAAAAAACAGAAAAATTTCTAACAATTTCTAACATTTCTAACAATTCTAACAATTCTAACATTTCTAACTATTTCTAAAAAACAGAAAAATGTCTAACAATTTCTTAAAAACAGAAAAATCTATAACTAAAAATGTATGTGTGTGTGTGCGCGCTCACCGGCCGGCGAGGCGAGAGGCGACGGGGGGCGCGCGGCGACGGGGATGGCGACGGGCGCGGCGACGACGGGGACGGGGACGTACGGGCCGGGGCGGCGACGACGGGGACGGGGACGTACAGGCCGGGGCGGCGACGACGACGGGGACGGTGACGACGCGGCCGGGACGGGGCGGCGGTGACGACGGGGACGACGGGGACGGGACGACGGGGCGGCGACGACGGGGACAGGGCGGCGACGGGGGCGGCGACGGGGCGGACCGGCGTCGAGGGACATGGAGACGGCGGGGGCGGCGGGCGACGGTGCAGAGGAGAAGAAGCAGAGGGAGAGATGAGAAACTGACGAAATTTTGAAGTGTTTTCTTATATAGAAGGCACCTTTAGTACCGGTTGGAGCCACCACCAACCGGTACTAAAGGTCTGTTTTGGCCAGGCCAAGCGGCGGGAAGCAACCCCCTTTAGTACCGGGTGGTGGCACAAACCGGTACTAAAGCCCCCCCCCCCCTTTAGTACCGGTTGGAGCCACGACCCGGTACTAAAGGGTGTGCGCTGCCAGGCGAGGGGCGTAGAAGTTTAGTCCCACCTCGCTAGTTTAGGAGCGCCAGGACCAGTTTATAAGCCCCGGCGCGGGCACTGCATTGAACTCCTCTCAATAGCAGGCCTTCTAGGCCTACCTCTCCTACTCTGCCTGTAGGCCTACTGGGCTTGCGGGCCTGCATCCTGGCCCAACTACAGGTTGGGTTTCTAGTCGTATGCAGGCCGCTATGGCGCAGTAGGCGGGCTTTTTTATTTTCTTATTTTTTTGATTTATTTATTTTTGTTTTATTTATTTTTGAGTTTTTTTTGCTGTATTAGAGTTTCTTTGTGAATATTTTTGCTTTAGGTACAAAAAATTACAAACTTTCTGTTAGTGCCGGTAGATTTCAAATTTGAATAGTTTAAATTTTGAATTATTTGAAATTTGTGTGAATCACTAGTTTGTGAATAACTTAACTTTGAAAAAAGTTTTTTCAGTGATTCTTTTTTCTTATGTTTAATATTAGTGTTTTTTATCATTATATTCAATTTAGTAATGCTTAGGTTATTTAAAAAATGAAATGCCTTTGTAACAGTTCAGTTTTCGTCGGAAACCCTGATACTTCGAAAGAGATTGTCCATTTTGTACACGAAGTGCATCCGGTTTTTGCCGTAACCCTCTCTACTTTCTTGCACATGCTATTTGTATGAAATTATGATACCATGCCAACTTTCAACCTTTTCAAAGTTCATTTGAATTGCTTTTTAATTTCAGGGTCATTTAGCTAGAAAAAAATCAGTAAATGCATGAAAAGAATTGTTTGCACATAAAATTTCTTCGCGTTTCAAATGCCAAAACACATAACTACCCTAACTATTACAGACATTTCCTCCTGGGTGTGAAACACAGAAGAAAGTGATGATAGTGAAGCCGATCACATCCCAGATCTTTAGGTGTGAAACTTTTTCTCCGCGTGTGTCCCTTTGCGCCGTAACCATGGAAAATCTTCATCATTTAACGGGATGCTCGGGTCAATATTCACTGTGAATGGAGCAATTTCATCAAACTTTTCATAATCTTCTGACTTGTCTGTCTTGTCATCCACTCCCACGATGTTTCTCTTCCCAGAAAGAACTATGTGCCGCTTTGGCTCATCGTACGATGCATTCGCTTCCTTATCTTTTCTTTTTCTTGGCTTGGTAGACATGTCCTTCACATAGAAAACCAGTGCCACATCATTGGCTAGGACGAATGGTTCGTCTGCATACGCAAGATTGTTGAGATCCACTGTTGTCATTCCGTACTGCGGGTCTTCTGTTACCCCGCCTCGTGTCATATTGACCCATTTGCACCGAAACAAAGGGACCTTTAAACCACGTCGATAGTCAAGTTCCCATATGTCCTGTATATAACCATAATATGTTTTCTTTTCCGTCTTGGTTTCTGCATCAAAGCGGACAACACTTTTTGGTTGGTGCTCTTCTTATCTTGGGCGATCGTGTAAAATGTATTACCATTTATCTCGTACCCTTTGAAAGTCATTATATTCGAAGATGGTAACTGGGACAGCAAGTACATGTCATCTTCAATAGAGGTGTCATGCATGGTACGTTTCTGCAACCAGTTGGCGAAACTCCTGGTTTGTTCACGTGTAATCCAGTCATCAGACCGCTCCGGGTGTTTGGAGCGTAGCAAATTCTTGTGTTCATCCATATACGGAGCCACCAAGGTGGAATTCTGTAGAACTGTGTAGTGTGCCTCAGTGAGAGAATGTCCGTCCATACATATTATTTGTTCCCCTCCTAGCGTGCCTTTTCCATCCAGTCTGCCCTTATGCCGCGATTCAGGAACACCAATCGGCTTAAGGTCAGGAATAAAGTCAATACAAAACTCAATGACCTCCTCATTTTGATGGCCCTTGGAGATGCTTCCTTCTGGCCTAGCACGGTTATGAACATATTTCTTTAAGACTCCCATGAACCTCTCAAAGGGGGACATATTGTGTAGAAATACAGGACCCAAAACGTTAATCTCTTCGCATAGGTGAACTAGGACGTGCGTCATGATGTTGAAGAAGGATGGTGGGAACACCAACTCGAAACTGACAAGACATTGCACCAAATCATTCTGTAACCTTGGTATGATTTCTGGATCGATTACCTTCTGAGAGATTGCATTGAGAAATGCACATAGCTTCACAATGGCTAATCGAACGTTTTCCGGTAGAAGCCCCCTCAATGCAACCGGAAGCAGTTGCGTCATAATCACGTGGCAGTCATGAGACTTTAGGTTCTGGAACTTTTTCTCTGCCATGTTTATTATTCCCTTTATATTCGACGAGAAGCCAGACGGTAGCTTAATACTGAGCAAGCATTCAAAGAAGATTTCCTTCTCTTCTTTGGTAAGAGCGTAGCTTGCATGACCCTGATGTATGCCGTCTTCTCCGTGCATACCTTGCTGGTCCTCCCGTGCCTCAGGTGTATCTTTTGTCTTCCCATACACGCCCAAGAAGCCAAGCAGGGTCACGCAAAGATTCTTCGTCACGTGCATCACGTCGATTGCGGAGCGGACCTCTAGGTCTTTCCAATATGGCAGGTCCCAAAATATAGATTTCTTCTTCCACATGGGTGCGCGTCCGTCCGCGTCCTTTGGAACAGGTTGTCCGCCAGGACCCTTTCCAAATATCACCTTCAAATCCTTGACCATATCATGTACATCAGCACTAGTACGGTGGCGAGGCTTCGTCCGGTGATCCTCCTCACCTTTGAAATGCTTGCCTTTCTTTCTTACGGGATGCCCGCTCGGAAGAAATCGACGATGTCCCAGGTACACATTCTTCTTACAACTATTCAAATATATACTGTCGGTATCATCCAAACAGTGCGTGCATCCGCGGTATCCCTTGTTTGTCTGTCCTGAAAGGTTACTGAGAGCAGGCCAATCATTGATGGTCACGAACAGCAATGCCTTGAGGTCAAATTCTTCCCCCATGTGCTCATCCCACGCACATACACCTGTTCCATTCCACAGTTGTAAGAGTTCTTCAACTAATGGCCTTAGGTACACATCAATGTTGTTGCCGGGTTGCTTAGGGCCTTGGATGAGCACTGGCATCATAATGAACTTCTGCTTCATGCACAACCAAGGAGGAAGGTTATACAAACATAGAGTCACAGGCCAGGTGCTATGGTTGCTGCTCTGCTCCCCAAAAGGATTAATGCCATCTGCGCTTAGCCAAACCATACGCTCCTTGCGTCATCTGCAAACTCCTTCCCGTACTTTCTTTCGATTTTTCTCCACTGCGACCCGTCAGCGGGTACTCTCAACTTTCCGTCTTTCTTACGGTCTTCTCTGTGCCATCGCATCGCCTTGGCATGCTCTTTGTTTTGGAACAAATGTTTCAACCGTGGTATTATAGGAGAATACCACATCACCTTGGCAGGAATCTTCTTCCTGGGGCGCTCGCCCTCGACATCACCAGGCTCATCGTGGTTGATCTTATAGCGCAATGCACCACATACCGGGCAAGCGTTCAAATCCTCGTACTCACCGCGGTAGAGGATGCAATCATTAGGGCATGTATGTATCTTCTGCACCTCTAACCCTAGAGGGCAAACAGCCTTCTTTGCTTCGTACGTACTCTCGGGCAATTCGTTGTCCTTTGGAAGCATATCCTTTATCATTACCAGCAACTTTCCAAATCCCTTGTCAGATACACCATTCTCTACCTTCCATTGCAGCAATTCCAGTGTGGTGCCCAGCTTTTTCTTGTCACCTACGCAATTCGGGTACAACAATTTTTTGTGATCCTCTAACATGCGCTGCAACTTCTTCTTCTTCAAATCACTTGCGCAGTTTCTCTTTGCATCGGCAATGGCCCGACCTAGATCATCAACGGGCTCATCTGATGCCTCTTCTTCAGCTTCTTCCCGCATTGCCGGCTCAGCTTCTTCCCGCATTACCGGCTCAGCTTCTTCCCCCATTGTTGTATCATCGTATTCAGGGAACCCATGGCCAGGATAGCTATCGTCGTCCTCTTCTTCTTCATTGTCTTCCATCATAACCCCTCTTTCTCCGTGCTTGGTCCAAACATTATAGTGGGGCATGAAACCGGACTCAAACAGGTGGACGTGAATGGTTCTTGACGTAGAGTAGTTGCGACCATTCTTACAGACAGCACATGGACAAGGCATAAAACCATCCGCCCGCTTGTTTGCCTCAGCCGCAAGCAGAAAAGTATGCACGCCCTCAACGAACTGGGGAGAGCATCGGTCATCGTACATCCATTGCCGGCTCATCTTCATTACACAACACCGAATAGACCAAATTAATACAAGTTCATACATAAAGTTCATACAACACTTAAATGCAACAAACAGATAACTCTCTAGCTAAAGCATTTAAATGCAACAACAAATGTGATCAAGATCGCAACTAAGGTAACAATTGATCCAACAGCATAATGATACCAAGCCTCACTATCGATGGCGTATTTTCTAATCTTTCTAATCTTCAAGCGCATTTTCTCCATCTTGATCTTGTGATCATCGACGACATCGGCAACATGCAACTCCAATTCCATCTTCTCCCCCTCAATTCTTTTCAATTTTTCTTTCAAGTACTCGTTTTCTCTTTCAACTAAATTTAACCTCTCGACAATAGGGTCGGTTGGAATTTCCGGTTCACATACCTCCTAGATAAAAATATCTATGTCAACTTGATGGGCATAATTTGTCATAAACACGAAATGCAACTAATAGTTTTAAAAGAGAATATACCACATCCGAATCATAACAAGGACGAGGGCCGACGGGGACGGATATCAAAACCATGGCACTATGTATAACAAACAACGTACGGGTAAGATAATTATTACATGATTAACTATATATCCAAATCACACAAACATCAATTTTTTATATAAAATTACATGAACAAGAGGCTCACCACAAGGTGGTGCCGGTGACGGGACGGTGCGGGCGATCGACGGTGGTTACGACGGAGATTTAGAAGGCACTAAGTAAACCACACCTACGTATGCAAACTAAGTGTTATTTTTGATCTCAGATTACATATAAATCAAATACTAGCACATATATATATTTCCTCCCAAATTACTAAACTCACAAATTAGTAACTATACAAAGCATGGGAAGAGCTAATCTAGCAATGAGAGTTGAAAGGACAAAGTTGCTAACCTTTGTGATCATTTGAATGGATGGGGGCCTTCAAATCTTGACAAATTTTGGGCAAAATTTGTGAGGAGCTCGAGGGGAAAGGGGAAGAACAGAGGAGAAGTGAGGGGAAAGGGGAAGAACAGAGTGGCTCGGGTGGATGAAGGGTTTATGTACGTCGACCTATAGTACCGGTTCATGGTACGAACCGGTACTAAAGGTGCTGGAGGGGGCCCAGACTGACAACATCCTGCCACCACCCTCATTAGTACCGGTTCGTGGCACGAACCGGTGCTAAAGGTTAGCCACGAACCGGTACTAATGAGAGCGGCCCGGCTAGTCGTTGGAACCGGCACTAATGTATACATTAGTGCCGGCTCTAATATAAACCGGCACTAATGTGCTGCACGTTTGACCCTTTTTCTACTAGTGCATGGATACAAAACCATTATTTCTCTTGTCCATGCAATGCAGTGCCGGCTGTCAATGCGAGCAAATTAGCTTGTGTAGATCGATCATGGCGCTACAGTGGCCCGAAGCAGAACAAGATCCGTGGCAGCTGCGGGATTCAAGGGGGAGGGGCAGTGCGATGCAAGCGTACGTACGTGCTCTCCACAGTGCAAAGTTACTGGTGATTGTAATGTGCCACATCAGGATACCTGGGGTTAGGAGGACGCGGCATGTGCATGGCTGTGATCCAGCTAGCTATTCTGTTCCATCCTCCTAACTGGAAAAGCTTCCCACATCGTTGTTCCAGGTATGGATCGATGCATCAGCAGCTTGTAGTTACATGTTCAGGCAGCATGCATCTGGCCGGCAGCTTGTAGTATGGAGTGATATTTTGTATTGGTAGTTTGGTACTACTGGTTGTAGAAATATCGGAAGAAGATCTTCAGGGTGGGAGGTCAGACGCTTGCACTTGCACGACCATCTCCATGGCTGTCTGCTAGTGCTCCATTGATTAATATATCATGGGTCCAAATTTGAAAGGGGCTAATCTGACTAGTGCTCCTTCCGAAATATCATTAACTAGTTAATACAATACTACTACGAATTAATCGAAGCACATGCACACGCATGTATACACTACAAAAAAAAAATCGCATGACGAGCGCACGAAAAAAGAAATAAACTCGGCAAACACTGGATGCTCGGCAAAGCAAGGTCCGAGTGCAACACTCGACAAAGCCTTTGTCGCGGTGCATGTATCAGGCTTTCATCGAATATTTTTTATACTCAACCGTCAACGTAGTATGGTTTTCCTGTAGAGTATAAGTCGTTACTACAAGCATGTTTCCAAGTTCTTTTTTCTCTGTCGGTGCGAGGCCTATGAAATGATTATATTTTGCCATGCACACCACAGCACTACCCGAGCTTCTTCAGCAAGATGGAAAGCGATCGATACATGTGATGTGCACGCGTGCGTGCGTGCGTGCTGTCCGGTGTATATGGTTGGTGGCACGTCACATGCATGGTTCATCTCATCTCAGCGAATGAATCGATCGCCAACCTCGCACGTTTGTGCTTAGTTTGTTTGTTCGATCGATCGAGCTCCGACTGCACCATGCATGTGTGTGTGCATGTGACATGTTACACGTAGTGCCCACGAGTTCCATGCAGTGGCTCACCAGTCACAGGCCTGTTATGACCTTCAGGCAACACTTCTGTAGGAGCCCCCACTAAGTACCCTGCAAATGTTTCGCACTACATTTGTTTCAAAATATTTTAAATTTTAGGTTTTTCCTAAGTCAAACTTCCTTAAGTTTTACAAAATTTGTAGAAAATATATTAATATCCACAATATCATATATATATATATATATATATATATATATATATATATATAGCATGAAAAATATATTTTATGATGAATATAACCAAACTAATTGATGTTGTAGGTGTTGATATATTTTCACTCTCAACTTGGTCAAGCCTTACAAAGTTTAACTTAGGACAAACCTAAATATTTAATTATTAAGCTTATTATTATTCTTAGACAATGAGGCCTGTTTCTCTAATTAACGAAACAAGTACGGATCTGTACACATGTACCTACGCAACAACTTCCCCCACCTGCAAGTGGGGCTGGATTTCGATCTATTGGAAGATCCATAGTTCGCAAAATCAGTGTTGGTGTACTGCTACATGGACTCAAGAAGGACCAACACCCCTGCAGATTATTTAGTATTGATGGATTAAGCATTCTTGGTTAACTAACTACTACTCCCACCGTCCCATAATATAAGAGCTTTTATTTACACCGTGTAAAAAAACACTCTTATGTATATTATGGGACGGAGGAAGTACTTATTAGTTGTTTTTGCAACAACAAAAGACCTTATTTGTATATATCTACTCCCAACACTGCTGGTATTGGTTCAATTTCAATTGGTAGTTTTTTCGAAACGGAATTTCAATTGGTAGTGGAGTTAACTTTTAAGCTGTTGGTGCCTCAGAATATCCACACATACGTACACGAGGTAGGAGTACTACTCAGCAAGTACTCCACTACCGTACTGCTACTAGTATACTATTCCCTCCGTCCCATAATGTGTCAAAAAACGTCTTACATTATGGGACGGAGGGAGTAGTAGTTTACACGGCCTCGGCCAGCTAGCTTAGATATAGACAAATTAATCAAACTAGTAAGACAATCGATCCTCTCGATCTGGCTTAATTTGAAATCAGCAGTGTACTCCTTCCTCGTGGCCACGGACGGGCTAGCTGTTCCATCGATGTTAATTGGTCATTTGCTTACGGATCACCTTGTGGCACCGTGTGTGTCTAGGAGTTACTTTGGAGCCACGTGGATTACATAGATAATAGGTTGTCTTAAAAACATAACCACTCTCAGTTTGTGTCTACCACTGGTAAACACCGGTGTTTCTTTTATAGAAAATGAGGATCACCCCCGGCCTACAGGTAAATACTGGTGTACTCCAGTTACTAATTAATTATCCCCTCTTTCCTACTGATTGCTCCAGTTATTGTGCACCTGTCGCGGTACCTTGGGCGTTTCATCATAGTTGCAACGTAATTAACCAAGTCGTCTAGGTGCTGCTTGACAGAAACAGCCGCCATGGTAAATCTAGTTGTACGACAAATCAAGTTGACTAATGAACGAGCTAAGTTAATTTTGTGCAGTTGATCGTTGATCTGCACGCAACTTGTCTCTAATTAAAGCAAACGCTAATCTTGCTGACTGTAGATTCCGTTTCAGTAGAAAAGAGAGGATTCTACTCTAGTTGGTGCTGACATGAGCTCATTCCCCGGAGACTCATTTGTATTTTACAAGGTCTTTTTTTTTACTTTGATTAGGGTAGTTATTTATTCATATGATTTTACTGTAGTACTGATCTTGGCCGTGGCGTGCGGTTCATTTTAGTAGAAAAAAGGAAGAAACCGGCGGCGGTGGCAGTCAGTTAGTAACGGAACGGGACGGCGTTATATAGCATGACGCAATGATGTCAGGCTTGCGTGGCCGTTAAGCCAACGTGAGCAAAAGCTCATATTCCTCCGCTGCCTTCGCTTTGGCTTGTGTTCAGAGTTATCCAGGGGTCACATGCTGACATCGCATGGATCATTTGGTCATTATATTAATCCCATCGATGATCGATCCAACCCCACTGGTAGTTTATACTCCCTCCGTTTCTTTTTAGTCCGCATATAAGGTTTGGTCAAAGTCAAGCTTTGTAGAGTTTGATTAACTTTATATTAAAAAATATAAACATTCACAATATGAAATCAATATTATCAGATGCACCATGAGACGTATTTTCATACTATATAGTTTTTGTATTGTAGATGTTCATCTTTTTTTATATAAATCTGGTCAAACTTTATGTAGTTTGACTTTGACCAAATCTTATATGCGGAGTAAAAAGAAACGGAGGGAGTATTAATCTCCATTGGTTGTAACCAAAGCTTTGCTTGCTTTCTCCTTCCTAACAAAGCAAGTTTCCTGCAAACTTTACAGCCGACATGCACACAGACAGAGTATACAATATTGCTAGATTTTGTTTGATTATTTTGAAATATTCATATTGCCAGATGAAATGTAGTGCGCTTACATGCACGCCAGTGATAAGTTCATTGCTCACGATTTTTATTTTGAACTGCACCCCCTCTGCTTTTATTTACAGATGCCATGGTCCCCTGATACAAACTACTAAGTGACTAGATACCGGAACAATATAATGAGCTCATGTTTCACACTAGAGATGCATAAAACCTTAAGAACCTAGATGAAACAATTTAGCTGCTAGATCGGGTCGTACGTCTCGCCTGATTGCACCTAACCTTGAAATTATCTAATGTCAATGTTGGGTGGTCGCCGCCGGTACTGTAAACAAGCTAGCTTAACGTTGAATTAAGGCAACTCTTCAATTGGGCATGTAGGTCCATGTAAATGGCGGCGAAGAATTAACTAACTGACCTGTCAGCATCGATCCACATCAGTAGGCCAGGCCAGAGTGAACAAACAATGGATCAGACACTACGTCTCTGAGGTGCTTAACACGTAGATCAACCGTGTGCAAGGTCGAGCAGAATCCACCTAGCGGTGTTCTCAGCCGTAAATCATTTTATGGGGTAATCAATTAATGTAGTGCGCATATGAAAGTACAAGGAAAGGGATCAGATAAAGGCAAAAATAAAGAAGAAAGTGAAGGCGTTTGGCTCTCAAAGCCATAGCTGTGAAGTATGCTTGGCTTGCTTGCCACGTGTCATGTATGTGCGATCCACAGATGTTGGGTTGAATGCATGGCCACCACATCTTACCTGATGACTTGAACAGGGTACGTGCACCACACCCTATGTCGATATTTTTTTCCGATAAAGGGCATTTCATTGAATTGAGATATCAAGTTGATACAGCCTCTGCATAACCAGATGCACACAGCCAACAAGTCGAAGGTCCGAAAAGCAACAATAAAAGAAAGAGATCTAAAAAGAAACGTAAATCCGGCCTATGACGTGGCCGATCCTATCCGAAGATCACACCGCCATCCATGGGGGTAGAAAACCTCCCTGGCCGAACGCTCCAGCCGCATAGACGCCATCATAAAAAGGTCCCTGTCCTCCGGCCTCTGCAAGATAGACCAAGTACGAAGCCATCGCGTACATATATGAATAACCTGCATAGGAGATGAAACACATTTATTATTAAAAACCACATCATCCCTGGTAAGCCACAATGCCCAGCATAAGGCAGCTGCCCCGACAAGAATGTGTGCAGAAAATTGTTTCTGAATTCCCCTCAACCAGTTGCCGAACATATTGCGTGCACTTCGTGGGGGGGTATAGATTTGAAGCAATGTGAACTATGGCCCAAACAGACCGAGCAAACTTACACTCAAAAAATAAGTGCCTAATAGACTCGTCATGTTGGCAGAAGACACATTTTGTGCTACCCTGCCAGTTGCGTCGTGCCAAATTATCTCTAGTTAAGATGACCCCTTTATTTAGAAACCAGAGGAATATCCTCACTCTCAGAGGTATTTTGAGCTTCCACAATTTCATGTTATCAACCGGAACCTCGCTATGAACCAGTGCATCATACATGGACTTGACTGAAAACTTGCCATTCTGATGCAATCTCCATCGGAAAATGTCCGATTCACCTGACAGCTGAATGACCTCTAGTCGTATGAGTAATTCATTCCATGCTGCCAGGCGAGGTCCTAAAATATCCCTGCGGAAAGAAATAGGGCTAGATTAGGTCATTCTCGTGCTAATACAACTGGATTTTATCTATTTGTAACAGTTTCCTATGAATGAGAAACAGAGAAACTTGATAAAAAGAAAAGTTGCATGTAAAATATAAAATAAAATCTCCCTGCATTAACATACGCATGTGGCAAAATCCTCCTCGAAGGTTAGAACACAGGGCCTACGAAACAAAACCAGCGGCGCCTGATTCAGTGGCTCTTACAATATTTATTTTTTAATTTCTAATAAATGGAATATTGGAAAAGATTCTGAAAGAATATTGCTGAACGAAGGCCAAGCATCATTTGTGTGTGTTACGGATATCTATGTTTGAGAATCACACGTATGCAAGAATAATATCAGTGTTAGCATAAGCAGTTTTTTATGGAAACCCCTGACTAAACCCCACTTGACTATGTGATCAGATGCTTATATATATCAAAGCAATATCAAAGCAAGGTTGTGCAAGTTTGGGTTTCTGTTGGTGTTCGAAAAATAAATTGACATTTATGCTGAAATAAATATTGTGTATCATGAGTCATGTGTTATTATGTCAGGCCAAATCAATCTAGATACGTTCGACGCATGTCATCATCCTCTTTCGATGTATTTTCTTTAGCTATTGGACTTTGTCTTTATAGTTTTGTGACGTCATCGGAAACCTTTAGCCAATTTTATTAGGTCTTACTTTGTCTAACTCCCTTCCTTTTAGTGTCAATAGTCAGTGGGAATTGTTCTTTCTCTCCAACAGTATATGAATTTTACTATAACTTATGATCCCATCTTTTCCACACAAAAACTATACTGGTCCTACAATAGTGCAATATCAAGGATAGAGAGCATGCACATGGCATGTCCCTTTCAATGTAAAGCGATGAACAAAAAGGAAAAAAGGGAGAAAAATAATTGGACAAGTGTCCAAATGTGCACGCATATAAAACATGGAAACTACCTGGACCTGCAGGGACCAAGCACAAACGAGGCACATAGAGATGGGTGTAAACATACATATTCATTTATCAAAAAAGAAAAGGGAGTTCAAGTGGAAATATAGACTGGCCACTCAGCCTTCGTTCTCGCGAAACAGGCATTCTCCCCTCTCTACAGATAAAGGCACAAACAACGAACCGATACAAAGTGATGAGAAAACCCTCAAACAAATAGGTCGAAAGAAAATAAAACGACACCTGGCGGGTAGGACACACTAGTAGAAAACGGGCCAATGGTCCAGGCCGGCCAAGCCCATTAGTCCCGGTTCAATCCAGAACCGGGACCAATGGGGGCATCGGACCCAGTTCGTGATCCCCGGGGGCCGGCCGGCCACGTGGGCCATTTGTCCCGGTTCGTCTGGACCTATTGGTCCCGGTTGGTGGGACGAACCGAGACCAATGGACCTCGCTCCTGGCCCAACACCATTTGGTCCCGGTTGGTGGCTTGAACCGGGACCAAAGGCTGCCCTTTAGTCCCGGTTCATGCCACCAACCGGGACTAAAGGGTTGGTCCTCGTTGCGGCCAGAGTTTAGTCCCACCTCGCCAAGCGAAGGGGGCTCAAACCAGTTTATAAGCCCCTCCCTCTCTGCCTTATTGAGCTCCTTTCAAAATGAAAATAGATGCCCTTATACAGGGAATTTAACCTAAATTCATACTGAATTTCTCTGAAGTTAGTAGAAATTTATTATGAATTTAGGTTGAATTTTCTCTATAAGCGCATATATGCTCATTTCTGAGTAGTTTTTTATATAGTTTTTTCTTTTTAGTAAAGTTAATCATAACTATTTTTTCTTCTATTTATTTCTGAGTAGTTTTTTATATAGTTTTTTTTCTTTTCTGCTATATTTATTTTTTTCTTTTTATTTCTGAGTTGTAATAAGTCATTAAAAATAAGCATCTATGCTCATTTTTTAGTAAAGTTAATCACAAATATTTTTTCTTCTATTTATTTTTTTCTTTTTATTTCTGAGTTGTAATAAGTCATTAAAAAATAAGCATCTATGCTCATTCTTTTAGTAAAGTTAATCAAAATTATTTTTTCTTCTATTTATTTCTGAGTGGTTTTTTTATATAGTTTTTTTTCTTTTCTGCTACATTTATTCTTTTCTTTTTTATTTCTAGTTGTAATAAGTCATTAAAAATAAACATCTATACTCATTTTTTTAGTAAAGTTAATCAAAACTATTTTTGCTTCTATTTATTTATGAGTGGTTTTTTATATAGTTTTTTCTTTTCTGCTATATTTATTTTTTCATTTCTGAGTTGTAATAAGTCATTAAAAATAAAAAAAAGGCGCAATGCTCGTTAATTTGCTTCAAGCCTTTCGGAATAGTGTTAACTGCACTGCACATAGCTCTGTGCAGTCTACCCTATTCCTCAAGGCTTGAAGCTAACCAACGTGCAGGTGAGCATTGAGCCTCTTCATTATCGTCTCTGCACTCAGGGCTTATAAATAGCTGCGAGTGCCTCTCGCTTGGCGAGGTGGGACTAAAAAAACAGCTGCAGGAAGAATCAACTAAAAAACAGCTGCAGAAAATAAAAAAGTAGTTAGACGGGTCCATTGGTACCGGTTGGTGGCACCAATGCCCCTCTTTGGTCCCGGTTGGTCGAGCCAACCGGGACCAATGCCCCTCTTTTGTCCCGGTTGGAGCCACCAACCGGGACCAAAGGTCTTCGTTTCCCGCCCTTTGGGCTGCTGAAAAGAAGCCATTGGTCCTGATTGGTGGCTCCAACCGGGTCTAAATGGGGCATTAGTTCCGGTTGGTTTCACGAACCGGGACCAAAGCCTTTGCTATATATACAGCACTTAGCGCGACTTTGATCTCTCCTCCTCCACTTCCATCGCCGCGTCTCTCCCTGCCGCCACCTCGCCGTCGCCGCCCCGCCCCGACGCCGTCGTCGCCCCGCCCCGCCATGCCCCGACGCCGTCGCCGCCCCGCCCCGCGCGCTGTCGCCGCCCACCCCGCCCAGCCCCGCCCCGCGCGCCATCGCCGCCCGCTCCGCCGCCCCGATCGACGTCGCCGCGCCGGCCCGCGCCGCCTCGACGCCGTCGCCGCCCCGCTCCGCACGTCGCCGTCGCCGGCCGTGAGCATTTTTTTTATTTTTGTTAGATTTTTTTTTGTAGTTCATAGATTTTTTTTGTTAGGTTAGATGTGTAGTAATTTAGATATGCAGTTCATAGATTTTTTTTTTGTTAGATTAGATTTTTTGTTAGATTAGATGTGTAGTAATTAATTTGTTCATATTATGTTAGATTTTTTTTGTTAGATTAGATTTTTTTGTTAGATTAGATGTGCAGTAATTAATTTGTTCATATTATGTTAGATTTTTTTTCTGTTAATAGTTATTTTTGGTGATATTATTATTGAATATGCATGTTTGGTGATATTATTGTTAATAGATTTTTTTTGGTGATATTTAGATTGGGTAATTAATTTTGTTCATAGAATTTTAATGATTTTTTGTTCATAGTATTTAGAAAAAGGAAAAAAAATAAGAAGTAGTTTATATATAGTTGAACTAGCTAGTTGATTTAATAAACTAATTTATTTTACTATATATAGAAGTAGTTTGTTTTTAGTATGTACTACTTATTTATTTATAGTAAGTGCTTAGTAGTTGAACTAGATAGTTGATTTAATTAATAAAACTACTTTATTTAACTATATATAGAAGTAGTTCCCGCATCGACGTCGGTGATGCCTAACCCGCATCCTCGTCGTCGTCGACTCGGCGATGGAGGCCTGCTTGATCAGGGCCATGTTCGGGACTGGGCTCCGCCGGGCTGGTATTGGGAGGTGCTACCTTCCGGGGGACGTAGGTTGGTGAGGAGACAGCCCGTTGTTGACCCGATCCTTGTTTGGTGGCGGTCGCGTGGGCCAATGACGGTGGTGAGGCTTCCGGACACTGCGGAGGTGGTACGTCACCGTGTCAGCGAGGAGGACGAGCACGTCCGTCGCTACATGGTTGCATTGGAGGGCAGGTTCGACAATACCTGGCAGGTTCTTCAGGGATCTCACTGGAGCTATGATCCTGTGATGGTTCCTTATCTTTGGGTGTCCACCGCCCGCGTCGATACCCGTCGGGCGCTACGGTTCTAGTTGTATTAGTGATAATATTCGACGATGTACGGACACCAAGAGATAGTGTACTTTTGCTTATACTTATTGAATGCATGCTAATTTGAATACTATACTTTATTTTATGATTTGGTTTTGCTTATTGAATGCTCATATTGGATAAGTTCTCCTTCATTCCCGTGTGCTAGACAATTTGTTATAATAATGCATTCGGGAATGAAAGGAGGAGCTACGTACATCGATCATCGATAGTCAACCCGTGATTAATAATAATGATCTAGTTTAATATTTGAATTATGAACATAGGCTGGAAATGTCGTACTCATCGGACGACGAAAACCGCCCGGGGGAGTGCGACTGGTGCCACGACGATCGAGGTATCTGCGACAGGTTCATTGAGCTGGACGAAGATCGGCGCTTCAGCATTAAGCTCGAGGAGACCTGCGATGTTCATACGGTACGCAACGATGACAATAGTTTTTTTCGTAATTAAGCACGACTTCAACTATTTTAACGTGTATTTTTCATCTTTTCCAATTCGACTAGCTTATCCCATGCTTTGCAAGACGCTATGTCTTGGAGAGGATGGATTTTGAAGACCATGAAAGTTTCGAAACCAAAAAAATTATCCTAAGTACCCATCATGGTGTGGATTTTCAAGTAAAGTTGTACAATGCTCAGAGTGTAACCCATTTTGGTTGCAAAAATTGGGAAACACTTTGCAAGATGTATGGTCTTGATGAGGGTATGCTTGTCACCATGGATCTTGGTGATCCTACAATCGAGTAAGAGAGACCTTCGATTTGGGTCCTTGTGGATACACTTTCAATTCTTCCCCATGTGAGCTTAACATAGTTATTAAGTAATTTATATTGTTTATTTCAAAATATATAGTTGACAACTTATCTCCATTAATAGCTTATTTTCATTCTTCAAAGAATGTGCGGAAGATGGTAGACAGAACCTACTACATCGAAGGCTCCGAATTAACTTATCAAGAGAAAAATCATCTGGTCGCATTTTGTACTGATCTTGAGAATTACAATATCTACAATCAAACTCCTCAACATTATGGTCAATACGTGCCACTAGTGCACGTGTTGAACTACGGTAACTACCATGGAGATACCCTGGTAAGATTATTTTTTACTATTACAACATCCGTGCATCTTTTTGCACACTTCTAAAGCTAGTACATCATTGCTAACTACGAAGTTATTACTATGTTTCTCAACAGATAATCCCGAATGATTGTGTGCATCATCTAATGTATACGTATGGTAGCCTTCATGTTTTGAACATACAACCAGGTCGTCCTACGAATCTCAACTGTCCATACCGGGTTTCTAAAAGAAGTGGAGACATTGCAATCCAAGAATGGAAAAAATGTATGGACAGTCGTAAGGAGCTTCTTGGAAGCAAAAAGCAGCGAAGGGCAAGAATTGGAGACAGGATGATCTCCATTCTTCGTAATGGAGAGTCAGGGGCTATAATGTTTTATGCTATTTTACGTGTTTAGGTCCTACCTGATACTGATGATCATGTGCTAAGAACAATTATGTAGGGTTGGGTTCGATGACTATGAGGATGATGATCGTATGACTTATTATTAATAACGAGTAGAAGTTGTATGATGATGCATGATATTAGTAGGACTTGTTATTATATATATATGATGATGTATGATGCATGCATGCATGAGCATGCATGTTATATCAGCGGGTGAAATGAACATATATAGCAGCAGCGTTGATAAACCAATGACGAAGATATAAGAGAGAACACTTCTCTTTATTAGCTAGCTAATAACAACGTAAAAATAACCCACAAAACCCCTGAAGCAGCCATTTTTCTAAAAAAAACATGGAACCGGGACCAAAGCCCCCCCTGACTGGGCTCGGCGGACCGGCCACGTGGAGGCACATCTGTCCCGGTTCATGTTTGAATCGGGACTAATGGATGGAGGCATTAGTAACGATCCATTAGTCCCGGTTCATGAACCGGGACTAAAGGCCCTTACGAACCGGGACTAATAGGTGTTTTTCTACTAGTGACAAGTGCCTTAAACCCAACACCGAGAAATAAAAATAGGAGAGGCCACCCCTAATATAGACTGGCCACTTGACCATCGATCTCTCTCACCTCATTCTCTTCATGTACCAAAGGGTTTAATCCTAAGCTGTCAATTCTTGATCATTTCAGACAACAACCGCAATCAAGAACTTGCTGGTTTCTGTGGGGTCCTCTCTTGTTGAACATTCTGATTTTCTGACTCTTCGCCAGCTAATAATATAGTCTGTTTGGGTTCTAAAAGCATTTCCATAATATAGTAGTGTTGCTCTTTTTTTCACCGACTCTAGAAAAGCTTTCTTGTCTCATTGGCTGGCCCGGTTTTGTTTTGTTAGCTAGGGTGTGATCATGATTGGCTTGACCGTGTGCAGAAAGGTTGCTGATTAAGCACCTCTGCTTTCTTTGCGTCTCGAAGGGAGATGCCCTGATCATGTGACTTTTACTTTTCGTTATCCATTGCCTTGATCAAACGTTGGTGGTTGAATTTTCTGACATTGCGTTTGGAGCTCCAGTCCACAACGCTCATGTTATTCGGATATGATCTCTTGTTGCATTTTGCTTTAGTAAAAGTTAAGTTAATTAAGTTCATTCGTTGCCGTTGTTCCTGTCGACGGGTGAATTAGGATATGCTGGTATCCGGCAGCAATTTTATCAGACACACAGGCGGCTTCGGCGAGACGAGTGCTAGAGTTGTCAAGTATCGAACATAATTTTGTATTGTTTCGGGCATGATTTACCATAAAGAAATAATCTTCCTATTGCTATAGCATGTTTTAGTTGTGCATCTCCAATCCATAATTAGCCCACCAATTGCTTTCCCTGGACTCTTTTTTTTTTGCGAAAATCGGATCTATTATAAAGATTCACCTAAATTACAAAGCACCCCAAACATAATAAAAACTATCCCCAAACATAATAAAAACTATGTCGAGGTTCATGGACAACCAAACGACTATTGACACTGCCAGAACGAGCCACCGACGCGCTGTTGTCGCCGCTCCCATACGGGAGCGGGCCTGACCTTGTCGATAACAACGAAAGTCTTCGTGCACGTGCCCCTAAGGACCATCGTTCGGGAGCCGCAGTCGTCGCCATTAAATCATTGAATCGACTTGAAGAACCTAGCACCAAATCTCGTCGTTGCGTATGCACGACAAGAAACCCTAACCTTGCCGCTCCGAGGAGCTGGCAGGAATCTACGCTGGAGCTTCGTCAAATCCATCCCGACGAACGAACTTGAGGAGGATCGAAGCCGGGAAGACTGACTCGAAGAAGAAGCGCCCCATCCGTCCGAGTGCCGCCCTTGCGAGAACTAAAACCCTACCTATCTAAGCCGAGACACCAGGAATACCCTCCCCGCAACCTGCCGTCGGAGCGGCAGGCGGAGAGGAGACGAATCCACGGGCTCGCCGGTGAAGATCGAAGGAAAGAAGGCTTTTTCTAGTCGCCTCGCGAGAGGGGAAAGAAAAGATCGATGTTCAGAACATGGATTGGGAATGGTGCGAGCTGTTTTCCCTAGACCCCTAACGTGCCTTCAAGAACCACGCGACAACTTCCAAGAATTTCTGCATTTTCTGCAGTGCAGAGTACAAGAAGCAAGATTTTATTTTCGTTTAGTGTTTCATGGTAAGAAACCGCAGGAGCACATAATTGTTACGAATTCGATTCTGCAACTGCCTGGTTCTGTCAGAGATGTGCTCGGATACGATCGTGCGTACGTGCTGTGTACGGTCTCTCCCTCCAATATCTACTTTGGCCTCGGATCGGCTAATTAACAAATCTGCGATGGCGACGATCGGCGACGACGGCGGCATGGGGCGAGCGGCGCCGAGCGCGCAGTGGTCCGACCTCCCCGACGAGCTCCTCGAGATGGTCCGCTCCAAGGTCGCGTGCCCGCGTGGCCGCATCCACATCGCCGCCGTGTGCAGGTCATGGCGCGACGCCGCGTCCCGGCACCCGCCGCCGCCCGCCCTGCCGCTGCTCCTCCTCTCGCCGTGCGGCTGGCACACGTGGGAAAACCACAAGCTGCTCTACTGCCCCGAGGACGCCGGGATCCTGAAAGTCCGGCTCCCGGCATGCCTGCGCGGCACCTGGTTCAACGGGTCCTTTGACGGCGGCTGGATCGCTGCCGGCCGCCTAAGGGCACGCGTCATCATCGCGAACCTCTTCTCCGGCGTCGAGGTGCCCCTCTCCAAGAAGCAGAGGACCATCGCGTGCCCGCGCCACCGCGGGCACCCGTACCTCGTCTGGAAAACCGTCTTCTCCGAAGCCCCCACCTCGGGCGCGTGCCTCCTCGCCGCCATCACCGACACGTGCAACCTCGCGCTCTGCAGGATCGGCTCTCCGGACAGCGGGTGGACGCTGGACCGGTGTCACAAGGAGGGACTCGGCGACGTCGCCTTCTGCCGCGGGGTGCTCTACGGCATGGCACGCGACAGCGAGGACGTGTTCAGGTACGACATCGGCGAGAAGGAAGACGGCGCGCCGACGATCACCGCCGCCCATCCGATCAATGTCCAAGTGCGCCATGGCCCTCGACCCATGGGCAGGGGCTCCTATGATTACGCTAGCTACATCTTCGATCTCCATGGTAAACTCGCAATGGCGGTGATGATCAAGTGGTTCGGAAACTGCCAACCTTTTTTCAAGGTGTTTGAGCTCGCCGAAGCCGATTATGCCGACAGTGACGCCACACACGACTACAAGTGGGTGGAGGTGCATAGCCTGGGTGACTATGCATTGTTCTTGGGGCTAGCCTCCTCCTCCAGAGCGATGCAGGTGCCCGAGGACGGCCGTGGTGGCGTGAAGAGAAACCACATCTACTACTCAAAGCATCGATGCCTATCCACCAAAACAGATAAGAAGTTCAACGGGAAAGCATACCTGACGAGACCTATAGGTGGCGACCGGATGTATTGCAAGGAAGATGAGGGCACCGGCTATGGCGTGGAGAAGATCCCATCACTAGGGTACCACGTTGTTGGTGGCCCCTATCCTCCTGTCTGGTGCTTACCTCCCGATTTTTAGGACCTACTCCCTCCGGTCCTTTTTACTCTGCATATTAGGTTTGTCTGAAGTCAATGTCATCCAACTTTGACCAAGTTTATATAAAAAATTATAGACATTCACATAACAACACCAATATCATTAGATTCATCTTGGAATATATTTTCATATTATATTTATTAAATATTATAGATGCTAATAATTTTTAATATAAATTTGGTCAAACTTAGCAAAGTTTGACTTTCGGCAAAACCAATGTGCAGAGTAAAAAGGACCGGAGGGAGTATATTTGATCTGAATGCAGTTTTTTGGTTCATATACTTGGGAGTCCCTTCGACTATCGAATTGTTGAAAATGCTCTAAGATTGGCGCAAGACACATTTGACGGCCTATTTTGCTTTAGAGACCCTGGATTGTTATGATATTAAGTACACCACCAATGTTTAGGTCCAAGTAATGTGCATGGAATATATTTTTAGCACAACCCACAAAGTGTATGACAACATACTTGTATTTTAGCTTTACTAGCAAAAAATCCCGTGCGTTGCAACGGAAGAAAACAAACACCACACATCCTAACTCAACCAATTGAGCATGGCGTAAGACCTCATCTTCATGCCCCTAACCAAATCAACATCACTAAGACCTCACCCTTTGGTCAACATCCTCTATTTGAACATGACACCGGAATCAAGTTTCCGCTTATCCACTTTTCCACCCTCGTCGTCGATAGCCGCCTTGCCAATTGTTACTAAGCAAGGTTGGCCAGGTCCAAGAACTGGATGGTTTAGCATCCTTCATGTTCGGCTAGACTAAGAACATTGGGCAAAGATTTATCATCATTGGCCTACTAATATAGTAGGAAAAATCGAGTAGTTTGTGTTGGACACACCATGAAATTTGAGTTCGACTCCTCATGCGTTTTGATTGGTGGCACTGGACTGAGCAAGGTTGGCTTCTACGTGACGAGGTCTAGCAGAGGAGCATGTAGGTGACAGGCGTTGGTTGGTCGACGCGGTCATACTGAAGACGTAGTGGAGAGAAAAAACATCCAATATAGTCATGGACATAACTTTCTTCTTAATGTTTGAACATATATTCGGTTGGCGCGCTTCAAATATTATTCAGTCTTAGGAATCTATTTAATTAGCAGCCACCACGTATAGGCATGATTTTCCGGAAGTGGTTCTCCTAGTTTAGGAATCTGTTTAATTAGCACAATTTTCCCTCAATACTCATTCCTTCCTTTATTGTTAGCTTTCACGTACATACGTATCGAAATTTGGCACAATTTTCCCTCAATTCTCATTCTTTCCTTTATTATTTCTATCGGTCTATATTATTGACTTGTCCTCAATTCTCAATCCTTCCTTGAATTACCCTTCTTATATTCTCCCTATAATTTTCCGACAATTCTCAATCCTTCCTTGAATTATCTTCCTGTATTTCTCTATCAAACAGCCAGCTTCCACATAGGTGCAGTTTTCACCAACATATTTTAATTGGTGCTATGACATGTACAAAAGCGAGGTGATTGTAAACACAAACGTTGTTTAGCTCGGTTGGCAGTGGCCTTACGAACTTCCTGGGAGGTTTTGAGTTCGATCTCGTGTAGTAACGCCACAGTTTTAGTTTTTTGCCTTTCCCAGCGTAGGTGGGCCGGCTTCATGAGGCCCAGTGCGAGCTGCGGGGCGGATGGATGCAGGCCGAAAAAACGTAGCCGAGGGCGCACGCAGCCCAGGTGACTTTCTACCGGGCTTGCTCATTGGTGGGTGACTCCCAAGTGGGCTGCGTGCGGACAGAATTTTAGACGCCAAGTCGTTAATTAGTACCACCTCGGATATATGTTTAAAATTTAAAGCGAAAGCGTAAATTTATAGAAAGAAAGCGTATTGTGACGGTGAACCCGGAGAGTCAATCCGTGCTTATGTTAAAAATTTAAAGCGAAAGCATAAATTTATATAGAAAGAAAGCGTATTGTGACGGTGAACCCGGAGAATCAATCCGTGCTTTATTATTAGGGAGAGATTGCCAAAAATATGCACAGTGTTTCTATCATATTCATAGTTGAGTGTTTAGTCATGAAAATTATTTATGGAAGGTTTGGACAAGTAATCCGAAGTGTGGAGGGGACGAGGAATGTCCTTAAGCTCGTAGGTCGTGATGCAAATGGATTAAGAAAAGTGCATGGAATACATGGGTTGATGATACGTGTTGGAAATTTATGCATATATTTTTACTCTAGAAGAAAATGTGTTTTTCTTCCTCTATGTGTTGTCCAAGAAATACATTCTACGTGCAGTATATGATGAGAGACGAGTAATGCTAGAGCTACGTGAATAATTGTACGGGATTAACGTAATGAGGCAGGTGGAGAAGTATGATTGGAGATAAGGGGACGACGGACCCACCTCAATGAAAATCAGGGGGAAGAGTTTAGTTTGGAAGTTTACGTAAAAGTTTTCGTAGCTCGTCGTAGATGTAGGATTATGGATGAGAAACATATGTAATTCATTGATGGTTCTGTTGGTTTTCAATCTACGTTGACTAATGCACAATGGATATAGCAAGTTAAAAGGGGCTAATCATGCATAGTTCAGTTTCTGCCAAATTTTTTGTCGGTCGGTTGGTTGAAATTTTGCCACGCACGAATGTAGCTAGCACCACTGGGTAGTGGTTCAGCAGGATGGAAAGCGATGGAGTACATAAAGCTCACAAGTTAGCTTCGATGAGGCGTGTGTGTGTGCGTGTGAGTGTGTGTTTTAGAGAGACGTTACTGCCCATGAGTAGTCATGATCAATAAGCTAATTAACGAGCTACCTAATGATCTTCAGGGGTGAGCGACCAGGATCTTCCTAAGACCTCTCCCAATGCAAAGGTGCTTAGATGAGGTGCTAAGTGCATTAAATACCTTACCAACTTAAGTCCACAATGCATAGGTGCTTAACTTGTTGTTGCTAAGCACACTCTATTTAATGAGTTAGCACCTAAAGTCTTTCATGCATTGGCCAAATTGTTTCATTTAAGTGGTTTGCCTAGGTTCTCGTGCTTGGCATTGGTTCTTCATGGGGTCACCAAAGTACTCTCTCCTCTCCTTAAATGTTGTGTCATGTCATTGTTTTGCTTATGTGGCATGCTTAGCACCTGTCCACGGTAGAGCACTGGGAAGGGCCTAAACCCTATGGCTGTGGCACCACTGATTGTTAGGCTCTTTAATCGTTATTTAATTTCATTAATTTGATGATTTTGTCAGTACATACGTGACATGCGTTCGGTACTTAGGTAGGTATTCAGCATTATCGATCTTCAGTATGTATAGGAGTGGTGGAGTGCCATGTGCAGGCCACGTTTTCTTGAAACTGACAAAACATACGTCGACCGATCTGTACACATGTACTACCTTCATTTCCAAAATAATTGAAGTTCTGGGTTTTTCATCTGTCAAACTTGTTTATGATTGACCAAGTCTATAAAGAAAATATTAACATAGGGAACACGAAAATAGTCTCATGAGATCTTTCTATGAAATATATACTTTTATACTATGTGTATTTGGTTTTGTAGATCTTAGCATGTTTTTTATATAGTTGGTCAAAATTAAATTAGTTTGATATAGGACAAAGTAGAAAGAAGTAGAATTTTAATTATTTTAAAATGAAGGGAGTACGTACGTAGGAGTTTGTCTGGTCCCACTTGCAAGTACGTGTATATTTTACTGTCTGCCATCTACATGTATGATTAGGACTTCTTAAACATGCCTCATTTAGGTCCCTGCACCAACCTGTTGTTTCTGTGTTTAAAAAAAAGCAACCTGTTGTTTCTTTCGTTTCTCTCCTCTTTCCTCTTCTCTTATTCCTTGATCCTACTATCACCCTGTGCATTTTGTTCCCAGCTTAATACGAGAAAGGCCAATTATTGCTGGATCTTTCAGAAAGAAACATCTACTACACGGGTTCAAGATGGGTGCAATTAATTAATCTCAGTGGGATTAAGCAGTCTTGATTACTTAATCATTCATACTAATTAGTAGGAGTATTTAATCGCAGGACTGTCTGTCGTTTTAATTTCATTGGTACTGAGTATTTAAGTGATGTTTGTGCCTCAGAATATCCACACACACAGAGGTACGTAAGAGGTCTCCTTAACAAGTTGTACTCCGCTCGAATAGTACAATTGTTTACATGCCCCCGGCCAGCTTAGACAGAGATTTTCTTTTACATATTAATTAAGAGAATCGATCATCTCGATCACCTAGCTTATTTTAAAATTAGCAGTAGTCCCTCCTCGTGCCTGTGGATTGGCTGAGGTGTAGGATCGATCTTAGTTAGATGAGTGCTTACGAATCGCCTTGTGTCACCGTGTCTATAGGGTGTTTTTTCTTTTGTTTGTGAATGGCAGTGTCTAGGAGTTAACTTGGAGCTAGACCCATTACACTAAGGTTGTCTTAAAATTTAACTACTCATTCAGCATGTGTCTACCTCCGGTAAATATGGGTGTACTGAATTAATTAATTAATTAATTAGCCCCCTCTTTCTACTGCTTGGTCTTTCATACTAGCTCCAGTTATTATTCAGCTGTCGCCTTACGTTGAGCGTTTCGCTATTGCAGCGTAATGAACCAAGTCGTGTTCATGTTGCTTGATACTTGACAGAAACAGCTTAGTTGATTAGCTTTGATACTAATTACGTTGACTAATTAGCAAGCTAAATTAGATTACAGAGGAATTACTACGTAGCTGATCGTTGATCCGTAAGCAACTTGTCGCTAAGCATTAATCTAGTACTCCCTCCGTCCCATAATATAAAACGTTTTTTGGCACTACACTACGTAGCTAGAAAGTTTTTTGACACTACAATTAACCCATCGATCAGACTCCAGTTAAGAACAACTATGATTCATATTAGCACTCCATGTTTGCTTTCATTCTATATACATCACGTTGTTTCTTGCAAACTTTCTAGCTAGCTGACTTGTTAGCACTGTGATTCATAACTCCTTGCTCATTTCCACACTAGCTAGAGATGGGTGAAATTCGACGGTCAAGTAAGTACTACCAGCTGGAGTAGATCAATATATTCCCTTGACTACTGGATGAAACATCTTAGCTAGATGTGGTCGTTCATCTCGCCTAATTGCACCTAACCTTTTAAGACCAATTACTACGTCAACAGTGCACGGGTGGCAGGTACCGTTGAATAACTCAGGCAACGACCCTTCCATTGGTTCCCCCTGCAGCCAAAAAAGATGAACTTCCATTGGGCACGCAAACGCCAATGCAGATTTAACTAAGGCTGTAATACATGGTGAGTTAACTTCGTGTAAGTGATGGTTACTTCATTTGTCTCTCTCCTCTATAATTTATTATCACGTCATCTTTTTTGCATATGTAGCGTGTATATTATTATCTATGTTATTCTCACTATGAGAGTAGTGGGCATTGATCGATTTCCTCAACAACAACAAAAAACCTGTCGGCATCAATCAGTCAGAAGCTAGGACGGAACCTAACAATGGGATGAGAATATGTCTCAAGTGGTTCACACGTTCATCAACCGTCTACTAGGTCGAACAGAATCCAACACGCCGTGTTCTCAGCCGTACAACATTTACGTACTAATTAATTGATTTTTTGAAATGTACTAATTAATTGATTAAGCGTGCAAACAAAGAAGCGTCAGGAAAGAGATTGGATAAAGGCAAAAATAAACAAGACACAAAGAATATAAGAGAGTGACAAGGGAATAAAGTGACATGGAGGACGGGCTTTTATGTCCGGATTGGATAATTTCCAGCGACAAAACATCTGAATTTAATTTGGCTAGGCCTGGCCTGTGGTTTAATCGCACCTCAATCTTTGACAAAGACTCTGTCAGAACCTTGCTATACGAAGACATGGCATCTTATCCATTACTGTTTATTCTTGGGTGTTATGGGGATAACTACACTCGAGAATCACCAAAGAATAATCAGTGCTAACATGAGCATTTTGTGGACATAAAAATCAGTGCTAATACGAATCAAAACAAAAATAGACATAAGAAATATCAGAGCAAACATGAGCATTTTGTGGACATAAAAATCAGTGCTAATACGAATCAAAACAAAAATAGACATAAGAAATATCAGAGCTAACATGAGCATTTTGTGGTACATGAATGTTATCCAAGTTAGAGCCTTTAGCCAATTTTTTATGTTTGGTCTAACTTTAGTAAGTGGGATTTGCCCTTTCTCCCACTCGCGCTCGAGCATCACAGTAGATCAACCACTTTACGTCTCCGGTGGTTAACACATCGATCAACCGTGTACAAGGTCGAACAGAATCCAACAAAGCCATGTTCTCAGCAGTAAAACATTATATGCACTAACTAATTTATTAAGTGCGTACACAATAAAGTGTGAGGAAAGAGATTGGATAAAGGCCAAAATAAACAAGACACGAACAATAAAAGAGAGTGACAAGGGAATAAAGTGGCGGAGAGGAAGGGCATTTACGTCCGAATAGGATAATTTTCGGCATCAAACCAGCTGAATTTTAATTTGGCTGCGCCTATAATTTAGTCGGGTCTGAGTTTTTTGTAAAACATTGTATTAGAACCTTGTTATACGAAGACATGGCATCTTATCCATTACGGATTATTTGTGCATGTTATGGATAACTACACTTGAAACTCGCCATGCACACCCACACACATAAGAATAATCAGTGCTAACATGGGCATTTTGTGATGTTATCCTAGCTAGAGCGTTTAGCCAAAAGAAGAATTGTTTGGTCTAACTTTAGTAAGTGATATATGCCCTTTCTCTACCACCCCCGCGCAAGCATCTTTTCAAAAAAAAAAACTATGGGTATCTTATGTTCATAGTATATCTATATATTTGGCCTTGATCGTCTAATGATGTTAGCTTATGGTGCAGGTCCTTTTAGGTGAAAAGCTAGCCATGAACAGGAGCAAAAAAGAATAAATAGTTGGATAGGTACCCACGCATATAAAACTAGATCACCTGCAGGAAGCGAGCACGGTTCGTGCTACCGATTCTACGTGCACAAATGAAGCAACAGAGAAATTGGATGAACGGAAATACAAAACGGAAAGAAATAGTGAAAAGAGAATTTTAGAGAAAAGGCAAACATAACAAAGAAGATTGGCCTAGTTAAAAAATACGAAGCCCAATTCGTGATAGACCCGAATAGAAGAAATGGGCCGAGCAACTAAAAAAAGAAGGAACAGGCCCAGCACGAAATCAAAGTCCGGTTGGAAAATTGTGTATGTGGACACAATAGCAATGGGCCGAAATAAAAATGAAAATCCAACGAAAATCAAAAATTATCAGAGCCAGGTTTCGATCCTGGGACCTGTGGGTTATGGGCCCACCACGCTTCCGCTGCGCCACTCTGATCTTTGTGTTTTTGTGGCGATCTCTGGCTACTTATCGGAGTGGCGCAGATTTGCAACTAGTAGTATCCTTTCTTGCTGCTGTGACAATAACACTTGTTACTGATTTAAGGTCCAATTGTGTCACCGGCCGTGCCTAGTAATTAATTTGGAGCAACATGCATCATGCATACATTGAGGTTGTCTTTTATTTCCATTTACCTGCTCATTCAACCTGTCTACGGTAACATGCCAGATGTAATAATCCAAATATTTGGTACGGTTGCTTTTGTTTAATAAATATTTTGACACCTCATGCATTCAGCCATGTCTTTAACCTGTTCAATAATACTATATCATATTTAAAAATATCCAATATGTTATTTTTATTTTTCAGAGCCTCCGTCCTTTTTAAATCTTGGTTTCAATTCAAATTGGATTTGAATAGTTTCATTTCCAGACTCGTCATACATCGGGCCAGCCGCTACGAGCAGGAGGACAACGCGAAGCTCCCGGTCAACACTTCGCGAGGGCTGTGAACGACAAGTTGGGCGGCGTGAGATGTTGAGGCGGTAGCAATGTGGGCCATGTGCGTGATAGTTATGGAGCACAATTGTGTTGTTATGAAAGAAGTTGACTTAGTTATAGGTGTTTATTTCATATCTTGCAATGGTTCGGTGATGTGGTTCCTTAGTTCTCTGCTATTTGGAGTTATTGTGTGCATCACCATGATATAGAGGCCGGGAATTAACCTCTTTGCATGATGAAAAAGAAAAACCGAAACAAAAACATTTCGTTTCATCTAATTGTCTCTGACCAAACAGTTAAACGGAAACATACCATTTCACTCAAATGAAGCTATGATGGAACTAGGAGCCAAGTCCATCGGTTCATCCGGCACTTCAGCGAGAAATGGAACAAACTTTCAAAAAAAATCAAATCAAGTAACTAATAATCAAAGCTAGCTTTCGTGTTTCCTATATATACCCCACAACAGACGCTAGCTATTCGCAGGTACGGTTGTTGTTGTTGCAATAAGTAACAATCTTAGATTGGAGTGTTATAAGAATTACTACAACTAATTTTTTATCTTTACTCCAGTTGTTGTTGCAGGAAGCTCCGTCTTCTTATTATAATAATCAGAAGTTGTGTGCGCCAATGCTCCAGCAGGTATTGCAGATTTTTGAACTTGATTAAGGCCAGATCGACAATGCTAGCTAGCTAGATATAGTATTGATCTATCACTCTAGCTGTTGCTGCAGCTTCTCTTCTTATACTACTTCTCCAGCTAAAATGATCGATGCATGCACACCTCCTCCATATAAAGTCAGTTTTGGCTGCGCATTCAGACTTATTAGATCGAGCGGTACAGCCGCTACGACCTGAACTCCAGCCGCCGCTGATTCTCCGGTCACCCGGTTCATCGTCCAGAGTAAGAGGTTTACTCCGGCGACCTCTGATTCCCTGATTGTCCTTCTCAAGGTTCGATCACTTCCCACATATCATCTTCCCTCTTTCTCCCCTATCTTCTCCCACCTGTGAAATATGTTCTAGAGTGGCTTTTCTATACCCCATTTCGATGCACCCACGCAAGAAAATATAGCAAACCATTTTTTAAAAAAAATCTGAAACTTTGTGGGAATTAATATGAACAAATGTTAGAAGCGCTTGCAGAGTTTGGTGGTCAAATGATTTCGAGTAGCCTGTACAAAAAAAAATTACTCAAAATGTATGTGCACTATTTGAGCAAAAAAATAAAATTGTACAATGGTCCTTGGATGTCATTTGACCACAAAATTTTACAAGCACTTTTAACATTTGTTCATAGTCATTCCTACGAAGTTTTAGATTTTTTTTTGAACTGTTATGTTACGGTTTCTTGCATGTGTGTAGCGTGGGTGCACCGACCTAGGGTTCACCCACTACTTTCCCTTTCCCCCCTCACCACCTCATGCATATGTGAACTGATTTAGGGCACACCGACGTGGTGATTCTCTCTTCCCCTTTCCGTCCGGCCATCCTGACCGTCAGTCTCAATGTCGGGGACAAAGATGGTGTCGATTTGCACCCCAGAGAGCGTACAGGGCAGCCATGTGTTCTGCATTTTCGGCTAGAGCAAGCAAAGGGGCATCACGCCGGTAAGTTCATAGCTTCCAGCCCCTTCTCGGTTGGAGGCCACGACTGGGCTATCCGGTTTTACCCTAATGGGTTTAACAGAGATTCGCGAGATTACATCTCAGTCTACCTCGAGCTCTTGAGCAAGGACGCCAAGGTGCACGCGTCCTGCGACCTGAGGTTGGTCAACCAGAGCACCAGGGTGTCCTCTTCTTGGGACAAACCTGAACCCAAGGTGTCCAACCAGAATAATAACAGCAGATTTGCTCCACAAAGTGCTGAATTCATGGCAAGGAGGGAGTTCGAAGCATCGGCATACCTTTGGAATGACCACCTGGAGGTCGAATGTGTCGTCACTATTATGAAAGAAACGCAGGTGATTGAAATTAAATCATCCCCCAAAATCAAAATGCCCCCATCCGACATCACTGCACAGCTCATCAAGTTGCTGGAAGCAAACGATATTCCAGCAGATGTCACATTCGGTGTTGGAGGAGTGGTTTTCGCAGCACACAAGCTTGTCCTTGTCGTGCAGTCACCAGTGTTCAATGCAGAGTTCTATGGACCGATGAGGGAGACAGAAACACCACTCATATCCATCAGACATGCAACCAGATGTCTTCAAGGCTCTGCTCCATTTCATCTACACGGATTCATTGGAGATAATTGATGATCTTGGGGGAAATGATCGTGCTGAGATGGTCCAACACTTGCTCGTGGCTACTGATCGGTATGACATGGAGAGGCTCAAAATGGTATGTCAGATCATACTTCGCGAGAATCTTGATGTGGAGAATGTTGCAACTATGCTGGCTTTAATGGATCAACATCATTGCGATGTTTTAAACGATGCTTGTGTTGAATTTATCTACTCTCCAAAAATTATGGACGTTGTCGTGGCCACCCAAGGGTATGCAGATCTCAAAAGAACAGGTCCTTCAATCCTAGTTGGTGCACAACTGAAGATTATGCGGAGGCTTTACGAGACTTAAAACCGTTAGCTAACTGTGAGATGAATCTGGCGTTTTACTTTCAATTTAATAAAGTGTGTAGTGTTTCAGATCTTTCACTCACCTAAAATAAAAGATTGAACAATAAAAAATAATTCTACAATCTGTGTATGAGAGTGAATTGCGGATATATATTGAAGTTTGGTACCAAAATTTGCAAAATACAAGTTTATGGTCATTGAACTTGTCCTCTCGTATTCCTACCGTATCCGGACGTATCTAGTGCTTGCGTGGCACGCCAACGTGGCCCTGGACCACATGCCAGTGGTTGGTAGCAAGGTGGGACGCACGTGATGGATTTTTTTTCAGAAACCTCCCTCGTGCTTCATCTAATTACGCAGAAAGCCCTATGGGGGTTTGTACTGTTCACCCATAAGGGGGTCCCACTTGGGGTTTGTATTTTTCACCGAAGGGTGGGTCCCACTTGGGGTTTTTCTTCGTAATTAAAAAATGCAGAGAGTTATCTCTGCCTATGCAATACGATTATATATCCATAAGGCTAGTCATAGTGGGAGTAACTTAGCTAGTAACATAGCGCACTCCGAGAAATTTTTGCTTATGTGGCAAGTATTTAATGTGAGATGATAACATAATATGTTACTGTAACATAGCGCTTCCCAAGACAAAATGAGTTGCATTATGAAGGTAGTAACTTAGACTAGTGTCATGCATATGACGCTAGTCTAAGTTACTCCCCACTATGACCAGCCTAATCCAGAGAATAGATTGCAATACAATTCCTCTCGAGTTAGAGTAGTAATTCGATGGTGCAAGAAAATGATGATCCCAGCATATGCATTGATCATTCAGAATAGTCTTCACCATACTGCTCTGCATCTCCTAAATAAGCCAGAATATTACATGGGACATTCATTTCCTCGATCACCATGATCATATGCAAATTGTGTGCCGATTAAATAGGGACAGAGAGAGTACTTTTAGTCACCAATAAATCAATACTATAAGCCCCGCAAAAATAATAATATAATTCTATAAGAAAACAAAATCCCATCCAAACGTACTTGCAAAGTTCACTGATCTGAAATTGCAGGTTCAAAGAGTTTATTGATCGATCCAGATGATCCTGGACTAGTGTATAACTAGAACTGTTAGCCAGATTCGCGCATCCTCGACTGCTAGCTAGTTACAACATGCTCGTTATAGTGAGAGCGATGGAGCAGCCCGCAGTGAACGTGGCATCCTCGGCGGCCAGAAGCGACTTGATGCCTAGCTTGCGGAACCCTTCCTCGCAGGTGTTGATGCCCAATATCACTCCTCTGAGGGTCACCTCCGCGTCCTGCAAATTACCTGACTCGATGCCCTTCGTTGCGGCTTCGAGCCAGTTTAGCGCGATCGTGTAGTGCACGCGACAGTCGGAGAGGCACCCGTTGACCTTCTTGTCCGTCCCTGAGGCCATTAGGGCATCGATGCGGTCGCGGGTGCTTGCGGCCTCTGCTCGGGTGATCTTTGTGGCGATGACGACGAGGCCGCGCTTGTCCGCGGTGGTGCTGGTGTTGTTGGCCTGGAAGAACAAGATGCAGTAGTTGTAGGAGATGTCCTTGTTTCTTGCGGCGACGGACTTGCATGTGTCATCTAAAGTGGAAGTGCTGGACGAGACGAGGATGCAGAGGAGGAGGGCGAGACACGAGAGAGCTTGCCAGCGCCTCATGGTTTGTGCCATGACTACCTTGATGAGTATATGTGTTGTTTATGGTGTTTGATAACATGTCGTGTGTAGATGGTTCATATATATAGTAGTGATTGTAAATATAGAAATACTTGATGAGTATGTTAATCTTGGGCACGCAATTCAACAAACCCATTGAAAAAGGTAAGCATTGAAGAGATATTAAGTTTTGCTATTAATAAATTATATTTCTTTTGTACTCTATTAATTAATTCCTAACAAATCTCCGGGGTGTTTATCTCTATCTATATCTCTATCTATATCTCCTCTAGGCTTATAACACGGTCCCATTCTTACCTTCTCTTTTCACATCATGGGAAGGGTTCTTCTTTGATCCTTTATTGTCGCTGTGATTTGAATTCACAGGATTGTGGTGTCATCGGCACAGCCGGTCGTTGCGTGCATGCATTCGGATGCCAACATGAAAGTATGCATGTAGGAATTATAATTGACTCACCAGCAGCTTTGCAATGCGCAGATGATGGCATCAAGAGAAGAGTAGAGAATCTGATGATGAATAATAACACCTGGTGATGATGAGCTCGGATGAACAGTAAAATAAAAATAAAAATCAGATGATGTCATCAAAAGAAGAATAAGTGGGATTTGCCCTTTCTCTACCACTCCCGCGCAAGCATCTCTTCAAAGAAAAGCACTCTCAAAGTAAAGCTATATATATCCGGATGTTAACTCATGGTGCATGTCCTTTTCTGTGAAAAGCTAGCCTAGTTACAAACTGGATGAATGAAAATATAAAAATGGAAATCAGAAGAAAAAAAAGGAAATATTAAAAAGAAAATTGGGCTAGTTTTTTTTTTTTTTTAGGGGTAAGACCAAACTTTATTGATCAAAAGCCACAGTTTGTGGAATACAATTTGCATGGGGATAAACAAGCCAAATATGGCGCCCCTGCTGTAAAGAAAGTGAGGATCTAGCTATTCTATGGGCATCGACGTTTGACAGCCGACCCTCGAAAGTAAAAGAACAATTGAAACCAGAAACTCGATGGTTAATCTCTGAAATGATCGCTCTGTTCTTCCCTCTGTAGCTGTTGTTTATGTCGTTGATCACTTCTCGTGAATCTGAAGCTATGATGAACTGATGAATATGCAGATCTTCAGCGAGCGCGAGTGCTTCCCTGCAAGCAAGAGCTTCCAATGTCGCCACATCACAAACCCCTTGGATTACCAAAGCTGAGCTGCCCATGTAATTGCCCCTATCATCCCTGCAGATTGCTGCCGCTGTTCCTCCCCTGTTGTGCCGTGCAACTCCGGCATCGACATGGATTTTGGCAAAGCCTGCTGGAGGTGCCCTAGGTCGGGTAGCGGCTGTGGCATTTGTATTTGCTGTTCCCCTCGTGGTACCATTTGGTTTGCTAGTACCGATAGTCTCCAGCTCCCCTAAGAACTTCTCAACAAACCCATGAGTAGCATAAGGACTTTGGAAGATCCGTTCGTGAATTGCTTGCCGACGTGCCCACCATATGGCCCAGAGAGTCACTGATAGCTTTACAAAGGCAGAATGCAAAAGTACTTCCATCATCGTGAAGAGCCAATGTTTAGCATTCGGTTCAGATGAGATACTCAGTTGTTCAGATAGTTCAACATCAGCTAGGGCCCAAACACACCTTGCTGAAGCACATTCCAACAACGAGTGCCGCCAGGAATCCTGTGCTCCACACAAACCGCACGAGCTTGTCGTTCACATATTTCTATGTGATCTGACGTCCTCAGTTGGCAGAGATTGCCTCGCGAGTCTCCACAAAAACATCCGTACTTTGCCTGGTACTTTTGTTCTCCACAACGTCTTCCACGCGCTGCCATCTTGGTCCGCACTCGAAGACCCCGTTTCTTCAAGCCATGCCTCCCTTCTTCTTCTGGTAGAAACCAACATGGCATATGCTGACCGGACTGTGAATGAACCGGTTTTTCCATAGTGTCAAGACCAAAAGTCACCCATATTCCTTGTGCAAAGAGGTATTCCAAGTATGAAAGGCACATCCATCGGTAGAAACACTTGTACACTTGTGTTATCCTTTCCCTGCCCCAAGTAGCGGAGGTGGCGTCAATAAGTTCAGCGACCTGGACAGGCGGATTTGCAACTCTACTTCCATACGGGCTAGGTTTTTTTTTTTTTTTGAGGGAATACGGGCTAGTTACAAACACGAAGTCTCTCTCTCAACGAAGCCCAGCTCACAATAGACCAGATGTGTATTTACGAAATGGGCCGAACTACTCAAAAAAAGAAGAATCCATCACAAAAATGAAGCCTGGTTAGAGAAATTCCGTACGTGGGCCGAAAACTGGACAGCAATGGGCCAAAAAATCGAAAAACCAACAATTATCAGAGCCAGGTTTCGATCCTGGGACCTGTTGGTTATGGGCCCACCACGCTTCCGCTGCGCCACTCTGATCTTTGTGTTGATGTTTCGATGTCCACTTCACTTGTACGCTATCAGCATCGCTCCTGTTGTAGGTTATTTTCTTTGCTGCTGTGACAAGTACGTATAATTGTTATTTATTCAAAAATTCACACTACTGTCTTGTCATCGGCACAGCCAGCCATTAAATGCATGTGTTCTTGGAGCCACCATGAACATGTACATCCTCTGTTCTTAAATGTAAGATGTGTACCAAAACGTCCCGTTCGTGCGAATTCTAATCGACTCACCAGCAGCTTCACGGCGCACAGATGATATCATCGATAGAAGAGCAGAGAATCCGAAGTTGAATAATAACACCTGGTTGCCAGGACGCGACTGTTCTAATCCCGAGCTCACATGAACTCGGGAGAACAGTAAAATTTAAAAAAAATCGGGAAAACTGATTTTTTTTATTATTAAATAGTGGCAAAATGTTTTTGTTTCTTGCTAAATTTCAACACCGGAAGATGTGGCAAAAATAATCGATGTTCCGAGATGTTATTTTTAGAAGCATTTTGGAGCATACTTTTTTTTTTGCTTTTTCCACGAATGTCATCCGAGGATGAAAATTTGCAAGCAATGAAAACATTTTTCAATGTTTGACTGAAAAAAATCAGAAATTTTGAACTTTTATTTATTTTATTTTGATTTTACTGTTCACCCGAGCTCACGTAAGCTCGGGATTAGAACAGCACTTTCGCTGGTTGCCACCTTAATACCATGGCAACACCAAAGCTGTTTGACAGTACTGGATGATGAATAATAGTGACTGGTTGCCACCAAGTGTGACTAAGAATCTGAGCCAGCTGGCAACATGAGCTGATGATCGATGTATATCTTTCCAATCTCCAATGGCAACTCAAAGACAGGATTCCAAGCAACAGTTGAGAACACTGCTGCTGATACCACTTCAATTAGGAATTAGGATAGTCGCAATAAGCAGGTAAATGTGGTTTCTACATCATCTCAATATACCTGTTATCTGAAATTTGCACTTCCAATTCCTCTCAATTTAGAGAAGGAATTATTGCAAAAAAAACAATGTTTTCTGTTAAAAGGGGGAAAATACGCCCCCCCCCCCCCCCCCCCCCCCCCAAAAAAACAAGTCTTTCAACAGACACAACATGCAAAAAAAATGTACTCTTCTTGCAATGCTGCTCTTGATCTTCGTTATGTTGATCATCATTTCCACCAGAAAAAAAAATTACCATAACACAGCTGTCTACAATCCAGACATAAATAAATTGTGGCCTATACCATCAAAATAGCAACGGAGAATCACTCCCAGAGACTACATATCCTTTTCTTACAATGATGATGAGACCTACAATCAATTCTGAGACCAGTCTTAAGGTCCAGTTACACGATGCCTTGCTTTGCCCGCTCTGCACTTCAAAATCTGCTACTGGCCGACTTCACTCAAGCAGGTTGGTTCTTTCATCAACCCTGCACCCTATTACTACTTACGGAGGCGCCAGAGCAAATGCATATGAGATCTTCAAAGATCCATATGTGCTGATGAATTTGGCGGTGCAAGAAAATGACGATCCTTCCATATCTGTTGATCATTCATAATCGTCTTCACTGTACTGCTCTGTATCTTCTACACGAGAATGCCTCCGATGCTCCTCAAGATCATCATCAACAGAAGATCTTCGTCGCTTTAAATTACCCTGCACAGGAGAAACCTTTAGTTAAAGGTAATGGTAATGGTAATGCATAAAGATCAATTTATGCTCATGGGTTGAGTTGGGGATAATAAACAGGTGAACAATCCCAAGAGCGAGAATTAGTTAACTGATTGCAAGAAAGCTACATATATGGCTTGGTGAGAAGATGAACCGCCTACAAATATACTCCCTCCGGTCAAAGATATAAGGTGTATTGATTTTTTGAAAAGTCAAACCTAACTATATTTGACCAAGTTTATTGAGAAAAACTTCAATAGTTACAATATCAAATTCATATCATTAAATTCATCATGAAATATAGTTTCATATCCTATTTATTTGGTACCGTAGATGCTGATACATTTTTCTGTAATATTGGTCAAACATAGAAATGCTTTGACTTTTGGAAAAAAAACAATACACCTTATATTTTGGACCGGAGGGAGTAGTATTAAATAGAGACGAAAAACTGAAGAACGAAAATGCTGCGGTATATAGTACTAACAGTTCACTGAAAGTAAACTTCCATGCCAGCAGTTATAAAGGAAAAATGAGTCATACATGCATGCTGGATGATTCTCCATGCTCCATCTCATCACCATGTGCTGTCCTGCTGACAGTAATTCTAGAAGGCACTGGGAAATGCTCGATTTCATCCCCAGATCTACCCTCTTTTGCTTTTTTCTTCTGCAATACTAGCTTGGTAGGAAGAGGCTGCAAAATGGACAATAAAGTGTCAGCCAACTATGCAATGAATCACTGTCATACATCAGAATAAATAAATAAAGTATGTACAGAGCAAGTTACCAAATATTTTGCTTCATCGTCATCAAATGAGACAAGGTAAGTCGTTGGATCTTGCTTGTCATCCCCCCTTACCTGAATCACGAGACAAAAAAAGGTATGTAGGCAGTTTTACACCAGCAGAACGAAAAGTAGACATAATCAGACCCATTAGCAAAATGCCACATACTTCCCAGTGATATTCCCGAATCCAGGAGTACTGGAAGTCTTCATTTTCATCATCCAAGTCCTTGACAAGCTAGACAAAATCATAGTCGCGATCAGATTATGATAATAATACCAAAACAAATTATCTACAATCGGTGACATTTTAAATAAAGAAGTACTACTAGAGTCGAGAAAAGGATGGATACCTCATGGGGTGCTGGAGCCATGTATGCCAAAAATCTCTCTTGTTTTGCAGGGTCTGAACCACTGACTTGAAAACTTTTCATCAGAGCCTATCATGAGAACACGGAAAACATTAGATATACTAGTAATCGTGTGTGTGCAATGCACATTAATATTTAGTGGGATATTTATTGCGTAATTATGTAAGATATCAATTGTGCATCCGATTCTATAAGATGGTGTTGAGTCTAAACATATCTAGAACTTAAACGTGTTTGGTGCTCAACATTGGAGCGATCTGAACTGCTAGATCTCATGATTTGATGACTGAGATGGTTTGGATCTGCCCATTTGGTTCTTTCTATATTGGTACAGATATGAGGGTATATGCAGGCAGAACATCAGTGACGTATTAGCACAACGTCTCGAAATATATGCATTTGACATTAACATGCAATCAATATATTATGCCTGTTTCTACAATACATCCATATGAGCGTGTTAACATAACTACTCCCTCCGTTCCAAAATAGATGATCCAAGTTTGTACTAAAGTTAGTACAAAGTTGAGTCATCTATTTTGGAACGGAGGGAGTATGAAGTAACTAAATCAGAAAACTCAAGACAGAAGAAAAAGAAATGCAACACACCTGGGATTCGCATTCATAGCGTACAGGTCTCTCTAGCTTGGTATATTGCTCCGAATCAGCTGTAGGATCTCCATCAAAATTCACCATAACAAATGGATCATTATACCTACAGAGGTGAACAGAAAAGCAAATTTGAGATCACTTAAATTCATCCACCATCTTATATGACTCCAAGGCAACACAAAAACCAAGGTGGTACTTGAATGGCAAAACAGAAGAAATTATAGCATATATAAGGGAAGATCACTTTTCCAACAACAATAAATTTTGGAACACACTAACCTGAAATTTATAGCTAGTGGGAAGTAAACATTTTTTTCTTAACATAGATAGGAAAGTGAATTGGCAACAAAACGTACTTCAATGAAATGACCATGCTCAACACACATCATATGTCAAGAATGAAGAATTAAGTCTTCTAAACTATAATGACAGCCGCACAGAATAAAGTGTCATCTGAAAAGTCATACCTATCAAAATCGGGTACCAAAGGGAGAACAAACTCTGCCTCCATCCCTCGTTTAGTCTGGTGGATAGGGCGTGATTTAGCTGCTTTGAAGGATTCTGCAATGGCTTTGATCCGCTTCTGTCTGATATACATGTGCACAGAAAAACAATGTCATTGGGCTGCACCAGGATTGCAAAACAGGCTAACCTTCAGAAACCAAAGAATAAACTAAGTAAAAGGAAAGTCATGCCTATCATTAAGATTTTCGAGGACATTATCACGACCCTCCCTTGATTCTCGTCTTTCTTTTGCTTGCTTTTCAGTGATTGACTGGAATGGCCAAATTACCCTTTTTAGTAATGAAGTAATCCAGCACAATGTATGTAACTATATTTATTGGAAGAATCAGCTGGCATTACCATTTTGGCTGCATCAGTAGTAAGTGGAGAAATGTACTGTGTTTTCACCAGCCAAGACATGCCTTTGTCGGTTGGCCTCTCCTTTTTCCTTATACCTTCTGGTTTAACAGGGGTGAGAACCTCATCTTCACGCAGCAGCTCTTGATCTTCTGGAGCCAGGGGCCGATGAACAGAGGGAGGGCTAAATGTATGTTTGTCACTCAAGTTAGGGATGCTAGAAAGAATCATCAGAAAGGTAGAAACAGATGGCTGGCTTAATTCTTACTTGTATACACTCATATCAAGTAGGTCAAGAGGTATCCCGAGATCCTCAGGGACAATCATTTTAGGCATATAGTTTTTCTCCAATGACGTGATCCTGTATTTGGTATATCTGTGAAAGAGCAATATACAGAAAAACATAAAGTAAGTATGGCCGCCACAAAATAACTGCCACATGCAGAATGAAGTACAACTGAGAGGAACACCAACTAATAGTGTAATAAGAAAGCATAGTATTGCAAATATCATGGAAATGGCACAGGCCCTGTATGTAAGAACAACAGTGGAGAGGCCATTCCCTCACACAAGATGATATGACTAACAAAATGATCATATTTGTATTAGACCCGGGCGAGGCAACGACACCATAGAGGCAGGCGCCCCACAGGATCAAGGCGGAGATAGGCCAAGGAGCTTGATATATTTTATTTCTTCATCCCCATGAAACATGCAGCAGCACATATACAAATAGATCTCCTTCCTACAACTTCAACTGACATAGAGAAGGAGATCATACTAGGCTATCATATCTTGACTAAGGATGTCAATCAAGGATATCTTTAGAACAAACTTAAACCTGAGCAGCCGGTTGCTCTCCTTGCTTCATAAAGTGCTGCAAGGTACTGTTCACGCGAAGGACACCCCTTCTATTGCTGCACATAACATGCTGGGTCTCTTGGATTTGTGCTTGAAATATGACCAAATGGCTAAAAAAATTGGGACTGATTCTAAGAGCAAATTCATGCTATGGATCTGACAGCAGTATAAATACAAGCTTAGACCTGCTATATGCCATATGCTCAAACAGGTTGCCTCAATAAAGAGAATGGTCATTATACTATAATGAGCTAGAAATTCATTTAATGCCTAAATAATAGCAAATGAGTTGAAAATCGCAAATTTGACAAGAACAATGTAATGGGTATAGTAAAACTATATAAGCAACATTGAAATGGCTTTCACTGCAGCAAACATAAGTAAACAACAGAACAGAGCAATCTGATCAAAATAAGAATAGAAAACTACCGGTCCTTGTCCTTATTAAGAGGCAGCCATTTCAACTGCGCGCTTGGGTCTGGCAGTTCATTCCTAAACCTGCATTAACAAGGGGGAAAAAAGGAAACATGGTCATACAGTAGTTTAATTCCCAAAGACACAGAGACAAAAATTTCATGCAAATCAGTTGCTCTTGCAAAGCTTCTCCCTACTTGAACCATTCTAGAAACATGTTTTAGACACACTTTTCACTTTTCAAAAGGAAACTGTCAATTAATGGAGTGATGCTTTGAGAACCATTCTGCCTACCGGTGTGCCTGCCTACTACACAAATAGGTAGTGCTGGAAAGCATAGCTCGTGATGCTAGTCCAGAATCACGCCCAAAATACCGAAGTGCATGATAAGCATAATAATTTCTCAAGCCCACATTTTACACTGAAAGGACTCCAATTTCCTCCAACTAGCACCTGCATAGACAAAAACTCCGGAATTTGATATACTCACTTGTGCTTGCAGAGGAACGTTGTCGGCTTCTTGAGCCGATTCTCGAACCTCTCGGTGTTGGCCGCGGCGGCTGGGCGAGACGCTGTCGTCGCCGGCCGAGCCCCACCTGATGGCTGGAGGTGGCGGCTCTGCTGCTGTGGCTGCTGCTGCTGCGTGGCGGCGCGCACCTTCTGTGTCTTTTGTAGAATGGTGGCCTGCGACTGGCGCATCAGCTGCTGCTGCTTCCGGTCCTCCAGCTTCTGCTTCTCATACTCGCGCTTCTTCCTCGCTCGCCGCTCCTCCTCCGACTCCACTCTCGGCAGCGCCGCCTTGGCCGGCCGCTCCTTTGGCGGCGGCGGTGGGGCCTCCCGTGGGGGCGGTTGGGGCTGGGCCGGAGGCGGCGGCGGCGCCGAAGGGGGAGCAGACACTGGTGGTGGCGGTGGAGGGGGCGCTTGATTGCTGTTCCCGCCGTAGGGCGGCGGCGGGGGCTGGTAATACATCTGGGGCGGCGGCGGCCGCTGCTGCTGCTGCTGCTGCTGGGGCGCGTGGCCGAAGTACTGAGGCTGGTGCGGAGGGGGTGGTCCGGGCGGGGGCGGCGGCGGTGGCGCGTGGAACGGCGGCGGCGGCGGCATGTGGCCGTACCCCGCCTGCTGCTGCGGCGGCGGATGCGGCTGCCCGTACGGGTTGACAGGCGGGCCCTGCGGCGGGAAGGGTCCCTGAGGCGGCGGGTACGGCCGGTAGGCCATCGCGCGCCGGAGGCGGCTAGGGTTTCCTCAAACCCTAACCCCAGCAACACACCAGCCCCACTATCGCAGCCGGCGGCGGGTCCGCCACTGGGGAAAGCAGGGGCGGCCTCACCGGGTCGCCGGCGGCAGAGCGGGCACCCCTTTTGATCCTTCACCCGGCGGAGCACGGCGACGGGCAGAGCACGCGGTTTGACGCCCGGCGGCGGCGGCGCTGCTTCTGCTATTGTTGTGGCATCGAAGGACGAAGGGTTGTGCCTCCGGAGAGAAATTGGGCCGGACTGGGCCACATCTAAATTCCAAGAAAAGCCCAATTAGCTGCAACAGTAGAGTCTGTTCTGATCGATCACGTAAGTAGAACGGTCAGATTGCAGAGCAGAGCAGTGTCACATTTTTTGTGGACGGTGACCTCTCTGAACAAGGCTCAAAACCTCAAACTCTTGCTTTCAGCGTTTGAGCAAATGCCGGACTTAAAATTAGCTTCCATCAAAATGAATTGTGTTGCTTTCGAGAAGCCGGTGAAGTGGCCGTCGACTACACTCACCTATTTGGTTATGCGCGAGGTCAATTCCCGATTAAATATTTTGAAATTTCGATTCATTATTGACGTCTCACCAACACATAGTGAAAACATGTACAGGAGTACGTAGGGAAATGGTTGAGCAGTTGGAAAGACAAGTTCCTCTCTATTGGAGGATAGTTTGTCTTGATCTATTTGGTCCTCACAAATATGGTCTTGATCAGTTTCATATTTACAATATATTTCAAGTGAAAACCTTTGTTCATTATGGACTCAGCAGCGACGACGCATAGTGTGGTTCTCCCTCTTGGGGCCTTGTCGTGAAGTGTAGGTGTTGTAAGGATAGTGTGAAGTTATACTCAGTGCTTCATGACTTTGTTCTGTGATTGCTTTATATATAAAATGGGGGCAAAATCATGTTTGGAGAGTTGCTCCATCTCATAAGAAACTACACGTTTACTGCTGCCTCCTTCCTTGAGAAAAGTCTAGGGTTCCTCCGCCTACTGCCAGCAAGTCTTGCTCGGGAAGACGAGATGGTGACGGCTTTCTGAAGATGGAATAAGGTTCTCCCGTCTAGCCCCCGTCTCGATGGTGTGTCTAGCATCGTCGGGGTGTGTGTGAAGGTGTGTCTCCAGCGGATCTGTCCTCGGTGGATTTGCTCGGGTCTTGTTGTAGTTCGTCTATATTTATGTGTCTTCAGTTTGAATCCTTCTGAAGGAAATATGCCCTAGAGGCAATAATAAAGTTATTATCTATTTCCTTATATCATGATAAATGTTTATTATTCATGCTAGAATTGTATTAACCGGAAACATGATACATGTGTGAATACATAGACAAACTTAATGTCACTAGTATGCCTCTACTTGACTAGCTCATTAATCAAAGATGGTTATGTTTCCTAACCATAGACATGAGTTGTCATTTGATTAACGGGATCACATCATTAGTAAAATGATGTGATTGACATGCCCCATTTCGTTAGCTTAGCACTTGATCGTTTAGTATGTTGCTATTGCTTTCTTCATGACTTATACATGTTCCTACAACTATGAGATTATGCAACTCCCGTTTACCGGATGAACACTTTGTGTGCTACCAAACGTCACAACGTAACTGGGTGATTATAAAGGAGCTCTACATGTGTCTCCAAATGTATACGTTGAGTTGGCGCACTTCGAGATTAGGTTTTGTCATTCCGATTGTCGGAGAGGTATCTCTGAGCCCTCTCGGTAATGCGCATCACTATAAGCCTTGCAAGCAATGTAGCTAATGAGTTAGTGAAGGAAATATGCCCTAGAGGCAATAATAAAGTTATTATTTATTTCCTCATATCATGATAAATGTTTATTATTCATGCTAGAATTGTATTAACCGGAAACATGATACATGTGTGAATACATAGACAAAACTATAGTCACTAGTATGCCTCTACTTGACTAGCTCATTAATCAAAGATGGTTATGTTTCCTAACCATAGACATGTGTTGTCATTTGATTAGTGGGATCACATCATTAGGAGAATGATGTGATTGACATGACCCATTCCGTTAGCCTAGCACTTGATCGTTTAGTATACTGCTATTGCTTTCTTCATGACTTATACAAAGTTCCTGCAACTATGAGATTGTGCAACTCCCGTTTACCGGAAGAACACTTTGTGTGCTACCAAACATCACAACGTAACTGGGTGATTATAAAGGTGCTCTACAGGTGTTTCCGAAGGTACATGTTGGGTTGGCATAATTCGAGATTAGGTTTTGTCACTCCGATTGTCGGAGAGGTATCTCTGGGCCCTCTCGGTAATACTCATCACCTAAGCCTTGCAAGCATGTAACTAATGAGTTAGTTATGAGATGATGTATTACGGAACAAGTAAAGAGACTTGCCGGTAACGAGATTGAACTAGGTATTGGATACCGACGATCAAATCTCGGGCAAGTAACATACCGATGACAAAGGGAACAAAGTACGTTGTTATGCGGTTTGACTGATAAAGATCTTCGTAGAATATGTAGGAACCAATATGGGCATCCAGGTCCCGCTATTGGTTATTGACCGAGAATGGTTCTAGGTCATGTCTACATAGTTCTCGAACCCGTAGGGTCCGCACGCTTAACGTTACGATGACAGTTTTATTATGAGTTTATAAGTTTTGATGTACCGAAGTTTGTTCGGAGTCCCGGATGTGATCACGGACATGACGAGGAGTCTCAAAATGGTCGAGACATAAAAATTGATATATTGGACGACTATATTCGGATACTGGAAAGGTTCCGGGTGATTTTGGAGAAAACCGGAGTGCCGGGGGGGTTACCGGAACCCCCCGGGAGAGTATTGGGCCTATGGGCCTTAGGGGAAAGGAGAGAAGGGCGGCCAGCATGGGCCGCGTGCCCCCTCCCCCCTCTGGTCCGAATTGGACTAGGAGGGGGGCGGCGCCCCCCCTTTCCTCCCCCCTCTCCCCCTTCCTTCCCCCTCCTAGTAGGAGTAGGATTCCTACTCCTACTAGGAGGAGGATTCCTCCTCCCTTGGCGCGCCCAAGGGGCCGGCCGGCCTCCCCCGTCCCTCCTTTATATACGGGGGCGGGGGGCACCCCATAGACACACAAGTTGATCTACGGATCGTTCCTTAGCCGTGTGCGGTGCCCCCTTCCACCATATTCCACCTCGGTCATATCATCGCGGAGTTTAGGCGAAGCCCTGCGCCGGTAGAACATCATCATCGTCACCACGCCGTCGTGCCGACGGAACTCATCTCCGAAGCTCGGCTGGATCGGAGGCCGGAGATCGTCATCGAGCTGAACGTGTGCTGAACTCGGAGGCTCCGTATGTTCGGTGCTTGGATCGGTCGGATCGTGAAGACGTACGACTACATCAACCGCGTTGTGCTAACACTTCCGCTTATGGTCTACGAGGGTACGTGGACGAACACTCTCCCCTCTCGTTGCTATGCCATCACCATGATCTGGCGTGTGCGTAGGATTTTTTTTTGAAATTACTACGTTCCCCAACAGTGGTATCAGAGCCAGGTTTTATGCGTTGATGTTATATGCACGAGTAGAACACAAGTGAGTTGTGGGCGATACAAGTCATACTGCTTACCAGCATGTCATACTTTGGTTTGGCGGTATTGTGAGATGAAGCGGCCCGGACCGACATTGCGCGTACGCTTACGCGAGACTGGTTTCACCGTTACGAGCACTCGTGCTTAAAGGTGGCTGGCGGGTGTCTGTCTCTCTCACTTTAGCTGAATCGAGTGTGGCTACGCCCGGTCCTTGCGAAGGTTAAAACAGCACCAACTTGACGAACTATCGTTGTGGTTTTTGATGCGTAGGTAAGAACGGTTCTTGCTAAGCCCGTAGCAGCCATGTAAAATTTGCAACAACAAAGTAGAGGACGTCTAACTTGTTTTTGCAGGGCATGTTGTGATGTGATATGGTCAAGATGTGATGCTATATTTTATTGTATGAGATGATCATGTTCTGTAACCGAAGTTATCGGCAACTGGCAGAGCCATATGGTTGTTGCTTTATTGTATGAAATGCAAACGCCCTGTAATTGCTTTACTTTATCACTAAGCGGTAGCGATAGTCGTAGAAGCAATAGGTGGCATAAACGACAACGATGCTATGATAGAGATCAAGGTGTTGAGCCGGTGACGATGGTGATCACGACGGTGCTTCGGAGATGGAGATCACAAGCACAAGATGATGATGGCCATATCATATCACTTATATTGATTACATGTGATGTTTATCCTTTATGCATCTTATCTTGCTTTGATTAACGGTAGCATTTTAAGATGATCTCTCACTAAAATTATCAAGAAGTGTTCTCCCTAAGTATGCACCGTTGCCAAAGTTCGTCGTGCCGAGACACCACGTGATGATCGGGTGTGATAAGCTCTACGTCCATCTACAACGGGTGCAAGCCAGTTTTGCACACGCAGAATACTCAGGTTAAACTTGACGAGCCTAGCATATGCAGATATGGCCTCGAAACACGGAGACCGAAAGGTCGAGCGTGAATCATATAGTAGATATGATCAATATAGTGATGTTCACCATTGAAAACTACTCCATCTCACGTGATGATCGGTTATGGTTTAGTTGATTTGGATCACGTGATCACTTAGATGACTAGAGAGATGTCTGTCTAAGTGGGAGTTCTTAAGTAATATGATTAATTGAACTTAAATTTATCATGAACTTAGTACCTGATAGTATCTTGCTTGTCTATGTTTGTTTGTAGATAGATGGCTCGTGCTGTTGTTCCATTGAATTTTAATGCGTTCCTTGAGAAAGCAAAGTTGAAAGATGATGGTAGCAATTACACGGACTGGGTCCGTAACCTGAGGATTATCCTCATTGCTGCACAGAAAAGTTACGTCCTGGAAGCACCGCTGGGTGCCAGGCCTGCTGCTGATGCAACTGACGACGTTAAGAACGTCTGGCAGAGCAAAGCTGATGACTACTCTATAGTTCAGTGTGCCATGCTTTACGGCTTAGAACCGGGTCTTCAACGATGTTTTGAACGTCATGGAGCATATGAGATGTTCCAGGAGTTGAAGTTAATATTTCAAGCAAATGCCCGGATTGAGAGATATGAAGTCTCCAATAAGTTCTATAGCTGCAAGATGGAGGAGAATAGTTCTGTCAGTGAACACATACTCAGAATGTCTGGATATAATAATCACTTGATTCAACTGGGAGTTAATCTTTCTGATGATAGTGTCACTGACAGAATTCTCCAATCACTGCCACCAAGCTACAAGAGCTTTGTGATGAACTATAATATGCAAGGGATGAACAAGACTATTCCCGAGCTCTTCGCAATGCTAAAAGCCGCGGAGGTAGAAATCAAGAAGGAGCATCAAGTGTTGATGGTCAACAAGACCACTAGTTTCAAGAAAAAGGGCAAAGGGAAGAAGAAGGGGAACTTCAAAAAGAACGGCAAGCAATTTACTGCTCAAGAGAAGAAACCCAAGTCTGGACCTAAGCCTGAAACTGAGTGCTTCTACTGCAAGCAGACTGGTCACTGGAAGCGGAACTGCCCCAAGTATTTGGCGGATAAGAAGGATGGCAAAGTGAACAAAGGTATATGTGATATACATGTTATTGATGTGTACCTAACTAGAGCTCGTAGTAGCACCTGGGTATTTGATTCTGGTTCTGTTGCTAATATTTGCAACTCGAAACAGGGACTACGGAATAAGCGAGCACTGGCCAAGGACGAGGTGACGATGCGCGTGGGAAACGGTTCCAAAGTCGATGTAATCACGGTCGGCACGCTACCTCTACATCTACCTTCGGAATTAGTTTTAGACCTGAATAATTGTTATTTGGTGCCAGCGTTGAGCATGAACATTATATCTGGATCTTGTTTGATGTGAGACGGTTATTCATTTAAATCAGAGAATAATGGTTGTTCTATTTATATGAGTAATATCTTTTATAGTCATGCACCCTTGAAGAGTGGTCTATTTTTATTGAATCTCGATAGTAGTGATACACATATTCATAATGTTGAAGCCAAAAGATGCAGAGTTGATAATGATAGTGCAACTTATTTGTGGCACTGTCGTTTAGGTCATATCGGTGTAAAACGCATGAAGAAACTCCATATTGATGGACTTCTGGAATCACTTGATTATGAATCACTTGGTACTTGCGAACCGTGCCTCATGGGCAAGATGACTAAAACACCGTTCTCCGGAACTATGGAGAGAGCAATAGATTTGTTAGAAATCATACATACAGATGTATGTGGTCCGATGAATGTTGAGGCTCGTGGCGGATATCGTTATTTTCTCACCTTCACAGATGATTTGAGCAGATATGGGTATATCTACTTAATGAAGCACAAGTCTGAAACATTTGAAAAGTTCAAAGAATTTCAGAGTGAAGTGGAAAATCATCGTAACAAGAAAATAAAGTTTCTATGATCTGATCATGGAGGAGAATATTTGAGTTAAGAGTTTGGTTTACATTTGAAACAATGCGGAATAGTTTCGCAACTCACGCCACCCGGAACACCACAACGAAATGGTGTGTCCGAACGTCGTAATCGTACTTTACTTGATATGGTGCGATCTATGATGTCTCTTACCGATTTATCGCTATCGTTTTGGGGTTATGCTTTAGAGACGGCCGCATTCACGTTAAATAGGGCACCATGGAAATCCGTTGAGACGACGCCTTATGAACTGTGGTTTGGCAAGAAACCAAAGTTGTCGTTTCTTAAAGTTTGGGGATGCGATGCTTATGTGAAGAAACTTCAACCAGATAAGCTCGAACCCAAATCGGAGAAATGTGTCTTCATAGGATACCCAAAAGAGACTGTTGGGTACACCTTCTATCACAGATCCGAAGGCAAGACATTCGTTGCTAAGAATGGATCCTTTCTAGAGAAGGAGTTTCTCTCGAAAGAAGTGAGTGGGAGGAAAGTAGAACTTGATGAGATAACTGTATCTACTCCCTTATTGGAAAGTAGTTCATCACGAGAACCGGTTCCTGTGACGACTACACCAATTAGTGAGGAAGCTAATGATATTGATCATGAAACTTCAGATCAAGTTTCTACTGAGCCTCGTAGGTCTACCAGAGTAAGATCCGCACCAGAGTGGTACGGTAATCCTATTCTAGAAGTCATGTTACTTGACCATGATGAACCTACGAACTATGAGGAAGCGATGATGAGCCCAGATTCCGGAAAATGGCTAGAGGCCATGAAATCTGAGATGGGATCCATGTATGAAAACAAATTATGGACTTTGGTTGACTTGCCCGATGATCGGCAAGCCATTGAGAATAAATGGATCTTTAAGAAGAAGACTGACGCTGATGGTAATGTAACTGTCTATAAAGCTCGACTTGTTGCGAAAGGTTTTCGACAAGTTCAAGGGGTTGACTACGATGAGACTTTCTCACCCGTAGCGATGCTTAAGTCTGTCTGAATCATGTTAGCTATTGCTGCATTTCATGATTATGAAATTTGGCAAATGGATGTCAAGACTGCATTCTTGAATGGATTTCTAGAAGAAGAGTTGTATATGATGCAGCCGGAAGGTTTTGTTGATCCAAAAGGTGCTAACAAAGTATGCAAGCTCCAGCGCTCCATTTATGGACTGGTGCAAGCATCTCGGAGTTGGAATAAACGCTTTGATAGTCTGATCAAAGCATATGGTTTTATACAGACTTTTGGAAAAGCCTGTATTTACAAGAAAGTGAGTGGGAGCTCTGTAGCATTTCTAGTTTTATATGTAGATGGCATATTATTAATTGGAAATGATATAGAATTTCTGGATAGCATAAAGGGATACTTGAATAAAAGTTTTTTAGTGAAAGACCTCGGTGAAGCTGCTTACATATTGGGCATCAAGATCTATAGAGATAGATCAAGACGCTTAATAGGACTTTCACAAAGCACATACCTTGAAATTTTTTGAAAAAGTTCAAAATGGATCAGGCAAAGAAAGGATTCTTGCCTGTGCTACAAGGTGTGAAGTTGAGTCAAACTCAATGCCTGACCACAGCAGAAGATAGGGAGAAAATGAAAAATGTTCCCTATGCTTCAGCCATAGGCTCTATCATGTATGCAATGCTGTGTACCAGACCTGACGTATGCTTAGCAATAAGTTTGGCAGGAAGGTACCAAAGTAATCCAGGAGTGGATCACTGGACAGCGGTCAAGAACATCCTGAAATACCTGAAAAGGACTAAGGATATGTTTCTCGTATATGGAGGTGACAAAGAGCTAGTCGTAAATGGTTACGTCGATGCAAGCTTTGACACTGATCCGGACGATTCTAAATCGCAAACCGGATACGTGTTTTTATTAAACGGTGGAGCTGTAAGTTGGTGCAGTTCTAAACAAAGCGTCATGGCGGGATCTACATATGAAGCGGAGTACATAGCTGCTTCGGAAGCAGCGAATGAAGGAGTCTGGATGAAGGAGTTCATTTCCGATCTAGGTGTCATACCTAGTGCATCGGGACCGATGAAGATCTTCTGTGACAATACTGGTGCTTGCCTTGGCAAAGGAATCCAGATTTCACAAGAGGACCAAGCACATCAAGAGACGCTTCAATTCCATTCAGGACCAAGTCCAAGTGGGAGACATAGAGATTTGCAAGATACATACGGATCTGAATGTTGCAGACCCGTTGACTAAGCCTCTCTCACGAGCAAAACATGATCAGCACCAAGTCTCCATGGGTGTTAGAATCATTACTATGTAATCTAGATTATTGACTCTAGTGCAAGTGGGAGACTGAAGGAAATATGCCCTAGAGGCAATAATAAAGTTATTATTTATTTCCTCATATCATGATAAATGTTTATTATTCATGCTAGAATTGTATTAACCGGAAACATGATACATGTGTGAATACATAGACAAAACTGTAGTCACTAGTATGCCTCTACTTGACTAGCTCATTAATCAAAGATGGTTATGTTTCCTAACCATAGACATGTGTTGTCATTTGATTAGTGGGATCACATCATTAGGAGAATGATGTGATTGACATGACCCATTCCGTTAGCCTAGCACTTGATCGTTTAGTATACTGCTATTGCTTTCTTCATGACTTATACAAAGTTCCTGCAACTATGAGATTGTGCAACTCCCGTTTACCGGAAGAACACTTTGTGTGCTACCAAACATCACAACGTAACTGGGTGATTATAAAGGTGCTCTACAGGTGTTTCCGAAGGTACATGTTGGGTTGGCATAATTCGAGATTAGGTTTTGTCACTCCGATTGTCGGAGAGGTATCTCTGGGCCCTCTCGGTAATACTCATCACCTAAGCCTTGCAAGCATGTAACTAATGAGTTAGTTATGAGATGATGTATTACGGAACAAGTAAAGAGACTTGCCGGTAACGAGATTGAACTAGGTATTGGATACCGACGATCAAATCTCGGGCAAGTAACATACCGATGACAAAGGGAACAAAGTACGTTGTTATGCGGTTTGACTGATAAAGATCTTCGTAGAATATGTAGGAACCAATATGGGCATCCAGGTCCCGCTATTGGTTATTGACCGAGAATGGTTCTAGGTCATGTCTACATAGTTCTCGAACCCGTAGGGTCCGCACGCTTAACGTTACGATGACAGTTTTATTATGAGTTTATAAGTTTTGATGTACCGAAGTTTGTTCGGAGTCCCGGATGTGATCACGGACATGACGAGGAGTCTCGAAATGGTCGATACATAAAAATTGATATATTGGACGACTATATTCGGACATCGGGAAGGTTCCGGGTGATTTCGGAGAAAACCGGAGTGCCGGGGGGGGGGGGGGGGGGGGGTTACGGGAACCCCCCGGAAGAGTATTGGGCCTATGGGCCTTAGGGGAAAGGAGAGAAGGGCGGCCAGCATGGGCCGCGCGCCCCCTCCCCCCTCTGGTCCAAATTGGACTAGGAGGGGGGCGCCGCCCCCCCTTTCCTTCCCCCTCTCCCCCTTCCTTCCCCCTCCTAGTAGGAGTAGGAAAGGTGGAGTCCTACTCCTACTAGGAGGAGGATTCCTCCTCCCTTGGCGCGCCCAAGGGGCCGGCCGGCCTCCCCCTCCCTCCTTTATATACGGGGACGGAGGGCACCCCATAGACACACAAGTTGATCTACGGATCGTTCCTTAGCCGTGTGCGGTGCCCCCTTCCACCATATTCCACCTCGGTCATATCGTCGTGGAGTTTAGGCGAAGCCCTGCGCCGGTAGAACATCATCATCGTCACCACGCCGTCGTGCTAACGGAACTCATCTCCGGAGCTCGGCTGGATCAGAGGCCGGAGATCGTCATCGAGCTGAACGTGTGCTGAACTCGGAGGCTCCGTACGTTCGGTGCTTGGATCGGTCGGATCGTGAAGACGTACGACTACATCAACCGCGTTGTGCTAATGCTTCCGCTTACGGTCTACGAGGGTACGTGGACGAACACTCTCCCCTCTCGTTGCTATGCCATCACCATGATCTTGCGTGTGCGTAGGAATTTTTTTGAAATTACTACGTTCCCCAACAGTTAGTTACGGAATGATGCATTACATAACGAGTAAAGAGACTTGCCGGTAATGAGATTGAACTAGGTATTGAAATACCGACGATCGAATCTTGGGCAAGTAACATACCGATGACAAAGGGAACAACGTATGTTGTTATGCGGTTTGACCGATAAAGATCTTCGTAGAATATGTAGGAGCCAATATGAGCATCCAGGTTCCGCTATTGGTTATTGACCGGAAACGTGTCTCGGTCATGTCTACATAGTTCTCGAACCCGTAGGGTCCGCATGCTTAAGGTTTCGATGACAGTTATATTATGAGTTTATGAGTTTTGATGTACCGAAGGTTGTTCAGAGTCCAGTATGTGATTGCGGACATGACGAGGAGTCTCGAAATGGTCGAGACATGAAGATTGATATATTGGAAGCCTATATTTGGATATCGGAAGTGTTCCGGGTGAAATCGGGATTTTGCCGGAGTACCGGGGGGTTACCGGAACCCCCCAGGGGGCTTAACGGGCCATAGTGGGCCTTAGTGGAGATGAGGAGAGGAGGCCAGGGCAGGGCCGCGCGCCCCTCCCCCCTAGTCCGAATAGGACAAGGAGAGGGGGGCGGCGCCCCCCCCTTTCCTTCCTCTCTCTCCCTCCTCTTTCGCCCTTCTCCTAATCCAACAAGGAAGGAGGGAGTCCTACTCCTGGACTCCCCTTGGCGCGCCTCCTCCCTGTCCGGCCGCCCCCTCCCCCCTTGCTCTTTATATACGGGGGCATGGGGGCACTTCTAGACACAACAATTGATCTCTTGATCTCTTAGCCGTGTGCGGTGCCCCCCTTCACCATAGTCCTCCTCGATAATATTGTAGCGGTGCTTAGGCGAAGCCCTGCGACGGTAGAACATCAAGATCGTCACCATGCGGTCGTGCTGACGGAACTCTCCCTCGACACTCGGATGGATCGAAGTTCGAGGGACGTCATCGAGCTGAACGTGTGCTAGAACTCGGAGGTGCCGTAGTTTCGGTGCTTGATCGGTCGGGCCGTGAAGACGTACGACTACATCAACCGCGTTGTTCTAACGCTTCCGCTTTCGGTCTACGAGGGTACGTGAACAACACTCTCCCCTCTCGTTGCTATGCATCACCATGATCTTGCGTGTGCGTAGGAAAATTTTGAAATTACTACGTTTCCCAACACCTTCCAGCCTACACTACTCTTCAACGACGGTGTTGTTGTTCTGCTGCAACAAGTTTTGCCCCAGTTCGAGGGACGATGACAACGGCGCTCCTTCGGTTCGCTTCGGTGCTTGTAGCCGTCACTAGGTGGTCTATGGATCTGGATGTAATTTTTATTATTTCTGGTCTTCATTGTACCGCAATGATTGAAAATGAATAGGTTGGAAGTTTAGTCCCACTAGTGGAAAAAGGGCCTTTGGTCGCGGTTCGCAACTGCCATTAGTCGCGGTTGCGCAACCGCGACCAAATAGGTGCGACTAAAGGACCCCCACTTTAGTCGCGGTTTCTTAAGAACCGCGACTAAAGGCCCGTCCACGTGGGCGCCAGGCGGCCGTCGGGGCGGAGGACCTTTAGTCGCGGTTCTTCTGGCCAACCGCGACTAAAGGCCGCCACAGGTTTAGGGTTTTAGCCCCCCCCCCCCCCTAAACCTGTTTTCTGTTTAATTTGTATTGTTTTATTTCTTTTGTGCTTTATTTTAATTTTGAAGGAGTTTCACATATTCTACGGTACTACATACATGCATATGAATGTACAATTTCAAACAAATTTGAAATTAGAACCAAAAAGAATTCAAGAGGAATATACAATATATATTCAATATCATCGGATGACCATATACAATTTTGAACAAGTTTCCATACATAATTTAATGCATATAAAGTTCTACGTCCTCGTAATGGTGTTCTCCTTTAGAATGGAGGACTTCCCTGCTGAACCATCCAGCTAGTTCCTCTTGAAGTGGTCGGAAGCGACCTTCTGGACTAAGCATCATCCGGAGGTTATTCCTCTGAGCATTGGTATCACTCGGAACCCGCTCAGAGGTGTATCTCCGGATCATCTCACAGACATAGTATCCACATAGATTGGTCCCCGCTGGCTGAATATCCCCAGCATTCTTAGCCTTTGACCTTTTGAATTCTAGCTCTTTTTTGAATTCACCGTCCTTTGTATCTACGAACCGTCTCCAAACCCTACGAGGCAAAGAAAATTAAATGAACAAGAGAGTTATTAGTTACTTGATATTAGGAAATGAACGAAATAGGCCGATCGATATAGAGCGCAAATGAATGAAAATAATTACTTCTGCAGCATTCTTCTCATGCCGCCCCAAAGCTTTGGATCCATATTCAGAGAGTCGTGGACGAGACATTCTGAGGTGTCAACTTTAATTACTAGCAGAATCCAGTGAAACCTGCGGACACGATACATGCACAGTACGTCATGCATAACTCATCGATTAGCCGGCCACATACCATGCATGGAGTAAACAAAAGAGAATGTGCTCAAGACAGAAACACTCACCCAAAATGGTAAGGAAATAGAATATCACTTTTGAGTTCCTACTTTGTAAGAAACTGCCACAGGTCTGCCTCCATGTCGGCGGGGTGATGCTCCAACACATATCCATTAACGATGTGTGGGTCAATGAACCCAACATCATGGATGTTCCTTACTCTGCATTCCTTAATCTTCATTCTGCATGTATAATAGCAGACACAACAATATAGTTAGGACATATATATAGTGCAGGCAATATGAACGAGATGGGGTAGAAATAAATCACTTACAGAACGTAGCAACTGATGATAGATTTGTCGAGCTCGCGCAGATTGAAAAGCTGGAACAATTCACTCAGATGAATTTGTACATAGTAATGTTTGAAGTGATGCTCATATCTAACTTCCGCATAAATATATTCTTTGGCGTTTTTATTTTTTATGTAACCCTTGTACCATTTCAGCAGACCTTTCATTTGTGGAGGTAGATCCTTTTCCTGCGCAGGCTCGACGAGAGGCCCATTCTTCACATATGTAATTACTACCTCCTTCACTGGCGCCTCATCAAGGCCTAACAGTTCACGAAGAGTAATACCTAAGTTGGCCGCTTGTTCTCTGGCACTCGTTACAGTCAATCCATGTGCTGCCGCAGCTGCTATGATATCGGGGTCATCCGGACCGGCGGCTTTCACTATAAGCGGGGCAATCGATTGTTTACTTTGTTCCCCGAGCTGGGCAACTCGTTTCCCGCTTTTTTTACTTTCTAATTCCGTTTTCTCGGCCTCCTCCAAGGCTTTGTTCTCCTGGTTCTCCGCCCGCTCTTTCTTCTCCTTCAACATGAGTGCCTGCCTACGAAGTTCACGTGCATAGTCGTCAGGCAGATTCTTCGCGGCTTGGGACGGTGTGCTCAAAAATGACTTAGCCCACTTATTTTGCTCATCAGAAAATACTGGCTTGGGCTCGGGCTCTCTTTTCTTCTTGCAGTCCGCCTTCCATTTGTCATGATCAGCAGCCGCGGCCGCGGCAGTTTCCTCGGCACTACGTTCCCAAGGCCTTGTGGGGAGAGGCTTCAGTGATGGCTCCGGTACCTTTGTGGTCTTAGGTACATAAGGGTCCGGGTTAATAATCCAGGACTGCTTCTGCTTCTTTGCCGGAGGTGGATTGGGGGGCGGCGTCTGATCACCCGCCGGACGAGGACTGGGGGGCGGCGTCTGATCACCCGCCGGACGTTGTGGACTGGGGGGCGTCGGCTGACGTGACGGAGGTGTAGGTGAACCGCCACCACCACCACCACCACCACCACCACCGTAGGGGGGTGGACTTGTTGTCCTTGGCGCCTCGCCTGGAAACTTGATAAACTTCTTTTGCCATAGAATGAAATGGCGCTTGACATCTCCAAGTCTTTTCTCCCCTTCAGGTGTAGCAATGTCAATCTCCAGGTCCTCAAACCCTTGGACTATGTCCTCCACCGTGACACGAGCATAGCCATCTTGAATGGGGTTGTTGTGGTGGAGTGCTCCAGGTAAACATGGTAAAGCACTGCCGATGGCTACCTTCATGGACATGTTCCCGATAGGATAATACAGATGACATTCTTTCATCTCCTTTATATCGTCCAAGGGGTAGCGAGGAGGCTCCGGTGCAGTAATTTCGACCACCAGAGGCTCCGGTGCAGTAATTTCGATCGTCGGTGCATCTGCACCAGCCGGTGGGGCCTCCGTGGAAGCCACGCTGCTTCTCCGCTGCTGGCTTCCGAGATCCGCTGGATGATCTTCATGCTGCGCCCGAGCTGCATCTCTTTCGGCTACTAGTACACTCACGGTTTTCTTCATCACATCCATTTCCGATGCGAACCGCGCCACAACATCTGCTTCCCGATCCATCTTTCTCTTACGGCTTCTGTAACCGTACGGGTCATCGTTCTGGGGGAACCCTATTTTCCACGGAATGTGCCCCATGCCTCGTACACGTCCTCCGTGTTCAGGATTCCCGAGGGATTTTGTCAGCGCGTCGTTCTCTCTGTTGAACTTGATCTTCCCCTCTTGAGCATCCCTCATTGCGTCAATAAGGGCTTGGGTGGGTTTAATTATTTTGCCCCGGTAAACACACTCCCCTGTCTCCGGGTTCAGCGTTCCCCCATGCCCGTACCACCAGCTTTTGGCCCTTGGGTCCCATCCCTCCGTACCTGGACGGATTCCTCGCGCCCTCAGCTCGTTCTCCATCTTCTCCAACCTAGGCACCCAAAGGCGATACCCTCCTGGCCCCATAATATGATTGCACTCCTTCTTAGCCGCATTTTCCTTATTTTTTTTCGATATTTGAATGAACTGCTCCGATTTCTTTTGCTTCACAAATTCTGGCCAATCATGTTTCAGTTTCTCATATTGTCCTTTGAAATCCGGAGTCTTGTTCTGCTTGACAAAGTCACGGGCTAGATTTTGCTTGAATTTCTGGAATGCGTCGGCCATCTTATGAAGAGCGAACTGTTTGACTAGCCTCCTGCTCTCCTTGTTTTCCTCAATCTTGTTACCCTCCTCATCGAATTTGTTGTATTCCGGAGGTAGAACGAAATGTTCCATAAGCTTCTTGAAGCAATCTTTTTTTGTTCTCTTATCGACAAAAGTGAAACCAGCAATTCGTGCCTTCTTTGGCTTATTCCACTCCTGGACGGTGATCGAGACGTTGTCTCTAACAACGGCTTCGCATTGGTTGACAAACTTGGTGGCGTTCTTGCGGGGTTCCAGCGGCCTGCCAGTTGCACTGTCGACAACCTCGATGGTGCATGTTTCTCCTTGTTTCATCGTCTTGGTTGCGCCACGCTTTGACGACGTACTCGATTGTTTCGACGATCCGGCCGAGGGCTAAAATAAGAAAGAGAGTCGCGCACGTTAGTACACACATATTTATTCAAATCAGTTAGTTTGTATCACCAGAGGCTCAATGTATATATATACCTCGGCGCCGGAGGTGGTTGCTACTTCCATTTGAAGATCGTCGTTTATCGACGTTTGTTCGGCATCATCTTGCTGACGCGCCCTTCATCTTCACCGTCAAGGTTCAGATAAGAAGAGATATCATCTTCTTCTTGTCCGGTCGGCACATATAGAATATCGCCGTTTATGATGCCAAACATATGTGCTTCACCGTCCGGATCATAGTTGTCCATAATCGGGTCAGCTCTATCGTCCGCCATTATGTCAGTCCTGAAAACATGTAGTAAAAACAAATTAATTAAGTGAAGAAGGGGTCGGTGGCGGTGGCGGTGGCGGTACCATAACGCGGTACGAGGTGGTACCGGTGAAGGGGGGAAACATCCGGGAAAGTATTCCCGGTGTTTCGCGTTTTCAGACAGATGGGTCGGAGGGGGAAAGTTGCGTGTTCGCTATGCTAGGGATGCGTGATGGACGAACGGGCTGCGTATCCGGATTCGTCTCGTCGTTCTGAGCAACTTTCATGTACAGAGTTTTCCCATCCGAGTTACGGTTTATTTTCTATTAATTTTCAAAGTTTTGGTTCATTTTCTAATATCCTGATTTAATTTAATTCAAATTATTAAATATAGAAACTGCTATGGGTACACGGAAGTGCACCCAGCAGTGTGTTCATGTGTATATACGTTGAGCGGCGGGCGGCGGCGGGCGGCGTCGAGGGCGACGGCGGGCGGCGTCGAGGGCGACGGCGGGCGGCGTCGAGGGCGAGGGCGACGGCGGGCGGCGTCGAGGGCGAGGGCGACGGCGGCAGGCCTTCAGCGCGGCAGTCGGAGAAGACGAGAAATGGAGGCGAAGGTTCGGGCCCTTGTATTTATAGCCCCCCTTTAGTCGCGGTTGGCCAGGCCAACCGCGACTAAAGGTATTTTTGGCGGGTTTTTGCGTTCCCGCGCGGAACGACCTTTAGTCGCGGTTGGCCAGGCCAACCGCGACTAAAAGTATTTTTCAAAATACTTTTTCTTTTTCAAAATCTTAGAAATACAAATAATATATCAAAATGAACAATACACATGCATATTTTATCAATGACACACATGCATGAAAGGTTCAAGTTGCTAACCGCGATCGAGGAGGAAAAAATAAATGAGGAACCTCAAGTGTGGCTCCAACACTTCATATCATGTTTGTTTCACGCTCTTGGGGCATTTCATCAAACACCTTGTGTGCATAAGAGGAACCAAAAGCAAACCTACACCCCCTTGTGAAGCTTGCGAAGAGAAGTGACACCAAATGGCTAAGTGAGTGTGCTGAACTGGTATATATAGGGGAGGAGCTTTAGTCGCGGTTGGCCTGGCCAACCGCGACTAAAGGCCTTTGGGCACCTTTAGTCGCGGTTGGCCTGGCCAACCGCGACTAAAGCCCCTCACGTGCACCAGCTGGCCACCGAGCGCCCTGGGCCCAGGCATTTGGTCGCGGTTCGTCTGCCGAACCGCGACTAAAGACTTCATTAGTCGCGGTTCCTACAATTTCGCGACTAATGGGGCTGGACGGAAGCCTCTTTTTCTACCTGTGTCCCCAAAATAAACAATTTTATTTTATTTTTTCACCCTGGCATTTTTTTTTGAGGGGGCGCATCTATAGTTTTTTTTTATGTTGGCATCTATAGTTTGCGAGTGAAAATAAGTCATTTCTTTTATCTCATTTGGCATGCCACTCAATGTGTGGTATGTGGCCTCAACCTCCACCCGTCCCTGCGTGTCGAAAGGAACCGAGCCTACAACAAAGAAATAGTGTTTGGTTCATGGGTGTACATACACCTGATATTGAAAATAATAATTAAAAAATCAAAAAGATTAGAAGTTATATTTGAGAGTAAGCTTGACTTCCTTTTGCACTAGTATAAATTTTCACAAATAGACTTTAGAGTAAAAAGAAAAATTGTTGCTATTACAAGTCACTATTCATACTATTTTGGGCTTAATTTTTGTTTCTTTTGCCCTGAAGTCAACGGGTTTTAATTTTTGTGATTTTTTTGCAAATACAATAGAAGGTCAAGTTTATTCCAAAAATATTTTTTGATTTTTTGACTTTTCATTAAAAAAATCATATAGAGTATATATACACCCAGTAACCAAACACCTACAACAACAACATTATTTAGCTCAGTTTGGTAGAACTGAAGGTCGAACAGTTGTGTGGCTGGGATCAGGACCGGGTGAGGTCTCTGAACTGTGTAAGAAGGGCCTAGGTCGTGACTGATGAAATAAATATCCCTTCCACCTGAAAAAAAAAGAATTATTGGTAAACTACTTATATTGCTTAGGGAGCGGTCTTCATGTAGGTGAGCGTTCTTGATGTAGGAAGGCGCTGGTATCCTTGACCATGCTCGTCGCCTGAGATTTGAAACGAACCTGAGCCAAGGGATGATGGACGGTGCTGATAGATGCACAGGGACTTGACTCGTTTAGTGTAATGTAGTGTATGCCGACCAGTTTCTTTTGAAGACCGATTGACTTTGACCATTGGACCTTTGATTCTCATCATACGAGAGAGAGAGAGAGAGAGAGACTAATGGGCAGCGCCTCCTGTAAGTACTAGTATAAAACAAGCGCCATTACCGCTCTTGCATATACCATATGCGCTGTGAACCTTGCTTCACACAGCTGTACGTTGCTCTGATCGAATCGAAGGATTATCATCATCGACCGGAGAGAAGAGAAGAGACGGCCATGGCCCGCCGCTCCTCCAACTCTTGGTCTTCTTCTCCGGCGCTCCTGGTCGTCGTCCTGGCTGCCTTTCTCATCTGCTGCCCCATGCCATGCTCGGCGGGCATCCGAAGTAACATTAACACCAGCGGTACTCATTGCACTCGATTCGTCTTGTACATGTAAACTAAGCACGTACGTTTGGTTTTCGGGCGATGCAGGTGGTGTGTACTACCTGCCGTCGCCGCAGGGCGGGCAACCGGTCCACGCGGGGTGCCCTTGGTGCGGCCCGGCTGCTCCTCAGCCGCCAACGCCGGTAGTGGCAACCGCGCAAGACCGAACCGCGGTCCCGGATCAGCAGGGGCGCGGACGCCGTCTGTTATCTGCCGAGTGAAAACACCCATGGGATGAGCCGACGCTGCCTGCTGTCTCGCTCCGAGGGACTGAAGAAATAAGCTCGCCGTCAACTGTTATCTAGCATTGACGCTATGTGTTATATGTTTGCCGTTCTGGGCATTATCTTATTTTCTTACGCAATAAAGGTGCATGGGATGCTCAGCAAGAAGATGGTCCATGGCTCCAAGCCTGCTATGGAAGTATTTACAGCATGTATGAGGTTATATAGGTGACATAAATACGGATCTAATATAAATATGAGGCCTGGAATAATATAGTAGTCACAATGTATCATGTATTCAAATCTTGTCTTATATCTTATCTCTTTCTTATCTTATAGTAGTACTCCCTCCATCTCAAAATAAGTGTCTCAACTTTTTTACTAATGTTGAGACACTTATTTTGGGACAGAGTGAATATCTACTAATTGGATGGACTAATGACGGCTCCGCATTAATCCTCGAATAACGAGCAAAAGAATCCAACCGATCTACCTATTAGTTATTTGGAGATGGTTGGGGAGCTCATGCGCTCTCGTTCGTCATGTAAAATGATTGATAAGATAGTTTTATCTTAAATCTTGCATGTAATTTAGAGATGACAAAAAAAATGTCTACAATGGGTCATCACTTAGCTTTATCTTCAATAACTAGCCTTTTTTTATGAGTTCTCTCTCCTCCACCTCATCATTTATACTACGTGGTACTCCTAAGATAACACCATACATGTTTACAGTTACATAATCAGCAAGAATATAACTGATAATCCTTGAATTTTCATGTGTCTTATGCCAAAAATTGCAACTCTAGATCTAACTTCTGCATCTCTACTCCTAATGTCTCAGTTGGTAGTCTCCGTTCATCGGTTAATTTTTGTCCCACCTACACTGGTTTTTTTCCATCCTGCCTCCCACCTCCCACCTCCCAACTATTCTCCCCTGGACCGTCGAGTGGTGCCTCCCGTGGAGGTAGCGATGCCTCCAGGTATAGCGAGGCCTGCACGTCGAAAGAAAACCTACGAAAGAAAATCAACAAAAAAAACCCACGAGCGAGGCCTACCGGGTGCCCTCGAGCGAGAACCATGCCAGCCGCCCTCGCACTCCATCCCTTCCCCGCAGCCCTCGCGATCACATCTTGGATCGATGTCTCCAGAGTGCCCTCGATCCCTTCGCTACCTCCGTTCCCCGCCACCAATCTTGTTGCTACGATCCCCTCAAGGAGCCGCCGTCGATCCCTTCACTACCGCCGATCTCGTCGCTACGATCCGCTTGAGGAGACACCACCATCGACGTGGGAGAGAGCAGTCAAGCGAAGGCGGCGACTCGGGTACACGAGCTTGACGCACTAGTAGAAAACAAGGCATACGTTCGGGCCAGATAAGCCCCTTAGTCCCGGTTCAGTCACGAACCGAGACCCATGGGCCCATTGGTCCCGTCGTGAGGCCAGGGGCCTGCCGGGCCTCGTGGGGGCATTGGTCCCGGTTCATCTTCCCCCTTTGGTCCCGGTTGGTGGGACGAACCGGGACCAATGGACCTCGCTTCTGGCCCATCACCATTGGTCCCAGTTGGTGACTTGAACCGGGACCAAAGGCTGCCCTTTAGTCCCGGTTCAAGCCACGAACCGGGACCAATGACATGCCTATATATACCCCTCGCCCCCGAGCAGAGCAGCTCACTGCTATGTTTTTTCTGGCCACCGAGGGGAGGGCTTTGTGGTGCTCTAGCTCACCTCCTATGCACACGAGGTGTTCGATGGAATGCCCGAGCCACACTACTTAAGCTTTCTCCTCTCCAAGCTCGACCTTCAAGCTCCATTTTCCTCAATATTTGTCTAGGTTTAGCGGTCCGTCACATCCCGTCCCCGTCTTCACCGCTGTCGATCTCGTCGCCGGCACCACCGTGGTGAGCCTCTTGTTCTTATCTTCTTTCTAAAGGAAAAAATTATTACTTGTATGTTTAGATAGATACTTGTATTATTTTCTTACTTTTATTATTGCTTCTTATTATTTAGTGCGACGGTTTTGGTATCCACCCCCGTCGGCCCTCGTCCTATCTATGATTCGGATGTAGTATATATTATCTTTATAACTATTTGGTTCATTTAGTGTTTATGATAATTATGCCGACCAACGTGACATAGATTTTATTTATCTAGGAGGTATGTGAACCAAAAATTCCGACCGACCCTATCGTCGAGAGGTTAAATTTAGTTGAAGAAGAAAACAATTTCTTGAAGGAAAAAATAAAAAAAATGAGGAGGAGAAGATGATATTGGAGTTGCATGTTGCGGATGTCGTCGGTGATCACAAGATCAAGATGGATGTAATGCGATTGAAGATTAGAAAGATTAGAAAATATGCCATTCATACCGAGGCTTGGTATCATTATGCCGTTGGATCGATTGTTACCTTGGTTGCGATTATGATCGCATTTGTTTTCGCATTGAAATATTTTACATAGTTTCAATGTATGGTTTAATTAATTAGACGCTCTGGAGAGCTATATGTTGTTCACCGAGAACTATGTATGTACTTTGGTTTTAATGTGATGATGAACTTATACTAATTTGGTCACTTAATTATCTATTCATGATGTTCTGTAATGGTTTTTGACACACTTAATTATATATAATGCACACAGATGAACCGGCAATGGATGTACGGTGACAGACACACCTCCGAGTACATTAAGGGCGTGCATGATTTTCTTGAAGTGGTTGAGGCAAAACAAGCAGAATGGTTTTATGTGTTGTCCATGCCCTATCTGTGAGAATACGAGGTCTTACTCTAACCGGAAAACCCTTCACATCCACCTGCTTGAGAAGGGTTTCATGGCACACTATAATGTTTGGACCAAGCACGGAGAAATAGGGGTTATGATGGAAGACAACGAAGTAGAAGAGGACAATGACAACTATGTGCCCCCTGAATACGGTGATGCTGCAACGGGGGAAGCTGTTGAAGATCAAGAGGAACCAGACGATGTGCCCGATGATGATCTCCGCCGGGTCATTGTGATGCAAGAGAGGTTTACTTTGTTTTGAAATGATGGGCAGTAGAGTTTTGGGACGGTCAAAAGGAAACCGGAAGAAAGTGTGTGGGCTTTGGGTGTGTACATTTGGACGGAGGATTGCCGTGCATGTGACCGGCTGGAGGGAGGGTTATCCTCGGGGGGAAGGCGCGCAAAAGCATTTCCTTCCCGTATCCCAAACCCAAACCCACCCTTGCTACCTCTTGAGCACTGCGTTCGATTTCCCCGAAGAGGAGAGGATGATGCAGCAAAGTAGCGTAAGTATTTCCCTCAGTTTTTGAGAACCAAGGTATCAATCCAGTAGGAGACCACGCACAAGTCCCTCATACCTACACAAAACGATAGCTACTCGCAACCAACGCGATTAGGGGTTGTCAATCCCTTCACGGTCACTTACAAGAGTGAGATCTGATAGAGATGATAAATAATATTTTTGGTATTTTTGATAGATAGATGCAAAGTAAAAAGTAAAAGGCAAAGTAAAAATAAAGCAAGTAATAAAGTAATGGAAATTGATATGATGAGAATAGACCCGGGGGCCATAGGTTTCACTAGTGGCTTCTCTCATATGTTCATCATACTTGTTTTTGGTGACCGAAGTGCTAACTTGTTTTGTTTTTCTTGTAGTACAACATTGCACAAAACTTGTTCAAAAAAGAGACAAGAACAACCAAAAAGGGGAAGATCAAGAAAGGCAGGATCTTTACCTTGCCTGATTGCTATGAAGTGTTAAAGGATGATGAGAAATGGAAGAAGCGTGATGGTTTGGATGATTTGCATTTGAGCAACAAACGCAAGCGAGCAATTGAGTTGAATGATGATGATGAGGAGGATGATGCATCAAGTGATGACGGCAAGAGAAGCCCCACACCCAACTCGGTTTCATACTCGAAGCCAAAACGACTGGATGGGTGCAAGAAAGACAAAACCGAAAAGAAGAAGAGGAAAGGAGATGATGAGCTCAAAAATGCTATGGAAGCAATTGTCAACGCAAGAAGAGAAGCCAACGAGGTGAGGAAAATGGCAAGGAACCAAGATGCCGCGGCCGAGGAGATGGGGTTGGCAGCCGAGGAGAGAAGGGTGGCGGCCGAGGAGAGGAAGGTGGCTTTGGAGGAGAGGAAGGTGAGCAATGAGGAGTGAACTAGATTGCTGGAATGGGAGAAGCACTTGTTCTTATTGGACACATCCAACCTCAATGAAGCGCAAAAGGAATATGTCAATCTTGCCCGTGAAGAAGTGTTGATCCAAAAAAGAGCCATGATCCGCATGAGTGGCGGTGGCCTCGGCGGCATGGGAGGCATGTGTGGCTTCGGAGCCATGGGAGGCATGGGTGCACCTCCGGCCGCCATGGGAGGCATGGGTGCATCTCCGGCCGCCATGAGAGGCATGGGTGGCTTTGGAGCACCCTCCGACGCTATGGCCGCCATGAGAGGCATGAGTTTTGCTTCTCTCATGGGAGGCATGGGTGCACCACCGGCCGCCATGGGTGGAATGTCTTTCGATGTGCCTTCTCACACACATTCCCATGAAGATGCCGTTGAAGATCTTGCCAACACCGTCGGAGCTTTACGTGATGCGGTGCGTGATGAGGAGAGGGAGGAAGATTCATCTTCGGAGGCGGAAGAATCGTCTTTGGAAGATGAGGATGAAGACGAGGAAGATGATTGATGTGTCTTTCATATGTCTTGAACTTAGTTTGCATTTGAACTTGGTTGGATGAACTTGTGGGCATGATTTTGAACTTGTGGGCATGAACTTTTATTCATCAACTTGTTTGTGTCAAATTTCACATGTTCATTGCATTTTGATGAATGTTTCAAACTCATTTTGTGTCCAAAATATTATGCCCGGCGAGTCGCGCGCGCTCTATTTTTGCGCGTTGCTGGAGCGGCGCACGCGCGCTGCATTATAGCGCGGCTGCTGGAGCCAGCGCTGGCGGCCGCGCTAAACATGCCGAAGCGCGCGTGGCAAACAGGTTTTTTGCGCGCGGCGCTTAGCGCGGCTGTTGAAGATGCTCTCAAGGCTGGCCACGACGTCCGGCATGGACGGCCGGCCCTTTCCCCGCGGGTACAGGAAGCGCTCCGTCGTGTGCGCCACGAGCTCCAGCGCCTCGAACTGCGGCTGCGTCGCCGGGCGGCGGTCCAGCACATCCCGCAGCTTGCCGTCCCGTATGGCCATGAGAGAGGAGTCCACCTGGAGGATGGCCGGATCCTCGCCCGTCAGCACCTCTAGCATCACCACCCCGAAGCTGTACACGTCGCTCGCCGGGCTCACGCGCACCGTGTCCAGGTACTCCGGGTCGAGGTACCCGGGCGCCCCTGCGACCTCCTCGACCACCTGGCCGCCCGCCACTGCCGGCGCTTGCAGGACCGCCGCCCCGAAGCCGGACAGGCGCGGCGTCCAGGTGGCGTCTAGGAGGATGTTGGAGGAGCTGACGTCGAGGTGGATGATGCCGCTGCAGTGCAAGTGCTCGACGGCCCGGGACACGCCCAGCAGCACCTCCACGCGGGTCTTCCAGCACACCCTTGCCGGCGTCGAGCTAAAGCCGCCGCTCAGGCGCACGCGCATGCGCGTGCGCAGGCCCATGTGCACCAGGTGGCCTCTGAACGTGCCATTGCTCATATGCTCGTGCTCGTAGACGAACATGGGGTCCTTCTCTTTCGTATACCAGCCAATGAGCCGCACGATGTGATCGTGGCGGAGGGGGAAGAGGATCTCGAGCTCTGTCACGAACGCGTGCTCCACGTCCTGTCGCCCGTGCTTGTCCAGCACCTTCACGGCCACCTCCGGGCCATCGTGCAGACGGCCCTTGTACACCCTCCCCGAGCAGCCTCCACCGAGCTCGACAGCCAAGTTGTTGGTCGCCGCCGAAATTTCCGCTAGCGTGAACATCATGGGGCAATCGGGTACCACCACCATGTGAGTCTGCTGCGGGTAGCCAGAGCAGGACTCCGACGATGGCACCGCGGCCATCGTCGTTGTCTGCCGCCGGGCGATGATGTTGAGGAGCTAGGCAGAGATTGAGGACGCTGATGTCCGACATGATCCTAAGGTTGACTTGGGTGAAGCACTCGGTGTGGCGGCGGGACCTGAAGAACAGACTGGCGGAGCTCCGATCCCGACAGGCAACGACCATGTCGTGCGCCTCCTGCAGCGTGCTGTTGAGCTCCTTGAGCGGTGCTACCATCTCCGGTTCCTGCGGCAGGCTAGATAGCACCCCATTGATGGTGGGCACGCGGCGCGCGATGAGGTCGCACTCCAGCTTGTTCTGGCGCACCGTCTTCACCACCCGCATGAGCTTGCAGATGAGCCCGAACGCGTTGCCGACGAGCTGCGTCACTGCCGCCGCATGCCCCACAACCGCAAGCGTCGCCATGATGGCTCGACGATAGACAATGTACTGGTCTACAAACACCAAGTACGTGTAGTGTTCCCCTATTAATACTACTCCCTCCGTTCCATAATGTACGATGTTTTTTGACTCTAGTGTAGTGTCAAAAAACGTCGTACATTATGGAACGGAGGGAGTAGCTAATAATCGGCAACCAGAAGAAGTAGTCGTAGACTCGTAGTACAAGTGGAGCTAGTTGCTAGGTTTTCTATGTATGGGGAATCTTAGTTTTATTATATGGAGCTACTCGCTTCAGAGACTAAGTCTGTCCCAACTTCCAATTAAGTTCCATCTTTCACTGGAATAATAACCCAAATTATTGAACCTACTTGCACTGGAATGCAAATTATTGAGCTTATACTAGAAACAAAACTTATATTTAGTATTCTACATTTGGGCCAAGTCCCTCATCTTTTGGGCAGGGCTCACCTCTGCTGACAAAGATGGCACGCGTCGTCCCCTTGCCTAGCTCACGCACACACGTTCTGCGTAAAGTACGACCGTGTGACCGTGTTGAGTACCTCCGTTCGATTGTGCAATAAACTAGCACATGCATGTGCTCATGAATAATAACGGTGCTAGCAGTGTTCAGCGTTGCCATATTGTGTGTAAGGCTCATGAGTCGCGCGGCTTGTGGGTGTAACCAGCATGGTAGCCGATGATCATGCCCAATTGTTATTGGCATGGATGGTGTTCAAGATTAAAAAATGAATTATTCTAGCTTATAAAAAATAGATAAATAAATACGGAGTATATGTTTCTATCACTGACTTGCCAATGTCAGTCAGTCCCACAGGCCGTTTGAGGTGGTTTATAAGAAAATTTTGGACCAAACCTGCATTAAGTGCGGATACTTTAGAACAACAAATAAGTAGGCCTAGGACATCACAAGATGACACAAGCACAACAACAAAAGGCATTGTAAATGTGCACTACTATGGAACACCAATCACTAACATACCACCAAAGCCCTACACAATGGTAATTTTATGATGCCCGTCAATCATAGAGCATGTCGGGATTGAAGGGTCAAAACCCCTCACTGTCGGCAAGGTCGGCGACCCGTCGCTAATTTTCCATTAGTGGTGTGTCACCATGGCAAGTCGCATGCCCATCAATAGTGAGGGCTCATCACTATGTAGCACCACTTAGTATCGAGAATGGTTGAGCTGTGAGAACTGAGAAGAGTGACCTAGGAACACAGTTCAATACTAAAGGGTTGGGTGATTGGGCAAGTCAAAGTGAGTCCACCATTACTAAGGGTCGTTCCTAATCGACCCATTAGTGGTGGCTTCTGTCATGTTTTGGTAGTTTGGGTTGCAGCTACAAGCTGTGCCTGCCCTGCAAAACACACACTACTAGTAGTACAAACATAGCATCGCTGCTTCTCAATAGCCCTAATTGTTGAGTAAGCACATCACATAGCCGATAATATACATTTCATACACATTTCCGACATAAACGTTTCAAATGCAACACACAATTTTATACACTTCTCACATTTAGTGCACAATTTCATACACAAAGAATATGCACATAGCATGTACACACATTTCATACATCCATGTTGTGGCTCCTATATTGCACATAATCAAGTTGGCAACATTCATAATGTCCACCACCCTTGATCAATTGTTAGCTCCGTCTTCATTTCCAGGATCATGCAAACATCTCCTTGACCTTTCATCTTCTTTCGTCTTCTTTTTTTAGGAAGGAAGGTTTGTTAGCTCCATCATCAACCCTTGAACATCTAACATATGAGGTCCTTGTAAGTTGTAACCTCCATCTTCAGGGTTGTCCAGATCATATTCGACGTGATGCGTTCCCTGACGGAAGTTGTTTGTACTGATTCATCAATTGAACTTTGCGTACATGGATTGGTGGAAGTCAATGGTGACTGTATACCATACACAATGATAAGTGTAGTGCACCATGCACTCACAAAATTAAGTTCAGTGTACTACTACGGTTGAAAAAAGTTTGGTGAGTGGTCAGTGGTCACCCTCGCTCGAGTGATATAATAAGGGCTGATAGTTACATGTTCCTATTTTATCCCCACAGAACAGTCCATTTTCCCCCACAACACGAAACTCGCTCGAGCTCCAGCAGGCTCGGCCTTGGAGCTCAGCCCTGCCTCTGTTTCTTTCTTCTCATAGGAAACTGAGAGGATGATTGGTTAGATCCTAAAAGATGGCTAGTGATTGGTGGACGGCTGACCTTTCTTGCCAATCTCATGAAAAGTTGACAAATTTTGGCAATTTCTGTTTTGCCAAATGGTTTATTTTTGCGAGAGATTTTGCCAAATGTTGATTCGTCAAATAGGCAAATGTTAGCATCAGAGCAGTTAGGCTCCGACTTACTCCGACCTAATCACTTATAATTTCTTAGGTTCTGCTCCTCAATCTTCATCATGTCTATTACAATTAGGAACTACGATTCTCATGCTGAAAAGCTTAGGAAGAAACAAAGACTAGAAAAAGTAGTTCAATCTCAAAACGGTGCTCTCAATGGATTTGTTGTTTGAAACAAGAGGGTGGTTTATTGTTTCACTACCCCTTTACAGATTTTAGCATTAGTATTTTATACATGTCCAAATATAATACAGAATAAGACAGATTTGAAGCTATATAATGAAGTGAGAGTATGCTTTTTGCTATATTAGTTCTCCACTTCTCCTGCTATATGAAAGACCTATTATAATTTTCGCTCCGGGGCCCAAATTTCTTGAGATCGCCCTGCGTTAGGCTCCGGATTACTCCGACTTAATATTTATGATCACGAGCGCCCTGGCGAGGCTGGCCACAACCTTCGACATGGCCGGCCGGTCCTTCCCATGCGGGCACAGGCAGCACTCCGCAGTGCGTGCCACGAGCTCCAGCGCCTCCAGCTTCCCCCGGTCCAGCACATCCCGCAGCTTGCTGTTCCGTATGGCCAGGAGCGCCGATTCCACCTGCAGAGTGGCGGGATCCTCCCCCGTCAGCGCCTCTAGCATCACCATCCCGAAGCTGTACACATCGCTGGCTGGGCTCACACGCCCAGTGCGGCGGTACTCCGGGTCCAGATAACCGGGCGTCCCGACGACCTCGGCGACAAGCTGGTCGCCGGTCGCCTCCTGCAAGATCGCTTCGCCGAAGCCGGACAGGCGCGGTGACCAGCTTCCGTCGAGGAGGATGCTGAAGGAGCTGACGTTGCGATGGATGACCGCGCGGCTGTGCAAGTGCTCGATGGCCTGGGACGCACCCACCAGAACCTCGACGCGCGCCTTCCAGGTCGCCCTCACCGGCGACAAGCTAGAGGAGTCGCCCCGCAGGCGCGCTCGAACGCGCGCGCGCCGGCGCAGGCGCATCAGGTGGTCTCTGAGCGTGCCGTTGCTCATTTGCTCGTGCTCGTAGACGCACATGCGGTCCTCCTCCTCGGAGCACCAGGCGACGAGTCGCACGATGTGTTGGTGGCAGATGGGGAAGAGGATCTCGACCTCCGCCACGAGCGCGCCGTCCACGTCCCGCCGCCCGTTCTTGTTCAGCACCTTCACGGCCACCTCCGGGCCGTCGCGGAGACGGCCCTTGTACAACGCCTCCGAGCTGCCTCGGACGAGTTCGACGGCGAAGTAATTGGTAGCCGCTGCAATATCCGCCCACGTGAGCCTCACGGGGCCGGCTGCACAAGAGGAACTGCCCGGCGACGGCGCCGTCGTCGTGTGGTGGCGAGGGGAGCGGCCGGCGGTGGTATTGAAGACAAAGTTCAAGAGGTTGATGTAGGAGTCGATCCTCGTACTGACCTCCTTCAAGCTGTCGGCATGGCGGCGGGCGCCGATGAGCTGCCTGGCTGTGCTCCAATTCTGGCAGGCGAGGACCAGCTCGTGCGCTTCGCCCAGCGTCTTGCCCAGCTCTCTGAGCGGCCGATCCACGTCCGCGTCCTGCGGCAGGCGAGGCAGCACGTCGCCGATGATGGACAGGCGGACCGCGAGGTACTCGCACTCCCGCTTGTTCTGGCGTGCCGTCCTCGCAGCATCAATGATCTTGGAGATGAGCCTGCCCACGGTCCCGACGAGCTGCGCCACCGAGGCGGTATGCCCTAGCCCGTCCATGACTCACTGTATACTGGTACCAGGTACCAAGCAGGAGGGAGGAGGGGAGGAGGAGGAGGAGGTACTACTAGCTAGAACTAGACGAGGACTATATGTTTTCTGTAGGTACGCAGGGCCTGGATATATTTGCCGCGTGACGTACGTATAGTTGGTAGGTTGGCACGGTGTGACGTGAGAAATGCAATGTCCAGAGAAGAACATTTCGGATCCTTTCGCTCTCACCATTTAATTTTGATTGTGATATACAGAAATTGAAAGCTACCTAGGCGATGGAGGTGTTCGAGGAAATTCCGCCCGCGCGAGGTGATGGACGGGCCGGGCGCTGTGTTCAGCGCCATGCATGCATGTCTTTCATACTGCCGTCAAACATGCGGTTTCCACGGCCTCCCCCGCGGTTGAACTTTTCTCTTGACCGAGACAGTGTTGATGTTGGATAAATTAGCAATTTTTTGTTTAACTTAATCTATACAAGAATCATGTCGACTGTGTCAATAATATAAATTTCACATTTTTCTTTTGCGAGTGAATATAAATTTCATATTGCATAAGCTAATCATACCAGTATGTACTAGGTATAGAATATGCATATTTACGAACATACTAAATACTAGTGCAAACACATAAACCTATAGACACAGGATGAACACATCATACCTCGACTCGGGAAGGTCGAAGCGGCGGCTACCACATTCTTCCTGGCATCAGATACCTCACAAATAGCAACATCGGGGAAGTCGAGAGAGTGTTTGAAGTGGCCATTCTCTCGATGCAGGATAAAGATGGATATGGTTCAATGTGGTGGTGCATGATTTAGCCAAGTTTAGTTTTCATAACCAGTACGGTGGAACTCTTATAAGTTTGTAATATTATATGGGTGGTGTTTTAAAAAAAAGGATGGGGTTCACGAGGACTGATCTTTCGTACACTGTGCAAGCAGTGGAGGTGGTGGAGTAGCAGGAAGCGGCAGAAGCGAGAGGAACTATGGTGTTGGTTCGTGCCCGAGAAGGTAGAGCATATGAGATCTAATCATGTCACCGTTAGGGTTGCCAACGTATGTAATGTGTTCGTTAGTAACTCGTGATTAATTATTCATTTTCCACCGGCAATATATATATATATATATATATATATATATATATATATATATATATATATATATATATATATATATATATATATATATATATATATATATATGAGCAGAACTCTAGTTCGTGAAACACAATGCGCAAACGGTGGAGAAGGAGCATGCGTAAACCACTCCTCTCCACATGATCCAATCAGATATGAAAGACAATCCCTTATAAGTCTGTCCCAACTCTTCTGCATTCAGTGGATGAGACTAAACTTCCTACCATATTATGAAGTCACACACGGGCCTCTAAGATTTATCTAGGAATTATTTAATTATTCAGTCTAAAGCCCTTCGAAAATTCAACAGATGTTGAAGTGTGTGATCTTGGGTGCCATGGTATTGTGGACAGGTTGGGTAAGGTGGCAACATTGACGCAACTGGCCAGGCAGTGTAGGTGTCAGTTGGCTCATCTCCTTGATCATGTTGGTGGATCTGTGACCCCACGGCTCTGCTCCTTAGATGTATCTCTCAAAAGTCAAAACTCATCTAGAGCTATCACAAATGCATGGTTTATCCTCCGTTGGTGTTTTCCACTCAATCTCACACACAATCTTTCGGTGGGCGTGAGTTAGAAACTGATAATTCGGTTATTAGGTATTAATTTCAGTCAGTGAAAAGAGGAAACTAAATTGGCCTTCAAGATCTACAACCCTACAAATCGGCATCCAAGGGTTCTTATGTCATTTTCGGTAAACCGAATTTCACAAGGTCAAGCAAAATCAATGCTAAACCTCGACCTACCAAGTTTGCAACATTTTTTTCTTGCAGAAATCCGTGCATTGGAAAAGGAAGTTACCACTATTTGTTGAACTACCGGAAGCTTGGGTGATTGTCTATTGGATTCATCCTGAATTATGTGCTTGGAAATCTTTCGATCTAGATGTTTTTAAGTGCATTATTATGAAATTGATTGCAATATATTTCAATAAAACTTCATTGTATGGATCATGAATAATTAAAACATCAAAATTGAATCTAAAAATACATTTGATTTATTTTAGAACAAGTGGAGGCAGCTTGCCGCGTAGTTGCTAAATTTTTTGGGGGAATTTAGTTCATTATATGGAGCTAGTCGCTTTCAGGACTTTATTGTATCTATCAGCGAAGTCGCTTAGAGACTCGGTCTATCCCACAGTGGAATAATGCAAATTGTTGAACCTATGGCACTAGAATCTAAACTTACATTGCAATGCAAATTATTGGAGAGCGGCAATTCGGCACCTAGCATGAACCGTGAATTCGAATAAAATAATAAATTCAGAAGAATCTGAATTTTTAGGCATCCAAGATGTTCGTGTGCGCAAGGTGCTTGCAAATTGTCGTGATGTTTGGACATCTGAGGAGCTCGTGCGAAAAGAAACAAAATTCGGGTGTCTGAGAAACCTTGAAACGGAATACTGTTCAAAGCCAAAAAAATGTTTATGAGCTCCTCATGTGTCCAAATACCATGAAATGTTGCTCCTAGCCCACATGAGCATCTTGGATGCCTGAAAATTTCATATTTTTCAAAAAAAATTAATATATTGTTTCATTTACTGTTCACTGAGCGGGCAACGTTTTGAATTATCAAAATCATTGAGCTTAGAAAATAAACTTACACTGTACTATTTTGAGCGTCGCCTTCCGGGGCTATCGTCAGCCTATAGTGACAACCGTTCTCCGTAAATCACAACCCTGTGACCATATGTTGAGTACTCATTTGACCTTTCGATTGTGCAATAAACAAGCGCATGTATGTCCTTGTGAATATGTTTATCGAAACTACTGTGCGTACGAACTTAGGATGCAGCATAATTGCAAGATGATCAACCGACTGGTGTGTTGTAGTTTGGTCATTGCAACGGAGTGCAGCGTGAATTATGATTTATGAATGAACTTGTAGACCAGCATGTACGTGGAGAGAAGATATGTTCGGATCCTTCTCCCTCTTCCTCCTCCCTACAAGAACCATAAAAGGCCCCCAAATCCCACCCCGAAGAAACCCCATACCAGCTCTCTTCTCCCTTTGCTCTCCAACACCAGCCAGCCATGGATCGTGGTCGTAGAGCCACCATCACGGCTCGCCTCCAGCGTGCCACGGCCGCAAGAAATAGTTGCGCCGTGCGCATGGGCGAGGACAAGCTGAGCACGGTCGTCACCGCCAGCGGAGTGATGCCCAGCGGTGGATCCGGAGGACCAAGCTCCTCAACGACCACGCGGTCCAACCTGGCCGCCTCGTGGTCGGCCTCGTCCTCAACAGGCCCCCGCGCGGCCACGGGGACGTGTGACGTCACCTCCCGCCGGCCACCATCCAGCTGTGCGCCGGCCATCGCTGCCTCCTGTTCGTGGTCGCCAAGGCCGGTCTCCTCCCGAACAGCCTCCGACGCTTCATGGTTTATCCCGCCGTCACCTTTGCCGGTAATCACGTGGTGTTCGACCAGCGCCTCCTTCACGAGACCTGCCGCCTTTGTGTCGCGCGCGCCTTTGACATCAAGGAGGCGACGGGCTTGCGCAAGGCATCCATCGAGAGGACCGACGAGGCTGTGCTGGGCTATGGCTGAAGCAAATATGCCCTAGAGGCAATAATAAAATTATTATTTATTTCCTCATATCATGATAAATGTTTATTATTCATGCTAGAATTGTATTAACCGGAAACATGATACATGTGTGAATACATAGACAAACATAACGTCACTAGTATGCCTCTACTTGACTAGTTCATTAATCAAAGATGGTTATGTTTCCTAACCATAGACATGTGTTGTCATTTGATTAACGGGATCACATCATTAGGAGAATGATGTGATTGACATGACCCATTCCGTTAGCCTAGCACTTGATCGTTTAGTATACTGCTATTGCTTTCTTCATGACTTATACATGTTCCTGTAACTATGAGAATTATGCAACTCCCGTTTACCGGAGGAACACTTTGGGTAATACCAAACGTCACAACGTAACTGGGTGATTATAAAGGAGTACTACAGGTGTCTCCGAAGGTACATGTTGAGTTGGCGTATTTCGAGATTAGGTTTTGTCACTCCGATTGTCGGAGAGGTATCTCTGGGCCCTCTCGGTAATGCACATCACTATAAGCCTTGCAAGTAATGTAATCAATGGGTTGGTTACGGGATGATGCATTACGTAACGAGTAAAGAGACTTGCCGGTAACGAGATTGAACTAGGTATTGGATACCGACGATCGAATCTCGGGCAAGTAACATACCGATGACAAAGGGAACAACGTATGTTGTTATGCGGTTTGACCGATAAAGATCTTCATAGAATATGTAGGAACCAATATGGGCATCCAGGTCCCACTATTGGTTATTGACCGAGAATAGTTCTAGGCCATGTCTACATAGTTCTCGAACCCGTAGGGTCCGCACGCTTAACGTTACGATGACAATTTTATTACGAGTTTATAAGTTTTGATGTACCGAAGTTTGTTCGGAGTCCCGGATGTGATCACGGACATGACGAGGAGTCTCGAAATGGTCGAGACATAAAGATTGATATATTGGAAGCCTATATTTGGACATCGGAATCGTTCCGGGTGAAATCGGCATTTTACCGGAGTACCAGGGGGTTATTGGGCCTACATGGGCCTCGAGGGAGAAGAGGGAAGGAGGCAGGAGGGGGCCGCGCGCCCCTCCCCTTCCTAGTCTGAATAGGACAAGGGAAGGGGGACGGCGCCCCCCCCTTTCCTTCCCCTCTTCCTCCTCTTTCCCCCCTTCTCCTACTCCTACTTGGAAAGAAGGGAGTCCTACTCCCTGTGGGAGTAGGACTCCCCCCTTGGCGCACCCTCCTTGGCCGGCCGCCTCCTCCCTCTGGCTCCTTTATATACGGGGGCGGGGGGCACCCCATAGACGCATAAGTTGATCTACGGATCGTTCCTTAGCCGTGTGCGGTGCCCCCCTCCACCATATTCCACCTCGGTCATATCGTCGCGGAGTTTAGGCAAAGCCCTGCGCCGGTAGAACATCATCATCGTCACCACGCCATCGTGCTGACGGAACTCATCTCCGGAGCTTTGCTGGATCGGAGCCCGGAGATCGTCATCGAGCTGAACGTGTGCTGAACTCGGAGGTGCCGTACGTTCGGTGCTTGGATCGGTCGGATTGTGAAGACGTACGACTACATCAACCGCTTGTCATAACGCTTCCGCTTACGGTCTACGAGGGTACGTGGACGAACACTCTCCCCTCTCGTTGCTATGTCATCACCATGATCTTGCGTGTGCGTAGGAAATTTTTTGAAATTACTACGTTCCCCAAAAGTGGCATCCGAGCCTAGGTTTTATGCATTGATGTTATATGCACGAGTAGAACACAAGTTAGTTGTGGGCGATACAAGTCATACTGCTTACCAGCATGTCATACTTTGGTTCGGCGGTATTGTGAGATGAAGCGGCCCGGACCGACATTACGCGTACGCTTACGCGAGACTGGTTTCACCGTTACGAGCACTCGTGCTTAAAGGTGGCTGGCGGATGTCTGTCTCTCTCACTTTAGCTGAATCGAGTGTGGCTACGCCCGGTCCTTGCGAAGGATAAAACAGCACCAACTTGACGAACTATCATTGTGGTTTTGATGCGTAGGTAAGAACGGTTCTTGCTAAAGCCCGTAGCAGCCACATAAAATTTGCAACAACAAAGTAGAGGACGTCTAACTTGTTTTTGCAGGGCATGTTGTGATGTGATATGGTCAAGACGTGATGCTATATTTTATTGTATGAGATGATCATGTTTTGTAACCGAAGTTATCGGCAACTGGCAGGAGCCATATGGTTGTCGCTTTATTGTATGAAATGCAAACGCCCTGTAATTGCTTTACTTTATCACTAAGCGGTAGCGATAGTCGTAGAAGCAATAGATGGCGTAACGACAACGATGCTACGATGGAGATCAAGGTGTCGCGCCGGTGACGATGGTGATCACGACGGTGCTTCGGAGATGGAGATCACAAGCACAAGATGATGATGGCCATATCATATCACTTATATTGATTGCATGTGATGTTTATGCTTTATGCATCTTATCTTGCTTTGATTGACGGTAGCATTTTAAGATGATCTCTCACTAAATAATCAAGAAATGTTCTCCCTGAGTATGCACCGTTGCGAAAGTTCTTCGTGCTGAGACACCACGTGATGATCGGGTGTGATAGGCTCTATGTTCAAATACAACGGGTGCAAAACAGTTGCACACGCGGAATACTCAGGTCATACTTGACGAGCCTAGCATATACAGATATGGCCTCGGAACACGGAGACCGAAAGGTGGAACGTGAATCATATAGTAGATATGATCAACATAGTGATGTTCACCGTTGAAACTACTCCATCTCACGTGATGATCGGACATGGTTTAGTTGATTTGGATCACGTGATCACTTAGATGACTAGAGAGATGTCTGTCTAAGTGGGAGTTCTTAAGTAATATGATTAATTGAACTTAAATTTGTCATGAACTTAGTACCTGATAGTATTTTGCTTGTCTATGTTTGTTTGTAGATAGATGGCTTGTGCTGTTGTTCCGTTGAATTTTAATGTGTTCCTTGAGAAAGCAAAGTTGAAAGATGATGGTAGCAATTACACGGACTGGGTCCGTAACCTGAGGATTATCCTCATTGCTGCACAGAAAAGTTACGTCCTGGAAGCACCGCTAGGTGCCAGGCTGCTGCTGATGCAACTGACGACGTTAAGAACGTCTGGCAGAGCAAAGCTGATGACTACTCAATAGTTCAGTGTGCCATGCTTTACGGCTTAGAACCGGGTCTTCAACGACGTTTTGAACGTCATGGAGTATATGAGATGTTCCAGGAGTTGAAGTTAATATTTCAAGAAAATGCCCGGATTGAGAGATATGAAGTCTCCAATAAGTTCTACAGCTGCAAGATGGAGGAGAATAGTTCTGTCAGTGAACACATACTCAAAATGTCTGGGTATAATAATCACTTGATCCAACTGGGAGTTAATCTTCCTGATGATAGTGTCATTGACAGAATTCTCCAATCACTGCCACCAAGCTACAAGAGCTTCGTGATGAACTATAACATGCAAGGGATGAACAAGACTATTCCCGAGCTCTTCGCAATGCTAAAAGCTGCGGAGGTAGAAATCAAGAAGGAGCATCAAGTGTTGATGGTTAACAAGACCACCAGTTTCAAGAAAAAGGGCAAAGGGAAGAAGAAGGGGAACTTCAAAAAGAACGGCAAGCAAGTTGCTGCTCAAGAGAAGAAACCCAAGTCTGGACCTAAGCCTGAAACTGAGTGCTTCTACTGCAAGCAGACTGGACACTGGAAGCGGAACTGCCCCAAGTATTTGGCGGATAAGAAGGATGGCAAAGTGAACAAAGGTATATGTGATATACATGTTATTGATGTGTACCTTACTAATGCTCGCAGTAGCACCTGGGTATTTGATACTGGTTCTGTTGCTAATATTTGCAACTCGAAACAGGGACTACGGATTAAGCGAAGATTGGCTAAGGACGAGGTGATGATGCGCGTGGGAAATGGTTCCAAAGTCGATGTGATCGCGGTCGGCACGCTACCTCTACATCTACCATCGGGATTAGTTTTAGACCTAAATAATTGTTATTTGGTGCCAGCGTTGAGCATGAACATTATATCTGGATCTTGTTTGATGCGAGACAGTTATTCATTTAAATCAGAGAATAATTGTTGTTCTATTTATATGAGTAATATCTTTTATGGTCATGCACCCTCGAAGAGTGGTCTATTGAATCTCGATAGTAGTGATACACCTATTCATAGTGTTGAAACCAAAAGATGCAGAGTTGATAACAATAGTGCAACTTATTTGTGGCACTGCCGTTTAGGTCATATCGGTGTAAAGCGCATGAAGAAACTCCATACTGATGGGTTTTTGGAATCACTTGATTATGAATCACTTGGTACTTGCGAACCATGCCTTATGGGCAAGATGACTAAAGCGTCGTTCTCTGGAACTATGGAGCGAGCAACTGATTTGTTGGAAATCATACATACTGATGTTTGTGGTCCAATGAATGTTGAGGCTCGTGGCGGGTATCGTTATTTTCTCACCTTCACAGATGATTTGAGCAGATATGGGTATATTTACTTAATGAAACACAAGTCTGAAACATTTGAAAAGTTCAAAGAATTTCAGAGTGAAGTGGAAAATCATCGTAACAAGAAAATAAAGTTTCTACGATCTGATCGTGGAGGAGAATATTTGAGTTACGAGTTTGGTCTACACTTGAAACAATGCGGAATAGTTTCGCAACTCACGCCACCCGGAACACCACAACGAAATGGTGTGTCCGAACGTCGTAATCGTACTTTACTTGATATGGTGCGATCTATGATGTCTCTTACTGATTTACAGCTATCGTTTTGGGGTTATGCTTTAGAGACGGCCGCATTCACGTTAAATAGGGCACCATCAAAATCCGTTGAGATGACGCCTTATGAATTGTGGTTTGGCAAGAAACCAAAGTTGTCGTTTCTTAAAGTTTGGGGCTGTGATGCTTATGTAAAGAAACTTCAACCAGATAAGCTCGAACCCAAATCGGAGAAATGTGTCTTCATAGGATACCCAAAAGAAACTATTGGGTACACCTTCTATCACAGATCTGAAGGCAAGATTTTCGTTGCTAAAATCGGATCCTTTCTAGAGAAGGAGTTTCTCTCGAAAGAAGTGAGTGGGAGGAAAGTAGAACTTGATGAGATAACTGTATCTACTCCCTTATTGGAAAGTAGTTCATCACAAGAACCGGTTCCTGTGACAACTACACCAATCAGTGAGGAAGTTAATGATATTGATCATGAAACTTCAGATCAAGTTCCCACTGAACCTCGTAGGTTTACCAGATTAAGATCCGCACTAGAGTGGTACGGTAATCCTATTCTGGAAGTCATGTTACTTGACCATGATGAACCTACGAACTATGAGGAAGTGATGATGAGCCCAGATTCCGCAAAATGGCTAGAGGCCATGAAATCTGAGATGGGGTCCATGTACGAAAACAAAGTATGGACTTTGGTTGACTTGCCCGATGATCGGCAAGCCATTGAGAATAAATGGATCTTTAAGAAGAAGACTGACGCTGATGGTAATGTAACTGTCTATAAAGCTCGACTTGTTGCGAAAGGTTTTCAACAAGTTCAAGGGGTTGACTACGATGAGACTTTCTCACCCGTAGCGATGCTTAAGTCTGTCCGAATCATGTTAGCTATTGCTGCATTTCATGATTATGAAATTTGGCAAATGGATGTCAAAACTGCATTCTTGAATGGATTTCTAGAAGAAGAGTTGTATATGATGCAGTCAGAAGGTTTTGTTGATCCAAAAGGAGCTAACAAAGTGTGCAAGCTCCAGCGATCCATTTATGGACTGGTGCTAGCATCTCGGAGTTGGAATAAACGTTTTGATAGTGTGATCAAAGCATATGGTTTTATACAGACTTTTGGAGAAGCCTGTATTTACAAGAAAGTGAGTGGGAGCTCTGTAGCATTTCTGATATTATATGTAGATGACATATTATTAATTGGAAATGATATAGAATTTATGGATAGCATAAAAGGATACTTGAATAAAAGTTTTTCAATGAAAGACCTCGGTGAAGCTGCTTACATATTGGGCATCAAGATCTATAGAGATAGATCAAGACGCTTGATAGGACTTTCACAAAGCACATACCTTGACAAAATTTTGAAAAAGTTCAAAATGGATCAGGCAAAGAAAGGGTTCTTGCCCATGCTACAAGGTGTGAAGTTGAGTCAAACTCAATGCCCGACCACAGCAGAAGATAGAGAGAAAATGAAAGATGTTCCCTATGCTTCAGCCATAGGCTCTATCATGTATGCAATGCTGTGTACCAGACCTGACGTATGCTTAGCAATAAGCTTGGAAGGAAGGTACCAAAGTAATCCAGGAGTGGATCAATGGACAGCGGTCAAGAACATCCTGAAATACCTGAAAAGGACTAAGGATATGTTTCTCGTATATGGAGGTGACAAAGAGCTAGTCGTAAATGGTTACGTCGATGCAAGCTTTGACACTGATCTGGACGATTCTAAATCGCAAACCGGATACGTGTTTTTATTAAACGGTGGAGCTGTAAGTTGGTGCAGTTCTAAACAAAGCGTCGTGGCGGGATCTACATGTGAAGCGGAGTACATAGCTGCTTCTGAAGCAGCAAATGAAGGAGTCTGGATGAAGGAGTTCATTTCCGATCTAGGTGTCATACCTAGTGCATCGGGACCAATGAAGATCTTCTGTGACAATACTGGTGCAATTGCCTTGGCAAAGGAATCCAGATTTCACAAGAGGACCAAGCACATCAAGAGACGCTTCAATTCCATTCGGGACCAAGTCCAAGTAGGAGACATAGAGATTTGCAAGATACATACGGATCTGAATGTTGCAGACCCGTTGACTAAGCCTCTCCCACGAGCAAAACATGATCAGCACCAAGACTCCATGGGTGTTAGAATCATTACTATGTCATCTAGATTATTGACTCTAGTGCAAGTGGGAGACTGAAGGAAATATGCCCTAGAGGCAATAATAAAGTTATTATTTATTTCCTCATATCATGATAAATGTTTATTATTCATGCTAGAATTGTATTAACCGGAAACATGATACATGTGTGAATACATAGACAAACATAACGTCACTAGTATGCCTCTACTTGACTAGCTCATTAATCAAAGATGGTTATGTTTCCTAACCATAGACATGTGTTGTCATTTGATTAACGGGATCACATCATTAGGAGAATGATGTGATTGACATGACCCATTCCGTTAGCCTAGCACTTGATCGTTTAGTATACTGCTATTGCTTTCTTCATGACTTATACATGTTCCTGTAACTATGAGAATTATGCAACTCCCGTTTACCGGAGGAACACTTTGGGTAATACCAAACGTCACAACGTAACTGGGTGATTATAAAGGAGTACTACAGGTGTCTCCGAAGGTACATGTTGAGTTGGCGTATTTTGAGATTAGGTTTTGTCACTCCGATTTTCGGAGAGGTATCTCTGGGCCCTCTCGGTAATGCACATCACTATAAGCCTTGCAAGCAATGTAATCAATGGGTTGGTTACGGGATGATGCATTACGTAACGAGTAAAGAGACTTGCCAGTAACGAGATTGAACTAGGTATTGGATACCGAAGATCGAATCTCGGGCAAGTAACATACCGATGACAAAGGGAACAACGTATGTTGTTATGCGGTTTGACCGATAAAGATCTTCGTAGAATATGTAGGAACCAATATGGGCATCCAGGTCCTGCTACTGGTTATTGACCGAGAATAGTTCTAGGCCATGTCTACATAGTTCTCGAACCCGTAGGGTCCGCACGCTTAACGTTACGATGACAGTTTTATTATGAGTTTATAAGTTTTGATGTGCTGAAGTTTGTTCGGAGTCCCGGATGTGATCACGGACATGACGAGGAGTCTCGAAATGGTCGAGACATAAAATTCGATATATTGGAAGCCTATATTTGGACATCGGAATCGTTCCGGGTGAAATCGGCATTTTACCGGAGTACCGGGGGGTTATTGGGCCTACATGGGCCTCGAGGGAGAAGAGGGAAGGAGGCAGGAGGGGGCCGCGCGCCCCTCCCCTTCCTACTCCGAATAGGACAAGGGAAGGGGGCGGCATGAAGGAAATATGCCCTAGAGGCAATAATAAAGTTATTATTTATTTCCTTATTTCATGATAAATGTTTATTATTCATGCTAGAATTGTATTAACCGGAAACATAATACATGTGTGAATACATAGACAAACATAGTGTCACTAGTATGCCTCTACTTGACTAGCTCGTTGAATCAAAGATGGTTAAGTTTCCTAGCCATAGACATGAGTTGTCATTTGATTAACGGGATCACAGCATTAGGAGAATGATGTGATTGACATGACCCATTTTGTTAGCCTAGCACTTGATCGTATAGTATGTTGCTATTGCTTTCTTCATGACTTATACATGTTCCTGTAACTATGAGATTATGCAACTCCCATTTATCGGAGGAACACTTTGGGTGCTACCAAACATCACAACGTAACTGGGTGATTATAAAGGAGTACTACAGGTGTCTCCAAAGGTACATGTTGGGTTGGCGTATTTCGAGATTAGGTTTTGTCACTCCGATTGTCGGAGAGGTATCTCTGGGCCCTCTCGGTAATGCACATCACTATAAGCCTTGCAAGCAATGTGACTAATGAGTTAGTTGCGGGATGATGCATTACGTAACGAGTAAAGAGACTTGCCGGTAACGAGATTGAACTAGGTATTGGATACCGATGATCGAATCTCGGGCAAGTAACATACCGATGACAAAGGGAACAACGTATGTTGTTATGCGGTTTGACCGATAAAGATCTTCGTAGAATATGTAGGAGCCAATATGAGCATCCAGGTTCCGCTATTGGTTATTGACCGGAAACGTGTCTCGGTCATGTCTACATAGTTCTCGAACCCGTAGGGTCCGCACGCTTAATGTTTCGATGACAGTTATATTATGAGTTTATGAGTTTTGATGTACCGAAGGTTG